>CM068368.1:585148557-586348557 GCA_034769895.1 Magicicada septendecula
TTTCACCCACAGCATCAAAAAATAAGAGCTCTGGTATGTTGGAATACCAACAAACACAGCTCGTTGTTCAGACGGTAAATTGGGCACCATATGATCAATTTGATCCTGCTGTTCCATAAAATTGTAATTCATTTCCTTACTTACGTTTTAATTAACATAGTAATTTTGTTGAAAGCCATTCATACCTAATCCATTCAACGTTTGCCACAGGTTCCTTGGAACCAAACTTCAATTTCTGTCTATGACTCATTATGTAAAATTATCTAGGTTGCTGTGAGAGAAATGTTGCTGGAATGCATCATCAGTCTGTTTTTTTAAATTCTTCTCAAAGATATTTCGGATTCAATATACCACATGCAGAGAACTGTCGAAGTTTCGCCTTTGAAACGTAATTGCTTCTTGTAACATGCCTTTCTAATGGCTGTCATTTTCTAAGCTTCCTAAAGGTTCACATCTTTCTATGTAAGTAGCCATTGTCGACCATGAACCGTTTTTAAATCTACAAGAGATTTTGGTCTTAATCTTACGTAGGAGCAATCGCGAACAGAAAAAAATCAAAGACTGTACTGTACAGTAGCATAGACTGTATACATGCGTCCCAACGTGTCACCCTCTTTAGTTGTGGCCATCATTCGTCCGGCGTACCTAGTGTCCATCTTCTTTCCCATTGTTTTGTTGACGTTTCATACACGTAATACATTGGTTTATAACACACTGGTCCGCGTATAGTAAATCTTTGCAGAATCATCATTCTCCAAAGTTTAAAGAATGCTGTTAATGTTGTTCTCAGTGGCATACTTATACGTTCAAAACTTTGAAAAGTTGAAATAAATTCGTTCACCATTTTGTAAATGTACGGCTTACAGCTAAATGAGTGACTGTTGGATGTCTCTCATATAATGGAAAACTTAAGATTCACAATCTCGCTTCACTGCTACTTACATACACTACTTACATGCCCGACTAATAGATTTTAAACTCATGTAAGCACTGTCTAGCACCACCTTCACGACAGATGTTAAATATTGCCTGGTCATATCCTTTCTTTACACATTTACAAATATATTTTATCACTTTTACCTCAATGCAAGACTCGACTTTTATAGGAACAACAAATATTTTTGATAAAATGGGACAACAGAGTACTACTCATATACTGCCAGTTGTAATTGTTGCAGTAGAGCCCCCACCTTCAGAAGTACATCGCCGATATAGTGGATAATCACTCTTATCTACGTGGATCTCCTTAATAAACTGGCGAAGATAATTTTCTGAATACTTTGCATTTTCATGCTCTGAATTAAATGGACTGCAGGGACCATGAACCATGTTTTTGATCACAGATACGTCTCAACTCTGATCAATTTATCAAGCTGATCAGGACGTAATTTATCTATAAGCCATGCTATAAGCGTTGAGTAGTCTACGTGTTTCCCATTCAACAGTATACATCCACGTAACTGTTTCCTCAAATATTTGACCCTTTGAGATAAAACTTACCAATTTTATTAATTTTTAACAAAATACGTGTCCTGCTAAATCATGCGAATCGTGCCTTTTGACCAGCCATTAATTCTTTTTCGATTTCTTCCCATGACGGATTACGCCTAAATGAAGAAAATTCGGTCGCCGTAATTACGCACATAAACAAAAACATCCTGTGTATATTGTGTCAAATATCTAAAACTATTAACAAAACTTGACGTTACCATTTCCATCTTGCCTAACTCGTTAGGGTTAATATTAGCATTTGTCGCTACAGCATCCTGTAAGGAAACTTTCTGCCCGCAAAGTGCTTTGATGTGTTGATATTATTACGTATCTTGTTACGTGTTATTATTAAAATTTTAATTTGTAATAAAAGGTTGTTGGTTCAATGATGAAAACCTTTTCTCTAAGTGTATCAGTTGTTCGGTTGTTATTTATGTTGCGTGTTTTGTGTGAAGTGATTCAGATATAATTTTAATGACTGAATTATTCTTTCTTGTTTAAAAATTAAAATTGACTTATTTTAATTAGTCAGTTAATCTGTTCTAAATTAAATTGAATGTAGCGGTCGAGTTGTTCCAAACAATTCTCAACGTTCATTTTCGATATTTGTCTTAACCCTATTCGTTGAGGTTAATCTTGGTGTTGTAGTTTCCAGGGTTCCAACGACTCTTCGACGTATTCTTAATCTTCGTAAGTATAGAATAAATATTGATTATATCTTACCTTCAAGAAATAAGAACGCGTGGATATGCTTTATTAATATTATCGTTTAATCTTTGCAATTTAATTCAAGTCAATAGAATTTTGCATTCGATATACACGCTAGTAATAATCGATATGTATCTCAGGGTTGAATAGTAAAAAATGGATTAAACATATAACGTGGGAATTCTTTTGGCTGCTACGAAAGGTTCCATTAATTATTCACAAACAATATAGAGTACATTACAAATAATTCTAATGCTTATAATCTAATGTAAGAGTGACAAAAAGTATTCAGGTCAACGAAAATGTCTGGCGATATTTAGTTCGCTATGTGCAGTGCATGCTGGTCTTAGAATGACGACTCATCATGGCCGCCTTCGTCCGTCTCTGACAATGAATGGCTTTGTACCAATGTATTTTAAATAAATGTGTCCTTGTACTCACTGATTCTTATATAATGTGTTTCACTTTATGAAATGTCCACCAGTGATTAATTGTGGTGTGAGCTATTAATGTGACTAGTGATGTTCCTGTTAGATTAATAATTTAGTCAATTAGAATAATGGTACTATACGTTACACTTCTACGTGGAATTTAACTGTGCATCTTCTTGTTAATCGCTTGATTTTTCTTACTGGTGTTCGTTCTTTTTGATGATGTGAATTTAGTTAATAATTTCTATATCTTCTGTTGTGGTTATAATTTTTTCTTCCAAATCGGTTCCTGGGTTTTACAATTTTGTTACATAATCATTCTGTGAGCACTATTCAACTGTCTTCAATCGTAGTTAACAATCAAGTGTCATTTCTTCTTTTTGTCATCGAACTGACCAAAATTTCCCAAATTCTGATTGGCCCCTTATGCACAGTTCAAGTGTTACATGACCAATACCCCTTAATTACTTTAGATTTTACAATTTGCCTTTAACTTATTATTTTGTCATTATACACTAATGGTTAATACAATATTTATGTAGTTATTAACTATAAAATTACAAATAATTTGGTACTAAACATGTCTTGGTTTAGTCCTGTAAAACCTTAGTATTTAGTGAATTTTCCAGATATCTGATAAAACAATTTATAATGGTTGATGGTAGTTATACCTTGACCCTTTGAGATACATTAATTTAAATTAATTAGTTGATAACATGAAACTCTTATAATATAACATAAAACTCTTAAAGATACTACTTAGTTTAACAATTTTAATTTATGCACACTGTTTAACGATTGTTTGTGTGATAAATCACTCATCACTACTGTTAATGATAACTGAACACCTCTTTATAAATAATAGTACACTATTTTACTATAGTTTGTGTAACTATTATTATTATGCCACTTTTCTGTGTTTATGATCACCTATAGCACTAAGGGGTTGTCCCCTTTTTCTCTCTTTGGTTTAATACAATTTGGTTAAATACAGTTAATACAATTTTACTTTATTGAATTTGTACTCTTTATTGGATCTGTTTAGTTTACTAATTGAAAGTTATTTACGCCTACTAGGGTTCTTTATTTTAATTTTATTTGTTTACTGCCCTATTCTACTGGGTATTGTTTGTCTGGGTCTTGTTATTATTAATTAGGTCAAAGTTTGATGTTGTTGAGTCATATTTGGTTCCTTACTGATCTTCAAAATTTGATATTCTCTGTTCTAGTTATTGAGCATTGTTTTGAGTTCCATTCCTGGATAAGGTTTCACTATTATCATTTATAATTATTTTTACAACGTTCTGTTTCGTTACAATATGTATCAGATCCCCGCTCGCATTCTATTTTAACGTACAGGTCCACTGTAAATTGATGATATAAATGTCAAAATTTGAAAATTAAATTGGTCCTCTCTCCACGAGCCATCAAATGATAGTCGTAAAATACTTTGATGACAGTTTTTTGTTTAGATCCGATGCCTCCGTCGCTGGATTAACCTGTCTAATATCAGTGCCGTATCTTTCTTAGTATTTCCAGCACATGAGTGAACATTGCAATGCATTATAAAACGGTATCACTGCAAATGAATAATGCTGTTAATGTTGCAAAGCAAATTTTCTAGTGTTCCAAACGTATTACCAGCAATCACAACAGCAATCTGATTCATCACGGCGCATTGTATCGACGCTCATGTTCCTCTGCCGGTTTTCTGCAGCACATATTACAACTTTATAATGGGTTTGACTCATGTTTTGTACAGCATATTTAAACTCATTGACTAACATATAGTGTTTATGCAACATGTGTTACAATGCTTCCATTATTTTCTGTTTCACACCTGGGATGTACTGTCAACGCCTGTCAATTTAAGCTGAACAATTCAAGTGTTACCAACGAAGTACATTTGCAAAAATGTATGCTGCTGATTGGCTTGTGTAATAAAGCACCGATGTTATGGTATATGTGTCCTTCCACAATAAACTTAGCCTGAAAATTACTTTAGAAGCAACAGTAAACACGACAAATACGAAATACAAAAATAAAACTTTGATAAATACAAACAACACATATACAAATATTTCTTCTTTTTTTATCGAATTTAGGCGTCTAAGGTCCGCGTAAAATAACCCAACACATTGTTTCCTTGTGCATAAACCAATTTGTGATTCCGCTTCTTTTCTTCCTTTCTAATAACTACGTAGTTAATTCATGTTAATAAAATTTAATGAACCTACATTATTTCCATTAAATTGCATTCAAATAAAAAGCATTCAAATTATAAGTTTTTAAACATTTTTTGAATTTAATTTGCGTCATTTATCAGTGTTAAAGAGGAGTTGTGATATTAATAGAATTTGCAAAAAACAAAAAAAAGTTAATTAATCAGCTTTACGATTCGTTAGCTAAAATAAAATGTACCCTATATTCTAACATTAATCCCGACGATTAACTGTGCAAAGTTTCAAATGAATATGTTTATTAGTTTAAGCGTGAAACATTTCGAACAATCATACATCGGTTCTCTTTTATGCATTAGTAAGGATAAATGATATACGATATATCTCGTACGTACATAATGTAATTTTTATAAGACATTGTGTTGTGAGTATAGATATTTTCAGTACTTCAGGTGCAATAAATAAACAGATTTCAATGGAAGCGTGTGATCAGCACCAGCTGCTTACGTTCGAGGCAACCAATCATATTGTTACTGATAAAGACGCTTCGCTGGCAAATGGTAGCCAAGCACTTACCACGTAAGTTGTAGCCAGCAGTATTCCTATGACAGATTGAATTTGGTTGTATAAAAGTACTACTGACAAGAAATTGCTATTACTAAGTAATTTATATTTCATGAAAGTTAGAAAACAAATTCTGTTCAACGTATCGTTTGTATTACTCATAAACAAGTACCATCACTTATAGGTCTATAAACTGTACGTGATGGCGCTCTTGTGAGCACGCGCGCGCACCAGTGTGTGTAAAGTTAAAATTATTTTGTTTCATCCTTTAAAGTGGTAAATTTTTTACACTCACTTAACACTTTTATTTTCATTCACGTAATTATGTCAGCCGGTTATGAATTTAAGAAACAGGTAAATATTAAATATTAAAACTCAATTTACTAATGTTTAGCCCAGAAATACATAGGTGTGTCAATTAATTTAAAATATACCTTATCTGATCCGTCAGCGATCTTGTAGTTTAAAATTCCACTACATGTTTCGGGAATTAAATTCCCATCATCAGGTAAAACTTCTTCTTCCTAATATATAGGAGTCGTCGTTGAAATTATTAAAAACACATACACACACGAACGAATCAAACAAACACAACTGTTAAGAATGACATAATTAAAACACCGTACACACACAGCTAACGAAGACAGTGCGCACTGCCTGACAGTCACATATCATCATGTGATATGTGACTGTCAGGCAGTGCCAGTCATATCAAGAGATGATATGTGACTGTCAAGCAGTGCGCACTGTCTTCGTTAGCTGTGTGTGTACGGTGTTTAATTATGTCATTTTCAACAGTTGTGTTTGTTTTATTCGTTCGTGTGTGTATGTGTTTTTAATAATTTCAACGACGACTCCTATTTATTAGGAAGAAGAAGTTTTACCTGATGATGGGAATTTAATTCCCGAAACATGTAGTGGAATATTAAACTACAAGATCACTGACGGATCAGACAAGGTATATTTTAAATTAATTGAATCTTATAAGCGATCTGGAGACCATTTATATGATGAACATGTGTGTGTGTGTGTGTGTGTGTGTGTGTGTGTGTGTGTGTGTGTGTGTGTGTGTGTGTGTGTGTGTGTGTGTGTGTGTGTGTGTGTGTGTGTGTGTGTGTGTGTGTGTGTGTGTGTGTGTGTGTGTGTGTGTGTGTGTGTGTGTGTGTGTGTGTGTGTGTGTGTGTGTGTGTGTGTGTGTGTGTGTGTGTGTGTGTGTGTGTGTGTGTGTGATTTTACTTTTGGATCAAACCACCGGTATTTCGAGACGTAGTCCATACCTTATAACATATAGTTTCGGCTTCATTTGTGGAAGACATTTGTGTGAAGGTTGAAAGTTAATGTTAATATAGACAATATTGTCAGTATTACCTTTTGCTTCTATATTGAAGGTATGTGTTAAAACCTTCAAAACAAAATCTTACAAACCATGCTTTAAATACTTTAAGAATATAGCCTACGTGGGTCATTAAGAAGTAACTGTTAATTTTCATGTAAAAAAATAAACTTTTCTACATACTTTAACTACACAACGCAATCGAAATTAGGTTAAAAATAAACTGACCTTCACAAAAAGTTTTTAAAACTCATGATTCTGATGCTGATTGATTATGTCAGTAACGAGGTGTAATTTAATATTAAAAGACACTATAAAATTCACAAAATGTGAAAGTAAATTTGTTCCTAAAAGTTGTTGGTAATAAAAAACGATAAAGTAATTCAATCAGTACCACGGAGTATCTTAATAAATTCGTAAGTATATAATAACCTCAAGCAGAGAAACGTTATGGTCGGAAAGAAAAAGTTGATGTTCCTCCTACATCAAGAAAACTACCCCGGTTTATAAAATATGTTTATGAACTATTTAACGGCTAAAAATAAAACATACTTACACTGAATGAAGAATCGATTATATAATTTATTGCTTATTTGTTGTTACAAACATATTTTTAGTTTTAAGAAGACTAAACTAAATTCTCTAGTTAGGCCTACACGCAAATAAATGCTTGCTTTATCCCTAAGCCTATTATTATTTTATTTCCCATCCACGCGTCAGAATGTATACTGACGCGTCTGATGTGGCGATAGAGGAGTACTATACCAACAAAATAATGGAGGCAACTTTCGAGTCATCAGATACACGAATAGGACCCTTAAAGGAGCTGAACTGAGAGGTAAACATTATGGTGAAGGAATTCTGGAGGGGTTATACAAGCTGCGAATTGAGGCGGGAGACGTGGTTTTGAAGAAACACATTCAGCATGGGAAAAAGAATGCAAGCTATCGATCGGTTGATATCCAAAATGAAATTATCAGCATTTGTGGGGATGTGCTTAAGGCAGATATTATAAAGAAAGTGAAAAAAGCAGAAGCATATAGTGTATTAGCGGACGAAACAACTGACATTTCTGGAACTGAACAATTATCGATTGGGCTGCGATATTTCCATGAGGAAACCAACGAAGTCGAGGAAGTGTTCGTCGGATTTGTTGAGCTGAAAGCTCTGGACGCGAAATCCATTGCACAGACCATCGATGAGTTTTTAGCAAAAGAAGATCTTAATCCAGAGAAATGCGTTGGTTTGGGATTTGACGGCTGTTTCGTCGCAAGTGGGATTGGTGATGTAGGATTTCGATGTTGTAATGAGCAGTTCAGAAAACAGCTTGGGATTGGAAATACCCATATCGCATACGAAACCACGCACTTTGAAACCAATTGATTTAAAAGAAATTATTGTGTTTATCAATAAATCTTTAGTATACAAATAAAAGTAGTACATAACAAATAGTACTTTGTACTTTCATTTCGTCGAATGACAAAATAGTGTCTTTTTCTCCGTCATTGAAAAAAGGAACCTGCTTTCGCATAATCCGCAGACTTAACTCAATAACACCGGACTCACATTTCACAACAGAAAGTCGACGTTAAATCGTACGTTCGCTCGGTAGAGAGTAATTTAAAACATGTGTTGTGTAATGAAATGCTTTTTTTGACAGCGATCTAAGAGTAACTGCTTTTGCAATATCTTCGGAATCCCAATTCAGGCATTTTCCGGATTTTAGATAATGTTATCTGTCCACATGTAAAATATTTTCATACACATTTAAATATGCTTTGTCTTTAACAAAGCAAGACTTTTTAACAAAGCAATTTCTTTCTTGAGTACAGTAATCTGTTCCTCTAACACTAAAATAGTTAATTTTAAATTCTTATTTCCATTTGTTAGTAAAGTCACTTCGTGTTCATACTGATTACTACTTAGGCCTAACTCACCGGTTTCGTTGACTACATTTTCAATCAAAATATTTTTTTCTACACTATCGTTTAATAAATCGCTGTTATCCAGCTTTCTTTTTCTAATTTCAAATCTGTTTTACGATCAATTTCATTTAACAAAGACGTAGCGCATTTTTCTGAAGCTTGCGGAATTTTAAGGTGTGGAATTACCGTCTTCTCTAATCTTTTCTTAGAGGAAACCTTTAACAACTCGGCCTGTAAATCCCGTTCGTAATCGTTTAAATCAAAATGTTCAGAGCACAACACAGCTTTCTGCACGTTGAAGCTATGTTTACGTTTACACAAATGAACCCAGGTATGTTGCACGTTTAGTTCTTTCGGAAATCTGTGTAAGGTAATACCTCTCGCTTTACTGTTTTTATAATTATTTTTACACGTTGCAACAGCACAAGTGGAAGCCATTTTTCACAGAACACTCAATACAGAATTTAAACACTTGTAACATACACAAGAATACATAAAGGCACACAAAAACACGATAATAAACACGGAAAAACACGTCATGTACTCGTAAGAAAGCACAGCCCTGTAAGACACTAGTGGGCCGTGTGACGTCACGCACTCAGTAATGCTACTGCGCACACAGCGTTGTCACCTACCGTGTTCTGTACTTACTGTGACACAGATCTATTAAATTACTCATACACAAAAACCCTGAGATTAATTAATAAACAATAACTGATAGATAACCGCGGGCGTGTGTGTGAAATGCGAGTGTCAGCTGCGCCAGGGTCAACGGGCATCTGTCATCAACAGCTGATCGACGGACCTCGACGAGAGTGTGGAATTCGACATACAAGTAAACCCACAGTTGTAAAAAAAAGAATCATTTCAAAGAGTTAATAATTAAATAAATAATTTTATGTTTGAAAACTTAATAAGACAAAGGTATAATTTGTGTTAGTTAATACATTTCCTACTACATAATTACCAATCTCAAACCAAATAATTACACAAAATACAATTGTGTTTTTTATGCTTACATATTTTTGTATATTAACTTTTTAGTTTCCTTAATTATCAATAAGCTTATTTAGTTTTATTAAAATTGATATGATGGCCTTCGCAACTTCCCTTATAACCATCCCTACCTCCTTGAAGATTTTTGTCTAAAAGAGATGCAGAATGACTGTATTCTGATGTAAACAGAGTGCACAGAACAATATGGATACCTTGGATATTGATAGTAAATATTGGTGTTTTATTTCAGTTTGCCTTATAGTTATTAAAATTCTCTAGGAATATCATAAGGAATATCGGCAGTAATAATTTAGCAGACATACTACGAACTTAAAAATCTTGTATCTTATACTTTAGAACATAAGTCGGAAGTAAACGGAAATGACAAGCAATAATTTATAACTTAAATTTCCTCGAAAATTTACCAAAATACAGTAAAAATTAGGGAGCATTTTGTCAGTAGCTTAAGCGTGTTACTAAAGAAAGACAACGCAATTCCTTTTTAAAAAGACATAATCCACATTTATACTTCTATCAGATAGGCCTAATATTCAATACATTTCGTGCAATAAACCAATATCAAGGTGTTTAAAATATAGCATCAACTCACTTTTTATATAAAAATAAAGCAGACTTCCGAATAAATGTAAACTACTGAATTTCTAGGGACCGTGGATGCAGACATAAGTCATAGCCAAATACTTTTTAATTTTTTTAATATTGTACTTTTAACATGATCAGGCCCAGAGCACCGGATGGGAGTTTGTCCCATCGTCGATCGGACTTTGTCTCCTATCCTCCACTTCATTTCATGCATCTGTATCCCGATCTGGATATCTCGTGTAAGTCCCACAATGTTCGTGTCGTCATTAAGTTCTTCCAACTCCCGATTTTGTCGAATCCGCCATTTGCCCCTTATCACATCCTGTACTGAGCCGAAGGCCTTCTGCAAAAATTTCCGCTCAAAAAAGAAACGCGGAAATACTGAAATTCTTTATTAAATTAAATAATTTTTTATAGAAACTAGAATTCAGTATATCTACTCCAGGATTACTACTAGAAGACAGATAAAATCTGATTTAATTAACGTGTCGTGTAAATTCTACGTTTGCCATGGAATGAACTTTGGCACAGTTATATGACGTTAAAGACGCAATAAATAGGTTAAAGACATTAAATTGAGGTTGAATTAAATTTATTTGGAGCAAATGTAGTTGTTAGTCCTTAATCAAATCTGTACTAAACCTTTTTAAAGTTATATTATTACAAATTGTTTTGGAATTGCAAATGCAAATTTCAGTTAAAATCTACTCCTTTACACTCGTTTTCATTTTTTCTCTTTTCTCAGAATTGTGACACACGCTCATTAATTTATTAGTATACGTATGTACATGTTATATTCAAATAAATGTTTTTAATACTGTATATGTTTTAACTTTACATTGTAGCTCTTATGAACACCGTACGTAGGCCCAATAACTTTGTGAAATGTTAAACCAAATGTTCTGTCTTAGGTTTGTTCATAATTGTACAATATTTGCAGGACATTTTGCATAAGTATCATTTCTTAAACTTAATGATTCCCTAGACAAAGTTATCTAGTTACAAATGATTTTGCTTATAGTTTGAAATAAGAGTTACAGCGTACCAAGTAAGTTTGTTGCTCAGATTAGTCTTCATTCCCTAGTAGGCCTATACTTCATTTGTCTGAGTTAATGCGTAAACCTGTGTAATTTACGACACTTTGAGCAGACGCCATGATTCTTTAGTTAAGCAGAATACATTGTGCCATTTTGAAACACATCCACAGACGAGGATAGTAGTGTCTACTGCAGGTTAATTAAGTTCAAAGTCCATTCCAGCAACAAAGTTGCCAACTTTTGCATGTAAAGATTGATAACTGTAACATTCATTGAATTTGCATATTTCAAATTTTCTTTACGATTTATTAATTTTAAACAATATTTTGTTAATTTATTAACAGTAATTTGTAAAACATTTTAAATAATTGTTTAGTTTTTACATTGTTATTATTTCTTATGTTAACACCTCTTTGGTCCTATGATAAATTTCAATTACACATGTAACAAATAAATCAAATGTATTTTTTTGTGTTATTAGAAAAGTAAGAGAAACTCCTTCCCTAGCAGCTGAAAGCGTTTCCACTTACCAGTGCTAATCTAAGGAGTATACACCCAATTTCAATCTACTGTGTTTTAACAGCTTACCAGTTGTGACATCAATTTCGTCTTGTCACAAATACATTAAAAACACATATACCATAAACAAGTCTTTCAATAACTTTTAGTGATATATAAAGTGACTTTATACATTTTGTTTGTAAAGCAAATATATATATATATATATATATATATATAAAACACTGATTACATTGTTTTTAAAAATATAATAATTATTTCATGTCATACATACATGCATACAGGATTTTTATAACTGTCGGTGATTTACTCTTTTCAATCACATATTCTCTGTCTCTAATTTCCTATTCCCCCGTCTCTGTGATCGCCTAATCATTTCACCCCTCCAGGACCATCCTTCCTCCTTACATACCCATACCAAATTAGCGTTTCCACTTCAATATAATTAAACTTAAATACACTGTAAATACTTAAATTCCATTGCACTTTTAATTTTTTTTTTCATTTCGCACTTCCAGAATGTCGCATACTCAATTGTTATCGTATACTCTGTTTTATCAAATTCATTTCAACACTAATTTTTATATATTCTTTTTGTAATGCCCTTAACATATAACTCAGATGTTCCTCATCTTGTGCGATGGCCACCTGATCATGCACAAACCTTAGAGTATACAAATGGGCGTCGGGAATGAAAATGTACTGGTTTTGTTGGCAGATATAATAGATATGATAATATACATGTATTTAGCCTTATACTAATCTTTGGGTTAAATTGATTGCCTTTTACTTGGATGGTAGGTCCTGCAAAAGATTTCGTAATGTGTTTTATTATCCTTAGTACAGACACCTTTTACAAGATAAACTTAAAAGCGCTTAAAAATATTTCTATTGTATACTGCAAATGCACTGAAACTAATTCTATGAGTACAGTTGTTTCAAATATACTAATCATAACAAAATGCCTTCAAAAAATTTGCGATCTTTACCGTACATGAGTTGTTTATAAACGACGCAGTGAATTTTATTAGTGTTTTGGTAACGTCACAAAGAGATTGTACTGTATTTGCTCAGTGTAAATGTAAAATAAAATAAACACGTTAATCCGGTAGCAGTGTGGTGAACTCTAACCATGATAAATGTCAAGGGAGAACAGATAACACGTTTTTGTAACTGGATTCCTTGTTTTGGTTAATGTATGATATGATACAAAAATTGTCTTTACTGTAAAAACATTTTTTACATAAATGCTATTATAATATTACTAAAATATGTTATAATTACTTAATAAATATTAAGTAAATATAAATATTACTTTCAGCAGTCATATTGCATATTCAGAACAAACATTTAAATAGCATAAGAAATTCTAAAACTGTTGGTTGTTATGAAACAGGTCAATTGCTTTCCAATAACGTAGGCCTACTAATATAACTTTCGGGCGAAATATCTTCTTGTGCACTGCGCAAGATAGGCCTATTGCTGTTTCTTCATTCGATATTAGAGAACAGACATTTCAGTAACTGGTAATTAGACAACAGATAAGAGTTAAGGTAACTCCTTGTTTTGACAAATGACAATACAAATTCAGTAAGTATGAACACGTAAGAGTACGTTTAAGTATGAACATGGTACACCCTAGCCATATGAGTAACTCGGTTTCAACAAGTCTAGGCTTATATAATTTGGTATAAACACCCTATTTTTGCCTCAAATTTTAAACATTAGAACAAACAGAACAAGTTTTGCAAATATAGTGAATCAACAATTCACAAATTTGCTAAATATACTATTTTCTCAGGGATATCTAGGTTAAAATTTGTCAACGAAATCAGGCTAGTATAAACTAAGCAATCTGGCAGGAAAAGCCTTGCTGAATGATCTAATGTTTTTAAATAGGTATTAACAATGCAACGTTACTATTGACTACAACAAATGTTACGTTATAATGTTATACTTTACGATCATGTTATAGTGATAGTTTATTAGTAAAGTTTAAAGATTATTCAGTTAAATAACTGTCAAATGAAGAATACATTATTAAATTTCAATATCTCTAATAAAGGTAGGTACCGGTACTGATTTCATTTGGTATTCGTTTTTGAACCGCACCATCTAATCATAGACATAATTTATACCCCAATGCATTTTATTAGGCAACATAATTCATTTTCGGAATTAAATGATTCAGTAAAGAAAATAAGTAAATAAAAACTGAATGTGCCGACCTACAAAAAAAACTAAACACAGAAGTCCGAAAAATAATTATTTAAGCACAGAAAAAAACTTCAAATACACAATAATAATTTTAAAAATGCTCTGTATAATATTATGTTTAACCTTTTGTTATAAATTTATAGAATAAGCCTACTCTTCCTTCTTCTTCTTCTTCTTCTTCTTCTTCTTCTTCTTCTTCTTCTTCTTTTTCTTCTTCTTCTTCTTCTTCTTCTTCATAGCGTTTTTCCAAAGAAACGGTTTCCGGTTTCCGCTTCCCGGATCAATAAATGCCACTTAGTGCGGTCTGTCGCGTCTTTTGGGCTCAGGTTTTTTTCTTCAAAGATCGGCAATCAATCATAGTTTGGGTCGTCTGTGTATCTTTTTACCGTCAATGTTTAGGTGATGGATTATAGTTTATGATGCCATTCCTATATTTTCTCATTTATTTCAGCCACGCCAGCTAAGCGTCTGACAGTGATGTTGACCACATGCTCAAGTAGCTACATTCCCATTACCCTCCACAATATCCGCGTTTCATGACGTGTAATAAGTGCTCCAGGCGTTTGATAGCGTTTACCCGGTCCTGTAAACCATTGTGGGGTATATCCTGGATTTAGGCGGATTGGTATTTTGTTGTCATAAAGGACTCCTATAACCTCTTCCACTACTGTATACAAGCGACATTAATACTTACTCGTACTCGTCATTTGTGCAGCTATGACTCTGTAAACGCGATCGTATGTAACGGAAGAGTTGCTCCATTGATTTAAATGGTAGCAGGGGATGAATAAAATTACTGTAGTAGAGAGTGCGTGCCCTCCATTATTACAACATTTTCTTTCTCTCTTAACAAGATATCTTGGTCACATGACCTAGTATTACTACTTTTTCAGAGAGTAACAAATTACTGTTACAAATCTGTTACTGACTTATTTGTTTTCAGCTTCTTGTATCAGAGTAGGGTTTATTCTTATTCGGTTAAGTTGTACACCAATAGCAAGTTTAAACACATTAAGGTAGTGAGTTTTCAAACATCCAAAGTGTATATAAGATTTCAAAAGATTATAAAAATATTAAAAACCATGGGCGTAACTTGGGGCCTAACTTTGAGGGGAGGGCAGGGTAAAGCTTCATAAATTCAAGTGTGTAGTGAGACCATCTATATAATAAAATTAATAAAATGTATTATATACAAAATTAGAAAGTTTAGTAATAATTCTTAGTTAGTAAACTAGGGAAAATTTTATTTGTTAATGATCAACAAACCTTTCTTCATAATTTGTACTTCCACTTATGTTTACCTAGAACAAATATACTGTAGACCTATAAACATAAACAATTTCAGTTTTTTAAGTTAACTGAGTTTTTTAAGTTATCAATTTCAATTTCAACTGAGGTAAGTTACTTATCATATTATGTAGTATGATGGTGGAGTTGCTTCGGAGTCAGATTCATCTATTATCTTTGAAATGTCAATTTTATGTGTTCTTTCAATGCTCAGATCAGAAAGGTGATGAAGTCTTTCTTTTCCAGTAGTATTGTGTATGTAAGTCTTCAGCCTCCGAAGGCAAGGAAAAGAGCTCTCATTGCTTGCTGAACTTACAGGAACTGTCAAAAATGTTTTGAACATGTTGTTCAAGTTGGGAAAATATTCACTCAAATTTTGTTCAACAGAACCCTTTAGTCTTTGATCGAATTCATCACAAATGTTTTTATTTTGACACGTACGTGAAAACACATTCAATTCTGAATACAGTTCCTTTTCTGGCACTTTATAAGTAGCACACACTAATTTCACATCGTCTTCCTCAACCTTAATTTTACTCAGAACTTAGCAAAGTGCATGAAGTACTTTTAAGTAATTTTCTTTAAATCTGTATGTATGTCCATTTATAAGTGTACCTAAAACGGAAAAATATACATTCTGCCTATAGAAGTCAGAGGCTGTTTGATAATTTCCAGTTCTGTACACCAAGCTTTTCAGGCACTTCCTTTCTTCTTGGAACCACTGCCATATCACATTCTCCTTTTTTAGCCATTTTTCTGTTTCTTTCCATAGCTCATTAAATTTTTTATCATTTCGAAGGTCTCAAAGTGCAGCTACTGTTGACTTAGTAGGTAAGCAAACTGTGGAATAATTGGCACATTTCTTCTGAAAATGTTGTTATAGCATGTTGGTGTACTCAAAGACAATACTCATCAGTTTCAAATAAAATAAAAATAAAAAGTCATTCACACACTTCAAAATGGAGAAAAAATCACTTCCAGTAACTTTGTCATTGTCCGATATTGCTTCTAGAGTTTTAATTATGGGACTGATATTATGCAGGACTGAACTAATGGTTTCCAAACGGCAGTTCCATCTTGTATCAGACACTGACTTAATTGTTGTAGGCCTACTTCCAATGTTTTTGTGTTCTTTTGAATATTTTCAACAACAGAATGCCTTTTTGAAGAAGCTTCAATAAACGTATGAAGTTTATACATCACCCCAAACGTGTTTCTAACAGCTGTTACTGCACTGCTAACGTCAACAAGGCACAGATTCAACACATGTGCGTAACAGTAAACATATATATAGCTAGATTGTTCTCATCCCTCACTCTTTGCAACTCCTGAATACTGTCCGCGCATAGAAGCTGCTCCATCTTAACACTGATCTCTCAAATATTCAACTTTCAAACTGAAAGATGTCAACACACTTTTCAACAAACGATAAAGTGATTCACCATCAATGTTCTCAGACCTGTAAAATCCCAGAAAACTTTCATTAACATTGTCACAGTATCGTAGTACAATATAAACCTGTTTGTCTTTTTAAATCTTGTGTTTCATCCATAAAACAGTGTAAATTCCAACAGTTTCACACTGTTTACGATCTGTTTCAACACATTTTTTGGCATTAACTCCAGGAAGTGATTTTTACATGTGAGACTGAGGTATCTAAATGTCTTTTCCTTCTGAAGATAATAACGGCTAACTACATCGTTATCTTGTGATCTTAGTAAAAGAGGCTCCAACAAGTTTCCTTTGTTTTCAGTCGCTTCGTCCTCCCTGTGACCTCAAAGACCAATACACTGACGAGCACAAAACAAAATACTTGTAACAACTGCCTCAAAATACTGACGATTTCGTACACCACTTGACTTCTATGACTATCTAATTTTCTTTCAATTGAACCATATTTCTGGAAACTACGGAATTCATAGCTTTAAAATAACATGACTTGTGAGCATCACTACTCTGGTGCCTTTTTAATTTTTCTACTGCTTTCTTAAAATTGTTATACCCAGTTTTCGTAAGCGCATCCTCTCCCTTAGGCACACTGTCACAAAATGCTCGGCAGTAGTAGCAGTAAGCCGAATCAGTCACAACACTATACACTATACCACTCAGGTCTAAATTTTCTTCCTTTTTTTATGGGATATTCCTTTAAGTTTGGCTGATAGGGCTCCAGTCCAAGATGAATGTTCTTGCTTTTTCACTACCGTTTGATGGGTCACGTTCTTCTGATAAATTATCAACTTTTATCACGTCTGCATTATGAGGATGTGACGGCATGCTAGGCATGGATAATGTAGGTACGTTAGTCATCACAAGCCCAATTTGTTGGTCTACTTTGATGACACTGCTGCTGCTATTTGACGATGATTCTGCTGCTGCTGCTGCTGCTGCTCCTGCTGCTGCACTCACACATGTTTTTGATTTCTTTTCAAATAAATTAGGCAGTGTTACTCCTTTGCGTTTCTTATCTCTCATTTCCCAGCACCCAGGAACACAGAAAACCATAACAACCATCACAACAATAACGAATTAAGAAAGGCACAAGCGATATGTACTTTAACGGACTACGTACACGACCGAGTAACCGACCGCACTTGTATCAGTACATAAATAACAGTTCCAAACGACCGTCTTCTAAGTATCTGCGAAATTCTGCTGAACTGAAAACAGCGATAATCTTGAATCAAACCGTAAATAATCCGAGCACAGAGATGATGACTCAGAATATGTGTGACAAAGAGAGGAAAGTAAAGGGAGCAAATTCCTTGAAATGCAGCTGCGCTTATTTCATTACGATGTGTTCCAAAACAAGTTTTTGTTTGTGTAAAAGGCGTGCATTGTATTCCAGTTAATTAGATCTCTAGCGTTTGTTTTTTCCGAACAGAAATATTATTTTGTCATTTTGAAATATATTATATAATTCAAATCTGTCAAACATTCCCCTTGCAAGTTTCTTCGAAAGAAATAAGAATAATAAATTTATGGCAACTAGTCGTCTGGTAACAGTACAGCCGTTGATAAATAGCGCGTACTGTGCTCGCAAGCATAGAAACTGTCAGCTATTTAACTATTTGTTACTTTTTGTTTATAACAACTGGAAACAAAATTTTATAATGCTCGGAATATTGGGGGGAGCGAGTGCCCCCTACCAAGTTACGCCTATGTGTTAAATCTTTTATATCCATAATAAACTTTATTAATAGCCAAGCACAGTTATACTAATTATATTAGTTATATTATTACCCAATTATAATTAAAATTGTTGTATTACTATATAAATTGTCGACACAATTATTGTAACAATAATGAGTTCCTACTATTGTCATTACTGTTATCACTTTAACATAGAAACAGGCAGGTATGAAGAGCTCTAATATGATACGGCTTTATTTATTTGTGAAATAAAGTGAAGGTGATTTTTGTGTAAATTTTGTAGTGCTTATTGCACTTGTCTTGTTATTTAAATGTAATTTAGAAATTGTAAAATGTTTCAATTTCAAATGTACATTCAGTATTAAATATGCTTTTCTTATCTAATATAAAATATCATTACATCATGATATTAAATGTTAATTACAAGTTGGGATTAGGAAAATTCTCAGAACCTAAGTTAGTCGTGACATGGGAGACACGATTGCCTGGCACGTTTTACTTGTTCAGCAAAACGTGATAGTCGGAGTTTATACGTTTTCCTTGTATTCTCAGGAGAAAAACTAGTTCACTGACTGCCGCTGGCAAGTCAGGCCTCAAACGTGACCGCAGGGCGAGTAGACGTGACCATGTTAACATGACCAACAAACGATGACACCAAAATTTTATAAATAACAATCATTCATGTTTTTAATTTTCGCAGTGTAATAATAAACATAATAATTGAATACAAAAATGTATATTGTGGAAACAAAATTATGTAGAGAAATTAAAGTTTGATTTGTGCTATAGAATACTCAAAATGTAAGGATAACCAAATTTTTAGGAAACTATTATTATGGTAGTAATAAAGGATATTTATAAAAATATTTAGTTGAATGTATAATACCTAACAATAAAAATTTATTTTATATATTTAACATATGATGATGAGGTTTCTTGATTATAACAATTAATTGTGTACGTAGTAACTGATACACTAAGTTTTATTGTGTAAGAAAAATCTGTCAGTGGAAAGAACACAGGTGCTTAGGAATGTTTCACAAAAGTGGCAGTTTGGATCTTTTCTATGTTAAGTGACGTGGATAATAATTGTGTGTGTGTGTGTGTGTGTGTGTGTGTGTGTGTGTGTGTGTGTGCGCGCGCGCGCGCCTTAATTGACACTGGTACAGTAGGTCCATGTAGTTACAATTGGTCTCATTCACTATTGCCAGTCACCTACCGCAGTTCTGTGGAAAGGTGACATTTAGTCTTATATACTCGAGGTCAAAGACTTCACAATGTTGGTATTCAACCCACACCTAAATCGCGGGAAGCGGAAAGATCTTGAGACCGGCCAGCAAACATTCTAATAATCCCCATTCATAGATTTAAAAACCATCTTACAGAAACAGAAAATGTTGCTTTTTAAGTGCAAAACATCTTAAAATATTTTACACGCACGTATGTTGTACTGAATTTACTATGCAACTGGATGGCTATTAACGTACTTAATATTTATTTGCGACGGAAGCACCAGACTTTTTCATATTTAAATACTTAAATGCGTTTTCTTTCTATTCTACCAGGGGCGGCTCGTTCTTAGGGCGCTAAGGTGCGCGCCCTCCAGTTTAAATCATATCACTAAACAATCCATTATCACCGCTCGTGGAAAGTCATTATAATTTTATTTAATACTTCGGACGGGAAAATGTTTTCGTGTTAGGTAATAGCAGAAATGTTTTCGGAACAGCATCACTGCGCTCTTCCAATCGCGCCCATTTCTCCACCCTCCACTCTGTACAACGTTGAATGAACCTGTAAGCTTATAGGCGGTATTTCCACTGGCAATTGGCGCGTCTCCTGTCGCGCCTCGTTGAGAAAAAAGTGACGTGACTCACTCCGTACAACTAAACGCAGACTATTGATAGTGTGAGATTTGCTCTGTTAGGTGTTTAGACTTTCTCCGCTGTGATTAATTCAGTACACGAATTTGTTTAGTGTTTAGGTTTTGAGTGTGTGTATTTATTTAATAGCTTCACGAATAATTTAGGCAAATATTGTAGTGTCGCATTATTAGGTTTTGTTTTATCATTTTACCCAAGTGTCTGCAGGGAAGAAATAGAAAAGGAGATACAAGCTTCCGAATTTGTGGCAATCGAATGTGACTAGACAACCGATGTGACAAGCCACTGCATATGGTATTAGTTTTTAGATACGTGTTTAAGGGATCGGTATACGAAAGGTTTTGCAGATTTCTCAGTCCAGAAGGTAAATATGCAGAAACCTTAGCAAAATCCATAATGGACAACATAAATCCTCTTCTGCACACATCACAGGAAATGTTAATAGCTGAGACTTATATGGCGTTAATGTTATCTGTGGTTCTGTTGGAAGTGAACATGCAAAAATTAGAGAAGTGTGTCCGCTCACATAATTTGTACACTGATACACTCATCAAATAATGTGTTATTAGAAAAAGCAACAAGTATAAACAACAAAGTTAGAGATCTTTCCCAAATCTGTCTGCCATTCCAGGACTTTTGTCACACTCATTTCTACGAACGAACGTTTTGGAGGAAATAATGTAAGCCACTTACCCATAGTTTCTATAACAAAATGGAATTACTACATTCGTACAATCAACGTTGTGTACAAAAACCGATATAAGTTGGAAGAATATTTTGAAATTTTGAAGAAAAGTGTACAAACAAACACTCAGTTAATGAAGGAATGGTCACAGAAGGACTCTTCTGAACCAAAATTTCATGTTCTGGCTAACTTTTTTCCATGGAATTCTATATCACATGAACATAATATACCAATAACTACAGAGTAGGAACAAAGGCAGTGTAATGTGCCAAAGTGACATCAGAATTTTTGAAAATCAGATGCAGAAAGGGAGGGAGAAAATAAATAAAATATAAACACAAATAAACAAGGATTCCTTGAGCAACCAAGAAAAAGGAACAATAATGTTGGATGCAGCACTAGAATAGGGGATGCAAAAGAGGTATGTGACATCATTATAACTCAAGTAAAAGGTAGATTTACTTACACGGGTCACCTGGTGGCAGCTTCGTTGATGTGCAATGACGATTTGTTTCCACTTTTTCCTACAAACTTTCAAGAAGAAAAATTCAAGCTTTATTATTCAGCATTACTCTTTCTTACAAGAAAACAAAGTTCGGAGTGAATTGAAACAATTATATTATATTATATTAAAGGCACAATAAGACTTCTTAACTTTACGAAAGAAAACAATCTAACGTCAGTTTTCAAAGATGTATTGAAACTTATATAAATTATCATAACTACCCCTCTGATAACTGCCAAACCTACAAATAAATGATCTCTTTAGAGTGTAGTTATAATAAAAATAATATAGGCCTAGTGTAAATATAGTGTATTACTTTTTTTGTGGAAACAGTATAGACATTTATGTGGACACTTTCGACACTAAAGAGACAGTGAAGAGACTAAGAATATTCTAGTTATGTTTATTAATAAAATCGCAAAGTATCTACAGCAGCTCACAATGTTTGAGGTGAGTTCAAATTTTTATAAAGCCTAAAGGCCGCGCCCTCCAGCCTCTTAAGTCACGAGCCGCCACTGTATTCTAAGCAATCCTACTAGACTGTAAACCCTAATATTTAAGAATTTAATTAATACACTGGCCTAAATCTGCATATTAAAGAATACTGTGTGCCCTAAACTGAAAAATTTCCTGCGATATTGTTATTGTTTTTGTTTCTACATAACTCTAATGAACTAAAACGGATAAAATACATTAACTTTTTTATGGCTTATAAAAAACAAAATGTCTTGTTATTGATGTAACTCAAATAAAACAAAAGTAACAGTAAAGAAGGAAATATAAAACATGACAGTTAAGATGGGCTGTTGTATTGACATTTACAATAAGTAAATTTCCCAATGGAGTAGTTAATGAACACCGAGGAATCGTTACTCAACTTTAGTAACACTTTCAAGAAACAAACACTTTTACACAACAATTCACCAAGTTATAGAATCATCTAATAGTTACTATGGCAGCGAATAAGAAAAGTCACCAGTAAAATCGCAATAGTAAATGATTAGCACTTGTCATTGTCATACTTAACGGTTTCTAATGGCAAGCACTGGTCGCTTCCATTCTCAGTACTCAACCCACTGACTTGATCTTAGGACTCTCAAATTCAAATAGTCATAATAACGTGGTGAGACAGCTGAGACAGTGAGAAAACTGGAAATCGTTGAAAACTGCAGTTTACTAGATTTTGCAACATTAGAACGCGACAACGCAACTCGGCTATCATCTTATTGTAAAATTCATCCCATCATCCCAAACTAGCAAATGGGACCTTTGATTACCTGCAGTAATATTTCTCCAGTCTTGGCACTAGTACATACAGTCTATCCGTGTAATTTGCCAAACTACTTTACCAGTTCTCTTCTTGTCATTTTAATAGATTTATCAGGTCGCGTGGAGTCTCGGAGTGCGATTATTTATTTTTTTAACTGCAAAGAATACTTCTACAGTTTCTGTAGGTGAAATTCAGGTAATCAGAACATTAGGTCCTCAAGAAGACGAGTCTCTCACACAACACTCGTTTTGCCGCTGATCTCAGTCTAATTGGCTATCGTCAACAAACGTTGTCAGATGCTGTTCCAATGTCCTAATTAATCCCTCAGCCATTCATCAGCCTTCAAGATAAGCCATTAGCGTTTCCATGTACACACCTTCGCCGTTGTTGTACCTTGGAGTTGTATGTTTCCAGACGGTCAAACAACATTGCCACCAGTTTTTCCAGATTTTTTAATTAGCACCAGTATGATCAGTGCGTAGTGAAAACTTTCTGGCATATAGAAAGTTATGAAAGTACCGTAAATCTCAGACAGTAGCCAGCAACTCTCTTCTACTCTAGCAGTAATTTCTTTTTGTTGTAAAAGCCTATTATTGCAATAACTTATTAAACCTTCTTCGCCGTTTAGACATGCAACAAAACTGCTTCAATACCAGCCGTCTGTTCAGTAAATGCTTGAAGGATTTATCACCGTCTCCAGACCACGGACATGTAAAGCCTTTTACAAAACATCTGTAATAAGATCACTGTGATCTCTGTTATTCTCCACGCATTCATGACATCATAGTAGAAGCATCTCCCATCATTGCTATGCTGAGTATAAATAGTGGTGTTCTGTAAGCAACTGGCCAGTTTTTGAATTTTGCAGTTCAGTTAGTTCGAGGCAGCTGTCGCTGCGTTTTACTGCGATGACTTTCATCATTTGTAGTAACAGTGTCCACTGAACAATTATAAGCTTAGAGAATTTTGTATACGAGCATCTTTGGTTATGCAAATAGAATTTCCTACACAGAATTCCCTATACAGAGAAGTTCCTGCTGCTTACAGTATATAGGCTTACAATATAATGAAAATATTATTAATTATTTTTTTGTAAGAAAAGTACTGTAATACAATTATGTTTTGACATACACAGAACTCACGCATGGATTAAAAAAATGACTAAAAGAAATAGCCTTATGTTAATCCAACTATACTTTGCACATGTGTTGTTGCGTCAGAGAAAGCTAAAATACTCGGTAATTTTGTATTCAGCACTGTGCACAGACGCATGCGCCGCGGACGGACACACACACACACACACACACACCATAATCTCATATGATACATACCTGTTTGGTGGACCCTAGATATGTTACGTACTTATATGTTGTGTTGAGCTGATTATATAACACAGTAGAGGGAAAATGCCGTTCCTGACCAAAGTACCGTTATTCCCCCACCACCACCGCTGGACCAGCAGCATCGACCAATCAAATTTCATGGCGCCTTTCGCGCGTCAAGTTCAAATATATGCCGTCTTTCGCGAGCCTAAATCACTTTCACTTTCTACTGGACCGCGAATTTCCGCGAATAAATTTTTTTATTTTTTTTTAATTTGATATTTTTATTTTTTTAATTAAATTGATTTGCATATCCGCGAATATATGCCGTCTTTCGCGAGCCTAAATCACTTTCACTTTCTACTGGACCGCGAATTTCCGCGAATAAATTTTTTTAATTTGATATTTTTATTTTTTTAATTAAATTGATTTGCATATCCGCGAATATATGCCGCCTTTCGCCTAGATCACTTTCACTTTCTATCAGCTGGACCCGCAGCATCCCAAATGGACCACCCGCATCCGCAAATATATTTTTTATTTTTAAATAAAGCTGATTTGCATATCAGAGGTGGGTGGCGGGTGGGAGGTTCCGACTTGATGCATTATAGTGTATATATTAAATATATGATCAGGGTTACCAACCTTGCATGAGTTCTAATTTGTTGTATGTTATAATGTATATTAAATCTATATGATCGGGTTTACCAACCTATGCAGGGGTTCAAACTTGATATGTGTATTATAGTGTATATTAAAATATATGATCAGGGTTACTAATCCTGTATTATTGTGTGTATAGAACAGATCTGCCAACATTTTTCTTCGGTGGGAAATTCAAACTATATGAGCAACGCATTCGCCAGAATCTGAGACTCGAGAGAGTATGTTTGTCGTGCATGCTTTATTTTTTATTTTTAATGAAGCTGATTTGCATATCAGGGGTGGGTGATGAGTCAATTCTCCCTTTGAATGTAAATAACTATCTCTATCCCTCTCTCTCTCTTTATGTCACCGGTTTTACATAAGCATCATGCTACTTATGGATTATTGTAATTAGCGATACTAAAATGTAATCACCAGGAAATATATTTATCGCCTACCTCATTGCGTTCTACTTCTAATTTGGTACATGACAGTCATTGACTGCGATTTAGAAATTAATATACTGCCAAGTCTGTGTGTGTTAAAGTGTTAGACAGTCATTGACTGCGATTTAGAAATTAATATACTGTCAAGTCTGTGTGTGGTAAAGTGTTACGCATAAAATATGAAAAAATATATAATGGGTGAGGCAAAACAAAACACATACAGCCGAGTTGCAGACGCGTATTTGCAGATTCACCGTGACTGTTACTAGCGGACGCCCGATTTCTTGGTATGCCGTCGCTCACGTCATCCGTATTTAAAGTTCGCTACTTCCAGTACACATGGCCTCTGTAACAGATTTGGTCTCCAACAGGTGTGATTCGAACGGTAAGAGCAAGAACAATATGAACAAGGCCAAGGACATTATATGTCTAGTATCCCTCCTCAGACGCTGGTGTTACTTTGTGTCATAAAATCTCATGACACTCAAGATAAGAAACAATACGTTTGCAATAAACAACAAATTGAACTTCTGGAAACAAAATTGCACGGTTTGTAAGTAATATCGACAACACAGGTCAGCATTTTTCGGCTATTGACTTTTTTTTTTTTTTTTTTTTTTTTTTTTTTTTAATGAAGTTGATTTGCATATCAGGGCGAGTGATGAGTCAATTCTCTCTTGAATGTAAATAACTATCTCTCTTCCTCTCTCTCTCTCTCTCTCTCTTTATGTCCTCGGTTTTACATAAGCGTCGTGCTACTTATGGATTATTGTAATTAGCGATACTAAAATGTAATCACTAGGAAATATATATATTTATCACCTACCTCGTTGCGTCCTACTTATAATTTTTTTTTTTTTTTTTTTTTTTGACACATGACAGACATTGACCACGATTTAGAAATTAATATACTACCAAGTCTGTGTGTGGTAAAGTGTTACACATAAAAAAATCTCATTGAAATAAGGTATTTTCAAAAGTTTTGTGTACACACATTGTACAATAATTTTCGTAATTGTAAGATACAACCTGCAAATTATTAAAATGTCTCTCTCACACATTTCTGATTACTATACAAATAATTGCGTGCATATTCGAAGGTTTATAACGAAATAAATTAAAATAAACCATAATTTGTTTTAAATAATTAAATATATATTTACAACACTGTACACAAACTTAAAATATGGTTTACAAACCGCTATAATACAATTATTCAAAAAATACATTTTACATTGATTAAATATATATATCACAAACAAACATTGTTATATAAAAAATTAATAATAATATTGTTTTAAATGATTAAATATATATATATATTTACAGCACTGTACACAAACTTAAAATATAGTTTACAAACCGTTATAATACAATTATTCAAAAAATACATTTTACATTGATTAAATATACATATATCACAAACAAACATTGTTATATAAAATAAATACAATATTAATAATAATTTTTGACATTGTAAGATTTTTAAATAATAATTTCATGGCTGTAGATACAGTTCACAAGGAAGTTTATCTGTAACATAACAATACAGTCGATATTAGAATCACTGATACGATAATAGTCAATTATCACATGCACACACACACACACACACAGTTAGTGGAAAGAATCAAATGCGTTAAGTAAGTAAACTTTTTCAAGTATATGTCATTTTTCATAAGTTAATGTACTTTCAAATAATTTCTAATCAAACCAAATATTATTCACTGGAAATTTGTAAATACTACTTAGAATCAATGATACATTTATCGCATAAAGGTAATGTACTTTCAAATAATTTCTAATCGAACCAATTATTATTCAACGAAACTAAATAGAATCAATGATACATTTATCATGTACATACAAATTCAATTATTAAAGTGTTAAGTACAGAGAGTTGAAACTACACACACGCACACACGCACACACACACACACACACACACACACACACACATCAATAAATTGTTTGTTAACACGATTGCTACTTACGACACAATCTCCACCTGTATTGTATTGTTTGATTCCTCGTCCCTCGATTCACTAAATGTAGTTCTTTGGGTTTGATATGCGTGAAAAACGTTTTTTTTTCTCAAAACCCTTCACAAACACATATTTATATATACGTGTATGTGATGTTAACAATGAAACAAGATTGCCGTATGGTGTCTCTCCTTCGCTCCATCTAAGTCTATGATAATTTGTTGTTAACCAGTGGTTTGTCCTAACGTATTTGGGATTCGTAACGGATGTAGCAGGCGGTGTCAAAATCCAATGTCTACCAGCAAATCTCAGAACGTCCATGATTGACAGTTCCTTCACAATATATTTTCCGTTGTCGTCGAAAAAGCACTGGAAGTCGATTATAACCGCAGTGTTATCCATAATACTGTAAGACAAAGAAACCACACACATTACAAACTCTATATATGTATATATTATGTTTAAACATACAAATATCGTTGAGATATTAATATGTGAACTTACGTTTACAGACGTCTGGACTGAAGCACCGAGAGACATCAACTGACGAAAGAAACAAGTGTTGAGGAGGGTTACTATACATGGAGACAAATTTTTTTAGTAGGTGGGGAGGTGTCGTCGTCGTCGTTCTCCATGTTGATGCGTTGTCGTATCCGATAATGACCGTATGCAAGCGTATCATGACCATTGTCTAATATATAACGCTTATCATCATACGGTGAAAACGCTTGCTTATTTACACGCATCGTGTACAGCGTATGATGATCGCTACGTAAACAAAGCGCACTGGTAGAAAACTGACAATGATCAGTGAGACACTTGCGATACATATCGTGTCGCAGACTCCTCTTAATTGCAACTCGAGGCACACCTTTACATACACGTTTTTGACACTCTTGGGTGGGATCTTCGTGGGCCACAAGGAACGAATAACATTTCGCACGGAGACCCACGAATTCTCTAATAGGACGACCACACGTTTCATCCTTGAACAGTCCGACAACCTTTTTGTTCTTAAGGCTATAACAAGGATGAGACGTAGGGTAATCCGATGTGTCAAAAACGTGTAGGTCCTTCTTCATGTCTGCATACAAGTCTGATGTTTGAATGCTATACATCAGACTGTCTGTATCTGTCATTAATAATTTAACGTTGCAACCGTACTTGGCGACAGCATAACGATAATGAAAGTCGTACATTATCGTTTTGCTAACGTCAAGCACCGTGAAGCCGACATACACGGGACGGGAAAGAACGATGGATTTTTTACGAAGTGAGAGCCCCACCAGATCGTTCGTATAACGAATCATACGTTTTAGCCTAGGTGTGGAAACTAGTTTTTGAAGCTGTCGTTCATTCGAGACTAGTTCAAAGTCTATATGTTTCCGTACGTTCTCCAGCGACTTACCGTATACGGCGTTGTTCATCAGTTTGAAAAGGTCTTTTTCAAAGCTGTTGACGGCTGTTTGCCTCTTGCGGGTGTTGAAATCGATAAACGGTTTCAACCAAGCGCTTTGCTTAAAACACAACACCCTATGAGTCGCTTTCAGCTCTAAGCCAAGACTTAAATACAATTTCAAATTTCGATAATGGAGAACGTAATTTTGTTTGTCCTCCAAAGTTGTTAACAACTTCTCTACGGATGACCCTGATTCGTTATACGATGATCTGTATATACTCTCATGTAAACGTTTGGAAAAGGGAGAAAGGATATCGGGTGTTACGCGCTGGCGCACAGGTGCAAGTGGGTAGTCGGAATGCAGGTCGTGTAAGGTATCAGGATAGTGTAGGTCGACTTCGAGGATGTACCCGATGTCGGAATCATCACTCACATTACGTACGTCCAAGGACTCGATTTCGTTACGATCGAGCCATTGGAAGTCTGCGTAAGGGAGCGGTTGCGACATGGCTGCACCGTATAAATTATTACAGTCTGTATACAGAATGAAGGAGGTCGGTTTCGATACATCGTACTGATCTGGAATCAGAGGATTGTTAGCGACTGCGTGATGGTTGGATATCATCGCGCAGCCTCCGCGGATCCCAGACTCAAGGAACAGATGCAGATTTATCTCTGTTAACAGCTCTAATTCGACCCCTGTCATTTTTAGCATCGCGTTCCAAGCGAGTCCGGGAAGCGAGTAAAAATGACACGGGTCCAAACAGTAATCGCGTAAGGCCATGTCTCGGAAACTTTCGAAGACATCAGCCAGCAGCATTACGTCTGTCAACAAATACAAATCGTGGTAATCGCCAAACGTACGTAGATTGAATGCACTCCACACGTTTTGTGCGTGCTCGTAATCTGCGTCCGAAATAGACGATTCCAACAACCGGTTATCAAAGTGTTCACGAGCGGGTAGACTTGTTTCGATGAACCGATCAATGCTGTCAACGTACCCGTAAGGGTATACTCCCTTGCGTACGAGCAGATTGGTCTGCTCGTCGAAACCCCGTCTAAGCATTTCCTCTCTGAGCAAAGGAAATTGGCTCCCGGACGTGGACAGATTGGTAACGAGTGTGTCCAGAGAGCGATTAAGAAATTGAAAAGAGTCTACGAAACGCAAGGGACCCAGGGAGAACGACACGTAACGCTCACTGGATGTTGCAATGCAGGATACGTGTTGGTCCTTATATTTTCCTAAACCCTGCATTAAATGGTGACAGTCGTAGCCACGAAGGTTGTGAAAGAAGACGGGGATATGACGAGGCATCTTGTAGCTTAGATTACAGCTATTGTGGGCTGCTCCCAAGAATTTCCCCGTAAGATGACAATGATTGCGTACCTTGTCATCGTCTGTCAAAGGGCGCTCACACAAATGACAAACGGTGGCGTTAGTGAACGCAACATTGTCACCATCGGACATAATTATTTGTACGTTATGTCGTACTACCTTCATCATATCCTCGGCGTCTTTCATCAACCACGAGAAGAAAGTGTCTACGACGTTTTCACCTCGATAAACTTTAGCCTCTCTCCAGAGTCTGTGTGTACGATCGACGATAGCATAGGAGAAACCTGACGGAATATGCATCGCTTCGTATGATGTGGACGATACAGGAGGAGAAGTTATTTTCTGACGGGCACCGTTGCTATCAACAGAGTAGAATTCGCCTAACTCGTGCACTGTCGTCGGGACGTTGTTACCAGGTAAACACGATTGAAGCGGATTGATGAGGGACTCGAAGTCGGCGTAGACGGTAAAGGGTACTTTAAGACAGTGCGCGTAATTTTTAAATGACATAAACTTCTCCTCCTCTGTAGGCATTTTGGTTTTCTGCTCGCCGTGAGGTGTGCAGTAGGGGAGATGATCGGACAGACCATGTTCTGTGGAGAAACGATGCAGGCAGTAGTCGCAGTAAAATGATTTATGCCCGTGTTTTGTTAGGGAAAATAACAATTTATTAATGCTACTGATAAGTCAGTAGTGTTTTCGGCTATTTGTATCGGACAGAAGTAAAAGATTAACGTGATGTAATCTGTCCTTATTGGGGGTAATTCTTAACGGATAAACCTCATTTTTTGATTCGTTTCTGATATTGTCTTCTATATCATAGCCGAAAACGTTTATAGAAATGTTGGGATTTTGTGTTTCAAATTTAGAAAGTGAATTTATAGAAACAGGGTACTCGATACCGGTCATATTTATTGTGTTTATGAAGGGGGCGTATTTTGTAACAAATTCTTTATGCTTTTGTTGAGGGTGTATGTGAGCTAGTACGGACCATAGAAAACACATTTCATCTTGGGGGTTCTTGATGTTGACTACTGCCTTGGTGAGTGCAAGTTTTCGCGGGGTTGGAAGGTAGGAGGATGCTGCTAGAGGCTGGTACCGTCCAACAACTAGTTCCAGCTTCAGTACAGCATCCACCGACCATCCGCTCCCGTCACGGGTAAAATTGGATATGCTATTCATGATTTTATCGTAGGATTCATCGAGTAGACAGTTCAACTCGTCGTTGTCGTCCGTGAGCAATGTACGACAACGTCCGTGGAAGACGGCGTCTTTGGTTACCTCTTTTTCTTCACCGCTGTCACCATCTAACACAGTTTTAGTGAAACGTATCCTGCACGCAATATGCCATTTGATACTGCGTAAACGTGCTTGTTCTGCCAGAATATCCTTGCACAATAAAGGTCGCACCTCAGTCATTATCGGTACTATATCTTGATCTTCTTCTTCTGTGTACACAGGCAGGTAATTAAAAGTTGTGAGACATCCTCTAATACTCGTGTTTCGCACGATATAAAATCGTGTCATATCTGAAACAATAGAAACACATGTATTAGCTAATAGGAATGATGAATAACACACATTCATGTTTGTGGTAAATAAATAGATAGTACACGTTAGTTTATTGCAAACTGTGAAGATGGCAGCTACTCATGATTTTAGCATTGAAAGTGAAAGAAGAAAATCGTTCAAGTATTGGGAAGTGACGTTTGTCAGTCCCGACGAGTTAGCGTTTGCCGGGGTTTTACTACTATCCGCTAAATTATGATGTTTGTGGACATAGTATGTCATTCATAGACGATAGAGTTAAATGCTTTTGTTGCGGAATTGAATTAGTTCATCGGAGAGAATGTGACATACCTATGGTGGAACATGAAAAATTTTCTCTGTCATGTCAATTTCTAAACGATGTCAAGAGACAATACATTGGGGAGAAGGTGACAAACCTATGTCAGAACATAAAAAATTTTCTCCGTCATATCAATTTCTAAACAACGTCAAGAGACTATCTTATACATGTTAATTCATATCAAACAAATTTGGTTTGCTACATAATTATATAGAGAGACAATTGGTATTTAAAAAAATTTTTACCTTGTTGAGGATGTTCCTGTTCCTGCTGATGTTCTGGATTCTGTTGAAGGTCAGACATGGTAATATTCAGACGTGAGAGTGAATACTGAAAAACAAAGAAACTGTTATAACGCTGGTATTATGTTAGTGTATCTTAAACGCCTTATATCTCACAAAGTAAATTAGAATATCAATTTGTAACATACAATTTGTAGCACAGTAGTGTTCAGCAACACGAACGAGTTGTAAGTAAGACGCTGTTGTGAAGTTCACCGGGTATATATTGTGATGGTAGCGGTATGCGAACATCTGCTCTCCGGTACCAACGGTGGACACAGCGAGCTAATCCGGCATCAGCAGCCGCCGAGACGTGACCAACTTCGTGTTCGGAGCTAGCCAATCAGCGATGCCAGTTAGTTAATAAAACCTGAGCCGGCAGAAAGAGGAGGACTGCAGTACGCCGTGAACAGCGGGCGCAGCCACCGAACATCTTAGCGCGGCACTACCAACATCGCCGTTCTCGCAACTCGGTCCTTTTTAGGACCACCAAAAACACTAGAGTGTACGATTGGTGCCAGTTGTCATGTGGAAAGCCTTTTGTCCGGTGACAATATATAGTGTAAGCGTTGATGTGTGTGTGCAACTGTACTAAAAAAGCTGTTATGCGCATGCGCAAATAATACAAATGCATATATGTAGATGACTGAAAAGAGATGATATAAAAGTGGTTGCACTGTAGTACTGTATGAACTTTTGTTTATGAAACTACCGAAAAAATACAATAAGGACGATATAAGTCTATACTACTAGCAACCAATGGACACAAACAAAAATATAAACACAATACGCGAGTCTGTTCGTCGAAACCCCGTCTAAGCATTTCCTCTCTGAGCAAAGGAAATTGGCTCCCGGACGTGGACAGATTGGTAACGAGTGTGTCCAGAGAGCGATTAAGAAATTGAAAAGAGTCTACGAAACGCAAGGGACCCAGAGAGAACGACACGTAACGCTCACTGGATGTTGCAATGTACGTTATGTCGTACTACCTTCATCATATCCTCGGCGTCTTTCATCAACCACGAGAAGAAAGTGTCTACGACGTTTTCACCTCGATAAACTTTAGCCTCTCTCCAGAGTCTGTGTGTATGATCGACGTTACCACCACCACCACCACCACTATCACATTCTACTGTCCTTTTGTGACGAATATTCTATCATTGTTTGGTTCTCTCTGGTTTGATACAGACGTGTTCACTAGTGTCTTCTAATAATGTCGTTTCTTGTAAAGTTTAATGCTGTAATATCATGCATTACAACACGGTATCAGAGAAAGCGACGAGGCGTTTAGAAAAAATTATAGACCGATTCTGGAACCGTTAGAAGCTATTTCATGAAAGTTAAGTGGTGATATAATGGAGGAGGGGAGGAGGAGAAGAAGAGCCTACACAACATGTAATAACTGAAAACGAAAGTGGCACGCAGAGTCATAACGCTTCTCATTTCAGTGACAATAGCGCATGGAACCCTAACACTTTACATTTCAGTGACGATTCATTAGCAAACAAATATATGCGTTTGTGCGAATCGGCTGACTGTAACGGATTATAGATCGTATGTATGGTGTTCGATACGAAGGTGGTAAATTTATGATAGGTGTTTCAAATGTGAAAATCGATGATAACGACAACTTTCATGTCAAAGGAAAAATTTACGAGGGTACACCTGGTCTGTATGAACTTTTGTTTATGAAACTATCGAAAAAATACAATAAGGATGATATGAGGAAATACAGGTCCATACTACTAGCAACCAACAGACATATGATGAAATTAATTTCTATTTTTAATTTATTTGTGTGTGCGTATGTTTGTCTGTAGTGCAGATTCTAATTTACAAAGTTTTGATGAATACTATTTGAAAGGGGGGGGGGCTCTCTAGTTGACATCTCCGCCGATGTAATGACTCTCAAACATAAAAATGTAAACATAAACAGACGGTGTTTGTTGACACGTAAACATTGCACACTTAAAATGTAAACATAACCATTCCGAGTTCGTTGACACGTAAACTGTTTTTCTTTCGTGAGTAATCGTTCGTTAATAAGATATGAATTAGCTTAATCGATTAAATGGTTAGACTAGTAATGGTAAATGTGAAGGTAAAGAAGGTAAGTATGTAGGTTCGATTCCTGTTAATTCATATTTTTGTTAAAAATCTTTTTTATAAATATTGAGGAGAAGGGATAATAACATATTCTTTTATAATTATTAACAACGTTGTTTGGTATTTGTCATTGTAAAGTACAATCGGAAACCATGACGCCACTTAAATCTGTAATATTTTTTTTAACATTATGGACAAAATGTTTAACGGATAACACAACACAGTTTCAATTGGATCAGGTTAAACGTTACTTATATGAATATGGATATCTTTATACGAAAGATAAACGTCATTGCAATTAGTAAATGATTCAGATGTTTCCAATGCCCTCCTTATATTTCAAGAATATTACAAATTACCTGCTGACGGCAAATTAAATAATGAAACTCGAAATTTAATGTTAAAACGTAGGTGTGGTAATACCGATATTCTTTCTGATTATAGAAATAAATCAACTAGAAAAACCACGCTTTGTTGTGTTAGCGTTTCAGACAGCAAGAAAAATGTACTGCCAGCACGCGCTGATGAATTTGATCACTGTAACGTGATCAATGCGAGACTGTTTCTAAACGACAAGTATTATCCTTACGATAATTTAAACTTGGATATTGGGAAAGACCGTTTTGCATTATTGTACAATATGTACGCCAGTTTTCAAAGTTCGTATTACCACCGTTTAGACGGCAGCCCAGTACTGACACAGGAATTATTCAAATCAAAAGCCCCGCTGTTTGTTTTCGATTGTAGCAGACAAGACGAAGCACTTAAGTCTTCAGCAGTTGATGTACGTTTAGAATTTGAATCGTCAACGAATTTTCCTACACAGACGACCGCCTACTGTATGATACTACATGATTCGCTTGTAGAATATACACCATTGTCCAACACAGTACATAGACGTGTTTAAGTCTTATTTTATACATATTTTGTAAATACTAGTTTTAAATATATATATATTTTCATCATATTTGTAACATTATAATATTGGAGCTATGTGTGTGTGTATGTATTTTTAATTGTAAAACTAGTTTAGATATATTTTAATACTTGTAACAATATAATCTTGGAACTGTGTATGTTTTTTTTTTTTAAATTGTAAATATTAGTTTAGATATATTTTCATACTTGTAACAATATAATCTTGGAGCTGTGTATGTATTTTTAATTGTAAAACTGTTTAATATAATCTTGGAGCTGTGTGTATGTATTTTAATAAATGTATATATATATATATATATTACACACACTTTATTATTATTTGTATAACCCACTCCATAATAATTTGATCATACACATACGCGCGCGCGCACACACACATGTATTAAATTCAATAAATAATAATGCGTTTGATAATGTTTTAATGCAAATAATTTTAGGAAAGTCTACATTCTGCATTCATAAGGAGATAGTCACTGCTTACAGCTATGTATGTCCACAACAGAATTAGAGAGAGATATAAATGTCATCATACGCTGTGACCTACTTTCTAAATTTTTTACATTAAAAACGTTTGTTTAAAGCAATTTTTCAGAAAATTTGTAACAGACATAATAATTTGATCATACACACACACATGTATTAAATTCAATAACACGCTTGATAATGCAAATAATTTTTACGTTTAAATAAAAATCTGCACATACATTAAAATTAAAATTAAATAAAATCTGTACAACTTACCAAAACTAGTATGTGCGTTGTCTACACTGAAGGCGTACAAACAGTCTTTCAACTATTAAAAAAGATGCAGAGATTTCACGATGTATCAGCAATCAATGAGAAATTGCCACTATAAAAAATACGGTAAGAATATATTTTCAGAAATTGTAATTTGATCATACACACACGTACACACACACACACACACATGTATTAAATTTAATAAATAATAATGCGTTTGATAATGTTTTAATGCAAATAATTTTAGGAAAGTCTACATTCTGCATTCATAAGGAGATAGTCACTGCTTACAGCTATGTATGTCCACAACAGAATTAGAGAGAGATATAAATGTCATCATACGCTGTGACCTACTTTCTAAATTTTTTACATTAAAAACGTTTGTTTAAAGCAATTTTTCAGAAAATTTGTAACAGACATAATAATTTGATCATACACACACACATGTATTAAATTCAATAACATGCTTGATAATGCAAATAATTTTTACGTTTAAATAAAAATCTGCACATACATTAAAATAAAAATTAAATAAAATCTGTACAACTTACCAAAACTAGTATGTGCGTTGTCTACACTGAAGGCGTACAAACAGTCTTTCAACTATTAAAAAAGATGCAGAGATTTCACGATGTATCAGCAATCAATGAGAAATTGCCACTATAAAAATACGGTAAGAATATATTTTTCAGAAATTGTAATTTGATCATACACACATGTGTACACACACACACACGCGTACACACACATGTATTAAATTCAATAAATAATGCACTTGATAATGTTTTAATGCAAATAATTTTTTACGTTTAAATAAAATCTGTACATACAATAAAAATTATACTCAGTTATTAACGTATTCAAATGTTTCAATAATGCGCTTGATAATGTTTTAATACAAATAATTTTTACGTTTAAATAAAATCTGCACATACATTAAAATTAAATAAAATCTGTACACTTACCAAAAAAACTAGTATGTGTGTTGTCTACACACCCTTAATGATGAAAGTTGCGTATACGGAATGCGCACAAACAGTCTTTCAACTATTAAAAAAGATGCAGAGATAGATTTCACGATGTATCAGCACATACACAAGCAGTCAAAATGAGAAATTTTCGTTAATTTTCTGTGCGTATATATATTGTACACTGGTAGTGGGAGAAAGCTTGCATGTCCGTTTTTAGAGTAATTACTGTCAGCGGTGTTAATGCTTGACAGGTGTCAAATTAGAAAGTAGAGTTGTCCGTTTTTAGAGTAAATACTTTATAATCCTAATTACTGTCAGCACTGCTAATGACTAGCAGGTGTGAAATTAGAATGTAGGACGTCGTACACAAGGTTAATGACCTCTGGTTTAATTTAGCGAATAATAACTATATCTAATTCAGTATCGGATCAATGCTGTCAACGTACCCCCGAATATGCATGCAATTATTTGTATAGTAATCAGAAATGTGTGTGAGAGAGACATTTTAATAATTTGTAGGTTGTATCTTACAATCATGAAAATTATTATTTAAACTGATAATTGTTTTATTAAAATCTTACAATGACGAAATATTATTATTTCATTGTTTACGATATATATTTAATGCAAAAAATGAATTTTTAAAATTACAATCGTCTGTAAACTATATCTAAGTTCGTGTACACACATACAAATCGTTTGAATAAGGGAATTCTTGTCAACGTTTGCAGTGAGAGAGAGACATATACAATGTGTGTATGTGTACACAAAACTTTTGAAAATACCTTATTTCAATGAGATTTTTTTATGCGTAACACTTTACCACACACACAGACTTGGCAGTATATTAATTTCTAAATCGTGGTCAATGACTGTCATGTGTCAAAAAAAAAAAAAAAATTATAAGTAGGACGCAACGAGGTAGGTGATAAATATATATATTTCCTGGTGATTACATTTTAGTATCGCTACTTACAATAATCCATAAGTAGCACGACGCTTATGTAAAACTGATGACATAAAGAGCTAGCGAGAGAGAGGGTGAGAGAGAGTTTATATCATGATCGATAACTGTGTCTAGAGACAAAGAGAGAGGAGGGGAGAGAGAGAGAGTTGATATCGAAGTCGTCAACAATTTACTATACACTATAATATAGTTTGAATTTCTCACCGAAGAAAAAAAATGTTTGCCGATCTGTTCTATACACACAATAATGTAGGATTGGTAACACTGATCATATATATTTTAATATACACTATAATACACACACCTATCAAGTTTGAACCAAGATGTGAAATGTAAAACGTAAAACGTAAAACGTAAGACGTAAGACGTAAAACGTAAACGTAAGACGTAAGACGTAAGACGTAAGATGTGAAACGTAAAACATAAAACGTAAGACGTAAGACGTAAAACGTATGACGTAGTGTGAGATGTGTACTGGAAGTAGCGAACTTTAAATACGGATGACGCGAGCGACGGCATACCAAGAAATCGGGCGTCCGCTAGTAACAGTCACGGTGAATCTGCAAATATGCGTCTGCAACTCGACTGTATGTGTTTTGTTTTGCCTCACCCATTATATATTTTTTCATATTTTATGTGTAACACTTTACCACACACAGACTTGGCAGTATATTAATTTCTAAATCGTGGTCAATGTCTGTCATGTGTCAAAAAAAAAAAAAAAAAAAAAAAAAAAAAAAAAAAAAAAAAAAAATTATAAGGTGGACGCAACGAGGTAGGTGATAAATATATATATATTTCCTAGTGATTACATTTTAGTATCGCTAATTACAATAATCCATAAGTAGCACGACGCTTATGTAAAACCGAGGACATAAAGAGAGAGAGAGAGAGAGAGAGAGGAAGAGAGATAGTTATTTACATTCAAGAGAGAATTGACTCATCACTCGCCCTGATATGCAAATCAACTTCATTAAAAAAAAAAAAAAAAAAAAAAAAAAAAAAAAGTCAATAGCCGAAAAATGCTGACCTGTGTTGTCGATATTACTTACAAACCGTGCAATTTTGTTTCCAGAAGTTCAATTTGTTGTTTTTTGCAAACGTATTGTTTCTTATCTTGAGTGTCATGAGATTTTATGACACAAAGTAACACCAGCGTCTGAGGAGGGATACTAGACATATAATGTCCTTGGCCTTGTTCATATTGTTCTTGCTCTTACCGTTCGAATCACACCTGTTGGAGACCAAATCTGTTACAGAGGCCATGTGTACTGGAAGTAGCGAACTTTAAATACGGATGACGTGAGCGACGGCATACCAAGAAATCGGGCGTCCGCTAGTAACAGTCACGGTAAATCTGCAAATACGCGTCTGCAACTCGGCTGTATGTGTTTTGTTTTGCCTCACCCATTATATATTTTTTCATATTTTATGCGTAACACTTTACCACACACAGACTTGACAGTATATTAATTTCTAAATCGCAGTCAATGACTGTCATGTACCAAAATTAGAAGTAGAACGCAATGAGGTAGGCGATAAATATATTTCCTAGTGATTACATTTTAGTATCGCTAATTACAATAATCCATAAGTAGCACGACGCTTATGTAAAACCGATGACATAAAGAGAGAGAGAGAGGGAGGGAGAGAGATAGTTATTTACATTCAAAGGGAGAATTGACTCATCACCCGCCACTGATATGCAAATCAGCTTCATTAAAAATAAAAAAAAATAAAGCATGCATGACAAACATACTCTATCAAGTCTCAGATTCTGGTAGACAATATCCATTTTCACTTGATAGATAGGCGTACCATTTATACATATTTTGTAAATACTAGTTTAAATATATATATTTTTTCATATTTTATGTGTAACACTTTAACACACACAGACTTGGCAGTATATTAATTTCTAAATCGCAGTCAATGACTGTCATGTACCAAATTAGAAGTAGAACGCAATGAGGTAGGCGATAAATATATTTCCTGGTGATTACATTTTAGTATCGCTAATTACAATAATCCATAAGTAGCATGATGCTTATGTAAAACCGGTGACATAAAGAGAGAGAGAGAGGGAGGGAGAGAGATAGTTATTTACATTCAAAGGGAGAATTGACTCATCACCCGCCCCTGATATGCAAATCAGCTTCATTAAAAATAAAAAAAAATAAAGCATGCATGACAAACATACTCTATCAAGTCTCAGATTCTGGTAGACAATATCCATTTTCACTTGATAGATAGGCGTACCATTTATACATATTTTGTAAATACTAGTTTAAATATATATATTTTTTCATATTTTATGTGTAACACTTTAACACACACAGACTTGGCAGTATATTAATTTCTAAATCGCAGTCAATGACTGTCATGTACCAAATTAGAAGTAGAACGCAATGAGGTAGGCGATAAATATATTTCCTGGTGATTACATTTTAGTATCGCTAATTACAATAATCCATAAGTAGCATGATGCTTATGTAAAACCGGTGACATAAAGAGAGAGAGAGGGATAGAGATAGTTATTTACATTCAAAGGGAGAATTGACTCATCACCCACCCCTGATATGCAAATCAGCTTCATTAAAAATAAAAAATAAAGCATGCACGACAAACATACTCTCTCGAGTCTCAGATTCTGGCGAATGCGTTGCTCATATAGTTTGAATTTCCCACCGAAGAAAAATGTTGGCAGATCTGTTCTATACACACAATAATACAGGATTAGTAACCCTGATCATATATTTTAATATACACTATAATACACATATCAAGTTTGAACCCCTGCATAGGTTGGTAAACCCGATCATATAGATTTAATATACATTACAACATACAACAAATTTGAACTCATGCAAGGTTGGTAACCCTGATCATATATTTAATATATACACTATAATGCATCAAGTCGGAACCTCCCACCCGCCACCCACCTCTGATATGCAAATCAGCTTTATTTAAAAATAAAAAATGTATTTGCGGATGCGGGTGGTCCATTTGGGATGCTGCGGGTCCAGCTGATAGAAAGTGAAAGTGATCTAGGCTCGCGAAAGGCGGCATATATTCGCGGATATGCAAATCAATTTAATTAAAAAAATAAAAATATCAAATTAAAAAAATTTATTCGCGGAAATTCGCGGTCCAGTCGAAAGTGAAAGTGATTTAGGCTCGCGAAAGACGGCATATATTCGCGGATATGCAAATCAATTTAATTAAAAAAATAAAAATATCAAATTAAAAAAAAATAAAAAAATTTATTCGCGGAAATTCGCGGTCCAGTAGAAAGTGAAAGTGATTTAGGCTCGCGAAAGACGGCATATATTTGAACTTGACGCGCGAAAGGCGCCATGAAATTTGATTGGTCGATGCTGCTGGTCCAGCGGTGGTGGTGGGGGAATAACGGTACTTTGGTCAGGAACGGCATTTTCCCTCTACTTAACACAAAAGTAAAAACTAAACAACTTTTTTTTTTTAGTAGCTCTTTATTGGCACAATCGACGCAGTTTGCCAGTATCCAAATGAATAGATAATATTAACAACTAAGTATGTCACAATGATGCGATACACTTTCTTTACACATTTTGAGGAATGTAACTCTTCCCACAAACCTCTGTTTCCTATTTCTTGGATTGTCGATACTTTAGTTTCGAATCCAGAAGCACCATTACTCTACAGCTTGCCTAAAATTCATAAGCCAGGCAATGCCTTGAAGCATCTCACTACGGCCAATAGTTAGCGCGATTAACTGAGCTACTCAAGTATCATATAGCTAAAATCATTGCAGAAGAAAGGAACCGGTTGTGAGGAAGACATCCATGTTCATTATAGATTCAGCGGACTTCATAAAAGAATAGAGTCCTTCTTAATATTAGGCCTGGGAGACAATTTTGGTTCGTTTTCACATTCCTTCACTTTTCAAGAACTTTCTTATTACAATTAATATAATATATCGTATATTACTAGTTCGTGTGTGTGTGTGTGTGTGTGTGTGTGTGCGTGCGCGCGCGCGCGTGTGACAGAGAGAGAGAGAGAGAGAGAGAGAGAATATTTGTGTAACGTTAAGCGCATGCTTGTCTTAAGCGTATTATTAGTTTTTTATCACAAGTTCATTAATAAAACATACACGTCTTTGGTTTAAAGATGAGACGAATCTGCAATTAGGTGAAGAGGAAACCTATAGAACGACGCTGGAACGAGACAAATTTGTCTTTGGACCTTTTAATTACTTAAGAACGAAACATGGCGACAGTCGTTTAACTGTCAGCAGAAAAAGCGCCCGCAGCAATTAATTACTGCTCATTTATTATTTCTCATTCTAATTTCCCGTCGCAGTGTGCATGTTGTTTACAATTCATTCTCTTGTCTGAATAATAAGTAGCGTTATGAAGCATACGCACAGAAGAGATAAATTAAGTAAAGTAGCCTACAACTGCAAGAAATTGTCAGAATGTAACTTCTCTATTATAATCCTCAAAGAAAGTTTTACAGAAAAATTAATAAATGTACTCAACAGACAAATTTTGTAATTCAAAAGAAACATAAAATATATTAAATCCATTAAATTTTTATTTTTAGAAGATATGTTAAAATGTATTATATCTATTTTTATTATAATAAATAAATATACTAATTAAATTATAAATTATAATAATATACATATTATTTATTATATTTTTATATGTTGAAATTTATATTGCATAAAATATTTGTGTTTAAAATATTTACTTATTTAAAATTATATTTATATTTAAAATTACATGTACTTATTACTATATAACTTCCTTACTGTAATCACTATATTTTGGCATTAAGCACTAAAAATATTTATATGTTAAGCAGTGTTAAATCATAAGCCTATGGATATCTGTATACCACCGTTTCGCTTTCTAGTACAGAAGGTGCAAATTATCCATTATTGTTGTAAAAACCTATAAACTGACCTTTTAACTGCTCATAAATGAATAGTTAGTACGGCTCTTACGTAAAAGCTCTAGTACAGAACACATACTAAGTAGCTCACAGTTGCATAATTGTAGGTATATAAGTATGTATAGATACGAACGTGTATAATGTAAATATAATGAACAATAACCGTTGTTTCATTTCTGGTCCAAAAGCTTCTTAAACTACCTTATCAAAAGCAATAAACGTAATGTTACAACAGAATCTGGATTTAACAGCTATAGCATATTTCGAATACCTTATTCTTACAATTTTATAAACTTAATTACTTCATATAATGTATAAAAAAAAAAAAGTGTATACCGTCTGCAACTGAATACGTACACAGGAAAACATCAAAACTCAAAAATGCGTTAAAAAGAAAAGTAAACAAAAACACCAGTTTGCTGCATTAGATGCATTAATAAAAGAAGCCGGTACAAAGTACGGTGCACCTTTGTTGTTTTCACGTAGGCTATACATCTTGGGCGTATAGAGAGTCGGTTGATTGCGTACGGTTGGTTAAAGGGGGGAAGAGACATGAGGGAAAAGTAGGAAACTAGATTAGAGACGGAGAGATTATATAGAGACCACTGATGACCATGAGAGATGAAGAAATAAAGAAAGTTTTTTGTCTTGGTTCACTCTAAGGTAAGGTGTGTGTATGCCTGCCTGTTCAGTGTCGATACCTGATAAAAAATGGGGCGGGTTGGAACTCAGAATACCCGAATATTAGGTTACGTGCGTGCGAGCTGGTATGTGTGTGTGTGTGCGTAAATGAAGAAAGGGGTAAAAGGGTCGGGGTAATAAGATGGCGTTTAACTGTTGTGATAGTTTATTTCTAAAACGATAGACCGTAGAGAAAGTAAACATTTTTCACACTCAATAAATTATCTGTATTTGTTCATTGTTGAATATTTTTAGTATTAAAACGTTTCCTACGTCGACGCTATATTAATGACATTACATTTTAGTCCAGTCGCCAGAGTAAAAATAACGGTAAAATTTCTTAAAAAATTGAGGCAAAGTGATATTTGGTATAGTTATTGAAAAAGATCTAAATATCAGTTTAAAATCATCTTTGCATGTTTATAAGGTCAGGCTTTTTTAAAAAAAAAAACTTATTTAAGGGCAGCGCGCGGTAAAATCGATAAAAACGTTTACATTCCGTGAATTTCTTTCCTTACTACTAAATAAACCATTGAATCATGATAAAGTCTTCATTCTTTTTGTTTAAAATAGTTCAAATTTTAATAGTAATAAAATCAAAATAACGATTTTGTTATTATTTCATCGTTAGGAGTATTAAATCGATAGACGGAATGGTCGATTTTAACAAATCTTCCTCTGTTGAATAATATTATTAAATATGTGTATCTTAATATACATAAAAGTCATTGTGTGTATTTATATTCCACACCTCCTACTAAACCACTGGACCGATTTCAACAAAACTTAGCACAAATATTTTATGCAACGGGAGAACCAACATAAGATAGGTGTTTTGGGCTCTGGGGGATGTCAAAAATGGAAAATTTGAAAATACCGCATTAGGGTATCAAATTAAAGGGGATTTCAATGTAAGTAACAATTTTTCATGCATATAAGCACTATTGGAAATTCTTGGGCCCTGGGGCTTAATAAATGGGTGGTTTGGGGGGAGGTCAAAAATGAAAAATATGAAATATGAAAATACTGTGGGGTATCAAATTAAAGGGAATTTCAATGCAAGTAACAATTTTACATGCATATACGTACTATTGAATATGTTTGGGCCCTGGGGCTCAATAAATGGGTTGTAATGGAGGGGTGTCAAAAATGGAAAATATGAAATACCGTATGTGACATGCATATACACACTATTAAAAATTTTGGTCTCCGGGGCTCAATAAATTGGTGGAATTGGAGGAGGGGTGATGTCAAAAATGAAAAATATGAAAATACCGCACGTGGGGTATCAAATTAAAGGGAATTTCAATGTAAGTAAAAATTTGACGTCCATATTAATTTGGATTATCATAAATATCCCCCCCTGCTTGGTGGATGTGAAAAAAAAACAGCATAAATGGTATCAAATTAAAGTGAATTTCCTAGCAAGTAAGAATATGACACCACTTTCTCCCAAGCAAAGCCGGGCAAATCCTCCAGTAATAAATAAAATATTTCAAAGAAAAGCTCTCTTTTTAATAAAAGGTAAAACGAATACAAGCAAAATAACATTATACAAGAATATATATATTTTTTTTAATTTGGAATTTTAAAAATTATTTATGTTGAGAATTTAGTTAGTGATTTCTTCTTCTTCTTCTTCTTCTTCTTCTTTTTTCCTCACTACCATCAAAGTCATTATCATCAAAATCAATCTCGTCAACAATTGGAAGGTTTTTGCAAGTTTCAGTTGAGCATGTACCACAAACCGATGAACATAAAAGACCAGCGCTTCTGCATGTACACGATCCTTTTTTGCAGCCAGTTTTGCAATTACAAAAGATCATTTTTAATAAAGATTTTGGGGCAGCTGGGTGTGTCATTTTTATAGGCGTTAAAATTTCTCCAACATTCCAACCCGTCTTTTGGTATTAGATCATTGCCGAGCCATTGCTGGACTTGTAAATATACTCTGTAAAATTGCTGCTTGGAGCATCAGAAGTAGGTGGCAGACTTTCTAACTTTACAGGTTTTAAGCTTTTTTTCTTTTTTGAAATCGCTTTAGTAAAACTTGTATGTCTGTATTTATCAACACATGTAATTTTTTTTGGTGCATTATACATATACAGGAGAATTAATAGACCATTTTTATATATAGATGTTTGAGGTTGATTTTCCAGTTTAAATGCTTCGATCGCTTCTTTTAAATCTGAGTTTATTGATTTTTTTTCATTCAAATTAAAAACCGATTTTTTACCTTTACCACAGAAGCATGATGTTGTGTCACAGCCGGTTAGAGCATGCAAAAATAGTATATTCTCTTTGCAAAATTTATACTTTCTAAAGCTGCTATCAGAAGAAAATAGACTAGCACTCATGGTTCCTCTTGTGGGTTTTAAGAGATAAATTTTCTTATTACTAGGTGTAAGCGCAGTAATGAGCACCAAAATATCTACGTCCTCTGCAACAATAACTGGAGGTTTATCATATAATTCTAAGTTTCACAATTAATAAGTCTGCATCATCGTCTGCTTGTTTAACGTTTATGTTTAACGTTTAATTCGGTAGTCCTCGAGTCACTTTTTCTGTAGCTTCAATACAAAGATCAGCATTACAAATAAAACATATTTCAGTATCACACTGGTCCATATTTAATACCTAAAAATCAAAAAACCTTATGTAGCACTTATGTTCAGTAAAAGTATTCTTTCAAACTTCACCACTAGTGAAGTCAAAATATCTCTTTTGAAAATTTTTTTTATTTTCAATTTTAAATCCACCGTTCTTACCAAATTCGTTTTTTTAAATATGTGCCTTTTATAAACTTTTAATGTATGTAAAAAATGATCAGTACAAATAATTTTTTTTTTTAAATGCAGTTCTTTACGTTTAATTTTTTCAGATGGTCAAAAAATGGTGTCAGAAAGGCAAAAAAATTTTTTTAATTAACCACCCGAAAGTATTTTTAATAAGCTTTAATTTAAGCTGTCGTACACCTTTGTGCCACAATCTTGCCATACTTTATGAGCACTCAAAGTTTTTTTGTGAATTGCGATTTTTTTGAGGTTATATTCAACATTTCAATATGAAATTTGTGGGGTTTATAGTACTCCACAAAGGTTACCTTTCCCTCAAGTTTTATCAACTTTCATTAATTTGTGTTAAAACAACAGCAATTTGTTTATAAACGCCATCGCCACTTTATTTATTTATTAACAATAATAATAATATCGACTTCCGTATTAAGGCTAGAAATGTTCTTAATTTATTATAGAATACTGAAAAAAATTCACATTAAAATCAGCTTGTTAGGTCCAAAGATATTTATAAAAACGCTATTTTGCAACTTAAATTGTTAATAAAAAAATAAACGGGTTGTTTTTACACAAAACTTAACTATTAACTCAACTTGATCCCATTAACCAATTTAGCACACAAAAAATCGACTCCCAAAACAATTCACATTTGATTTTTATTTTGACTCCACTACACGTGTTCACAAATAAATAAATATTAGCATGTATAAAAAGTGTAAATACAAACTTTAAACTGCAATTTTTTTACCTGTTTTATATGACAGGTAACTGCGTTACTGCTCCGTTCATGTATAGCAGATGTTTGTATGGCACACCACAACAATGGGTGTTGCGCGCGCAGCTATATTTACAGTTGGACACTCGAGGGGAATAGAATGCCGCGCCGTTTAAAAATTTTACCTGTTTTCTAGGGTCTTGTTTTTAGAGTATAGGTATAATCAGGTAAGAGAAATAACATGAATAGATAGATTTAGCATTGTAGTAGCTGTAACGTTAATTTCAAGTCCTCAAATAAACCCACTTAAAAGATACATGTATGTAACGCAAAGGAGGCACCTTTTTTTAGTATTCACAATTTTTATTTATTTTTTTTTTATTTTTAAAATGATTTTAATTTTCATGAGTGTAGTTTTTGATGCAGAACACTTGCAGCTTTCAAATACAATTTTTTGTATTTCGATATCTATTTTTAAGATTAATAAAGGCAGATAAACTCTGAATTTTAGAGTAAATTTAAAATACGTCGAAATACTCACTTTTGAAAAGGTTTTTTTTTTTAAATAACAACTTCAAAAGTAGTTTTCATTATTATAAAATAAAAAGTTTATGTCTTTTAAAGGTAAATTAGTAAAGAACTACTATTTTTTTAAATGTTATTGTATAGTACTTGTAATTTTGTGGTTTCACTTCTTTTTGTATCTACAGTAAATATTTATACACTATATTCTTTATGTTCAAATAAAATATTTATGTAAAAATCAACAAATTTTGAAAGCTATACTGTTCCCCTTTAAAACTAGCCTTTATTTAACTGGCTACGCTTAGATTAAAGAAAGTTATGATGTTTTTGTATAGACGCGCCTGGCTAATTTAGCGAATTACGCAAGATCGGGGGCAAACGCTCTTTTTAAAACGCAGCGCTCATCATTACCAATTTTCAGGAAAACAGTTCCATTAACGTAAAAATATGTAAGGAGACTTTCTGAAGGAAATTGTTTGCTCTTCAATATACACCTTTTTATTTCTTCCAACTGTACATATTTACGGAGTGCTTTAAGAAAATCTGTCTTTACGATTTTTCCAGACCATTTTCAGAAAACCCTAGAAAGGTAAACATGCAAAGATTTTTTATATTAATTATTAACGTTTATTTAACACGTGCACCAAATATTGCTTTGCCCCAATTTTTTATCAAGTCAAAATCTCTGGCGACTGGACTATTTAGCCTATACATTATTCTTGTTCATAATTTATATTAAATCATAAATAATAGTTTATACAAGAATTACATTCGTTACTGAACAAAATTAATATTCTAGAATTAAAATATTATTTAAGTATTATGGTATTTTTAGTATTATATATTTATTGTTTATTAAAGTTGTTTCCAGCCTTTGTTATTTATATTTCAACATTAACAGACACAAAAGTGACAGATCCTGGTAATGCTCGTCTACATAGGCCTATTACGACTCTTGAATTATATTGTGCTGGTTAAGGACAATACGAACCACAAAGAGACCGTAAGTCACTCACAAGTCTTATAATCCGATACAAGATTTTTTATCTACGCGTGTCCATGTATTGATAACACATACTGTACTTTTCTGACTATGGAACAGTAACCATTAGGTTAAAATGTAAACTTAATTTTATAAAATTTTATCAAAGAATGTTAATAAAGGTGTTAATTCAAACAAAGATGCTATTTCCATCACAGAACTGAGAACTCTTTTCGCGGCCTCCTCTGTTAATCTAAGAAATCAACAAAAACTATCTCAAAAGAGAACAAAACTTTCATAGAAATTTTTAGTACTTCTGAAATTTGTAAAACTTGTTCCCATTTAAGTTATTAAAAATTTGCTAACATAATTTTATTATTCGCAAATATTTGTTGTAACCTAGTAGAAATTATTAAAAATGATTACAGGTAGTCGTCTGCATTTATGTAAAACGTATTGACATTTTTTTTGAAAAGCATTAGACTGTACTTATTCCATCGTCACCTAGACTACGGTATGCCTTATTAAACTAATGGGATAATTATATGTTAAACTATAGCTAAAGCTTCTGAGAATTAATAGAAACTTCATTCTAAAAATTTCCATAATACAACTTATATATTCTCGGTATGGACATTTTTATAGAACTGAAATGTCTCCAGTAATAATTATACAAGTTCGATAATAAATTTTAAATGCATGCATGTTATGTTTATAAATGTAATTTAATATTATATCAGTTCTTTTTGTTTATTTCGTACTGAAATAATTTTTTTTTAATTTTAAATCAGTACTCATTTGAAATGCATTCAGTATTAGTAAAGTTTTTTTTAAATTTTATCGCTTATAATTTTTGTAAAAATCGAAAATCACGCAATTATAACAAATTTTTAATGATTCATCTGTAATCATTTAATATCTCTATTGTCTTTTACCTTACGGACATTTAATTTGTTTTCCCATAAACAACACACTCATCTGTTTGGGAATGGAGTAACATTCCAAAGAAGGCCTTCTTCCTCTTCTTCTTCTTCTTCTTCTTCTTCTTCTTCTTCTTCTTCTTCTTCTTCTTCTTCTTTAGGCTTACAACGACGGCTGGCTAGATTCTCAGGCCTTTGGATTCTCGTTCCCGCCAAACAGTGACGTCAGAATACATAGTTATACGTGGTGGTAGTGTGTTTAGTGAGTGCATAATTGTTAACATTGAATATTGGAAGTTTTCACGTATTTATTGTGGTGTGGTGGTTATAACAATTGTTTCAAAGAAATTGTGTTATTTTCTTGTAATTTTCCAGTTAGTGTAACGTTAAATTTGGTTTTTGTGGTCATTTTAATTTTCTAAATTTCTAATTTAAGGTTAAGTATGCCGTTTTGCTGTTCTGTGCCTAATTGTAAAGGAAATTATAGGAATGGGCCAAAAGTTACAGTTTTTAGTTTTCCTAAAGATCCAGAACTTCAGCAGAAATGGATAAGGGCAATCAAACGCAGAGGTGTATATAGGGGGGCCAAGGGGGCAGCCGCCCCGGACGGCATAGCCAGGAGGGCGGCAAAGTGAGCATAGACTAGAAAAAATTGTTATCAGTTTATAAAACTACAAACAACTTGTTTCTTTAATATGACTATTCCTTTCATAAAAAAAGCATAACCAGTCAGCTTGTCCGTTGTCATAAACCTCGCGTGATAAACAGTATTAGTCTATTTATACTTAAGCATCGTAATTAGTGTTCATTATGATAAGGTAAATCGCACTTGGAAGTATTTTTCTCCAACTAAAAAATTTCTATTTTTATTTTGTTGCACTCTATTTCCACAAAAAACTATCAAAGAAGCCATTTCAATAGCAAAAATGGGTTTTCATCGTGGAGAAAGTTAAATCCCCGTATTCAGGATCATGAAAATAGTCTTGCTCATCGCTCTGCGTTTTTGGATTGGAAGGAATTGGAACATTCTTTAAACAAAGGGGAACTTATTGATGACCTACTTTAGGAACAAATGAGTAAGGCAGCTATGTCATGGAAAGAAGTCCTCGAACAGGTCATTGCCACAGTACAAACTCTTGCATAATAAAATCTGGCACTGAGAGGACATCGAGAGTCAATTACTAACGATCCAAAACCTGGAAACATTCTGGCTTTGCTAAAATACTTGGCTAAATTTGACCTTGTCATGAGATCTCATTTGGATTTAGGCCCTCGTAAATCTGGGTGTATATCGTATCTTTCGCCAGCTATTCAAAATGAAATAATACGCCTGTTAGAAGAAGGAGTGCGCAAATATATTATTATTGCATGTAAGAAGGCGAAGTACTTTAGTATTATATTTGACACAACACCAGATCCTGCAGATGTAGAACAAATGTCTCAGATTATAAGATTTGTGGTTTAATCTGGCCTATGTAGAATTTGTTGCAATTTGAGCAATTTAGTTTGTAAACAAAACAAATTCGATCTACCTGGTGTTTACAAACTAAATTGCTCAAATTGCAACAAATTCTACATAGGCCAGACAGGACGTAACTTCAAACAAAGATACATTGAACACACAAAGGCACTCCACTCCACTACAGAATCCACCTTTGCAAACCACCTCATTGAAGCAAACCACACATACAAAAACATCGACAATAACATGAACATTCTACGCGTACACAAAAAAGGCCGAAACTAGACACTCTAGAACAACTGGAAATATACAAACACACAAAAACAAATAAAAACGACATCCCAAGCGAACAGACACAATTTAAATCGCACGCATTATTCGAACACATCTCACCCCACACACACAACATCGATCTTTCGAAAATCGATTCCGTCGCCCACAACAGGACGGACAGCGCTACCAGCGGCAACCTCTGAAGAAGCTTTTTAAAAGTGAAAACCGGTTCAGGTTGTAAGGTAAAACTTTATGTTTTTACTCATAAAAAACTTTGTGTTCCGAGTCGTTAATGAATAGTTGTATTTATATAATTTTAATCCAGGAGAAGAACAGAATGATATTAACTTTTTGAAATACATTCATTACAAAGCAGGTCACTTTCAAGAGAGTGACAAATTTAAATGGGTAAATCTGATGGACGATGAAATTTATGTAAAACCATTTTGTGATTATGTAGGTGGTAGTATAACAGGAATGGCCTATGATAGTATAAACATGGCTACTACTGCTCACGTGTTTATGATTAGCAGCATAACATCTTCCTATAAAGACGTTGTACATATTTTACCAGTAAAATCAATTACTTATATTGACCTATACAATTTTATGAAGAAAATAATTGTTACTCTTGAAAAACTAGGTTTTTGTGTTATAAGTATCATTACTGATAACAATGCAATTAATCGGAAAGCAGTATCACAGTTTGTGTCACCACCAAAACTACAAATAGTGTATCCACATCCCACCAACAAATCTAGACCTTTGTTCTGTGTAATTTATCCTGTACACCTTTTCAAAAATATCCGAAAAAACTGACTGAATAAAAAAAAAACATTGAAAAGTCTATGTATTTTCCAAATTTTCCTAATTTTACATTTGACAGTGCCAAGGATTGTCAAAGTGCTTCTCTTTTGTCGTTAAAAAACTATTGTATTGTGAAGGCAACAGTCTTTTGAAGTTTGGTTATATGCTGAGCCTAAAATCTCTTTCTCCTTCCAACTTAGAAAGGCAGAGTGTTAATTTCGTTCTAAAAATTTTCAATGAATATGTTCCTCAAACTCTTCTAGAACTTGGTTTGGAAAATGGTATTCCAGATTTCACAGGAACTGCTGCTTTTATTAATATCATTCATACACGGTGGAGTATTATGAATGTTAAAACCCCCAATAAAGGGATCCGACTGAATGATGTTTACAAATATCCTCTTACTAAATTTGTGAAAGTGATGTTAAATTGTTATTTTTGAACCAGTTTCTTGATTGGTTGGACAGGTGGAAAAACATGAATGGTGACACAGGTGTATTGACAAAAGAAACCCACAGCGCCTTGAAACACACAACGTATGCAATTAAAGAAATTGTTTCCTACTATCTAGCAGAACTTGGTCTTGATTATATGCTGCCTGGAAAATTTCAAACTGAACAACTGGAAAACAGATTTAGTTTGTATAGACAGTTAGCTGGTGGACAGTACCATGTTTCTACAAACAAATTTTTGAAATTGAAATAATTACGTATCCAGTCATGTTTTAAAATCCACTTGAAGACAAAAAGTGGTGTAATAATTGTTACAGATTGTAATGTTAACACAGACTTTGAAAATATGAATGAAAAGTTAAATTTTAGGTTTAATTTTAGGTTATAATTATTATTAACTCCAATGTCCTTGACAAAGCTATGGACAAACTTCCCGTAACTGTATACATTGGAGGCTATGCAGTGTACTCAGTTCTTAAAAAACTTAAATGTGAAGAATGTATACTGTTTCCGTTCTTAGCTTAATCCTGATGTAAACAAACAGGCATGGCACATATGAAACGTTATTTCCTACTTCAATTAGAGGCGTATCATTCTGACAGAAGAGTACAGCCAGTGTACATATAATATTGATACTTCATCACTTTCTGCTACAGTCCGTTTCTTGATGTATATAATACATTTAATATTTATACATAAATTTACCTCAAGATGTTATTTTTCTATTTGGAACATGTTTCGGGTACTGTCTTGTACCCATCCTCAGCCTTCCGGTTTTTTTGTCTGGTGAAGTATGTGTTGTTGTTCATGCAATAAACACAGGACATGAATTCCCAGACATAACCAATGTAACACTAATAAAACATATACCACACAAAGGCACCATAATGAACATATGGGAAAATTTACAAATATACAAACATAAAACAGAAAACAAACTAATACCTGAACAAATACAAATCAATACAAAACATGACACAATATTCAAAGCACTCAACATTGAAAATACACAAAAAAACTAACACATACACCACAATCACACACAATAAAACCAACTTGAAATACCAGAAGCCAACACGAAGCCACAATAGTCAACCAACAACACATATGTACTTCACCAGACAAAAAAACCGGAAGGCTGAGGATGGGTACAAGACAGTACCCGAAACATGTTCCAAATAGAAAAATAACATCTTGAGGTAAATTTATGTACAAATATTAAATGTAATATTGATACTGTATAAACACACGTAAATTGTAATAAATTGTCCTGACGAAAGTAAAATTTGTATGACAGTGTCAGGCAGACAGTGAAACATTTTATAACACCAGTTAATGGCTTTTTTATTAACCGTTTAAATACCGCAACAAACACAAAAGTAAAGTTTATTTAAAACGAAAATAGAAAGCTGTGATAATTACCAGTGTACTGAATACTATCAGTTGTTGTCAGAGAGTAAATTCAATGCCTTCCATATCTGTGTCTGAACTTGTATCATCACTTGAGTCAGCATTATTATTGATAAGATTGTTCATTGTCAACAACGACGTCGGTAATGTGAACCAGTTGCCAGAGCTTATCATCTTCCTTGATTATATTCCGCCGTTGTTTTATTTACCGCCTTCTAAATAAAAATTGTTTTATGTCAAACAGCTAATCTTGTGTTGTGGCGGGCAACATATTCTTTCAACTGGCTCCATATTAATTCAATACGATTCAGAATACAAAGATAAGGAGAAAGTCTTAATACGACGTGCCCCTATTTAAGTGACAAGATAACTCTCACATGACCATACAAACAATCTGCACATGCGCGTAATACATTACTGTGAGAACAGTATCAATGCCCCTGACCAATAGTGTTTCAGATTTGCCACGTGGGTTTGATTACATCAGGATTGAACTAAGAACGGAAAGAGTATAGACATAATTTGGCAGTTGAAAAGAGGACATTAGTAGTCAAAATGAGGCTGTGAAATTCACTGTTAACCTAGACAGGGGACAACTCATGATCCCTTCCCCTAAAGTGACTGAAATTTTATTGTATACATTTGTAACTGTGTCTAAGCTTTGCTTTGAACATGAGGAAACATTTTTACAGGTCAACAACCAAAAACACTGTGCTACTTCCATAACACCCAATGTACTAGAAAATGAAGAAATATGCTTAAATGATTGTGACTCAAATGATCATAAGGCAGAGAAAACTACTAAATGATTGTATGAAGTGTTGTAAATATTTTGTTAAATAACTATTGCAGACAAAAAATGATTCTGAAAAGCCTTGTTCTTCTAAAAAAAGGAAGATGCATGTTTTCAGTTGTAGCCAAGGAAAATAATGATTAAACAGGCAATAGACATAGTACTTTGTTCATATTCATTACTAATATTATTATTTTGTTCATGTTCATATTATTAATATTTTGTTAATTTTATTGTTTGGTCATTATTACAAGATCACTGTGTTATCTTTTCTATTCTCAAGGAGGTATTAAGTAAAATTAATTTTCTGTCCTTTGCTGTAGTTTTCCTTGAAAATGGGTAACTCTGGCAAAGTTGTTATCTTTAAAAGTGTAGCCTATGTATTATCTTTTTTCAGCAATTAGTCTTACATTTACATGGAATTATGTGATTTAAAACATGAGCTAGGAACAGTTGAAGTTTTTTCATTCAGTGGAAGCATGTCCTGGTTTGACACCTGACACCCCATAAAATATGATATGAGAAACCTCATAAATATATTTTAAGATTTTGGAGAGGACACAATGAAACAAGGCTAAGTGGATAAACCATCTTCAACAAACATCCATCTTCGTCATCTTCAAGATCAGATCTGAAGTGTAATTTTGGAGTTCACATCAAATGGAATATACTGTACTAAGATTACCCCAAAGCGATATTGATATTTGGTTGTGCATAAGAGCAGGCTAGTATTCCCTGTCATGAACAGAAAAGATGGTTTTTGTTTTGGAGTTTTGTTTTTCCCATTAGAAAAAAAAATCAAATTAAGGGCTCAGTTTATGATTGACACCCTGTTTATACAGAAAGCCCTTATACAATTAGTCCATTAGTGTAAATGTATATAAAACACATACACATGCCTACTGATAATGCAAAAAGAAAACAAAGTTGGGTGCACAACATAGTTTATTAGAGTGGTAACGTTAGCTTTATCAAAATTCGAAGTAAATAAAATTAATAAATCAAATTAGTATTCAATTATCCAAGGTAAACATCTTATGTAATATATGTCATTTAAATGAGTCATTTATATGTCACACGACTGATTATATGTCTATAAATGAGTTGTGTTGTGGGTGTGTATAATTATTAATTTATATTTTATAGTTTAATTTAAATTCATTTATTATATATATTATAACAATACACATAATTTACCAAATTTAATGCAATTTAAATTTGTGGAGCCCCGCGTTCTTTGGGATGCCAAAATGTGACAAATTAACCTTCTTTGTGTAATTTAATCTGTACATTAATTTAACGCATACACTTTATATAACATTCCTATAATGGCGTGTATGTGTATTTGGGGTTCAGGTGTATCTGTAATAATAACTCTATGTAACTTGTAACGGTATTTAAAATTTATTTAGTAATAATGAAATTGTGCGCAAGGCACTTGATTTGACTTAAAACATTCATTATTGCTTTGTTACTATGCCGTATGGCTTACGCTGTATACATCCTTACTGACTAAATATTCTATTCTAATAATTACTTTATTAAAAATAACATTTCCTGACTACTCAGTCAACTGGTGTGCTTCTAAATATCAATGCTTAAATATCTTTTTTTAGATATTATAACGAAATTCAAAATATTAATAGCTACTGAATTTATCTTTCTTTTTCAGTACAGATTTATAAAACTCTAATGTTTACTTAAATGCTTTGCATTCTTTTCATTTCAGTACTAATTTGAGCGATTATTTACGTTAATCTTACTTCAATAATATCTATCATTTTAACTCTATATTTACAAGAAACATTGGCTCTTAACTTTAAAGTAAAACAAGAATGTCTTTAATTGTCTTTGAGTTAATTGTTCGATTAAGAGATAAATAAGTTGTATATCACCTTATTGTTGTCAATCATACTCAATCGCAATCGATTCATCTGTAATCGTCCTCGTCTCGAACTCCAGCATCAATTCTTCTTGTCCAGCGTCGCTTGCCTTGTCCAGCGCAGATGGCTCTAGACTCCAGCGTCGTTCCTCTTGTCCAGCGTAGTCGCCTCTAGACTCCAGCGTCGTCTCGCTCTCTGGAACTAAGTCGTCAGCTCTCTCGCTCTCCGGAACTTCATTTTATTTCTTCTCGTGCTGTTTCGGACGTCAGTTGATCATCTTATATGGATTTTCTTCTCGTGTAATTCTGTTACTATTTACAAGTGATTGTATTTACAACTTAGTTACATGGTTCTATGTAACTGGAAGAATGAAACTATTTACAAAAAATAAATACTCCGTGCGTACGGGCAGAAGCTCCCGCTGCAACTGTGGGTGATCAAAAAAGATACAACTGTAGCGTGTGTGTCCTATTTATACCCACGTCTTGGTTAACACCTGCAGTTGTACGAAGTCGACATGTCTGAAATTGTCTCTGGGTTTTCTTCCCCCACACCTCGTTAATTTCGCTATTTCTTATATTTCTGCGAATTTCAGAGTCCTGTGAGTATACTCTTATACCCATCTTATAACTATTTTCACTACACACGTTCACTGTACTTTTGGAAATTGTAACTTAACCCTTGCAATCTGTACACAGTTATTTCGCCACTACATTCGTACGGTGTGTCCCTTTCACGTGGTTTTCGTACACAGTATGTAGTTAATTTTATTACATTTTATTGTGTCTTTGGATTTTACTCCTTATTTATAGTTTATGAATAATTACGGAAAAACAGTAATTACGCAATTATTCATACTGGGGTGGCAAACTCGCCTGCATAGACCTGCGTCACACACACACATGCAAAATACTGTTGTACACACTTTCAGTTACATCTGTGTGTGTGTGTGTGTGTACAAGTCGATTCAGGTCGAAACACCTGTCCATATTTTTGTCTGAGCCAAGCTTGCAATCCCTGACATGCTTACTTCTAATACATTATTAATTATTTTACAATTTATTATGTATATTTACATTTTTATATTCAATGCTCAGTACAGCACTTATTTGTACTGTCGCATTATTCCTCTGCCTGGTAACAAAAAATTTAATAAATTTATTTATTAATTTTTTTTTTATTACTAGACAGTCACCTTCTTCTCTCTTATACAAAAATTTTTTTTATTTTTATATTAATTTTTTTTTTTACAATTGTTTGTAAAAAAAAGTATAACAAATAATAAAGAATAGTATTCGTCATTTTACCCGTAATCGGAGTGTACACAATACGTCTTCCCTCCCCTCTTCACGCGCTCACTGCTCGTGACCTTGTAGGGTGGCTTCAACAACAGCTGATCTGACTTGTTTCATTGACCTCATTACTTTTATGTGTAGAACTTCCTAAATAACGTTGCGTGGAATTTACCAATTTCTTTCTTCTTTACCTCATCATATACAATGAAAGTGTGCTGTCCTACTCGCTGTCTTAACGTATACGGTCCATTATAAAGTCTGAAGAATTTCTTCGCCGTATTCTCGCTTCTTTTCCCAACAGGATTTGCTTTGAGTAGTACACTCTCTCCTACATTAAATTGTTGTAGTTTGTGAGTTAGATTAAATCTCTCTCCTCTCTTGTTACCTCTTTCTATTATCCGTTGCTTTGCGTATTCAATTTTTACACTTATTGGCACAAATAACATTCTGGTTATTAGGTTTGTGTATATACTTGGTCCAAAAACTGTTTGGCTTCTTATCTTCTTCCAATTCTATTGGAATATATCTTGTTGCTTCACTATAATTTTTGTTGATGGCCTTCTCAAGAAATGGTAGATATTCTGCCCATTTATTGTGTTGATCATGGCAGTATATTCGTAAATATTTACCTAATTCCTTGTTAACTCTCTCAGCAAGGTTTCCTTGAGGATGTCTTATGGATGTGAGTACAGGTTGTATTCCATTTTCCCTTAACGTCCTCTCCCATTTTTCACTCTGGAATTGTACACCTTAGTCACTGAGTACCTTCTTCATTTTTCCATATGTCGGAATATATTTCTGCAGTAGTATCTTTTGAACAACTTTGGTTGTGGGTCGCATAATTGGGTACAGTCGGACTGCCTTGGAAAAAACATCGATACATACCAATATTTGCTTCACACCTCGACTTGATCGTGGTAGTGGTCCCAGAAAATCCACTGCAATTAGCTCTCCCTTGTTCACCTTCTGGATGCTCTTCATTTCTACGTATGTGTGTAAATTCGGTCCTTTCGCCGTTTGACACTCATAGCACTTCTTCACTTCCTTCTTTATTTTTCGATACATATTATTAATCGTAAAATCCTTTCGTAGACTCAGATAACATTTCAGAGCGGCAGCATGTGCTAAACTCTCATGTGCTGGTTGAATTAATTTCTGTAACATGTCGTTCGTTATTACTATCTTCCAGTCTTGTCTTACTAACCTGAAAAGAATTCCATTAAGTACCTTATAATGATTTGGTAGCTATTCTTGGTCCTTCATCTCTCTTATTATCACGTGCAAATCTTGTTGTTGTGCTAAATTTTTCAGTATTTGGTTTACTTCATCACTCTCTTTAAATTTAATTGATAACAATCGTACTTCTTTCTTTTCGCTCTCATAGACTTCTTCACATTCTTCTTCGATGTAACGGCTTAGTGTATCAGCTATAATATTGTCTTTACCTTTACAGTATTTAATGGTGAATGAGTATTCACCAATGGCTAAAATCCATCTTAATAATCTGGCATTTGTTACTTTGCATTTCAATAGAAATGATAATGCTTGGTGGTCAGTATGTATCTCAAAATGAGTACCATAAATATAATATCTGAATTGCTTAAGAGCGTACACTATAGCAGGTATTTCTTTTTCTGATGTGGAGTAGTGTTTTTCAGCTCCTTTGAAGACTCTACTGGCGTAGGCGATAACTCGGTGCTCTCCCGTAGTATCTTGTTGATACACTACACTTCCTACTGCGTAGTCACTGGCATCGGAGTAGATTACGAATTTTCCTTCTCGTTGAGGATGATGTAACATAATATTTTCGCTGAATAACTCTTTCACTTGGTTAAAGGCATTTTGGTGTTTCTTCTCCCATTTCCATTTCTGTCCTTTCTTCGTCAGCTCTAGTAGCGGTTGCGTATACTTTGCATATAACGGTGAGAATCTTCTGTAGTATCCTGTTAGTCCTAAGAATGCTCTTAACCCTTTGAGATTTCCGGGTATAGGGAAATTAGTTATGCTGGAAATTTTGATAGGCTCGGGTTAAATACCAGAGGAGGAAATAACGTGGCCTAGGAATTGGATAGAGGATTTGATAAATTCACATTTGTCTAGGTTAAGGGATATGTTCGCTTGCCTAAACTTGTGAAATATCGTGCTTAGATGTTTTATATGTTCGTCTAACGTTTTAGATACAACTAATATATCATCTACAAACACCATGGTGTAGGGTTCCACCTCAGGTCCTAGGGCTCTTTCTAGACACTTTGAGATGGCTGCCAAACTCGTGCTTAATCCGAAGGGTACTACCCTGTGTTGGTAGCATTTATTTTTATACAGGAAAGCGGTGTACTTTCTATTCTCTTCACGAATTGGAATCTGCCAGAAACTTGAGCGTAAATCTAGCTTCATCAGATACCTCGCTCCTTCACACTTAGTAAATAATTCGTCCACAGTTGGCGCACAGTCATACTCCTTCAATACAATGCTGTTCAGCTCCCTCATCTCAAGGCATAGACGTATCTCACCACTTTTCTTCTTCACTACCAATAGAGGATTCAGGAAGTTGCTGTTCGATCGCTCTATGACTCCATTTTCAATCATGCGCCGAATTTCCATTTCAACCTCTTCCTCATATCGCATTGGGATAGGGTACGTCCTCCTAATGACTTTCGTAGGGTCTGACACAACTATAGAGTGCTCGTATACTGTCGTCTGCGTCGGTACTTCACTAAATACATCACTGTATTCTTCTATTAATTCGTGCAGTTTCTCTTCTTCCTGTGTCGTCTTTCCTTCATCTGCCGCATTCACATGTCGAGTTGGACCATACTGTATTTGTGGCTTGTACAAAGTAATAGGCATTTCACTTACCTTGCACTCTTCTTCTTCGCTATTCATATTTAATTCGTATTGAACATTTTTATAATTACACACAATTGTATTATCATTAAAATTAATCTTAGCATTTATTGCCTTTAGTATATCGATACCTAAAATTCCATCATAAATCAATTTATGCATAATTATCATGGGGTGTTCTAATTCTAGATTTTTATATGTTAGAGTTACATATGCTTGTTGTTTAACTCTTTCTTTTTTATCGGTAGCTGTTGTGATATTTCAATTATTTACGGGCAAAATTGCAGTATTTTAAAAATATTTCTTATTGCGTTTGTAACGAAACAGAACACTGTAAAAAAAAAATAATTATAATGACAATCATGAAACCCTATCCAGAGAGGGGACACAAAACAATGCAATAACTAGTTAACAGAAAATATTAATTTTTAAAATCAATAAGGAACCAAATATGACTCAACAACATCAACCATTGACTTAATTAATACTATCAAGACCCAGCCAGAAATTACCCAGTAGAATAGGACAGTAAACAAACCAAATTTAAAATAAAGAACCCTAGTAGGCCTAAATAACTTGCAATGAGTAACCAAAGCAGATCCAATAAAAAGTACAAATTCAATAAAGTAATTAACTTTATTACACAAAATTGTATTAAACTAAAGAGAGAAAAAGGGCACAACCCCTTACAGTGATAAAAGTGGTGATGAACACAGAAAAAGTGGCATAATAATAATAGTTACACGAACTATAGTTTAATAGTGTACTATTATTTATAAAAAAGTGTTCAGTTATTATTTACAGTAGGGATAAATGATTTATCATACAGACAATTGTTAAACAGTGTGAATAAATTAAAATTGTTAAACTAAGTAGTATTATTAAGAGTTTTGTTATATATTATAAGAGTTTCATGTTATTAACTAATTAATTTAAATTAATGTACTCGTATCTCAAAGGGTCAAAGTACAACTACCATCAACCATTATAAATTGTTTCATCAGATATCTGGAAAATTCATTAAATACTAAGATTTTACAGGACTAAACCAAGACATGTTTAGTACCAAATTATTTGTAATATTATAACTAATAACTATATAAACATTGTATGAACCATTAGTAAATAATGATAAAATAATAAGCTAAAGGAAACTTGTAAAATATAAAGTGATTAAGGGGTATTGGTCATATAACCCTTGAACTGTGCTTAAGGAGCCAATCAGATTTTAAGAAATTTTGGTCAGTCCGATGACAAAAAGAAGAACTTATACTTGATTGTTAACGATGGTTGAAGACAGTTGAATAGTGCTCACAGAATGATTATGTAACTAAATTATAAAACCCAGGAACCGATTTGGAAGAAAAAGTATAAACACAATAGAAGATCCCGAAATTATGAACTAAATTCACATCATCAAAAGGAACGAACACCAGTAAGAAAAATCAAGCGATTAACAAGAAGACGCACAGTTAATTCCACGTATAAGTAACGTATAATACCATTATTCAAATAGACAAAATTATTAATCCAAAACGAACAATCACTGGTCACATCAATAACTCACACCACAAATAATCACTAGTGGACATTTCATAAAGTGAAACACATTATGTAAGAATCAGTGAGTACAAGGAACACATTTATTAAAAAAAAACATTGGTACAAAACTTCATACATTATCAGAGACGAACGGAAGCGACCATGATGGTGACGTCATTCCAAGACCAGCATGCTCTGCACGTAGCGGACTGAATTTCGCCAGACATTTTGTTGTTCTGAATATTTTTTTAACTCTCACATTAGATTATAAGTATTAGAATTATTTGTAATGTACTCTATATTGTTGTTTATTATTTAATGGAACCTTTTGTAGCAGCCAAAAGAATTACCACATTATATATTTAACCTATTTTTTACTATTCAATCCCGAGATACATATCGATTATTTCTAGCGTGTATATCGAATGCAAAATTCCATCAACTTGAATTAAAATTGCAAAGATTAAACGATAATATTAATAAATCATATCCATGCGTTCTTATTTCTTGAAGGTAAGATATAATCAATATTTATTTTATACTTACGAAGATTAAGAAGACGTTGAGGAGTCGTTGGAATGATAGAAACTACAAAACCAAGATTAACCTCAATGAATAGGGTTAAGCCTAATATCGAAAGTGAACGTTGAGAATTGTTTGGAACAACTCGACCGCTACATTCAATTTAATTTCGAACAGATTAACTGACGAATAAAAATAGCAAGTCAATCCTCATTATTAACAAGGCAGAATAATTCAGTCATTAAAATTATATCTGAAATCACTTCACAAAACACCCAACATAAATAAACAACCGAACCACTGATAAACTTAGAGCAAAAGTTTTCTTCATTGAACAACCAATTTTTATTACAACTTATAAACTTAATAATACCCGATTACGAGATTCGTAATACGTTGAACCCATGCAGCGTTAAGAACTGACAGCTGGCTGCCGGTGTCAACTAGCATCCGTATTTTACACCTGTTTATGCTCACAGTCACAATAGGACATTGTGTTTGTTGTTCGTCCCGCTTTATATCCTGTTCGGTGCTTAATAAGTCCTAGCTAATATCGCAGGGGTATATGTTGTTTATTTTATAAGTTTGCTTCCGTTTATTCAGTCATTGTGATGCTTTTGATGTAGACGGCCGACTGTGGAATGTTACTGTCTCCATCTCATTCATTTTCTCGCTATCTCTCTTCAATTTTTTCTCGTCGTACCTTCGTACTGCGGCAACGCGTTTGTCAGCTGGTTTTGAAAACTGTTTACGATTGGACGACCATACAACGTCTCCTTGTCGTTTAGCTGTATTTATTCGTTCAGTCACTGTAGCTGTGCGCGTTGTAGTGTTGTATATTGGTGGCGAATAATTTATTTTGTAATTATCACGGGGCGGTGTAGTGTTTTGTATTGCTCTCTTGTCATATCTGTGATAATTATAGTGGTGATTTGCGTGTTTTTGTTCCCAGTATTGTGTGTTCTTACCTTTATTGATATTCTCCGACTGTGTCACAAGGATTAAAAATTCTTCTATGCTTTTAATTCCCTGCGTATAAACTGCTAACTGGATATCTCGCTGAAAATGGTAAGATAATTTTGAAATAATTTCGTATTCTGAGAATTTAGGTTTAAGATGCTTTACACGTTCTATTTGCGTAATTGAACTTTAGTTTGTTCCTTGTGCATTGACCTTTCCGTATTCGAGTTGATCCCGTACTTGTCGTTGGGTATGTAAATACCAGTATAGGTTCTCGAATGCCTCACGAAACTGCTGATATGTACTGACGTTATCTCTAATAATAGAGTACCATTGGCTGGCTGAATCTCTAAGATAACGCGTGACGAAGTCTATCTTCTCGTCGTCATTTATTGCACTGCCAATCTTCTCTAATTCCTTCTCTACTCTAGCTAGGAATTCCATGCTGTTCTCTGCTTTACCACCTGAGAACTTAAGTCTGCTCCTTTCTTCCATTGGTGTAGGAAACATGGTCATTTGGTTCTGTCGTCTTCTCAACTCACTTCGTAGCTGGTTCATTTCCTCTTGAATTTCTTCTTTCATATGTGATACGTCTCCCGAACGGTCCTTCGTAGTTTCTTCGATTCTATTCTCAATGACTACAGTACGTGTTTCTATTTCTCTAAGTTTACTGGTATTTGCTTGCGACATATTATTAATAGTTTGAATTTTATCATCCTGCTCTCGCGTTATAGTATTTAAAGTATCATTTAAATTATCTTTTATTTGTTTATGCGATTCTTTTAATTCTTTTCTCCACTCGAGACGTAATTCTTTTTGTTTATTTTCAATCCGTATAACTTGCTCATGTAAGGCTTGTTTAAAATTATTCTCTAAAGTATCAATACGTATGTTGGTGTCACCAATTTTTTCTGTTAACTGTGCATTATTGTCAATTGTACTTTATTTTATTTCAAGATTATCAATTTTTAACTCTTCTACCTCTTCGTTATTTTTATGGTGTCTTGTTTAAAATTTTCAGTTTGTTCTTCTAATTGTTTCTTATTAGATTCTTTTAATTCGTCTATTTTAGCAATTATATTTTCTCTTTGGTTTGTGCTTATCTCATCTACCCAAGCACGCATCATCATTTGAAACGCCTCTATGTCCACATTTCCTGGAGTCGTTATGTTGAAGTATTATTTAAATATTTAGTAGTTATTCTTTAACAATTATTATTGATAACCGTTCCCTACTTATTTATTTATTTCTTTATTTTTATTAAGAGTTATTATTAATACTCATTACAGTTACACCTGTTACATAGACAAACAATATTATTTGTGGGCGCCAGCTGTGATATTACACAACAATTAACATAACATTCAGTTAATGTTTAATTTAAATAATTATTACTACATACAATATATTTTTCATTTAACACACCCTTATTTTTAGAGCAACCATTTAGCTACAAAAAAAAATTTTATTAGTTAAATGGTGGGGATCATGCCACACGGTCATGGGCGACAAAATTATATAACAATACATATAATTTACCAAATTTAATGCAATTTAAATTTGTGGAGCCCCGCGTTCTATGGGACGCCAAAATGTGACAAATTAACCTTCTTTGTGTAATTTAATCTGTACATTAATTTAACGCATACACTTTATATAACATTCCTATAATGACGTGTATGTGTATTTGGGGTTCAGGTGTATCTGTAATAATAACTCTATGTAACTTGTAACGGTATTTCAAATTTATTTAGTAATAATGAAATTGTGCGCAAGGCACTTGATTCGACTTAAAACATTCATTATTGCTTTGTTACTATGCCGTATGGCTTACGCTGTATACATCCTTACTGACTAAATATTCTATTCTAATAATTACTTTATTAAAAATATCATTTCCTGACTACTCAGTCAATTGGTGTGCTTCTAAATATCAATGCTTACATATCTTTTTTAGATATTATAACGAAATTCAAAATATTAATAGCTACTGAATTTATCTTTCTTTTTCGGTACTGATTTATAAAACTCTAATTTTTACTTAAATCCTTTGCATTCTTTTCATTTCAATACTAATTTGAGCTCTTGTTTACGTTAATCTTACTTCAATAATATCTATCATTTTAACTCTATATTTACAAGAAACGTTGGCTCTTAACATTAAAGTAAAACAAGAATGTTTTTAATTGTCTTTGAGTTAAATGTTCGATTAAGAGGTAAATAAGTTGTTTATCACCTTATTGTTGTCAATCATACTCAATCGCAATCGATTCATCTGTAATCGTCCTCGTCTCGAACTCCAGCATCAATTCTCTTGTCCAGCGTCGCTTCTCTTGTCCAGCGTCGTTTCCAGATTTCAGTAATGTTCCTCTTGTCCAGCGCAGTCGCCTCTAGACTCCAGCGTCGTTCCTCTTGTCTAGCGTAGTCGCCTCCAGACTCCAGCGTCGTCTCGCTCTCTGGAACTAAGTCGTCAGCTCTCTCGCTCTCCGGAACTTCATTTTATTCCTTCTCGTGCTGTTTCGGACGTCAGTTGATCATCTTATATGGATTTTCTTCTCGTGTAATTCTGTTACTATTTACAAGTGATTGTATTTACAACTTAGTTACATAGTTCTATGTAACTGGAAGAATGAAACTATTTACAAAAAATAAATACTCCGTGCGTACGGGCAGAAGCTCCCGCTGCAACTGTGGGTGATCAAAAAAGATACAACTGTAGCGTGTGTGTCCTATTTATACCCACGTCTTGGTTAACACCTGCAGTTGTACGAAGTCGACATGTCTGAAATTGTCTCTGGGTTTTGTACCCCACTCCTCGTCAATTTCGCTATTTCTTATATTTCTGCGAATTGCAGAGTCCTGTGAGTATACTCTTATACCCGTCTTATAACTATTTTCACTACACACGTTCACTGTACTTTTGGAAATTGTAACTTAACCCTTGCAATCTGCACACAGTTATTTCGCCACTACACTCGTACGGTGTGTCCCTTTCACGTAGTTTTCGTACACAGTATGTAGTTAATTTTGTTACATTTTATTGTGTCTTTGGATTTTACTCCTTATTTATAGTTTATGAATAATTACGGAAAAACAGTAATTACGCAATTATTCATACTGGGGTGGCAAACTAACCTGCATAGACCTGCGTCACACACACATGCAAAATACTGTTGTACACACTTTCAGTTACATCTGTGTGTGTGTACAAGTCGATTCAGGTCGAAACAACTGTCCATATTTTTGTCTGAGCCAAGCTTGCAATCCCTGACATGCTTACTTCTAATAAATTATTAATTATTTTACAAGTTATTATGTATATTTACATTTTTATATTCAATGCTCAGTACAGCACTTTTCTGTACTGTCGCAATATATATATATTGTTACGACACCAATAGCCGCCCCAATACCAGAGAAAAACTATAATGAATTAATATATTAAACTAAGGAAAAGAAAATGACTATGACGAGACAAATGACTATAACCCAACCCAAGTGATTGACCCAATAAAGAAAATAAAATGAGAAGGTATAAACTCAAATAATGATAAAAAAAGGCACAAACAAATAATAAATGTCTAGTAACAAGTATTAAAATTAAATAAAGTAATCTTAGTTAAAGTACACTAACTAGAGTAATAGATATTATATGTTATTAATAACCCTATGGTGATAAGAAAATCAAAACATAAAATTGTTAACAGACTATCAATTGTGTATAAAATAAAATAAAAACCCAAAAGTGAGAGATAGGTAGTATAACGATTCATATTAGTGTCCTATCTGAGCGTTATATGAAAGTGTCTGACGAAGGGAGTATAGCAGCGTAAGCAAGAGAGAGAGCGTACAATCGCAGCCATCTCACTCTAACCTCGTCACAGCGACATCCGATACCGGTACGAACATGAAAATTTACTCAATACAAATTATCAGTTCAACCTGTGATAACTTAAAAACTAATAAATATACGGCAATTCTGAAAACAGCATTGTATTCAGCAAGTGAAGCTTTATAAGTAGCCGCAATCTCAGTTAATATAATTAACAATTGAAGAAGTTATACGGAAGACGAACGCCAAAAGGAATAACGAGAGAATTATGCTACGTAGGAATTAGGTGTTTTCACACACACACAGATAAAGACCTAAGCAACAATATTCTGTCGTCAGATCTTTGAAAACACGTTTGATAATACCTGTAATCAATCGATTTGCAAACACAGGAAGTACGATTTTAACTAGAAATTCTCTGCAGTTTCAAACCTGTCACGGGGTGTTTCGTCGACCTGTTCGAGATTGTCAAAACTGGAAAAACGCATGATTTATTTGAACAACCAATCAGAACCCCGTATTTAAAACTGACGCCAACTCAAAGCGAGGGGTAGCATCACTCTTCGTTCGGATCTTCAATGCGCTAGTCGTGTATAAATTACGTACAGAAATTTTTCAATCACGCAACAGTCTAATTAAGTATCAAATTCGAGAAGTAGTCCGCAGTGAAGATGAACTAGTACCGTTCAGCAACTCTCGCTGCGTAAAACAACGTTAATTAATTAAATTATTAATTAATTAATCATCAGCCGTGAAGGACCTGTGCGACAGAAGGCTACAGCATCTGTAATTGCCAGGGCATCTTCTATAGCATTGATCAACATCAATTCTTCTGTGCAAAACCATCAAAAGGAGGACCTCTACGGATTCCTATCTTCGGTCAACGCAGCAGACAGTAAGAAATAGATTCATTGATCAATGAAATAAGCACTAAACAAATAATAAAAGCAATAAACAATTTTTAAAAGACACTAAGAATTTTACACTTTGTATTTTAATTATAAGATTAGCTCTAACATAATATAGGAGTGTTGAATGGAAAGTGAGGTGTAGTATTGGACGTGCAAATTATTGCAGACCTGTTCTTTAGCACTGGTTTGGGAGATAGCAATCTCTTAATTAAACCAGATAAGAGCCATAGGTCGTTTGAACGTCTTAATCGTTACTTTTCACACTCACTCAGTAATTATAAGTGTTAGGGTAGAAATAAGTCCTACCATTAGCATTTTCAAGTTTAAAAATAATTGATTAAAACGTTAATTAAAATAATCAAGCAAATATTAAAGTGTTATTTGTAACGATTCCCCTTGAAAACCACAATCACTGAACGAATCCTGAGAAAGAGTGTCTCCATGCGCTGAGCTAAGCTGAAACCGTGTCATTTGTATCTGGGATTTGTTCTGGCGCCCAGGTAAAGTAATATCACGGGTAAGTACGTTTTATCTAACATTTAAAATATTAGATAATTGTGTTAGATAAAAGGGAGCGTTGTAGTAGGTATTGTTGAATAACAAGTTAAAGAAAGGCATATGTCAAAACGGCTGCTACCTGTCAATTTGACAGGTATTCGTTATCTATTTATTATGTTCTCTTACCTACAAATCTTACTACCTTTGCAACTCATTTCTATCCTTATTTTATCTACCCTATTTTAATAGCATGATAAGCATCATCATATTTAATCATTTTCAATGACCCCCTCCCCCCCCCCGGCTGCATCTTTGCGAAGGACTGTGAATTTTTATTTAATATTTTTATTACAGTATGGAACAGAAAAGGAAAAAATTGTCTGGATGTGAATATAAAAAGAAACGCTTAAAGAAAGAGGAACAAGGAAGAAAGCTAAGCTATGTTATGAAGGAATTCTTAGTACAAAAGTCCTGTTTAGATGAGCCGTCCACATCCACATCAACAGCGACTGCTTTGGATTTGGCAAATAAAAACTCAGTGCCGCCCCAATCACTTCCAGAAGAAGTTGTCGAAGAGAGCCAAAAAATAACACCATCAGAAGTTCATCAAGAGCCGGGTAGCAGTAGCAGTGGCAGCCAGCAGATATTAAAAGAAATTCCTTCTGATCCTGCATTATGGAATGCTTTCTGCATGTCATCTGAAACTCGTCAAATACTGGTTGAGAGGGGTCCACATCAAATTAAAGAATTCGAGTTTCCTATTAATAAAGGAAGGCGTAGATTTTCGCCCTCGCATTATTTGAAAGTGTTGAGCAATGGTGAAGTCGTTGAGAGGAGTTGGTTGATTTACTCTGTTACAAATAATGTCGTTTTTTGCTTTTGGTGTATATCATTTGATAATTCGTTTGCTATTAGTGACTGGCCTAAAAAAGGCTATTCTGACTGGGGAAATCTTATAAGAGCCCTCACAATGGACGAAAAGTCTGTAAATCACTCAGTGCCGCCCCAATCACTTCCAGAAGAAGTTGTCGAAGAGAGCCAAAAAATAACACCATCAGAAGTTCATCAAGAGCCGGGTAGCAGTAGCAGTGGCAGCCAACGAATTATAGATATGGAAATTCAGCATTGAACAGGAGTTCTAAAAAGAATTATGTCAATAATTAGACTATTGGCCTCACAATGCTTAGCTTTTAGTGGAACAACTGAACATTTGTTTCAGCCTAATAACGGAAACTTCCTAAAGTTGGTAGAATTGCTTTCTGAGTTTGATCCAGTTATGGAAGAACATATCAGGAGAGTTCAACGCGAGTCTGATAAATAGTTTGTGACTTATCTAAGCAATAATATACAAGACGAATTGATAAATTTGATGGGAAATGTAATTTTAAGCAAAATTGTCGAAATAAAAAAATCGCTAAATATTTTTCGATAATCGCCGATTGTACCCCAGACGTAAGTCATATTGAACAGCTCTCATTAACAATAAGAGTGGTCGCTTTTAACTCCATTCAAAATAAATATGAAATTGAAGAGTTCTTTATTGTTTTTTTTTTTGAAGCTAGTGATTCAACCGGAGAGGGTTTGACAGAACTTATTCTGACACATTTGAAAAAGTTAGGTTTTGAGTTAAAGTGGCTTAGAGGACAAGGCTATGACAACGGAGCTAATATGAAAGGAGTAAGAAAGGGTGTACAAAATAGAATACTTGAAAAATATCCAAGGGCGTTTTATGTGCCCTGTGCATGTCATTCTTTAAACCTAGTTGTGAATGATGCAGCGTCTTCTTCTACAGAAACAATAACTTTTTTTCTATTGTACAAGAACTTTACACTTTTTTTCTGGTTCTACAAAGCATTGGGAAGTGCTAAAAAAATATGTTTCACAATTAACTCTAAAACCATTGAGTGCTACTAGGTGGTCAAGCAGACAGAGTAGATGCGTTAAAACCTTTACGATTTCAACTTTGCGAAAATTATGATGCATTATTCCAAATAATAGAAAACGTCAACAGAGATGCAGAAACTAAAGTTAAAGCAACAGGGTTTGCAAAAAATATTAAAAATTACAAATTTATATGCGGTGTAATTCTTTGGCATGATATTTTTTTGAAATAAATTCAGTCTCCAAGCCATTGCAATCTGTAACTATAAATTTGTCAGATTGTGTAAGGATGTTATTAGAAACCATACAAAAAGTGAAAAGTTATAGACAATCTGGATATGATCAGATGAAAATTGCTGCTAATGAGATTTCAGAGAATCTTGAATGCAGTACAGAATTTCCTGCCGAAACTGAAGTTAGAGCCAGAAGGAAAAAGCGTCAATTTGACTATGAAGAAGCTGTCGATGAACCCTTAACAGAGGAGAATAAATTTAAAATAAACTTTTTCAATTATATTCTGGACATTACCTTTAATTCTCTTAATGAACGATTCACGCTTCTGGAAACCCATAGCAAAAAGTTTCAGTTTTTATATGACATTTTAAAACTCAAGGATATAGATGACATACGCTAGAAAATTATTGTACCAGTCTCCAGTCAATACTTTCGGTCGAAAATGAATCAGATATAAATGCAAATGATCTTCAAGAAGAATTACGTGATGTATCTCGAATGCTACCATATCCTATGAAACCTTTGGATGTTTTAAATTATTTGTGCCAAATTAACTTAATTACTTTGTATCCGAATACTGTTGTAGCTCTGAGAATTTTATTAACACTGCCTGTCTCTGTAGCTAGTGGGGAAAGAAGTTTTTCCAAATTAAAATTAATAAAACACTACTTAAGAAGTTCAATAAGCCAAACAAAACTTAGAAATCTGTCATTAATTTCTATTGAATCTACATTGGCTGCCACTTTAGACTACACATCCCTAATTAACGAATTTGCTAAAGTTAAAGTTAAAAGGGTAAAACTGTAGTAGATTGTTGTAGTTGATAGTTTATATCATTATTTTAAAGTAGTTTATATTTTCAAAATAAAAATAGTATTCGTACATTTTGTGCAGTTTTTTTTTTAATCACAATCGAAGGTTATTTTAAAGAAAAAACATTTAAGTGGCGGCATTTCGAAGACTTGCATCATACTGAGAAAATCTACCGCACGGCCCTGGCTATGCTAGTAACAAATAGTTTAATAAATAAATATCCTGTTATTTCATCTTATTAATGTTTATTCTTACATTAATTTGCACAACTGCATGTTCACAATTTTATGAAAAATTATGCACTACCATGTGATATATCTCACGTTTGCTTTAAACCATGTGGTTTTGCACATTTCTCATAAAACATATAGTTTTCGAGGTTATCAATTTCCTGTCAGCGCAGGCCTCACACACACACATACACACACACACACACACAGGATTTATGTATTTACGACCAGTGGCATACCTAGACCACTGGAAGCCCGTGACGGATTTATTTCTGCCGCCCCACTCCCATAAGACGAGTGTTTATAATCCAATTTTCTTTAAAGTAGTACATAGCAAAACACAACTGTCATACATTTATTGTCTAATTACTGTATTGATACCTCTAGTTATGAAACTTTATAAGAAGCTGTAGTAATATTTGAAATAAAAATCCACTTTCATATTGTATAAATAAATAATAAAAGTAGTATTAGTCATAGATTGCATTAAATTTATAATAATATTTTATAATATAGAATAAATTATATAGGCCTACTGAAAAAACAAATTTATCATTGTTGAAAACAATACTTGGCAATTTTTCTCAAGTCAGTTAGCAGTTTTAGTGCATAATTGTCCCCGATGTCATTCACAGTTTTATTCACTCAGGCAATATGTGATGCACTTTTTTGTGAATTCGTTCATTTGAATAACTGACATGATTTCTGCACTCTGAATTATCCCCTGTTTGGGAGAAATTCTTATGAAAGGTTTTAAATAAACTATTGGTCTCTTAAACTTAATTTTCCAAATCTGGAGGCCCCATACTAAGTGAGGCCCGTGGCGGGCCACCCCCACGACCCCCTTTTGTCCACTACTGTTTACGACTGTACTTGAACACCTGAAAGTCATCGTTTTATTGGGATACGCTTAACTTAACAATCGGCGGCGTCATGTGATGAACAGATTTATTTATTTTAAAAAAGTGGATACAATAATTATACTATAAATCATTGTTTTCATATGTGTAAATTTTTAAACAAAAAATAAATTTTGTTTAATTTTACTAAGTTGTAACTGAACTTAAATTTGAAGTTTTAATTAAACCAAAAACGTTAGCTATTCAAATATTTCAATGGGTATATACTATCGTTTTCAGTATAAGTTTTATTTTTAAAATTTCATTTTTTTAAGTAGAATATACTTATAGTTTCTCTCAAATTATTTCAATTCACGATTCTTCCTGGTCTCTGCAATATTTTCATATCCGACACCATTATTGAACGTAACTCAAATAAACTCAAGTCCCATGGTCTGATTGCATACGTAGACATATAGACAACAGTAATGTCACACTTTAACAATTAATATTTAATGCACTTTCACTTGTGAAAAACTTACTTTTTTGTTATTTCCTCAAACGTACGTTTCGGAGTGGTTTACTCCTTCCTCAGTGAGGTATAAATGCGGAATGCGTCAAGCGTTGGTAATCTGTAACGGCTTTTTGGTGACTGGTTGTGTGTGGGGGTGTGGAGATGGAAGGGGGTTGGCGCGGGATTCTGAATTGTATGCGTTGTGTATTATTGTGTCGAATAGTGTGTTGGATTTAAATTGTAAATGTTCATTGAGTATGTTGTTTGGTTGTGTTTTGATGTGTTTGTATATTTCGTATTGTTCTGCGCTGTTGAGTTTGCAACTTTTGGGTATGTAGTGTAAAATTTCAAGATTGTTTTTTATATTGGTGTAACTGTGGTTTTCTGTTTGGATGTGTGTGGCAAATGTGGATTATAACCTGGACTGTGTGTGTGTGTGTGTGTGTGTGTGTGTGTGTGTGTGTGTGTGCGCGCGCGCGCGCTCGCGCGAAATCCTTGGTATATAACTTATGTTGAGTCAACCGTTAATAACACATCGCTCTCTCCATTAATCATTTTTAGCAACTTCCTTATCTTTACTCCCTTCATACTTTTTCGGTATGTGAAATTTATTGATCCTTAGACACGCAACATTTGCTTTTCAAGATATTAATCAAACATATCTCTCTTGTAGTATTTAATATTATTCCAGTCAATTTATTCTTTTTTTATATTAATAAGTCTTGCCTTTGATAGCTCATACATTGGCCTTTGCACCAATTTCAGTTAAAAAATATTAAAAGTGTTAGTACATTCTAGAATTTTTTATATCAAAAATATTAAATTAATTCTCTTAAATATCGTTCAAATATTTTATCATTCTTTAATTACATTTCTGTAATACTAAAGACATTCTTCGGATAAATATACAGGTAACAATGTTAACGCAAACACACATTTTATAACTAAAATAATTAATATTAAAAATCCAATTTAGAGGATTCACTAAGGTACGGTTGGTAGTAATAATTGTTAATTCTTAGTTTTAATTCAGATTTTTATAACTATTTATTTTGATTTACGTTTCTCAGACATTGACAAATAAGGAAATTAAGGATTATTTTTTTCTTAAGCTACATAATACATAATTTGTTCATTATAACAGAGTGTATAGTATTTGTTTTCTTAGGTTAGATAATTTTGATAATTACTAATAGTACTTACTGCCAATTAATACCTCATTACCGATAAGTAGCTTCCTATAGTCTTCCACATTTCTTCTCTTATGCCCATCCTTCAATATATCCAGACTTCTTCCCACGGATTTTTGAATGTGACCAATTCAATCGGCCTTCTAAATCGGTAAATGATTCCCCTTGTTTGGTCATATGATGCAGCCGCTTTTATTTAGTCATGAATATTCCAATTACCAAGATTCACTGCATTAAAAAGTATTGTCAATACAGTGATATGTAAGCGTTAAAGTTTTATTAGAATTTTATACATTTTCCTTGCAGTGATTCAATTATTAGCACAATTCTCACATTATGTCAACCAAGGCTAAAGATTAACGATGTGCAATATTCAACTAAATGATAGCATAATATCTATTTTATTTTTGTTTTATGGCAATGTTTTGGAAATTTTGTCTCTTATGGTAAAACGTTTCCCTTATACTTACGCAGGATCCCAAAATTTACCAAAATATCTACATAATTACGATATTTATGTAATATCGACGACAACCTGTGGACACTGACATATGTTCAAGCAAGAAGCAATAACCTTTCAGGAAACACTTAATTCCAAATGCTAAGGACTTTTCAGTTTTTATGTAATACTCGATATTAATGTTTGAAATTACGTTTTTGTAGCTTCTTATTTATAAATTATTTGTAACTGTCAATTACAAAAAATTACACTGTACTAAAAATTATAAGCTTTTTTCTTGATTTGCAATCTTATATTTCCTTATGTTAACAGAATTCTTTAATCTTGAATCTTTAATTCCATCACTATCTCCTGCAATTTTGTACAAGGGTGTTTGTGAAAAGTATGCCAGTTTGATCATCATAAATTACCATGATACCAGCTGTATTAAAATATTTCTGTAAAATTATATTCTAACTGGAATTCTTCTTTCCTGTATTCACAGCCTCGACAAACGTTCCATAGATTCAAAACCATCTATGACTGTAATAACGATGACCTTCTTATTTGGTAGACTTGTGTACAACAGAAACAAACAAATTAAAATAATACCAGTCCTACATCAATATACATGACAAATTGTCGTCCTCCTTATTTACGCTAACATCTGAAAAAACTGAGCACTAGTGTAAATAAACAATAGAATAATCACTAACTATAATCAAATAACAAATTTTAATTATATTTCACAAAATCGCTTTTTGAAAGTAACTACTATTTTATTTCATATCAACCCCACAGTACCTCACGTTAACTTATTGAAAACAATATTCATATTGTAACGTATCTTTTTACCGGCGTTACTATTTTTTATTTATTGTTAATAATTCTATTATTTATTTTATCTATTTTATTTATTTTGAATCTCCGTTGACGAATATTCCGCACTTCACTTACCAAGTACCTTGTCAAATAGTCTTGCAGGTGTTGTCGATCACTGATGTTACTTACTGTTGGAGTCACTTTCATCTGTAATGTCACCTGTAATTTATTAACTGAGTACCTGAAAAGTTTTATTATTTCTGATAAATGATGCTCGTCAACTAAGTTTTTTGTAAACAAATAAAAGAATGGTTTATTCACAATTAGATTTTGTTTTATAGTATCCACAATTATTTTGAATAATCGGCTGATGGCCTTGCATTTACATTAAATTCTTAGATTTGCAATGACCAATCTCAATCTCAGGGTATTTGGTTATAATTAAAATTAAATCAACATCATTTAGACCTTAATTAACATTAACAGGTTATGGGTTCTTGTAGTCTGCAAGATACAAGAAAACAGATACAACCAAAGGTTACAATCTATAAACTAAACATGGTTATGGTTGAACAAAAAATAATTGATAACTAATTAGTCTGTAGACAAATAATATGTTTGGATATTATCAACATTCATTCCACCTGAAAAGTGTGGTAAACATGAAGCATATAATGGTTAAAGTATGTTCAATTTACATATGCACTTAATTCTGCATGGGTAGTTCAATCCCATATAACTAAAAAATATTAAATGTATTTTAACAATTTGGACTATGTCCATTAACACCATAATTCTTATTAATCATATTAAAAAATGTGAACTTCAGTCCTGTTATGACTAGGACATTTAAATAGATTAGATTGATCTTGATGTCATTACATATGATAATTGTTCTTGAATTACAGAACCAAAATATTTAAAAGGAAATTAAATCTGATTGTTCATCATTAAAATGTGTATACAAGGTTCGAAATCCCTTGTTGTTACTTGTTATTAGTTTATATATTAGGTAAACAAGTTTTAATTAACATCATTAAAATTTAAAAAAAAGAATAAATTAATTGTCTCGAGGTCCTTGCCTCTATTGTTTATTGTGATAATATGCACAATTAATCATGACGGTATTAGTCATCATCGTTCATGTCATTAACCAAAAATGTCAAACACCATACTCCCTTGCAATTCACTTTTTCCATTAAAATTCATAAATTCACTTCGCGAGATTATACTGGATTATACACTGTATACTCAATGTCGCACTCTTATTATTAGGTTAATTCTTCTGGTATTACAAATAATTCGCACCGATAAAAAAGGTTACATATCCCTACATCTTACATAACCCTACTGGTTTGTTTATACCCGCACAGGTGATATCGCGGGTTCGACGTACTTATTCTGTCTTCTGGCTGGCGACGCGCAGTCTATCAAAGTTACAACAATAATAATTCCTTCATACATGGCGCGGCTTGGGACGATCTGTAAATCGTACACACTCCCCAATGATTTATTCGATTCTTATTAGCCCAAAAATTACGTAATCCATTCTAATGAGTGAGCTTACTCCCCGTTTTTTGGTTTTGAGAGTATATCGCTAAGGTGTCTCTTTTTTCACAATTTACACATGATTTCTTAAAACTAATTTAACAGTCTTATACCACTATTTACAAAAGATATGACCAGACCATGCACTTGCATTTACATTACTGATTATTTTAAGTCCTTACAAGGCATGTCTGTGTGTTATTTTAACGAATCTACAGTTTTTCGTTATTATTTTTACTTATTTTATTTACAATAAGCATTTATTTGTCATCATTTGTTTGTATATGTTGTACATTGATTATCTTTAACCTTAGATGTACTTGCATTACAATTATAATTGTTATTTTTGTCTTAATACAATGATTTGTCAGTTTTAGGTTTAAGCTTTTATGGCCTATGTTTGGGATTGTTTTAATTACATATTTATTCCTACCATTCGCCCACTCTGATTATTTCTTTTGTTAAATAAATCTTATGACATGTCTTTTATATGTTTTTTACACCTCAGATTTTGTGTACACTGTATATATTTCTTATTTTGAATGTTTTTAGCTAAGTAGGTCATTGGCATAGATATAGGTCCTTCACAAAAATTGCAAATAATTAATTTAGTTTTATGTTTTAATGCCTCATACTTGACAGTTATCGTTATTGGATAAGACTGATTGTTGTTTTATGTTGGAATTTTCATAATATACAGGTTTTACCTTGATTGAAGTGTTTTTACTTCTTACAGTTAGTGTGATCAGACACTTGCATGAATTTATATTTATTCTGACTTGCTTGTCATTTTATATCATTAGTATTACCCAGTAATAGTAGTAACAGGAGTTATTTGATCTTCCTATACAATAGGTTTTTCCTGGTTAATTAAATTAAAGTGGTTTTGTGGTGTTTTGTGTGTGTACACTTTTGCTGTCTCTGTCAGTCCCATGTATTTACACTTTATATGCACTAATAACGCTCTTAATCTAATTACATTTAGTATTGGGATTACCTCTATAATGTCTTTTCTCATTATGGTAATTTACTTACTAAACTTCAGGCTTTTACTACCACTTATTAGTATTTGCACATGGTTCTGTACCATATGTAAGGTTAGTTGGAACCCCTGTGTGTTGACAACAATGCATTCATGCAAATTTACTGTTATTTCTATATTTTGCTATAGTTATCAAGTTTCACCCACAGGTATTTGCACATTAGTCTTATCTGATCATTATTTATTATCTTACTCATTCTTATCTTGTTTATTTATAGAATAATCAGCTATTAATGCTGGTCTACTTAGCATGTCATTTGGGGTATTATGCACTGAGTTTATTTTGACTCTATTACCTTACTATTAGTTAGGTTTTATACAATCATTATGTCTTTCTCTTCTTTCATTATTATTGAGCATCTTTTTATATTTACAGGTCAGTGTCAAGTCACTAGTCATAGTTTGTTATGTGTTTCACTATGTTTTAAGGTACTCCTTTGTAAACACTTTTCTTGACTTATACACTTATTGTTCTGGCACTACTGGTTCTTCTTTCTTCATTTTCTTCTATCCTCTTCTTCTGTCTTCTTAGTCCATGTGGGATCATAATAATTGGTGTTCTTGGGCCCTTGTTGGGATTATAGTATTTGGTGTTTGTATCCTCTCATTTACCATCTATTGGCTCATTGGAGTTAAATCGTATTGTACTGTGATTTTATAAGTTTTGCTCTCTAGGTCTCTTGTTCTACTTTCAACTGTTGCTTTTGTTATTACTTTTCTTTAGTTGACCGGATAATCATATTAAAATACACTTTTCTTTATACCACTTTCATCCTTTCTTCTCTTCAGTGTTAGTTCTTTATTTTAAATACATCTTATGTGGGTATTCACCTGTATGGTGATTATATGTACCTTTACAATATGTATTTATGTATATTTTCATGAGTACATTTACATAATTATATTAACAATTACAAACAAAGAGATAATTACAACTTATTTTTTTAAATAAGTAGTTTTTGAAAATGAGTATTATTTTATTCCAGAAAATCCAACAGGATAAAACAAGTTACAATTGCTACATACAAGTTTCAAACTTACATATAGGTATTTTCAAAAGGAAACTTTTACCAATTATCTTACATAAATTTTACAACAGTGTTAACAAGGTTCAAATTTTCTTCTAAATGTGAAACCGCATTCTTGTGTACAATGGATTTATCGTTGAACGATTCTCCTAGTTTGCACACAAACAGACAATTTTACATCAGCAAGTGCTACAGGAAACATACTAGTTTTAGTTAATATGTACTAATTTCTGTACTATTTAAGGGTAGTTTCAAAGAAAAAATTGTTACCTCTTATCTATTGTCCATTTTGTAACAGGCGTCACATGACCACATTATTCTCAATAATGTGGCACCGCATTTCTTGTTTACACTGGATTCATCATTGAACTTTTCTCTTAGTTTGGTCATATCATGCGGCCGATTTTATTCATTCATCTCAAACTCAGTTGAACATTCATTCTGCAGCAAACAATAAATAATTTTAATACAGCGAAATATATGCAATACAAAGTCTGTTCCTACATTTTTTAATTTATAATTTTTTTTTTTTTTTTATAATTAAACATTGTCTATTCGTTCTCAGTGATTATGTACTTTTTTTAACTCATAAGAGAATAATAAATTAATGATTTTTGGTGTTTCTAGAAATTTGTTTAGTCAAAATGTGCAAGCATTTTTCTTCAGCCATTGGGAAGTCAATAGAACATTTCTACTTTCTACATATTTCTACATAAATAGTTTCAATCCTATTTATGGGGTTTTTTCAAATGAAATCTTTTACCTCTTATCTCACCTCCATTTGGCAACAGGGGTTACGTTGTTCACATTATTTTCAATATCACGACACCGCATTTCTCGTGTACACTGGATTCAACATTAAATGTTTCTCCTAGTTTGGACATACAATGCAGCCGATTTTATTCATTCATCTTAAACTCAGTTGAAAACTCTGCAAAAACAAGAAATATTATTAATACAGTGAAATACAGTAAAACCTTCCTAAAACGGAACCCGATCGTTCCGGTATTTTTTTTTCCGTTTTCACAGGTTTCCGTCTTACAAAGGGTTGTGTTTTAATAAAACAAAGTACAAAAAATATGATCGCATAGGATTACAATGAAGGAATAATTTAAAATAAAAGTCTGTAAATAAAAAATAGGTTCATATGTATTGTATTACTGTATTTCAACTTACTTACAATAATTGCAGTTTCTCTCCTAGTTTCTCTGTCACATGTCTTTCAAAGTGCATTGTCGCGGCTTCTTCACAAGAGAACGTTGTATGATCTCCTTTGCATCCTGCATCAACTCCAGGAATTCTGGAACATTCTTGGAAGCTGCAAATCCCTTAAGGTCACTCACAACAGATAGTACTTCTACAAAAGTGCGTATTTTTAGCTCCCTTTCGTTGCCTTCGTCGTCGTCGTCGTCGTCGTCCATTTCTTCCATGACTTCACACCTGCTGTTTTCGCAGCAATATCAGCTGCACTTTAAATGTCTTCAGTCGTGACAAGTTCATTATCAAAATTTACTACATCTTCAGCTTCATCTGGCAGATTTCCTTGCTTACAGAGAACGGAAATTTCCTGTAAATTTTCCACTGTAACATCTTGTGTATCCGCCGATGCTTGTGCAGGAAAACCAGCTTTAAGGAAACACTTCTTCACTGTTTCGGAGAGAATTTTTTTCTTGACCTGATGGATCCAGTTAACAGCATCAAGGACATTAATCTGTTTAACAAGCTGAGAAACATTGGTACTGGTGTTGATTTTAGCAACAAGTGACTGCAGTACAAACTTCCTATAAAAGGATTTAAGTGTATAAATTACACCCTGATCCATAGGTTGTGTAATTGAAGTTGTGTTGGGGGGGAAATAGGCTAGCTTCACATTAGACAAATCAATCCTTGGATGACAGGTTGCATTGTCCAAGAACAAAATGACCTTACGACCTTGACTTTTCATTCTTCCATTAAAAGAAAGAAGCCACTCTTCCATTATAGCACTGGTCATCCAGGCTTTTTTATTAGATCGCCAATTGACTGGGAAGGAATTACGATCCAGGTGTCGGAAGGGCCTGGGACATGCTAATTTTCCAATCACTATAGGTTTTTCAATTTCACCAGTCATGTTAGCACAAATAAATAACGTAAGTCTTTCTTTAGACAGCTTGCCAACTGTGCATTTATCACCACATACAGTCAGTGTCTTTGAAGGCAACACTCTAAAAAACAAACCTGTTTCATCATCATTATACACATTTCTAGGTTCACATCCCGCAACTAGATCTCCAATTTTCCCTTTCCAGTCCGCTACTGTCTGCATATCAACATCATTTGCTTCACCACACACAGCATTAAAAACAATATTATGGCGATGTTTGAAACTCTCGAGCCACTCATTGGACGCTTTGAAATTGTGCTTGCCTAATTTTTTTGCTGTCTCTAAAGCTTCAGTCTCTATCAATGGTCCAGAAGTAGGAATTCCTTTAGCGCGCGCACTAACGAACCACTCGAACATAGCACGATTTATTTCATCATAGTCCGTAAATTTTGTGATGTGTTTCACGTGTCCTGCTGTTCCCTTTATCCACTCGTCTTTAATTTTTATTTTTTTTTCAAAATGTCATAAATTTGAGTTTTTCCCACTTTAAACAACACGGTTAATTCTTTAGCTGGACGTTTGTTTTTTTCGTGTTCTTCAATAACTTTAATTTTCTCCTCCAGTGTAAGTGTCTTTTGTTTAGAAGTCATTGTTACTGAATTACGTACACTAATACAGTAAAAAGTAAATTTAAAAATCACTCAAGTTCGCAGTTTTGCTTCCACTCGTACTTAATCACTTGTCAGAACGAAACTGAGAATGAATACACAATACAGTACCCAACACTTGTACCCTACTGTGTGTATTACAAGAGGGTTGGAAGAAGTAACGGTACATTACTTTCACTTACAGATGTAACCCCATGTAGCGTACCTGCTGCGTCCTTGAAGAAAGATTAGAGTTAATGGTTCCTAGAACTTCGGTGCAAGTACAGTCGCGCTGAAAATTAATGCCTATCACTTTTTCAAAATTTAAAATGATCAAAAAAATTTAGTACGTAGCTATGTATTACGCATAAAATAATCCGTCTTAGTCAGGTTATTTACGCAAACGGTTCCCGAAAATTATTCCATTTCCGCGTTAGTCAGTTTTCCGGTTTAGAGTATTATTTTGCATAGGAACTAACTCCGTTCCGAAATTTATTTTCCGTTTGTCCAGGTTTCCGGTATATAGGGCGTCCGGCTTAGGCAGGTTTCACTGTATATGCAATACAAATTCTATTCCAACATTTTATAATTTATAATAACTTTTATATTTTTATAATTTATAATTGAACATTATGCAACCGTTTTAAGTAATTATGTGCTTTTCAAGCTCATAAAAGAATCATAAATTATTAATTTTTGGTGTTTCTAGAAATATTGTTTAATGAATGTGACCCCACATTTTTCCTTAGCCTTCGGGGAGTAGATAAAAGTTTCCTATAACTTGTCAGCCCTCCATCGTAGTGTAGACACTGACCATTGTATCTCGTAGTAAATGTGCACAAGGAAGTCCAACAAATTGCCATAATACCAGTCGTATTAGAGATAATTATGGCAAATTGTTGGCCTTCCTCATTACACTACCTCATGTCAGATGTTTGAACTGTTCTTGGTAAACAGTATTGTTGACACTTAAATAAAAAAAGGTGATAATTATAATTTCCTTTTAAAGAAATTTTCTGTATATAACTACTACTTTACTTCAGCAAATGCTACAGAAAAAATACTAGTTTTAGTTAATATGTACTAATTTCTGTACTAATTAAGAGTAGTTTCAAGGAAAAATTTTATCTCTCATCTACCGTCCATTTTGTAACAGGGGGCACATGTATCACATTACTCTCAATAACGAGGCACCGCGTTTCTTGTTTACACTGGATTCAGTGTTGAACGTTTCTCTTAGTTTGGTCATACGATGCGGCCGATTTTATTCATTCATCTCAAACTGAGTTGAATATTCATTCTGCAACAAAAAACAAATAATTTTAATACAGTGACATATATGCAATACAAATTCTATTCCTACATTTTAAAATTAATAATTATTTTTATTTTTATAATTAAACATTGTCCATTCGTTCTTGGTGATTATGTATTTTTTTGGCTCATAAGAGAATAATAAATTAATGATTATTGGTGTTTCTAGAAATTTTGTTGAATGAATATGACCCCACATTTTTCCTTAGCCTTTGGTGAGTAAATCGAAATTTCCTACCTTGTCAACACTCTTTCATAGTGTAAACACTGACTGTAGTATCTCATAGTGAATGTGCACAAGGAAGTCCAACAAATTACCATAATACCAGTCGTATTTCAGATATTTATGGCAACTTTACACTAGTCTCCCGCTTTACACTAGCTCACTGAAGCTGTTGGCACTGTTCCTACTAACCAGTAAGGTTCACACATAATTCAAAACCAAAAGATAATTATAATTTCCTTAAACAAATGTTATGTAAATGACTATTATATTATTTCAGTAAATGCTGCAGGAAACGTACTAGTTTCAATTAATACGTACTTGTTTCTATACAATTTATGGGCAGTTTCACACATAAACTTTTACCTCTTATCTCATCTCCATTTGGCAACAGGGGTCACATGTATCACATTATCTTCAGTATCATGACACCGCATTTCTTGTGTACACTGGATTCAACATTAAACGTTTCTCCTACTTTGGTCATACGATGGTGTCGATTTTATTCATTCATCTCAAATTCACTTGAAAATTCATTCTACAACACACAATAAATATTATATGCAAGACAAATTCTATTCCTAATTTTTAAAATTTGTATTCATTTAAAATTTTTTTTTTATAATTTAACGTTCCCCAACCATTCTTGTGAATTAAGTGCTTTTTGACACAGAAATGAATAATAAATAAATGTCTTTCGGTTTTTTTGGAAAAGGTTTTGGGAAACTGACACCAAATATTTCTTCAACCTTCGGGGGTCAATAAAAGTTTTCTACCTTGTCAGCCTTCCATCGTAGTGTAGACACTGACCGTTGTATCTCGTAGTGAAGTGCACAAGGAAGTCCAACAAATTATCATAATACCAGTCGTATTTGATATATTTATGGCTAATTGTTGGCCTCCCGTATTACACTATTTCCCGGCAGATGTTGGCAATGTACCTGCTAAACACTATTTTTAGCACATATTAAAAAAGGGATAAATATAATTTCCTATTAAAGAAATGTTCTGTAAATGAGGACTATTTTGTTTAAGCAAATTCTACAGGAAATATACTAATTTTAGTTAATACGTACTAATTTCTTTACTATTTAATGGCAGTTTCAAATAAAAACGTTTACCTCTTATCTAATGTCCATTTTGCAGCTGGGGTCACATATACCACATTATCTTCAATAATGTGACACTGCATTGTTTGTGTACACTGGATTGATCATTGAACCTTGCTCCTAGTTGGTTCATATGGTCCAACCAATTTTATTCATTTATCTCAAACTCAGTTGATAATACTTTCTGCAACAAACTATAAACACCATTAATACAGCGAAATATATGCAATAAAAATTCTTTCCTACATTTAAAAATTTATAATTATTTTTATTTTTTTTTTAATGTTCATTATCCAATTGTTCTCTGTAAATATGTGCTTTTAACTCATAAAACATTAAAAAATTAATTTTTTTTTTAGAAATATTTTTAGTGAACATGTGCCCACATTTTTCTTCAGCCTGCGGTTAGTCAATAGACATTTTCTACCATGTCAGTCCTCAGTTGTTGTCTAGACACTGACCGTTGTATCTCGTAGTAACTGTGCACTAGGAAGTCCAACAAATCACCAAATACCATTTAGTCTAAGAGCTGGGGCCTTTAAAAAAAATGATAAGGTACATGAAATTTCAATAAGTGAAAGTAGGTGGTAGTTCATGCTAAAAACAAAAGCAAACACCACGGACAGCTACCTGGGGGCTTTTGGATGGGGCAGGCAGTTGAAAATGCAAATTTTTAGGCCTTGAATGAATGACAAGGTACATGATTGAAAATCTGTACATTTGTTGGAAGTTGATTGACAAGGCCATCGTCAAATGCACGGACAGCTAGGTGGGGGCAAAGTATACAACGGACAGCGGTAAATAGGGTGAAAATTTTCGGAAAATAAATGATATGGTACATGTCCGTGCTTTTGCATATTTGCTGCTTATATACTAGATAAAGTGTATGCTAAAGGACGGACACGTAAGTGGGGCCGTTATTTATTTATAAGCCGATAAACTCAGCGACGTGCCCTTAGGACGTCACACGCAGCTGAGCAAATTTTTCCCATATTATTGTATAAAATGATCGAGTACACGTCCGTGTTTTTGCATTTGTTAAAATTATAATATGCTAAACAAAGCTTGTGCAAAAAGACGGACACTTCACTAGGGACAAACGATGACAAAAGCTTAATTAAATTGCAGTTTTGCTTTAACTTATTGCTAAATCGATGTAAAAGTAAGCATACGCAGAAAAATAAATGCGAACAGTTTTTTAAAAGATTTTATCAATATTATCAATTTTATCAATATCAGTACAATAGAATATGTATAAGTATTATTTCATATGCCGATACATTTTGTATTATACAAATTATCGAATATGGATAAATATTAAAAATACAAAAAATAAAAAATTAAATAAATAGAGAAGAATGAACAATTTTTGTTGCGCTTATAGCGATAGGAAATTTTTGAAAATATGGAAGTAAGAAACGTCAAACCTTATAACCATAAATCAGTTACTAGACACGAGTTATTCCAAAGGGCGTGTGAAACTCCATAAGAGCGTAACTATATTGCTATAGGGGTAAGCGTAAGACCGTTTTAAACAGCATGATGTCCGCTTACAAATTGAGAAAGACGGATAGCATACTGTTCTACCAGACAAACTGTCAGTTATTATTAACTGAAAATTTATATTGAAGTATACAGTATATCGCACACGTGTGAAAATAGTATTGTATACTAGCTGTAAGTACTCGTAGTGTTTCAATGAGAAATGTCAAAAAAAATAGAAAACGTTTGGTGGGTGAATGGGGTAAACGAGAGTTTCCTTGAAAACGTATTATTCTTTTAGAGTATACGATCGTGCTGGCGAATGAGTGTCCACGACGAATACAAAACAAAATTCGATATGGTACAGATCCCGTGATGCGACAATAGAGTTGCAAGAGACAATGTTTCACCACAGGGAACCCAATTAAAACTCTTGCACAAAGCCAGGAGCAGAGGAACGTGACAGCCCTTGTTCTAAGATATTTATGATAGTTAGCATTGAAACGTAAGTTAGTGAGATCATTAACGTCAAGCAGTTTGACGAGGGACTTGAAGGGTAGGTTTGAACACGCGCCAATGGAGAATTTATTATTCTACCATAGCAGATAGATAGAAGGAAGAAGGCGATTGGCGATATAGACCAGTTCAATAAGAAGGGGAAGGTTCTGCCCAATGACCAAGTACGTTATGTAGGGTAGGCGTTATCTTCTAAGAAAATATAGGGTAGATGGAAAATTTAGGATAAGAGAGGGTTGGACATACCAATCGGAGTTGAGTTTTGCCTAAAGTGGGGATTTTGGCGGTTGATGTTGGAAATTTTGGTGGTGGAAGGGACGGAGAATATATATTGGGAGACTTAGAATCTAGAGTTAGTTAGTTTTTTTCAGTTTTTGTCAGCTTTATAATCTAAAGAGTTAGTTTTTGTAGTTTTTATACATCGAGCAGTTACATACGGAACAGTTTTTACATAAGACTGTTAAATCAGTTAGTTAGAGATATGGAGCAGTTTTGGTCAGTTTTAACTTTGTCTCAGTACTCCAGTATGTTAGTTAACGGAGAGTATTTCGCAGACAGTTTCTAGTGAGTGAGTAAGTCAGTTTTCTCTCAGAATCGCAGAAGACAGTTATCTCAGTATCTCGGTACTCAAATAAATTAATTGAAGTCAGTTAACGATAGTTGAACTCGGACGGTATAACTCAAATCTTCAGTCTTATCGGTATATCACGCAGTACTTTGTCAAGTTTAATCAATCTTCACGTGGTATCAGATGATCAACGCGTTTCCTATGATAAATAGTAATTGTATTGGAATCAATTACCATGGAGCAAGACGGTCTTAATTTGTGATAACAAGACGGTCTTAATTTGTGATAATATGTGATATAGTGAATATGGTGGCGTGAAAGAAAAGGTTATTGTCTTCACGAGATTAGATCACGTGATGGTGAAAAAATGATGATTAGAGTGTGTGAATTAGTGCCTCAGTCAGGAGAGGAAGAATCCAATGCGGGATCAGCAAACAAGTAAAGTAACAATACATAATTTATTTCTAGAAAGCTCATTCGGCCAACCCTATTCAAACAACCTCACGTAAATCTGTAAATTAAATACTTTAACAAAATATTTAAAGTAATGAATTCCTTAAAGCATTCGTAAAGACACATAAGTCTTACACGACAATTTGTTTCTAAAATTTGAAGCAAACGCATTCTCTTTTCTCTAGGAAACATATAATTGTGTTACAAATACGTTAAGATGTTATATATATATATATATATATATTAAGATTTGTTTTATTGATGTATGTTTTGTAGAAACAATAATCTTATAATTGTGTATATATAGAAATGTTAAAATCATGAAGGATAGAACCATATGTATTAAACAACCATTTATACAAACTTGTGTCTAATTAATTTCATTACAGACATAAACCAAATACAACATCGTGTTAATTTGATTATTGAGATGACTCTATAAGTAGTGTTGTAAAAGGCTTCCAAAGTGTAGTGTTAAACAAATTAAATCACATTAAATTCGTAGAAGTGGTAAATGACGCTCCGACGCGGGGCTTTATAAGTAAGAGTATTTCATATTACTTTGCGTTGTCTTACTAGTCACCAACTTAAGGGCCGATAACTTAGATATTTATACAAAAGGTATTTCACAATTTTATAACATTGTATATGGCACCAAAACGTGCAGCTTAAAAGAAATCTAAATTCTGTGCATAGTAAAAGAAAGTAATGAAATTAACCCTGAGATAAATGTAGCGTCGCAATGCCGCCCAACACACGGCAAGTAGCAAACGTAACATTGTGTACGCTCATAATTATTTTTTTATTTCAATGCTCATAATAACATTATACAAGAGTAATAATTTTTTTTACGTATAGAAAATAATCTATAATACATAATAAGATGCTTATGACACAATGTTTTCGGTTTCGCTATCTACATCAGAAGGCACATCCATATCATAATCACTCGAGTTTTCATATTCGCTTTCGTCTTTTTCGTCATTACTGTCATTTTCATCTAGATCCAGCAAAACATCTTTGACTGTGGATGGAAATTGTTGTCCCTCAAACCATTTAAAATCTTTTTTTTTTCGTTTTTAATCCATCCATAGTAGCATATTCTGGATCAAGATCGCTACATACTTTTTTGTGGGCATTTTTCCATAAGTGCGTTATATAATAACCTCTTAGTAGGTGCTGTTTTAATTCAGAGTAACAAGGTGGCAAGCTAGAAGCGTCAAGATTTCTTAATTGTTTTTATTAAAAGGCTCGTTGACGTTTTTCATTTTATAATTTCTCATGAATAGTTCTAAACGAGCACTGTTAACTGTAGGAGCAACATCATTTCTTTTTTTTTAATAATATTATTCAAATGGCAAACAAATGTCTCTAATTTTTTGAATACAGCATCGTTTCCGCCAAGATCCGAGAATGCTTTGCGATATTCATCTGACTGTCTCAGTATTGTCGAAGGTCGTTTTTTTCCTTTTCTGTAGAAAGATGGATTATAATCACATCTAGTTATTGCATGAAATCCTGGAAGAGCATTACATAATGATTCCCCAAGAGTTTCATGTAATTTCCGAATAACGGTATATTCTTTCTTTCCCACAGCACCGTATTCCATCCAAATTTTTGATTTGCTTTTCATATACCGTATATTGCTTAACATTATGATCAATATGTCCGTGTCAGAACATTTGATCAAACTGTTTGAATCAATATCATGAATATGACAAATATGACAAATTATTTTTGTATCTGCTTCCTCGTGAGCGGGGCATGACAAGTTTGACTCTACAGTGCAAAGAATTTTGTCATTCTCGACTTTATACGAAGAACATTTCTCAAAATTGAGTAATTATTTCTTATTCCCAATGAATGGGGCAAGTTCAGTATTACGCCAATCTTGAATAATGAAATTCACGAAAGCCTCTTTGAAATTACTATTTCTTAACTCTTTGATGAAATCAGATGGTCGTGTTCGATTTGCTCCCGATATGTGGAAGTTTCGATCATTGCTTGATCCTTTTCTCAGAGATCGCTCATAGCCCTTAATTGATGGCTGGAAATATCTATCAAAAATTATGTGAACTTCAGATCCGCTATTATTAGTAATAATTTGCAATAGTTTTTTAAAAATATTACCAAAAGTTTTTGGATAGTCTTTAATGCAGTGTAAAATGTAAAAACCATCAATAATTACTATGTCCGTTCGCTGAGGAACACTACTTGTCAATTTTAAACATTTCATCAGAGCAGATTTCTCGGTTTCGCAAATAATGCCGTCTAAGTGACAAAAAGACATAGGAACCGGTGTGATCGGGAAAGTCAGAGCTTTTTCAATGTCGACATTATTATCCGACATTGATATACCGAGCATTCGCCCGAACAGATCTCTCTGTAGCCGTACTTCCTGAACTTTGTTGTTAATATTAACTTTTTTTTTTCATTTGAAGAAGCAAAGTTCAAAATTTTATTTTGCTTGATTGGTTCTTCGAATCGAGTATTAGACATTGAACATTCAGTAATAAATTGCTCACGCTTTGCGTTACCAATTTTTTCAACGTTCAAGAGGAAGTCGGCTACGGTATCTGTCGTCGAACGCCCGGTACTGATATTGTATAGCTGATCATCTTCCATATTTTTAAAAGGATTCATATTAGTTTTGATAACTTCTCTTAATCTTTTCAACTGAAGTGAATCCTTGTAGATTTGCTTTTTTTCCAAGTCAGATGTTATGTCTTGAGCCTTCTTTAGACCACTTACATTTAAAACATGAAATATAGTAGTGGATCTGAGGCTGTGGCTTCTACACCAATGTTGGCGTGCAGATATCGAATTTGTGAAATGTGACACGCCTGTCAATTTCTTCGCAGCATCCGCATTGATGGTCTGTTCGAGCGTTAAGTCTATTGGTGTTCGTGAAAATGATTTTTTTTTTTGTTTTACTCCAAACTTACCATTTTCAAATTCAGCCCATAACTTTGGGTGAGCCTCTTCAACTTTGAGTAAATTGTCATGGTATTTGAGCAGCCAGCGAGAATAATTATTTTGATTAAAAACAAAAAATATGTTGCATAATTTAGGTATAATGAATTTGAACAACTTGAAATCCCCAGTGCGTATACTGCGAGAAAACATGAGGTAATAGTTCACGAGTTCAACATAAGTCATGTGAAATTCCGCTGTTTTTCCATGGTTTCCGTTAAGGGTATCATTTTTGTACTTAAAGTATTTGTCTAAAATCATAGAAAGCTCCATATTTTCAAAAGTATCAGCTGAAACTTTTTCTACTTGAATTTTGTCAATAAATTCTACAAAGTTATCTCCAATTTCTATATTTTCAGCTTCTCAAAATGAAGCATCTGTAGAGTCAGAGCTACCATTGGATGAAGCCGTTGGCATCTGTTGAAATGCTTGCCGCTTATAAATCCATAAACGGAACCACTTGCCAACAGCGAACTTTCAACCATGACATGTGTTAAGCCACATTCATCGATAAACTTACCAATGACCTTGAAACATGCCATCATATGTGGAAACCTCCCATATGAATAAACAATTTATCGAACAATGGCTTTTCGGTCGATTGTATTTGATGCGCTACCTTAGCGATTGCAAGATCGTAGGTAACTTGCATGTACGATTGTTGACATTCTCGAGCTATTTGTTGGCACTGACGCATAGTTTCACAACTACTGTATTTGTAGGTGAAATATCGATAGATGCTAGGTATAGAACTTTTTGTTGTGGGCTTGAATCAACAACAACTTTACTATTAAATCCAAACCACATAGGGGTACTTTGAATATTACAATAATGCGACAAAACCCAAACAAAGTCTAATTTTTTCAAGTGGTCTAAAGTACTAACATGAAAATCACTCAAATGACTATCTAATGGCAGTAAATAATCAAGGGCTCTCGGTTTTTTATTGTACGTGACCAATTCTGGAGCTATGGCATCAAACGTTCTTCGTTTTTTTTTTAAAGGCGAGAGAGTTGAAAATTTACCGCTTGAAACATTTGCATTGCCTGATTCTGATATATTTTGATATAAAATTCCGACCGTATCATGCAACGTATCCTTACCATTACAAGTTTCGACAAATCGATCAAAATTATCGTAAGCAACGCCCGTGCATAAATCGGGTAATAATGTGGTATCATCCGGACAAATGTTATTTTTACAACTCATAAAAAACGTTGCTTCTGTTTCAAGTTCTTCGATGGTATTATAACTGCAACAGTGACCTAATTTATTAATTAAATCTACAACTTTCCGGCTGCTAGTCATTGCTTTTAAAGTAACACCTAAAGTAATGTGTTTTGATGTTTTCATTTTACCGTGATGAACTGCGTATACTATGTCTTGCGAAAGTGAGTTCACTCAACGTAGACAATCAGAATTTTTTAAAGATTTTGTTGTATTTCCGCAGATTAATGAGTATAAAAACTAACAGTTCGGAAGGAATTTCGCATTCCCCGGCAATCATGTGACTTGCTTCCAATTTCCGCGGTAAGGGATGTTTTTGAATCGATAAAACTTTTTTCCTTAGGAAAAATGCCATACGTTGTACATTTTCAAGTACTTCTAGATCAGAAAATGTATCGTCTGTTATAGTAAAGCCTTCTATCGGAGCAACTAATTTTTTATTGTGCATGGTGATAATTTGTATACTATTGCCGAAGTGTTTTTGCAATTTTACTAATACGTGACTCAACGAAAATACTGTATCCGATATAATATTTCTCTTGAGACTTTCATTATGTACAACCGCGTTATATTGTTCTGTCAGAAGTTTTAACGAGTAGCATACTTTTTTTTCATGCACAAACAAACAAATTTTTTTGAAAGCTAAGTCATGAACATCTCGCGCCTCGTGCCAATCAGACCGCGTGGTTTTCTCCGGGCGGCTTTTACTTAAATAGTTGAGCTTCCACGGACTATGATATAAAAGTTGATGATCAGGCAATAGCGATTTCAATTTATCGGTTAAAACAATGTCATCCAAAGCATTTGCATGAGTATGAATCATGTTAATCATTTTCTGGTCGTTAGTTGCCCACAAAAATAATTACATTATTTTTTCTTTTAACCGCTTGATTACAAAAAAAGCAAACATTTTGAACAACAGTAGCCACGTCGTTTACCTCATTGAGGTCAACGGTAACATTGCCGTCATCCATATGGTCATCAAGAACCGATGATTCTGCAGCAGACTCGCCGGTAATACTGCAAGCTGCAGGCTGCTGCGATGCTAATGCTTCTTCCTTTTCATTAGAGTTCGTATGTTGAAGTGCAGATGATCCTGCAGCAGGCTCGTCGATACTGCACGCTGCAGGCTGCTTAGATGATGCTTGTTGCTCGGTATTTGAGTTTGTTGGTTGAAGCGTCGCTATAAATGTTTTAATTTTTAGAATATTGTTTTTGTAATTTTAAAAATTAAAAATATATGAAGCATGAAAGCATGTTTTTTACTACAAAAATTTTTAATAAGAAAATGAATTATTTCATTGCAAGCAATCAATTGCTTAGACAAAAACTTATTCTTTTAAATGAATATTTAGTTGAATAAGCAATGCAAAAAACAGTATTTACACTGTTGAAACTTTTGTAACAAACTTGTATCTGAACCATAATTTAGTTGGAGATACGGTTCGAGAAAGTTCTATGTATAAATTTAAATACACAATAAGCGTTTTCAAATATACTGACTGAGAGAATGAACGATCAGTGATTCAAACAATAATCAATTTTTTTCATTATGTAAATAAAAGTTTTAGTTATTTGGTTAATTTCACAGTGAATTCAATTATAACGAAAGGGAATTCAAGCTTCCCTTTTCAAGCCTACATACATATATTTGTATTTTTATATATAATTATGGACAGAATCGTATTTTGTAGTAATAATAATAACGATAATTCACAATATTTATATAATAGTAAGTAGGCCTACGCCTGAAGTCTTATAAAAGTAAACTTGAAAATTGTTACAATTAAATTTATTGTAAAATTCATCTCATTTGAATACATCTTATTTCTATACATTAGGCATTAAAACAAGAGACAAACTTATTTAACAGTGGCTCAATTCATGGACTTAATATAATACTCAACCTGTTTTTCTTCAAGTAGTAAATTTTTCACAAGTTTAGAGAATTTGTTTTTTACACAGCATTTTATATGATTTAGCAATTTTTCATACAACTTTTTTTCATATAAGGAAGATACAAATATCAATATTTTTTATATTTCAATAAAACACATTTACTTTTTTGCACAACGCGAAACAAGTTATTAAGAATTTATAAAGAATGTTTTTTTAATGTTATACATAAAGCAATATATTTAACTATGAAATTAACATTAGTTATTATTTTTTTAAACAGTGCAAACCTGATGTATCTGTGTGAGATGGTCCCGGTTGATCACTGTTGCCGCTTGTTATCGTTTCTGATAAAATTTTCCTTTCATAGTCTTCGATAGTTTTTTTGTAAATTGATGTGAAATATTTGTAACAAGTCCGGTGATATCCATGAACGTTGTCAACTTCAGTTGGAACAATAACGTCCTTGTACTTCAAACTACAAGCAACGCGAATCTTTAATTTTTCACGGCATGTCTTCAGTGTTTTTTGATTAAATAATCTCACATCGTCATTCATATTTTCACAATTAAAAATGCAAAACTGGTCCGTTTCCATCTTGTAATTTTCACTCATGAAGTTAGTGCGGTTCCGAACTTGAAAATGTACTGACGAGTACCGTACTCGTTGTCGTGCCCAAAATGGAATTGACGCTCGTTTGCGGAAAAGCTGGCCCACAGACTTCTCTTTTGTTGTCTTTTCCTTACTTATTGCCCTTTCCTCTGCATTAGTCACGTGCAGAGACGACGTGAAGCAAAAATGTTTTTGTGACTACAGATTCATCCGGTTTGTTACCTCAACAGTCGGCCTTGTTATTGTCAACACAACAGGCTCAAGCAGAAGGTTTTGTCATCGTTTGTCCCTAGCGAGATGTACATCTTTTTGCACAAGCCTTGTTTAGCATGTAATTTTAAGAAATGCAAAAGCACGGACGTGTACTCGATCATTTTATGCAATAATATGGGAAAATGTGCTCAGCGGCGTGTAAAGTCCTAAGGGCATGTCGCTGGGTTAATCGGCCTATAAATAAATAACGGCCCCACTTACGTGTCCGTCCTTTAGCATACAATGTATCTAGTATATAAGCAGCAAATATGCAAAAGCACAGACATGTAACTTATCATTAAATTTTCCGAAAATTTTCACCCTCTTTATCGCTGTCCGAAGTCTATTTTGCTCCCACCTAGCTGTCCGTGCATTTGACAATGGCCTTCGCAATCAGTTTCCAACAAATATACCTACAGATTTTCAACCATGTACCTTGTCATTCAGTCAAGGCCTAAAAATTTGCATTTTCACCTGCCTGCCCCATCCAAAAGCCCCCAGGTAGCTGTCCGTGGTGTTTGCTTTTGTTTTTAGCACGAACTACCGCCTACTTTCACTTACTGAAATTCCATGTACCTTATCATTTTTTTTTAAAGGCCCAAGCTTTCAGTCTAAATCGTATTTGAGATATATATGGCAATATGTTTGTCTCCCGAGCTACACTAGCTCACTGAAGCCGTTGGCTCTGTTCCTACTAATCAGTAAGGTTGACACATAAAGTTTTACCTCTTATCTCATCTCCATTTGGCAACAGGGGTCACATGAATCACATTACCTTCAGTATCATGACACCGCATTTCTTGTGTACACTGGATTCAACATTAAACTTTCTCCTAGTTTGGTCATATGATGGGGCCGATTTTATTCATTCATCTCAAATTAACTTGAAAATTCATTCTACAACACACAATTAATATTATTAATACAGGGAAATATTATATGCAAGGAAATTCTATTCCTAACTTTTAAAATTTATATTCATTTAAAATTTTTATTTTTTTTAATTTAACGTTCTCCAAACATTCTTGTGAATTATTTGCTTTTTCACAAGAAATGGATAATAAATAAATGTCTTTCGGTTTTTATGGAAAAGGTTTTGGGAAACTGACACCAAATATTTCTTCAACCTTTGGGGAGTCAATAAAAGTTTTCTACCTTGTCAGCCCTCCATCGTAGTGTAGACTCTGACCGTTGTATCTTGTAGTAAATGATCACAAGGAAGTCCAACAAATTACCATAATACCAGTCGTATTTGAGATACTTATGGCAAATTGTTGGCCTCCTGCGTTACACTGCAGACTTTGGCCCTGTTCCTCCTAAACTATAAACTTAACACTTAATAGTACACAAGGAGAAAATTATAATTTCCTTAAAAATGTTTTCTGTAAATAAGTATTATTTTATTCCAGCAAATGCTGCAGGATACATAGAAGCTTCAGTTAAAACATGGTAGTTTCAATCCTATTTATGGGTAGTTTCAAATGACATCATTTACCTCTTATCTCACCTCCATTGGCAACAGGGGTTACGTTGTTCACCTTGTCTTCAATATCACGACACCGCATTCATTTCTCGTGTACACTGGATTCAACATTAAAATAATGTTTCTCCTAGTTTGGTCATACAATGCAGCCGATTTTATTAATTCATCTCAAACTCAGTTGAAAATTCTTTCTGCAACAATCAATAAATAATAATGATACAGCAAAATATATGCAATATAAATTATATTCATAAATTTTAAAATTAATAATTATTTTTATTTTAATAATTAAATATTGTCTATTGGTAGTTGTTGAGTATATATTTTTTAGCTCATAAGAGAATAATAAATTCATGATTTTTGGTGTTTCTAGAAATTTGTAGTTAAAATGTGCAAGCATTATGCTTCAGTCTTCGAGGAGTCAATAGAATATTTCTACTTTGTCATCCCTCCATCGTAGTGTAGACATTGACTGTTGTATCTCGTAGTAAATGTGCACATGGAAGTCCAACAAATTACCATAATACCAGGCTTATTTGAGATATTTATGGCAACTTGTTGGTCTCCCGCGTTACACTAGCTCATTGAAGCAGTTGGCACTGTTCCTACTAATCAGAAAGGTTGACACATAAACTTTTAACCCTTATCCCATCTCCATTTGGCAACAGGGGTCACATGTATCACATTACCTTCAGTATCATGACACCGCATTTCTTGTGTACACTGGATTCAACATTAAACGTTTCTCCTACTTTGGTCATACGATGGGGCGCGATTTTATTCATGCATCTCAAATTAACTTGAAAATTCATTCTACAACACACAATAAATATTATTAATACAGCAAAATATTATATGCAAGACAAATTCTATTCCTAATTTTTAAAATATATATTCATTTAAAATTTTATTTTTTATAATTTAACGTTCTCCAACCATTCCTGTGAATTAAGTGCTTTTTGACACAGAAATGAATAATAAATAAATATGTTTCGGTTTTTGTGGAAAAGGTTTTGGGAAACTGACACCAAATATTTCTTCAACCTTTGGGGAGTCAATAAAATGTTTCTACCTTGTCATCCCTCCATCGTAGTTTAGACTCTGACCGTTGTATCTTGTAGTAAATGATCACAAGGAAGTCCAACAAATTACCATAATATCAGTCGTATTTGAGATATTTATGGCTAATTGTTGGCCTCCCACGTTACACTATTTCCCGGAAGATGTTGGCAATTTTCCTACTAAACACTATTTTTAGCACATATTAAAAAAAGGGATAAATATAATTTCCTATTACAGTGATGTTCTGTAAATAAGGAATATTTTATTTCAGCAAATGCTACAAGAAATATACTAGTTTTAGTTAATACTTACTTATTTCTGTACATTTTTAGGGTAGTTTCATAGAAAAACTTTTACCTATTATCTAATGTCCATTTTCCAGATGGGGTCACATATATCACATTATCTTCAATAACGCGACACTGCTTTTCTTGTGTACACTGGATTCATCATTGAACGTTGCTCCTAGTTGAATCATATGGTCCAACCAATTTTATTCATTTATCTCAAACTCAGTTGATAATACATTCTGCAACAAACAATAAACATTATTACTTCAGCGAAATATATGCAATAGAAATTCTTTCCTACGTTTTAAAATATAATTATTTTTATTTTTTTTAATTATCAATATCCAACTGTTCTTGGTAAATATGTGCTTTTTAACTCATAAAACATTAAAAAATTAATTATTTTTAGTGTTTGTAGAAATCTTTTCTGTGAAAATATGCCCTTCATTTTTCTTCAGCCTGCGGTTAGTCAATAGAAATTTTCTTCCATGTCAGCCCTCAGTCAAAGTCTAGACACTGACCATTGTATCTCATAGTAAATGTGCACTAGGAAGTCCAACAAATCACCATAATACCATTCTTATTTCAGATATTTATGGCAAATTGTTGGTCTACCATGTTACACTAGCATCCTGCAGACTTTGGCTCTGTTCCTCCTAAACAGTAAGGTAAACGTGACACATAATACAACACAAGGATATAATTATCTTGTTGGTACATCTTCTTCATTCACTTATTAATATTTATATATATATATATATATATATATATATATATAAACACTTTCACTATAACCTTACTTTTTGGTTTTGATTTCCCAGACGTTTCGACGTAGTGTTCGTCTTCGTCAATGGGATTTAAAATACTGAATGTCAATACATAGTAACGGTTATGGGTCGTGGGTGTGTGTGGTGGGTGTTGCTGGTGGGAGGGAATTGGCGCTGGGATTCAAAGCGTGTGTATGAATCAACGTATCGAAAAGTATATGGAATCTGTTATGTAATTGTTCATTTAATATGTTGTTTGGTTGTAGTGTGTGATATCTGTAAATTTCAAATTGTTCTGCTGTGTTTAGTTTTCTACTTTTAGGTAAGTAGTGTAGTATTTCCATTTTGGGCTCTATGTTTGTGTAACTGTGGTTTTCGTTTTGTAAATGTGTGGCAAATGTGGAATGTATGTAGTTTGTGGTGAGGGCTTTTAAATGTTCAGAATATCTAGAGGAAAAAGATCTTTCTACTGCAATGATTGTCACCAATTCTACATCGACCAGATGGGAAGATCTTTTTCCTCTAGACATTCTGAACATTTAAAAGCCCTCACCACAAACTACATACATTCCACATTTTCCACACATTTACAAAACGAAAACCACAGTTACACAAACATAGAGCACAACATGGAAATACTACACTACTTACCTAAAAGTAGAAAACTAAACACAGCAGAACAATTTGAAATTTACAGATATCACACACTACAACCAAACAACATATTAAATGAACAATTACATTACATTCAATTTACGATGGAGCGCGAGAGTGGTGATCAATTGGCTTTTCTGGATGTGTTGGTCCTGAAAAGGACCGATGGCAGCTTGGGACATAAAGTTTATAGGAAGCCAACGCACACCGACAGATATCTGCACAAGACCTCCAATCATCATCCTAGGCAGAAGAGGGCGGTGCTGAAGACTCTGGTAGACCGGGCAAAAAGAATCTGTGAGCCCCAGTATCTCGAAGATGAGTTTCGGCATCTCGAGAAAGCACTGCAGTCCAACGGCTATTCTGCTGCGGAGGTTAGGAGAGCTGCCCGGCCGAGAAGATCTGGTAGGCCGGACCAGTCGGAGTTGCCTGAGGTTGTTGGCTCTGCTGTCTTGCCCTACATCCGTGGCGTGACTGATCGCATCGGCAGGTTGCTGAGTAAGCGGGGCGTCAGGACGATCTTTAAGCCAACCAAAAAGATCCAACAGTTCCTGCGACCGGTGAAAGACGCCAGGGATCCACTCTCGTCGTGCGGGGTGTACAGTATTCCTTGTACGTGTGGCCAGGTCTACATAGGCACCACGAAGCGTAGTGTCCGGACGCGCCTCTCTGAACATCGGAGATACTGCCGCCTGGGCCAGCCGGAGAAGTCCGCAGTTGCTGAACACGCTCTGTCCCACGACGATCACCGGATGATGTTTGATGAAGCCCGCGTGTTGTCTTCTGTCCGGGGTTACTTCACTCGCCTGCATCTGAAGTCCATCCATATTCATAAGAATGCGTCCGTCGCTATGAACCGCCGAACGCCAACGATGCGATGCCAACGATGCGTGTAGGGCACAGCTCAGTGCGTGCCCCAGTGACGGCAGCGTCCGGGCGAGCCCGATGACTGCCTGTTGCTTGGCGAGTGCTTGGTGCGAGACTTGTCGCTGCGAGGATGGGTACCCCCTTTTTTATTTTGGCGGAGGTGAAGGAGACGGGCTGTGATTGGCTGAACCGCTGACGCGATCCACCAATGGCCTGAGAGGAAAGTCTACGCGAACGCTTAGCACGGATTGGCGGGATTTGTTCGCCCACAACGGGTCGATACACTTCCGCCAGCCCGGTAAGAGTCCGGTAGACTGCCTTATGGCGATACCGAGGCAGGCGAGAGACAGGAGGGGCGAAGTTGCCGACTGAAGGTGGCGCTAGGCACACCTAAAGCTGGCACAACGCCCGAACCATCTGTCGGCTTGCAACGGACCGGATTTGACTGGAAGGAAGGTGGTGAAAATACGATTGGTCGGCGCGTGGGCAGATGGTGAGAGGGCAATTTTTGTTAATTTTAAAAATTACGGCGGGTCGTCGAGCAGAGCTCGAGGGCGGCGGCGTTTGACTGGTGGAGGTCCATCATCGTTATCGAGGTGTTGGAGGTGAGGAAAATCAGAGATGGATGCTCGATGGAAGAGATTGAACGTGAGAGTTCGCGCAAATCCATCGAGCGACGGAATCTTCAGCCCTCGCCTGATAGCAGCATTTTTTACATACCAGGGAGAGCCGGAGATAAGGCGAAGGGTAAGGGCTTGGAAGGCTTCCATGCGTTTGACGACGTCGGGGGCGAGTTGGGTCCAAAATGCAGGCGCTGCGTACATAAGGACGGCTCGTAAAAAGAGCAGATAGATCGAGAGCTTCGTGCGCACTGGCACTGGCCCTCGAGGCGATAAGAATGGGTATAGTTTGGCTTTGACGCCTCTGGCGCGCTGGAGCACTGTGGACACGTGAGCTCTGAAGCTTAGGCGTCGATCAAGAGTGACGCCCAAGTACTTCACAGTACGTTGCCAAGCGATTGGGCTCCCTTCAAGGGAGAGGGTCTGGCATCGGGAAGTGAGCTGACGGGAGAAGGCAATCGCCTCGGATTTCTCCGTATTGATCGCCACCCGCCATTTCCTTAGCCAGGCCGGAAGTAATGCGAGCTGGCGCTGCACCACGTCAGTCGCAAAACGAAGGTTTGCAGAACTGGTGTGGTACATCGCATCGTCCGCATAGAGAGAGAGCGTGACTCCAGTCAAAACTGGCAGGTCGTTCGTGTACACAAGGTACAGAACGGGGCCGAGGACAGATCCTTGAGGGACGCCAGCGGCGACGGGGCGGACAGAAGAGTACGTCCCGTCGACGCAGATCCTAAATTTGCGGTCGCAGAGATACGACCGCATCAGATGTACAAATGAGGCAGGGAGAGGGGAGGTGGCTAGTTTATAGAGAAGGCCTTCGTGCCAGACTTTGTCGAAGGCCTTACTCACGTCCAGAAGGACGGCGACAGTTTGATGGTTCCTGTTGATGGCGTCAGTGAGTTGCGTGACAACTCGGACAAGTTGAAGAGTGGTCGAATGCTGCCTGCGGAAGCCGAACTGTTCCTGCCGAATGAAATTATCCAGCAGGGGAGTAATCCGGCGATGCAGGAGGCGCTCGAACACCTTCGATAAGACTGGCAAAAGAGAGATTGGTCGATGATTCTCAGGGAGTGTACGCAGTTTGCGAGCCTTCGGCAACATGATGACTTTGGCTCGTTTCCAAGGGCTGGGATAGTAATGGAGCCGGAGACATCCATTGAACAGCACGTGGATGAGTGAAACGAGACTTGCTGGGGCGTTGAGTAGGGCCGCTGCACCAATACGGTCCTCGCCGGGCGCCTTCTTGGGGCGCAGTCGACTAATGGCCGTTTCCACTTCAGCCTCGTCGAACGGGTCGATTGGGTCTGCGGGAGGGCGGGAAAAATATCCAGATAGGAAGTCTGCGACCGCTGCCGAGTGGCCGGGGTCACAGACGCCTCTGTGAACGGTAAATTGTTCCTCTATGGTATCGGCAAAGACTTCTGCTTTGTCGGCCGCGGAGTACACAATCCCGTTCGGTGATCGTAGGGGGTAGCGGGTCCTTTTCTCGCCAGTGAGTCGGCGCGCAGCCCGGAAAACGGACTGTGGCGTGACTTCCAGAGACTCAAGATATGAGTCCCATCGATGAGCAGTGGCATCAAGCAGAAGCTGCTTGACAAGGTCAGATTGGGCGTTTAGCCTGCGTTTTACGGCAGGGTCCCGGGTTTGTTGCCATCTCCGGCGGAGCTGGCGCCGGTTGCGGATGGCCAGAATCACCTCTTCAGGTAACTGCGACCGTCTGTTGGGCGCAGGGACTTCATAGGTGTGTTTGTCCATAGCGGACGTGACGACTTCTTGAAGATAGTCGGCCAAGCGGTCTACATCCTCCGGGCTGGAGATGGCGACCTGGGGGTCAGATGGTACTGTTCGACCCAGTTCATCGTGGAACGATCGCCAGTTGACTCTCGTTAAACGATGGGGAGGCTGGAGAGGTGTGTCCAGCGTGGGCCGAACAGTGAGTATTACCGGGTCGTGATCAGACGAGAGGTCTGACACGGCTTCTATGGCGATAGGGTAGGCCAAGTCCTTGACAACAGCAATGTCAAGGACGTCTGGAGGTCCCCGTTGATTGGGGATATAGGTCGGTGATCTAGGACCAAGAGCGTTCACATGAGGATGACGTTGAACGTATTGGTACAGAGAGCGGCCGTATGGTTCGAGACACGGCTGTTCCACAGGGGATGCTTACTATTAAAGTCTCCGGCTGCGATGGTTGGTAGAGGGTCTACTAAGAGAGCGTCCCATTCATCCTCGTCGGGCGGTGGTCCACCTCGAGGAGGGAGGTAGACTGAAACCAGTCGAACCTCCCGATCCCCGATGCAGAGAGCAACCGCCGTCGCCTCCAAGCGACGAGTCGCCGGAGGCGGCAGGGGGCGGTGGGCGATGCGCCTGTGAACCAGAATGGGTGTGCCGCCAGATGCGGCACGCCGGTTCTGGCCAGGCCTGTCTGTGCGATACGTCGTGTACGCCGGAAGCTGGAACGAGTGAGCAGGAGTTAAATGGGTTTCACTAAGGAGTATGACGTCTATGTCATATTCGGTTACGAAGGCGGCCAATTCGGCACGGCGAGATAGAACGCCACATGCGTTCCAAGCCACCAGCCGAAAGGGCCTAGCCATCGAGAGGGATAAGCGAGGTCACGGAGGTGAGAATGATGACGATTAAGGACTGGACATCCTTGGCAGCAAGAATTTGCGGGATCAAGGCGTTGATCCAAGCGCGCACGCGGGCGGCGAAAGTCACGTCCGAGGACGCGGCAGACGCCGGTGCCGCCTGAGGCTTGGGCGCCGGGTGCAGGAACATGATGCCATTCTGGGCGGGGGCCTTTTGTTTCGGCTGCCTAGGATTTCGGACATCTGGAGTAGATGCTGGCTGTGGTGCAGCGGGCGTGTGCTGCGAGGAAGCGGGGGGCGACGGTTTCGTCTTTTTCTTAGACGGCGCAGCAGGTGTTGGCTGCTGGGCCGCGGGCTGTGCGGCAGGCTGACAAGCAGCTGCAGCCGCATAGCTGGGCGCCCCGGTAGACGCCGGACGAGCTGGGGCAGGCGCAAGTGCCAGTGCCGCAGCGGGAATAGGTGCCGCCGAGGCGGCAGGCCTTGATGATTGGGGCCTAGCTGGAGGCGCAGTAACGCGCTGCTGCGAGGACTTTGAAAGTTTCTTCAAAGCCGCAGCATAGAATTTGCAAGATTTCGATGATGCCGGGTGAGGTTCCCCGCAGTTGGCGCAAGTGGCGGCAGCACGAGCGAGAGGACAAGTGTCCTTTCGATGGCTATCGCCACAGCGTAAACAGCGGGTGGGATGGTGGCAAAATGCCGATGAATGGCCGTACCTCTGGCAGTTGTAACACTGCTTCGGTCCGGCTTGGGCTTCGAAGGCTTCAACCCTAACCTTCAAATAAAACATAAAGGTGATACCATAAATGGCCTGGTAGTCACCCACCTTTCGTATTTTAAACAGGAACGCATTGCGCGCTAGTTTCTTGCCGGGGGAGAAGAGAGGCGTTACACTATGTACACGAAAGCCTAAACTGGTGAGTTCATCAGAGATGATCTCAGGCTGGGTACCAGCAGGGATACCAATAACTTGAACCTTGAGTTCCTTCTCCTCCGGCAAGGCAAAGGTATGGTAGGGGATACCCGCGTCCGTGAGGAACTTCTGCGCAATACGGAAGCTTTCCACGGTCGTGGGGTTGAGGCGGATGGAGCTGTCACCTTGGACCGAAGCAGTCAAGGTGCCAGAAGGAGTGCACCGGTGTATCCGACGCATGAAATTAGCCCAATCCGAAGGCCGGGCGAAAATCAGAGGCGGGATACGCCGGGGCTGGTCGGGTTGTTGAGAGGCCATGGTGGATTGCCCCGCGGTTGAGCCTCGACACGAAGTCCGACCGGATTCCGTGGAGGTGGCACTGACACGCCGTTTCCGGCTGACAGACTGCCATGCACCATCGGTATCCATGGCCGAGTCCGCGTCGCGAGTTTCCCCCGACGAGGTAGGTGTAGGGTGGTCCTGAGAAGGGCCATCCGGGAGAGGTTGCGACAGAGCGCGAGCAGGAATAGCGAGGTCCTGAGAAGGACCGACGGAAGCAGGTTGGCCCTGAGAAGGGCCGACGGAAGATGGGTTGCGGGCAGCCATCGGCGAGGCGAAGCCTACGCCTTAGGCGGAACGGAACTAAGGACTAGACCAAGCACTACGGTAAGCAAAGATACAAAAGTCGCTCACTTACCAACAAGCTCCAGGCAGCAGCGGAACACACACGAAACACTGCACGGCACAAGAACACAACACTGCACTGAACACTACACTGCACTGCACTGATTCTTGAGTAGTTGTTTAAAAACTTGCACAAACACTGGTAATTATTGAACTGGACGCACTGTGTAAGTCACGGTATAACCGGAGACTGAGAACGCACAGAATGTGAAAAATTTCCCATCAAGAGAGAGCTCAAGAGAGTTGTTGCAGAGTAGCTTGTAGCTAATGAGGGGACGGGGCTCAAGGCCCCTGCATGGTAGCAGTGCCCGGAGTGACTCCTCCGATGACTGCAAGTAGGTCGGGCTCTCTCAAGGACTTTAGGTAAAACAAGGTCAAGTGGGTGGGATGGTGTGCTCCTTTTGCAGTTGGGTAGGGGAGAGGATCTCACAAGTGAGGTGCTCAGCCTAGCCAAAGTCTGGTAGAATTTGGGCCCTGAAGCCAGCGGTGACGCGTCCGAGTCACAGCGGAGAAACCTTCCGGGACATATGAGTACCGGTTGGCCAACGCTGCTGCCTCCGACGTGGCCCCACTGTCCGCATAGCGGTGATCAGCACAGGCCCGTTGCGTATCCGGGGCGGGCGCCTGATGAAAGAAGGCACTTGCACAACTGACATAAGACAACCCCGCCGAGGCCGCAAACGACCAGGGCAGACCATTCAGGGCAGAGTGAGTGGTAATGCTACGTCTAAGGTGTGGTAGGTGTTCTGTTTGAGGTAGGGTACTAGCGGTAGGGTGTTGACTCCCTCAGGAGAAGGGCCCTATGTAGGAGACTATGGGGGGTCGTCCAGCAGAGTGCGGGGTCTCTTGACTACGTGGCAAGGGGGACCTTCGTCCCTGGCCAGGTCACGGAGGTGGGGGTATCGGGAGTCTGCAGCCCGGAAGAAGAGGCCCACAGAGAGTCTGAAGACAAACTCTTCCACCGTTTGCAGACGGAGGCCCGTCCTGATAGCTCTGTTACAAACAAACCAGGGCGAGTTGGAGAGGATACGGACGGAACTGTTTTGGAACTGTTCCAGCTTACGCTTCGTTGTGGCAGATAAGAGGGGCCACCACGCTGGGGCTGCGTAGGTGAATACTGTCCTGATAAGCAGGAGATACAGGGTGAGTTTAGTGCGCAGTGAGAGGGGAATTCTGCGCGAGATGAGGGGAAAGATTTTGGCTCTGACGCCACGGGCTTGTCGGAGTTTGGTTTGGACGTGGCCGGCGAAGCTTAGTCGACTGTCAATAGACACTCCCAAGTACTTCACCGACTTCTTCCAAGCGATAGGGTTCCCATCTAGGGTGAGGGGCTGGCATGCGGTCCGCTTGCGCGTGATGCAGATCGCTTCGGATTTCTCCGCGTTGATCGCCACGCGCCACTTACGTAGCCAGGGAGGCAGAAGGTCGAGTTGGCGTTGTATCACTGTGCTAGCAAAACCAGGGTTCTGCGAGCTGTAGTGATACATGGCATCGTCAGCAAAAAGGGAAAGAGTGACGTTGGGATATACGGGCAAGTCGTTCGTGTACACGAGGTACAGAACGGGGCCGAGGACTGATCCTTGGGGAACGCCAGCGTCTATGGGGCGGTCAGAAGAGACCGCTCCATCTACGCTAATGTGAAAAGTCCGGCCGCGGAGATACGACCAGAACAGTCTCACAGTAGATGCGGGAAGGGGCGTGTGTGCCAGTTTATAGAGCAGACCTTCGTGCCAGACACGGTCGAAGGCCTTACTAACGTCCAAGAGGACGGCTGCGGTGTGCAGCTTTTTGTTTGCAGCGTCAGAGAACTGGGTAACGACGCGGACTAGTTGTAGGGTGGTCGAGTGCTCCCTGCGAAACCCATACTGTTCGCTGCGGATGAACCCATCAAGCAGCGGTACAACACGGGCGTGCAGGAGGCGCTCGAACACCTTCGATAACACGGGCAGTAGTGAGATGGGGCGATAATTTTCAGGGAACATGCGAGATTTCCCGGGTTTAGGGATCATGATTACCCTTGCGTTTTTCCACAGGCGAGGGAAGTAATTGAGGCGGAGACATGAGTTGAACACGTCCAGGATGTGGTCAGTGACAACTGATGGGGCATTCTTTAGGGCGGTCGCTCCTATTCTGTCCGGGCCGCAGGCCCGTTTAGGATTTAGCCGTGCGATAGCATGGACGAGATCGGCTTTTTCAAAGGGGGGTGGGGGATCCGTCAAAGGTTGGGCGAGATAGTTTTCGAGGAAGTCCTCGACGCGAGCCATGTGGTCCGCGTCAAAGACGCCTCTGTGAGGGGTAAATTGTTCCTCAACGGAGTTTGCGAAGACCTCAGCCTTGCGCTCCGGTGAATGAACAACACCCGTCGGGGAGTCAAGGGGGTGGCGAGTCCTCTTTTCGCCAAGGAGGCGACCAGTGGCCTGCCAGACGGAGGCGTGGTCGACTTCCAGGGATTCAAGACAGGTGTCCCAGCTATGCTGATTGACATCAAGCAGGAGTTGCTTTACGTAATTAGACTGTCGGTGATACTGCCGCTTGACAGCGGGATCGCGAGTGTTTTGCCAGCAGCGGCGAAGGCGCCGCCGCTGGCTGATGGCTTCTTGGACTTCGGCAGGGAGTTGAGACTTCCTACGATGTGCTGGGACAGTGTAAGAGTGGGTATCCATGCAGCGGGTAAGAGTGTCATGGAGATGCGTGACTTGGCGGTCCAGCTCCCTTCGAGAGGGCGCTGGGGCCTCGGGGGCTGATGGGAACCTACGGCACAGCTCGTCGTGGTAAGAGCGCCAGTTGACTCTCTTACTAGGACGGGCAGGCGGGGAGTCGCTTGTTCGTCGGAGCGTCACAACCAGCGGGTTGTGGTCGGACGATAGGGCTGAGATGGCCTCGACCAGGATGGGGCAGACAGCGTCCTTGACAAGAACTATGTCGAGAACGTCTGGCTGGTTGGCAGGGTTGGCGGGGATGTATGTCGGTTCGGCCGGGCCGATGACGAGGACGTCGGGCCTGGTCGAGGCGTATTGGGCGAGAGCACGACCGCTTTGATTAGTCAAGCGACTATTCCAAGACGGGTCTTTGCAGTTCATGTCTCCGACTGCAATGGTAGGCAGATCATGGTTAAGGAGCGCGTCAAGCTCCTGGGGGTTTGGCACCAGGCCAGGTTTGTTGTAGACGGAGACCAGCCGAAGCTCGGTTCCCGCTACGCTGATTGCGACCGCAGTCGCTTCAATGTGGGTAGTCGGGGGGGTAGGTAGAGGTCGGTGAGATAATCGCCTGTGGATGAGAATGGCTGTGCCGCCAGATGCGGCTCGGGTGAGTGGCACTGGGCGGTCCGTACGATAAGTAGCGTAAGCTGGTAGGTTAAATCGGTGTTGGGGACGCAGGTGGGTTTCAGAGAGGAGGACTACGTCCGCGTCATACTCGCTCGCGAAGCAGGCCAGCTCAGCTCGCCGCCCGGCTACGCCATTTGCGTTCCAAGCAACGAGTGTGAGAGGCCTAGCCATTACGGGCGAGCAACAAGGACGTAAGGGAGGTCATGATTGTGACGACCAGAGAGTTCAGGTCGCGCGCACCAACTAGTTTGGGCAGGAGATCTTCCATCCAGTCTTGCAACTCCGCGATCGTTAGCACGCCCTCATCGGGCTCACTCACGGCCGCGGGGCGACGGACTAGCTGGGGAGCTGGCTTCGAGGTTTCTGGGGCTGCCTCGGGCTTAGGTGGTTGGACCGATGGTAGTTGCTGAGCGGTGGGAGGTTTTTTAGAAGGAGCTTTAGCAGCTGGGGGTTTCTGTTTGGGCTTCGGAGCCTTCGCGCGTTGAGGCGCGGATGCGGGTTTAGATGCGGCGGCTGCCGCGAATGACTAGGCGGTGGAGGGAGGCTCCGTAGTAGTAGCAGGGTGTGGGTCGTCACTGGGACGACGAGGTTGGACGGGCGGTTGGCGGGCTGGGGCAGCCGCCGGAGTGGCGGTCTGCTGGACTTTGGTTTGGCGCTGAGGCCGGGTCGGGTTGCGGTGCCGGATCTCGTCCATCTCCTGCTTCCGCTCAAGGGCAGAGTGATAATATTCGCAGCCTCTCCAGTTGGCTGGATGATTCTTGTCGCAATTTGCGCACTTTGCGTCGGCGTTAGGGTCCTTCGTGCAAGCGCCCTTAGGATGACCTTCGCCGCAGCGTACGCAACGGGGTGCCATGTGGCAGTTGTAAGAGGCGTGGTCGTACCTCTGGCAGTTGTAACACTGCGGAGGGCCGGTGGGGGTATTATATCTGGAGACTTCAATCCGGAGGCATAAAAGCTCTCGGAGGGAGTAGATGAGTTGGTAGTCTCCTACCTTCTTGAGCTTGATAAAAAAGACCTTGACCTTCCGTTTTTTGCGGTCAACGAGTGGAATGCAGGAGGTTGGAGTGAAGCCAAGGCTCTCCAACTCCTCGATAATGTCAGACGGGGCTACTTCGTGGGGGATGCCACGGATGGTGACCTTGATTTCTTTCTCCTGAGGGAGACCAAAGGTGTGGAATTGAATGTTCAAATCAATCAGGGTTTTCTGGACGAAGCGAAATTCGTCGGGAGTCCTAGTTTTGATGCGGAGAAGCTTCCCCTGGTGATAAATATCGATAGGGAAAGCTGCCGCCTGTTTGATGGTTTTTGCAAAAGCATGCCACGCTTTGGGGGCGTCAAGAACTATGGGTGGCATGCGGAATGGTTCAGAAGACTGAGGGGTTGGCTGAGCACCTGCCCCGGTAGTGGGAGCCGAGCCACCACTGGGTTCCGGCCCGCCCGAGGAAGAGGAGAAGGTCCGTTTCCGGCTCTTCACCTTTTTCCAGGCAGGGCCGCCGTCAGTGGCGCCGGGCACAACAGTACCGGGGTGGTCCTGAGAAGGGCCAGGTTCGGAAGGCGGGCTTGCCGGGGAGTTCATCTCCATGAACTCGCCGACGCAGTCCGCCGCCGGGTTGGGTGCTGTCGGCCCTAAAAAGGGCCGATCAGGGCGAAGAGTAGAGATAGGTGCTTGGGTACCGCAAGCGGTACCCAAGGAGCGATCGGATGTTTGAGAGGTGGACATGCCACCTCTCAAAAGCGGGTAGGGAACAGAGATCTACCAGAGGGGTAATGTACGGCTTCGTTAGATACCGAACTTTGTGCAATGTTCGGTTTCCACCGTACTCTTTACCTCGGAGGTGTCCAAGGTCGGTTACCACTGGTGGGGCCTTCCAAGGATCTCTCGGGGCAGCGCTAACAAGGAAGCGAGAGAGCCGACGTCCACTCACCTGAGGAGGCTATCCGGGAGCCGGTTCCCACGCAGTTGCCCAGGTCCAATCCGTGAGGCAGTCGGCGAAATGCAGGCTGGTCTCAAGATGTCCTGTCCTGTCCTGTCGCTAGTGGTGTGATGTGATAAAGTTGGCTGGTCGAGAGCAAGATGTTTCCTCTTCAAGAGCTGGAAGCGATCTCAGATGTTGCAGCATGTAGCATGTAGCATTGTAGTAGCGGGGCGTCTTTGCACCCGGTGCATGACTGCAGCATCTGAGTCGAGCTCAATGGCTGCCTGTGGATATACATAGGTCTGGTTCTTCGACTGGTGCCTAATATCAGGAATGGACAACCGCCAACCAGTTAACTGAGAAGGCGGGGGAGAAAGGTTTTAATTTTTATTTATTTTTAAAATATTTGCAATCAGTGGGCACTGCCGCATGAACGGGTTCAGATGACAGATGTCACCCGTTCCCAGTCCCGCGTGCAGACGCCGTGAGGCGTCGGTCGCTCCCCGCGAGGCAGGGAGCCTCCGTGCCAGTGATAGCGCGTAGCAGCAGCATTCAGCGCGGTCGGCATACTAGGAAGGGAGGAAGGAAACAGCTTAGCAGGTAAATTCTGGGGCATGGGCAGATGGTGAATATTCAAATTGAGGTTTAAGCAGGTTACTTAAACTTATGGCGGGTCATCGAGAATCGCCCGAGGGCGTTTGACCCGGACAGGGGGAGGTGGTTGCGTGGTGCTGATGGTTCTGAGGTAAGGGAAGGAAGAGGTCTCAGCTGCGGCAAAGAGAGTCGCAGCTAATGACCAGACAAAGGCTGAGAGAGCAGGAACTCGTAGACCTCCTCGAATTACACTGTTTCTAACAAACCAAGGAGATCCCGACAAGGAACGGAGGGTTCTGGATTGGAAACTTTCCAGCCTACGCCTGTTGGTGGCGGAGGCAAGTGACCACCATACAGGTGCCGCATAGGTCAATACTGACCGGAGAAACAACAGATAGAGGGTAACTTTCGTGCGCAGCGCCAGGGGGCTGCGGCACGCGAGGTATGGGTAAAGTTTGGCTCGGACGCCGCGAGCCTTGGCAAGGGTGTCCGTCACGTGGGCGTTGAAGCAAAGGCGACGATCTAGCCGAACGCCTAGATACTTCACCGACTCTTTGTAGGCGATAGGCCTCCCTTCCAGGGAGAGGGGCTGGCATCGGGAACTTACAAGTGAAACAGATCGCCTCGGATTTCTCCGTATTGATCGTCACCCGCCATTTCCGTAGCCAGTCCGGAAGCTGGTCCAACTGACGCTGCAACTGTGTACTCGCAAAACGCGGGGACACAGAGCTGTAATGATACATTGCATCGTCAGCGAACAAAGACAACGTGACTCCGGGCAATACAGGCAGGTCGTTCGTGTACACGAGGTACAGAACGGGGCCGAGGACAGATCCCTGAGGTACGCCGGCGGCGACAGGACGAACTGCAGGGCAGGTTCCGTCGACGCTCACCCTGAAGGTTCGGTCGCTGAGATACGACCGGAGGAAAAACACTTTGGACGATGGTAAGGGGGAGTTAGCGAGTTTGAAGAGAAGACCTTCGTGCCAGACTTTGTCGAAGGCCTTGCTCACGTCCAGCAGTGCGGCGGCCGTAGCCGCTCGCCCGTTGGTGGCGTCAGAGAGTTGCGTTACCACGCGGACTAGTTGAAGCGTGGTCGAGTGCTCTCTGCGAAACCCGAACTGTTCGTTGCGGATAAAATTATCCAACAACGGCGAGATGCGGGCCAGCAGGAGCCGCTCGAACACCTTCGAGATAACTGGCAAGAGAGATATTGGCCGATAGCTTTCAGGAAGCATGCGCGGCTTGCGGGGTTTAGGAACCATAACGATGTTGGCATTTTTCCACAGGCGGGGAAAGTACTGTAGCCGGAGACAAGAGTTGAACAGCTCGAGAACGAGGTCAACGCCTGAGGCCGGGAGATATTGTAATGCAGCGGCCCCGATCCGGTCAGGACCGGGGGCGCGACGGCGGTTTAGTCGACAGACAGACGAAACGAGTTCGTCTCTGTCGAAAGGGAGGTCTGGGCCAGCGGGAGGGCGAGAAAAATAACCAGATAGGAAGTCCCGGACTTCTGCCGAGTGGGCAGGGTCCGAAACGCCTCGATGAACGGTAAATTGCGACTCCATGCAGTCGGCGAAGACCTCAGCCTTGCCTTCTGATGAGGACACAACCCCGTTCGGGGTTTCCAGCGGGTTGCGAGTTCTCTTCTCGCGGGTCAGTCTACTCACCGCTCTCCAGACGGAGGCGTGGTCGACTTCAAGAGACTCAAGGTATGAGTCCCATCGATCAGAGTTTACGTCCCGCAGTAGCTGCTGAACGTAAAGGGACTGTTGTTGAAATCGTCGCTTAACGACTGGGTCACGGGTTCTTTGCCATCTGCGGCGGAGCTGGCGCCGTAGCCAGATGGCGTGGAGTACTTCCGCAGGTAAGGCCGATTTACGATGATTCACCTCGAGTGCGTAGGTGTGTCGATCCATGACACCTTGGACCAATTCCTGAAGATGAGTGGCGCGGAGATCCAGATCGTCACGAGTGACGATTGGGTCCGCCGGGAGAGATGGTAACCTTCGAGAGAGCTCATCATGATAGGATCGCCAGTTGACTCTCCTAACAATCTGAGCGGGAAGTCGGGGTGACGCCGACAGCTCTCGAACAGTTATAACAAGGGGATTGTGATCGGACGAAAGGTCCGACACAGACGAGACCTCGATGTTGCGGGCAACGTTCTTGACAACTACTATGTCAAGAACGTCCGGCCGATGGCCGTGAAAGGGGAAGTAGGTAGGGTCTTCAGGGCCGATGACATTAAGTGCCGGGTCGCCAGAGACGAACCGGAACAGAGAATTTCCATAGGCGTTGACAACGCGGCTGTTCCATGAAGGGTGTTTGGCGTTTAAGTCGCCGGCTACAATGGTTGAGAGGGGGTGGTCGAGGAGAGCGTCCCACTCCTCGGGCGGTGGCGGAGTTCGCCGGCCAGGCCGGAGGTACGCAGAAACAACGCGCAGCTCCGATCCGCCGGCGTCCACCGCCACCGCGCAGCCTTCAATAATAGATGTATCTAGAGGAGGCAAAAGCCTGTGGGATATCCGCCTGTGGACTAAAACAGCTGTGCCCCCCGAGGGGGGACAGCGAGGCCGTAGGGGACGATCCTGACGATAACAGGCATAGGCAGGAAGGGAAAACGAGTGGTAATGAGCCAGATGAGTCTCGGAAAGAAGTATGATAGATGTTGCAGATTGCATTGCATTATGGATGCGGGGTGTCTTTGCACCCGTGGCTTGATTGCAGCATCTGGATCGTGTCCAATGGCTGTCAGAAGTAAACATAGTGCTGGTACATGTCGACAGGTTACCTAAAACTGGAAAAGGAAACCGCCAACCAGTTAACTGAGAAGGCGGGGGAGTATAACTTTTATTTGTTTAATGCACTGCCGCTGGTACCGATTCGAGCAACAGATGTTGCCCGTTTCAAGTCCAGTCAGCAGACGCCCTGAGGGCGTCGGTCGCTCCCCGCGAGGCGGAGAGCCTCCGTGCCAGTGAATGATGACAGCGACAAGCAGCCGGCTCAGCGTGCTAGGAGGTGGACAGGAAGGAAAGAAGGACAGTTTGGTAAAATACTCTGGTCTAGGACAGATGATTACTTGTTTTTTGTTTATTTAAATAGGATGGCGTTATGGCGGGTCATCAAGAAGCGCCCGAGGGCGCTTGACCCGAATGGGCGGTGGTGGTTCTGATGCACTGATGGTTCGTAGGTACGGGAAGGTGGAGGTCGAGGCTTTAGCAAAGAGAGTTAGAGCCAGCGACCGGACAAAGGAAGTCAAGGTAGGAACACGGAGACCCCTTCGAATCACGTCGTTCCTTACAAACCAAGGGGACCCCGTCAAGGATCGGAGTGTTCGGGACTGGAAAGCTTCCAGCCTACATCTGTTGGTGGTGGATAAAAGAGACCACCAGGCGGGTGCCGCATAGGTCAATACAGACCTGAGAAATAGTAGATAGATGGTAAGTTTCGTGCGCATGGCCAGGCGGCTGCGACACGAGAGGAAAGGAGATAATTTGGCTCGGACGCCGCGAGCCTTGGCAAGGGTTTCCGTCACGTGGGCGTTGAAGCAAAGGCGACGATCTAGCCGAACGCCTAAATACTTCACCGATTCTTTGTAGGCGATGGGTCTCCCTGCTAGGGAGAGGGGCTGGCATCGGGAGATGGACTTACGGGTGAAGCAGATCGCCTCGGATTTCTCCGTGTTGATCGTCACCCGCCATTTCCGTAGCCAGTCCGGAAGCTGGTTCAACTGACGCTGCAGCTTTGTACTCGCAAAGCGCGGGGACAGGGAGCTGCAGTGATACATAGCATCGTCAGCGAACAAAGACAACGTGACTCCGGGCAAGACAGGCAGGTCGTTCGTGTACACAAGGTACAGAACGGGGCCGAGGACAGATCCCTGAGGTACGCCGGCGGCGACGGGTCGAACTGTAGAACAGGACCCGTCGACGCTCACCCTGAAGGTTCGGTCGCTGAGATACGACCGGAGGAAAAACACTATGGTCGATGGTAGAGGGGAATTGGCAAGTTTGAAGAGAAGACCTTCGTGCCAGACTTTATCGAAGGCCTTGCTCACGTCCAACAGTACGGCGGCCGTAGCCGCGCGCCTGTTGGTGGCGTCTGACAAGTGCGTAACAACGCGGACCAATTGAAGCGTGGTCGAGTGCTCTCTGCGAAACCCGAACTGTTCGCTGCGGATGAAACCATCTAGCAGCGGCGAGATGCGAGCCAGCAGGAGGCGCTCGAACACCTTCGAGATGACTGGCAAGAGAGAGATTGGACGATAGCTTTCAGGAAGCATGCGCGGCTTGCGAGGCTTCGGAATCATTACGATGTTGGCTGATTTCCACAGGCGGGGAAAGTACTGTAGCCGGAGACAGGAGTTAAACAGCTCAAGAACGAGGTCAACGCCTGAGGCCGGGAGATTTTGTAGAGCAGCGGCCCCGATCCGGTCAGGACCGGGGGCGCGACGGCGATTTAGTCGGCAGATAGATGAAACTAGTTCATCCCTGTCGAACGGGAGGGCTGGGAGTTCGGGAGGGCGTGAAAAATGTCCAGATAGGAAGTCACGGACTTCTGCCGAGTGGGCAGGGTCCGAGACGCCTTGATGAACAGTAAATTGCACCTCCATGCAGTCGGCGAAGACCTCGGCCTTGCCTTCTGATGAAGATACAACCCCGTTCGGAGTTTCAAGTGGGTTGCGAGTTCTCTTCTCGCGGTTCAGTCTACTCGCCGCTCTCCAGACGGAGGCGTGGTCGACTTCAAGAGACTCAAGGTGTGAGTCCCATCGATCAGAGTTTACGTCCCGCAGTAGCTGCTGAACGTAAAGAGACTGGGCCTGAAAGCGCCTTTTGACGCCGGGATCACGGGTTCTTTGCCATCTGCGGCGGAGATTGCGCCGGAGCCAGATGGCGTGGAGTACTTCCGCAGGTAAGGCCGATTTACGATGGTTCACCTCGAGAGTATATGTGTGTCGATCCATGACACCTTGGACCAACTCCTGAAGATGAGTGGCTCGGAGATCCAAATCGTCACAAGTGACGATCGGGTCCGCGGGGAGTGATGGTAACCGCCGTGAGAGCTCATCATGGTAGGAGCGCCAGTTGACTCTCCTAACAATCTGAGCGGGAGGTCGGGGTGAGGCCGACAGCTCACGGGCAGTTATAAAAAGGGGATTGTGATCGGATGAGAGATCCGACACTGACGAGACCTGGATGTGATGGGTCACGTCCTTGGCTATGACAATGTCAAGGACGTCCGGTCGATGACCGGAAAAGGGGAAGTGAGTAGGGTCTTCTGGGCCGATGACTTGAAGTACCGGGTCGTCGGAGACGAACCGATACAGAGATTTTCCGTAGGCGTTAGCTACTCTGCTGTTCCAGGAGGGATGCTTGGCATTTAAGTCGCCGGCTACAATGGTTGGTAGGGGATGATCGAGGAGAGCGTCCCACTCCTCGGGCGGTGGAGGTAGCCGCAGGCCGGGCCGGAGATACGCCGCAACAACGCGCAACTCCGATCCGCCAGCGTCTATCGCCACCGCACAACCTTCAACAAGAGATGTATCTAAAGGGGGTAGTGGCCTGTGGGATATCCGCCTGTGGACTAAGACGGCTGTCCCCCCCCCCCCGAGGGGTGACAGCCAGGCCGTTGGGGACGATCCTGACGAAAACAGATGTAAGATGGCAGGTTGAAGGTATGGTAGCGAGCCAGATGAGTCTCGCAAAGGAGGACGACATCAGCGTCGTACTCCGTTACGAAAGTCATCAGTTCAGATCGTCGAGGGACTACCCCATGGGCATTCCACGCAACGATCCTAAGACTCCTAGCCATTCAAAGGAAGAAGAGGAAAGAGGGTAGACAGTGATTGAAACACCAGGGCAAGAACCGTGGTTGTATCTGGAGCAGACCTGATGTTGTGTACCAAAGTTTCAGCCCAGGCAGTCAGGGGGTCCACCGGGGCCCGGGAAGATTCCCGAGATTCCGGAAGACGGACCTGGCTGGCCTCGGCCGGTGTTGCAGATGGCGCAGGGCTCGGGGAAGGACGTGGGGTCTGCTCAGTTGGGAGCTTAGGTTGATGGCGGGGGGCGGGCGGGGCCCGCTGAGGTTTTACAGGCAAGGCCTGTGGAACTTGTCGCTGACGGCGACGAGTGCGCTTGTGTTTGGAGCTCCGAGGAGCGGAAGGTGGGACTGATGTAGCGGCCACAGCCGCGTATGAAGGACCGGGCGCTCCGGCAGGCGCCGGGACAGAAGGGACTGCAGTCGGCGCCGAAACGTCGACTGCAGGCGGAACTGGGGCCCTGGGAGCAGCCGGAACTGCTGCCGGGGCCTGAAATGATGCTCCGAAGAGAGGTGGGAAGGCCTCTCTGCGGTTAGGGAGGGGACCTGCAACACGGCCTGCCTGCGCGCCAGGGCGAGCAGGAGTCCGCTGCAGCTTCATGGCTGATATAAAGTCCCTACATCCTCTATAACTAGCCGGATGGTCCCCGCCGCAGTTGCAGCAAATGGCCGTGAACCCCGTCTTGGGCTTATCACACCCACGATGAGGTTCAGTACACCGCACGCAACGCGGAGGGTGATTACAGAACAAGCTGGAGTGGCCAAACCTCTGACAGTTAAAACACTGCGAGGGGCCTGGCCGCGGGTCAAAAGTACGGACTTGCACCCGAAGGTGCAGGAAGTTTTGGAGGCCATAAACCTCCTCGAACTGGCCTACTTTGAGTAGTTTCACGAGGAAACTATTCACAGGACGGCGATCTTCCCCCTTGCCAGCATGCAGTACACTTACCGCCGTCGGCGAATAGCCTAAAGCGACAAGCTCCTGCCTGATGGTATCGGGGGCGGTCCAGGAAGGAAGTCCGGAGATAACAACTTTAATTTCGCGCTCTGAAGGAAGCGCGAAAGTATGGAAGGAGATCTTCCGATCGGTAAGAAACTGTTGGACCGATCGGAAGTCCGGGACTGTTGTAGCCGCAATTCGAAGCGAGGAGCCTTGGCACCTGGCCTCGAGTTTGGCCGAAGGAAGCAGATTCTGCAGGGAACGGATAATTTCCCTGTAGTTACGATTGTCGGGAATAACAATCGGCGCAATTTTAGGTTTGGGGACAGATTGAGAGGGAGACTGAGTCGGATGGCTGGCGCTGTTACCGGGACTAGATACCCGATGCGTAGCAGCGGCCGGTGGCGGGCTGGCGACCAATTTTCGCTTGCGTTTGGCAGACTTGCCCTCCACAAGCGAAAATTCACCTTCCCCCGTCCCCACACTACACATCGACGCACAATCATCACTTTCACTTTCACTTGCACTAACTGTATGGGAAGGTAACGGGGTAGAACGAGGACCAGTACCGCAGGTTTCCATTAAGGTTACCAGCGGTGTCGGCAAAGGAACGGGAGTTGCGTTCGACGCCATCTCGGGATTAACCGAAATGAACGTCGAAGACGCAAAAAAGGGCTAGGATAGAGTAACTTTCACCAGCACTGAATCACTACACTGACAGACAAAGAACACGAACACCAGACGCGCACTGCACACGAATCACAAAAACACACGCGCACGACACAATACACTGATAAAATGATGCACAATGATAAAGATGAACACAGAAGAAGATATGGTGAAGAAATCACTTTGATAGAATTACAAACAACGGTAAAATTCACTGGCAAAATTGCCGTACAAAGTGACGCAGCCTACCCTGGCAACAGCTCTAGGTAGACTAGATGTTGCAGAGTCCAGAGTCCAGAGTCCAGAGTTGAACGGAGCAGCAGCTAGTCGTGCTCCGGTGGTCGCAGTGTCCGGGTGATACCCGATGACTGCATGTTGCCTTGCTGTTACCTTGACTAGCGATCTCGCGCTTTGAAAGGAATGGGACCTCCATCAATTTTATTTTGGAGGGACAGGATGTTACGATTTTACTTGGACCCTGGGACCTCGAAGAGACCCGTGACGGCAGAATGGGGGAGACCTCGAAGACCTTTCTCGTGAGAAGCAGGAATGACCCTCCCACAACGGGTAGGGCGCCCCTAGCCGCTCAGGAAAAGTCGCCGAGGGCTGCCAGGCGGCAATGTCGGCGCACGGGAGAGAGCGTAGGAGGAGGCAGCGTCCACCAGAGGTGGCACTAGGCACACCTAGGGCGAGCGCAGACCCCCCTCTAGTCTGTCGCCGAGCGCCAGCACGGACAAGAGAGAAGGAAGGAGGAGGAGCGTGAAAATACTCAAGGTCGGGGGGATGGGGCAGATGTTCTGTAAGTGCTTATGGGGGGTCGTCGAGCAACGCTCGGGGGCGTTTGTGTCGTCTAGGTGGTGGGCCGACATCTGTGCTTAGTCGACGGATGTGAGGATGGGTCGAGACATAGGCTCGGGAGAATAGTTTGAGGGCTAGGGACCGAACGAATTCGGTAAGTGAAGGAACCTTCAACCCTCGCCTGATGGCATCATTTCTGACAAACCAGGGAGAGTTGGAGATGTAGCGGAGGGTTCGGGATTGGAAAGCTTCCAAACGGGCGACAGCGGATGGGCTGAGTAGTACCCAAAAGGCGGGGGCTGCGTAAGTCAGGATTGCCCTAAGAAAGAGCAAGTAGATGGTGAGTTTAGTGCGCACAGGCACTGAACCCCGATGAGAGAGAAAGGGAAATAGTTTGGCTCTGACGCCTCTGGCGCGCTGGAGACTCAGAGAGACATGAGGTGCAAAGCTTAGGCGTCGGTCAAGAGTGACGCCCAAGTACTTTACAGTCCGTTTCCACTCGATTGGGCTCCCTTCAAGGGAGAGGGACTGGCAGCGGGAAGTTAATTTACGAGAAAAGGCGATCGCCTCGGATTTCTCCGCATTGACCGCCATCCTCCACTTCCTTAGCCAGTCCGGAAGTACGGCGAGCTGACGTTGCACCAGGCCAGCTGCGAAATCAAGACTCGCTGAGCTGGCGTGGTACATAGCGTCATCCGCATAGAGCGAGAGAGTGACTCCAGGCTGAACAGGCAGGTCGTTCGTGTACACGAGGTACAGAACGGGGCCAAGGACAGATCCCTGAGGTACGCCTGCGGCGACTGGTCGGACGGATGAGTACGACCCTTCGACGCATACCCTAAAGATACGATCGCACAAGTACGATCGGAGAAAATGAACGAATGAGGCAGGGAGGGGGGAGTGGGCCAGTTTGTAGAGAAGGCCTTCGTGCCAGACTCGATCGAAGGCCTTACTCACGTCGAGCAATACAGCGACGGAGGACAGATGCTTGTTGTAGGCGTCCGTCAAATGGGTAACAACCCGGACGAGTTGAAGGGTCGTCGAGTGTTCCCTGCGAAAGCCGAACTGCTCCTGCCGAATGAAACCATCCAGCAGAGGCGCGTACCGACCGTGCAGGAGGCGCTCGAGTACCTTCGATATGACTGGCAACAGTGAGATGGGTCGATGGTTTGAGGGGTCAATACGCAGCTTGCGAGGCTTGGGGATCATGATGATTTTCGCACGCTTCCACAGGCTGGGGAAGTAATGAAGCCGGAGACATCCATTGAACAGCTCGTGGACCAAGTTGATGAGGCTAGGGGGAGCGTGTTGTAGCGCCGCCGCTCCGATACGATCATCGCCGGGCGCCCTCTTAGGGCGAAGTCGACCAATAGCCGAGACAACATCGGCCCGGTCGAACGGGTCAGGGATGTCAGCTGGAGGGCGGGAAAAATATCCAGATAGGAAGTCTGCGACCTCGGCCGAGTGGACGGGGTCGCAGACGCCTCCGTGGACGGTGAATTGCTCCTCCATGGTTGCGGCAAAGACTTCAGCTTTGCCGGCCGCGGAGTACACAATGCCGTCCGGTGATCTGAGGGGATGGCGGGTCCTTTTGTCGCCATTAAGTCGACTCGCAGCCTGCCAGACAGACTCGGGCCGGACTTCAAGAGACTCGAGGTACGAGTCCCAACGATGTGCAGTGGCATCAAGCAGAAGCTGCTTGACAAGGTCAGATTGGGCGTTGAGCCTGCGTTTGATAGCAGGATCCCGGGTTTGTTGCCATCTCCGGCGGAGCTGGCGCCGAGTTTGGATGGCGAGGAGCACCTCTTCAGGTAATTGAGACCGGCGATTTGTCTCTGGGACAAGATAGGTGTGTGTGTCCATAGCGGACGTAACGACTTCTTGAAGATAGTCGGCCATACGGTCCGCATCAGCCGTAGAGGCGATGGGGGCCGGGGGGTCAGATGGCACTGTTCGTTGGAGTTCGTCATGATAGGAGCGCCAGTTGACTCTCCGTGGACGAGAGGGGGGTTGGAGAGGTGTGTCCAACAGGGGACGAACAGTGATAAGTACCGGGTCGTGGTCGGACGAGAGGTCCGATACAGCACTGACAGTGATAGGAATGGCCAGGTCCTTGACAATGACAATGTCAAGGACATCCGGAAGGCCCCTAGTGGGCACGTGGGTCGGTGAGTCAGGACCAATGACTGAGACCTGCAGATTACGCTGAACGTAGCTGTAGAGCGAGCGGCCACGCGGGTTCGTGACACGGCTGTTCCAAGAGGGATGCTTGGAGTTGAAGTCTCCGGCAGCTATAGTAGGTAGTTCGTGGTCGAGGAGGGCGTCCCACTCCTCAGGCGGCGGCGTCTCACTCCGGGCCCGGGAGGAAGGTACGCCGAAATTAGGCGAACCTCCCGGTCCCCGATCCAGAGGGCCACCGCCGTCGTCTCCAAATACCTAGTATCTGGAGGGGGTAAGAGACGATGGGCAATGCGCCTGTGGACGAGAATAGCAGTACCCCCGCTGGGACGAGCGGGGGGTTGTAGCCGGGGCCTATCCGTGCGATATGTAGTGTACGCCGGAAGCTGAAAGGAAGCAGCAGGGGTAAGGAAAGTTTCGGAGAGGAGGATGACATCGAGGTCATATTCAGTGGCAAAGTTAGCCAATTCGGCTCGGCGAGACGGAACACCACACGCGTTCCATGCCACCAGCCGAAGAGGCCTAGACATTGAGAGGCAGGAGAGTCATGAGGGAGGTAAGAATGGTGACTAGCAGAGACTGGACGTCCTTGGCAGCCAAGATTTGAGGGATGAGGGTCTCAACCCAGACACGCAAACGATCGGCAAAGGTCGGATCCGAGGACCCTTCCTCCGTCGATGGCGCCTGCGGCGTGGGCGGGGGTACTCGATACATGATACCATTATCGGGCCGAGGTGTAGTTGTAGGCTGCCGAGGCTCTTTGGGAGCTGGGGTAGATGCTGACTTAGTTGCAGCGGGCTTGTGCTGCGTGAGGATGGTGGTCGATGACTTTTTCTTCTTTGGCGCGGGTTGCTTTCGCGACGAGGCCAAAGGAGGGAAAGATGCATCGGAGGCGGCGGCTGCCGCGTAACTGAGCGCTCCGGCAGGCGCTGGGCAGGTCGGGGGGACTACAGCGGCTGCAGGCGCAGACGAGGTAGCCGGAACTGGGGCCGCCGGGGCGGCAGATGCAGGGGCTGAGGGTTTCTTGGGGGCAGGTGGGATAGGCTTTAGGGCGTCATGATAGTGCTTGCACTGGCGAGAGCTTGCCGGGTGTGGTTCACGACAGTTTGCACACGTGGCAGTGGCGGTGCGTTCACGAGGACAATCGCCCTTGTGATGACCTTCACCACAACGAATGCAGCGTGTCGGGTAGTGGCAATAGATACTGCTGTGTCCGTACCTCTGGCAGTTGTAGCACTGCTTGGGTCCGGGTCGGGACTCGAAAGCTGAAACGTTTACCCGGAGGTAAAAGAGAGAGTCTACCTGATATATTGACTGGAAATTCCCTACCTTGAGGATTTTCACAAGGAAGGCATTTCTGGGAATGCGTCTGCCGGGAGGAGTCACTGAGCTGACAGTAAAGCCCAAAAGTTCAAGGGCGTGAGAAATTGTAGGCACGGGAACATCGGCGGAGATGTTGCAGAGGAGAAAGCATCTCCTTAAATAGTGTCTGGCATGGTCTATTTTCCATGGCCAATCAGAATTGAGTATGACGAGCTGGCTTCTCATTGGTCCGTGCGATACACCTGAAGCGGACAAAATGTTATAAATAGAGGCATCGTAGCAGGTACTCACTGTTGCTTGTTCCCAGTCCATTGGGAGACGTGTTCGGCGTATCATCTATCGAACACTTTTCTTTTGCTACTGAAGATGGCCACCGGTGGTGCGGCCGAAACGTTTAGCAGAAACTTAAGCAATCGACCACGGCCTTTCAGCCCGGAAGTTTTAGTAAATAATCGTAATGACACCGGCCGTGAAAGCCTACGAACTAAGATTAAGAACCTCTACGGGGAGGAGGTTTTAAAGAAAATTAAGAAACTGGAGACGCTACGCAAGAAGAAAGCCAGTCTGCTGTGTTCCTTGGCCTTTTTACTTCGATGTAGAGACACGGGAACCGTTCCAAGGTTCCTACGACATAGACATTTATTTAATACACCTCAGGCCAACAGGATATACAGAAGAACGGAGAATCCCATGCTGCGAGAACGCATACACTATACAAGAAAAGAGTTGGCATTAAATGACCAAGAACTGTTTAAACTGCATTTACATCTCAGCAGTACCCTCCAACGACATGATTGGGAGATGTTGGATGGACTCACTTATAATGCTTTTGAGTCGTGTCATGCCAGTACTAGTCAGAGACAGCGTGAAAAATTCGAGCGGTTCGCTTCCCAGAACATCAGGGGAAGAACACTGGATAGTGACAGGATGGACAGGATGGTTATAAACCTATCGAACCGTCAACTAACACCACATGAGACCTCGGTGTTAGCTAAAGGTGAGAAGTTTGCAGTTACCCCGAAGACAGTACCGGTGGAAGAAATAGTGGCGAGCGTGGAGGCAGGCATCCGAGGACTACCCCGAGACCAGGCAGATGAAATACGTATGGAAGCTTCTAGGGCCCTTAGAAGGGCCGCTCCGCCAAAATGCAATCTTCTGTCGGCGGAGTTGCGAGCCTTGAAGGAATTAAAAAGGGATGAATCCATTGTCATTATGCCGGCGGATAAGGGGAGTGCCACTGTGGTCTTGAACACCGAAGACTACCAGCGGAAGATTGAAGGTTTGTTAGATCTGGCCACTTATCGGAGGCTGAACAAAGATCCGACTACAACTGTTTTGAGAAAAACGGATTCTTTGATTAAGCAATCTTCTCTGGCGCCTGATGTGAAGACGGCCGTCCGGTGTTCGGAGGCCCTTCCCCCTCGTCTCTATGGTTTACCCAAGATCCACAAGGAAGACGTTCCGCTGAGGCCCATCGTCAGTGCTATTGGCTCGCCGACTTACACCTTGGCAAAGCACCTCACTGGATTGCTCAAGCCGCACATCGGGCAGACGGATTCTTTCGTCCGGGACTCTTCTGATTTCCTTCGGAGGATCCGGGAGTTGGTGCTGGAGCCTGGCGATGTTCTCGTGAGTTTTGATGTGGTCTCCCTTTTCACCATGGTCCCTGTTCAGGAGGTCTTGGGGTATTTGGGTGACCTGTTCTCGGCGGACATCACTGCTTTGTTCCGGCAGGTCCTAACAACGACCTACTTCCAGTGGAATGGCGGCTTCTATGAACAGTTGGATGGCGTTGCCATGGGAAGTCCTCTCAGCCCTGTGGTTGCAAACTTCTATATGGAGAGATTTGAAGAGTTGGCAATTTCATCTGCGCCTCTGAAGCCGAAGTGTTGGTTGCGGTATGTGGACGACACTTTCGTGGTCTGGAGCCATGGGGATGAAGAGTTGGAACGCTTCCTTGGACATCTGAACGCTGTACACCCGCGCATACAGTTTACGATGGAGCGCGAGAGTGGTGATCAATTGGCTTTTCTGAATGTGTTGGTCCTGAAAAGGACCGATGGCAGCTTGGGACATAAAGTTTATAGGAAGCCAACGCACACCGACAGATATCTGCAAAAGACCTCCAATCATCATCCTAGGCAGAAGAGGGCGGTGCTGAAGACTCTGGTAGACCGGGCAAAAAGAATCTGTGAGCCCCAGTATCTCGAAGATGAGTTTCGGCATCTCGAGAAAGCACTGCAGTCCAACGGCTATTCTGCTGCGGAGGTTAGGAGAGCTGCCCGGCCGAGAAGATCTGGTAGGCCGGACCAGTCGGAGTTGCCTGAGGTTGTTGGCTCTGCTGTCTTGCCCTACATCCGTGGCGTGACTGATCGCATCGGCAGGTTGCTGAGTAAGCGGGGCGTCAGGACGATCTTTAAGCCAACCAAAAAGATCCAACAGTTCCTGCGACCGGTGAAAGACGCCAGGGATCCACTCTCGTCGTGCGGGGTGTACAGTATTCCTTGTACGTGTGGCCAGGTCTACATAGGCACCACGAAGCGTAGTGTCCGGACGCGACCCTCTGAACATCGGAGATACTGCCGCCTGGGCCAGCCGGAGAAGTCCGCAGTTGCTGAACACGCTCTGTCCCACGACGATCACCGGGTGATGTTTGATGAAGCCCGCGTGTTGTCTTCTGTCCGGGGTTACTTCACTCGCCTGCATCTGGAGTCCATCCATATTCATAAGAATGCGTCCGTCGCTATGAACCGCCGAGGAGAAAGCATCTCCTTAAATAGTGTCTGGCATGGTCTATTTTCCATGGCCAATCAGAATTGAGTATGACGAGCTGGCTTCTCATTGGTCCGTGCGATACACCTGAAGCGGACAAAATGTTATAAATAGAGGCATCGTAGCAGGTTCTTTCCGTCACAGCCTAACGCGGCTCCCGATGTTCTGGATATCGCGGTGACCCAAGGAGTTGTCTGTCCGGTCGAGGTATTCTCACTTACGGAGCTGACATCCGACCACAACCCTATCTTGGTCCACGTCGCTACCCAGCACGCCTATGCACGTTCTGACCAGAAGAAGGTTATCGATTGGGATCGCTACGGCCCGGCCTTGTGCCGTCGATTGCCGCCAGCGGCCCCAATCGATTCCGTTCGCCTCCTAGACGAAGCAGTTGCGGGAATCGAAGAGGCAATCATCTCGGCTATAGGCGTGTCTTCACGTACGCGAGCTGGTCTCACGCCTGGCTACCAACGCATCCCTGAGGAAGTCTCTCTTCTCGCTCGCGAGAGGAATTACTTCCGGAAACGTTGGCAGAGGACCCGTGATCCGGCCGATAAGGCAGCATACAATCGGCTCACCGGACGACTGCGTGGCAGTCTGAAGGCGTTCCGACGTAGCTGTTGGGAACTCGACGTGGCCCGAACGGGGGATGCGGACCCGCAATCTCACCCGTACAGAATACCTACCGCATTGACGGGACGGAGGCGCCGACCTCCACTTCCCGCCATTGTTGAACCGTTCGGACGACCCCTGGGTCGCCCGGAGGAGAAGGCCGAGTACTTGGGCTTGTGTTTCGAGCGACAGTTCGCTCCCAACCCGCCCATGGACTGGGACTTCGACGAACAAGTCGAGATGGCCGTGGAAGACTTTCTGTCACTTCCGATCACGACGGAGCCCGAACCCATCTCTTTGGAAGAGGTCTCAGATCGGCTCGCTGAACTTCAGCCAAGAAAAGCTCCAGGCCCGGACGGTGTTACCAACACCGCTCTACGTCTTCTTCCCGAGCCTGGAGTTCAATTCTTGACTGATTTGTTCAACGCGTGTCTTAGACTGGCCTACTTTCCCAAGAAATGGAGAAAGGCGACGGTTATCGTGATCCCGAAGCCGGGAAAGGATACCACCCGCTCGGAAAACCTCCGGCCTATCAGCCTACTTTCCGCTACGTCCAAGGTTTTTGAGCGCCTCGTACAGCGTCGTGTACGAGAACATCTAACCAACTTTGACGTGCTGGTCCCCGAACAGTTCGGCTTTCGTGTGGGGCATTCGACCACTCATCAATTGATGAGACTGGTGGAAGGCATCACGGAAGCCGGGTGTCGGAGAGAACGGACCGTTGGCTGTTTCTTAGATGTTGAGAAAGCCTTCGACAGCGTCTGGCATGATGGCCTGTTATTCAAACTTAGGGAAGTCCAGCTCCCGGACTGCTACCTCCATCTGGTTGCTAGCTTTCTGACGGAGAGGACCTTCTGCGTGAGAGTTGGCGATTCAGTCTCTTCCGAGAGGAGAATCACAGCCGGCGTCCCTCAAGGTAGTGTTCTAGGCCCCCTTCTGTTCTCGATCTACGTCAACGACGTGCCGAGACAGCCTGGAGTCCAGATGGCCCTCTTCGCTGACGACACGGCCGTATTTACGGCCGATCGTCATGAGGAAAGGGCCGTCCTACGACTGCAGCGCCAGCTCGACACGCTCGTGGACTGGACTGATAACTGGAGAGTGCTCCTCAACCCTACCAAGAGCGTAGCCGTCGAATTCTCTAAGCGACGGAAGAACCCCGTTAGGCAACTACGTATCGGCAGAACGTACTTGCGCTGGTCCAACGAGGTCAAGTACCTCGGCTTACACCTCGACCGTCGGCTCACCTGGCGTACCCACGCACAGACAGTTCTTAAGCGAGCATCCACTCGCCTGTGCGCACTGTTTCCACTCCTGATCAGCCCAGCCATGACCAGGAAATTGGGTAGGATGATCGTCGGCGCGTATCTGCTGCCGGTCATTACCTACGCCTGCCCGGTCTGGGGTTACCTCGCCGCAATGCATAAAAAGAAGTTGCAGAGCGTCCTCGACAAGGGGCTTCGGCTAGCGGCCAAAGTCCCCCGTCGCTTCTCATCTCGCCTTCTAAGGAGAGGACTTGGCGTCCGCTCCTTAGACGACACTTTCAGGCGGCTTGCACGCAAATTTTATGCACGTGCGGCGAGGTTCCCAGACAATCCTCTAGTGACTGGGCTGGGAAGGTACCGTATACGCCCAGGTGATTCGTGGAAACGCCCTCGGTGTATACTGCGCTAGCGTAGGCTAGCACAACAGCCGAGAAAGGCCTGCTATAGAGCACACGCCCTACTTGGGCAGGGCCACGAGGCAGGAGCTCCAGATGGTAGCTCGGAACTCAGTTCCCGTGCGGTTCGTCTCTGCGACGCACAACCGCAAAGCCCAGAGCAAAAAAAAAAAAAAAAAAAAAAAGTACTCACTGTTGCTTGTTCCCAGTCCATTGGGAGACGTGTTCGGCGTATCATCTATCGAACACTTTTCTTTTGCTACTGAAGATGGCCACCGGTGGTGCGGCCGAAACGTTTAGCAGAAACTTAAGCAATCGACCACGGCCTTTCAGCCCGGAAGTTTTAGTAAATAATCGTAATTACATTACAGATCACACATACTTTTCGATACATTGATTCATACACATGCTTTGAATCCCAGCGCCAATTCCCTCCCACCAACAACCCCCACCACACCCACCCACGACCCATACCGTTACTATGTATTGACATTCAGTATTTTAAATCCCATTGAGGAAGTCGAACACTACGCCGAAACGTCTGGTAAATCAAAACCAAAAAGTAAGTTCACAGTGAAAGTGTTAATATATATAAGGATATAATTATAATTTCCTTAACAAAATTTTCTGTAAATAAGTATTATTTTATTCCAGCAAATGCTGCACAATACATAGAAGCTTCAGTTAATACATGCCAGTTTCAATCCTATTTATGGGTAATTTCAAATGAAAACTTCTACCTCTTATCAAACTTCCATTTGGCAACAGGGGTTACGTTGTTCACATTATTTTCAATATCACGACACCTCATTTCTCGTGTACACTGGATTCAACATTAATTGTTTCTCCTAGTTTGGTCATACAAAGCAGCCGATTTTATTCATTCATCTCAAACTCAGTTGAAAATTCTTTCTGCGAAAATAATAAATATTATTAATATAGTGAAATACAAGGGGGGACCCAAAAATAACAGGAATTTTTTTTTAAACCGATGTATTTCATTTTTATTACAAAACAACCTTATCACCTTCAAAGTACTCTCCATTACACTTAATACATTTGTCCAATCTGCCATCCCTTTCCTGGAAACATTTTTCAAACTCGCCTGTTGTGATGGCCAACAGCTACTGCCTCGTTTTTTTCTTTACCGCTTCCACGATGTCAAAATGTTGTCCTTTCATGTCCCTCTTCAATCGCGTAAAACAAGAAGAAATCGCGCGGATCGAGGTCAGGTGAGTAAGGGGCGTGGGGAAAGGGAGTCATGTTGTTTTTGATAAAAACTGGCGCACTGAAATGGCTGCGTGAGCACAAATTTTTCAGTGACCCTTCTCATCCCCAAATCTTTTGACAAAATTCGCTGAACTGAGCTCCAAGTTATTCCAGATAACTTACTAAGCTCTTCAATGGTCTGTCGTCAGTCTTCAAGCACGATTCCATGAACGTTTTCAACATTTTCGTCAATTCTGGAAGTTGACGGACGCCCAGAACGTGGTTTGTCATCAATTGACATTTCACCTTCTTTAAAACGAGAAAACCATTGGTACACTTGAGTTTTCCCCATAACACTATCATTGTAAGCTGTTTTCAACATCACAACACTTACTGCCGCGTTTTTCCCAAGCAGGAAGCAAAATTTCACAGCAGCGCGCTGTTCACTTAAATCTGCCATGACAAAAAACGAGGAGCAAGCGAAACTGCTTTTACAAAACGAATTACTGTGACCGGACACAACCTTCCCAGGTGATAACAATGACGGCACTGAACTCGGAACGAGTTGCGCTACGCTCACCTAGCAGGAGAAAGGCATACTACGTAAGCTCCGCCAATCACAGTGCAATTCCGGTTATTTTTCTGTACCCCCTCGTATATACAATACAAATTCTATTACAACATTTTAAAATATATAATTATTTTTATTGTTATAATTAAACATTGTCCATTCGTTCTTGGTGATTATGTACTTTTTTACTCATAAGACAATAATAAATTCATGATTTTTGCTGTTTCTAGAAATTTGTTTAATCAAAATGTGCAATCATTATTCTTCAGACTTCGGTAAGTTAATAGAACATTTTTACTTTGTCAGCCGTCCTTCGTAGTGTAGACAGTAACTGTTGTATCTCTTAGTAAATGTGTACATGGAAGTCCAACAAATTACCATAATACCAGTCGTATTTGAGATATTTATGGCAACTTGTTGGTCTCCCGCATTACACTAGCTCACTGAAGCCGTTGGCTCTGTTCCTACGAATCACAAAGGTTGACACATAAACGTTTACCTCATATGGCATCTCCATTTGGCAACAGGGGTCACATGTATCACATTATCTTCAGTATAATGACACCGAATTTCTTGTGTACACTGGAATCAACATTAAACATTTCTCTTAGTTTGGTCATGCGATGGGGCCGATTTTATTCATTCATATCAAACGCATTTGAAAATTCAGTCTGCAACAAACAATAAATAATTTTTTTACAGCAAAATATATGCAATAAAAATTCTATTCCCTCGTTTTAAATTTATAATTATTTTTATTTTTATTTTTATAATTAAACATTGTCTATCTGTTCTTGGTGATTATGTAATTTTTGATCTCATAAATGAATAATAAATTAATGATTTTTGGTGTTTCTAGAAATTTGTTTTGTCAAAATGTGCAAGCAATTTTCTTCAGCCTTACGGGAAACAATAGAAGATTTCTACTTTGTCAGCCCACCATCGTAGTGTAGACAGTGACCCTTGTACCTCATAGTAAATGTGCACAAGGAAGTACAACAAATTACCATAATACCAGTCGTATTTGAGATAATTATGGTAAATTGTTGGCCTCCCTCATTACACTAACTCATGGAAGATGTTGAAAAAATGATATATATAATTTCCTATTAAAGCAATTTTCTTTATATAAGTACTATTTTACTTCAGCAAATGCTACAGGAAAATACTAATTTTAGTATTTTCTCTACTAATTAAGAGTAGTTTCAAGGAAAAAATGTTACCTCTTATATACTGTCCATTTTCTTACAGGAGTCATATGCATCACATTATTCACAATAACGCGGCACATCATTTCTTGATTACACTGGATTCATCGTTGAACGTTTCTCTTAGTTTGGTCATACGATGCAGCCGATTTTATTCATTCATCTCAAACTCAGTTGAAAATTAATTCTGCAACAAACAATAAATAATTTTAATACAGAGAAATATAAGCAATACAAATTCTGTTCCTACATTTTAAAAATTTATATTATTTTTATTTTTATAATTAAACATTATCCATTCGTTCTTGGTGATTATGTACTTTGTTAACTCATAAGAGAATAATAAATTAATGATTTTTAGTGTTTCTAGAAACTTGTTTAGTCAAAATGTGCAAGCATTTTTCTTCAGCCTTCGGGGAGTCTATAGAAAATTTCTACTTTGTCAGCCCACCATCCTAGTATAGACAGTGACCGTTGTATCTCGTAGTATCCATTCGTTCTTGGTGATTATGTACTTTGTTAACTCATAAGAGAATAATAAATTAATGATTTTTAGTGTTTCTAGAAACTTGTCTAGTCAAAATGTGCAAGCATTTTTCTTCAGCCTTCGGGGAGGGGAGTCTATAGAAAATTTCTACTTTGTCAGCCCACCATCCTAGTATAGACAGTGACCGTTGTATCTCGTAGTAAAGGTACATAAGGAAGTCCAACAAATTACCATAATACCAGTCGTATTTGAGATATTTATGGCAACTTGTAGGTCTCCCGTTTTACACTAGCTCACTGCAACCATTCTCACTGTTCCTACTAATCAGTAAAGTTGACACATAGTACAAAACAAAAAGATAATTATAATTTCCTGAAAAAATTGTTATGTAAATGACTACTATTTTATTTCAGCAAATGCTACAGGAAACATTCTAGATTGAGTTAATACGTACTAGTTTCTATACTATTTATGGGTAGTTGCTAACAGTAAACGTTTACATCATCTCATCTCCATTTGGCAATAGTAGTCACATGTATCACATTATCTTCTGTATCATGACACAGCATTTCTTGTGTAAATTGGATTCAACATTAAACATTTTTCCTAGTTTGCTCATAAGATGGGGCCCATTTTATTCATTCATCTTAAACTGATTTGAAAATTCTGCAAAAACACTAAATATTATTAATACATTGAAATATATGCAATACAAATTCTATTCCAACATTTTAAAATTACCTTATAATTATTTTTATTTTTATTTTTATTTCTATAATTAAACATTGTCCATCCAGTCTTGGCGATTATGTAATTTTAGAACTCATAAAAGAATAATAACTTAATGATTTTTGGTGATTATAGAAATTTGTTAAGTCAAAAAATGAAAGCATTTTTCTTCAGCCTTCGGGGAGTCAATAGAAAATTTCTACTTTGTCAGCCCTCCATCATAGTGTAGACTCTGACCATTGTATCTCGTAGTAAATGTGCACAAAGAAGTCCAAAATATTACCATAATACCAGTCGTATTTGAGATATTTATGGTAACTTGTTGGTCTCCCGTTTTACACCAGCTCACTGCATCCATTGACACTCTTCCTACTAATCAGTAAAGATGACACATAATAAAAAACAAAAAGATAATTAAATTTCTTTAAAAATTTTATGTAAATGAGTACTATTTTATTTCAGCAAATGCTACAGGAAACATAACAGTTTCAGTTAATACCTTCTAGTTACTATACTATTTATGGGTAGTTTCACACAGAATATTTTTACCTCTTATCTCATCTCCATTTGGCAACAGCATCACATGTATCACATTATCTTCAATATCATGACACCACATTTCTTCTGTACACTGGATTAAACATTGTTCCTACTTTCGTCATACGATGGGGCCAATTTTATTAATTCATCTCAAATTAACTTGAAAATTCATTCTACAACATATAATAAATATTATTAATACAGGGAAATATTATATGCAAGACAAATTACAATCATTTAAATTTTTTTTTATAATTTAACGTTCTCCAACCATTCTTGTGAATTAAGTGCTTTTTGACACAGAAATGAGAATAAATAAATGTCTTTCGGTTTTTATGGAAAACGTTTTGGGAGACTGACACCAAATATTTCTTCAAACTTCGGGGAATCAATAAAGGTTTTCTAACTTGTTAGCCCACCATCGTAGTCTAGACACTGACCGTTGTATCTCGTAGTAAATGTGCACATGGAAGTCCAACAAATTACCATAATATCAGTTGTATTTGAGATATTTATGGCAACTTCTTGTTTGTCTCCCACGTTACACAAGCTCACTGAAGCCGTTGGCACTGTTCCTACTAATCAGTAAGTTTGACACATAGACTTTTACCTCTTATCTCATCTCCATTTGGCAACAGGGGTCACATGACACCGCATTTCTTGTGTATACTGGACTCAACATTAATTCTTTCCTACATTTTAAAATTTATAATTATTTTTATTTTTTTTTAATGATCATTATTCAATCATTCTTGGTAAATATGTGCTATTTAACTCAAAAAACATTAAAAAATTAATTAATTTTAGTGTTTCTAGAAATCTTTTCAGTGAAAATATGCTCACATTTTCTTCAACCTGCGGTTAGTCAACGGTAGTCAGAAGGATATGTAGAAGCTTCAGTTAATACATGCTAGTTTCAATCCTATTTATGGGTAGTTTCAAATGAAAACTTCTACCTCTTATCTCACGTCCATTTGGCAACAGGAGTTACGTTGTTCACATTAATTTCAATATCACGACACCTCATTTCTCGTGGACACTGGATTCAACATTAATTGTGTCTCCTTGTTTGGTCATACGATGCAGCCGATTTTATTCATTCATCTCAAACTCAGTTAAAAATTCTTTCTGCAAAAATAATAAATATTATTAATATAGCGAAATACAAGGGGGGACCCAAAAATAACAGGAATTTTTTTTTAAACCGATGTATTTCATTTTTATTACAAAACAACCTTATCACCGTCAAAGTACTCTCCATTACACTTAATACATTTGTCCAATCTGCCATCCCTTTCCTGGAAACATTTTTCAAACTCGTCTGTTGTGATGGCCAACAGCTACTGCCTCGTTTTTTTCTTTACCGCTTCCACGTTGTCAAAATGTTGTCCTTTCATGTCCCTCTTCATTCGCGTAAAACAAGAAGAAATCGCGCGGATCGAGGTCAGGTGAGTAAGGGGCGTGGGGAAAGGGAGTCATGTTGTTTTTTGATAAAAACTGGCGCACTGAAATGGCTGCGTGAGCACAAATTTTTCAGTGACCCTTCTCATCCCCAAATCTTTTGACAAAATTCACTGAACTGAGCTCCAAGTTATTCCAGATAACTTACTAATCTCTTCAATGGTCTGTCATCAGTCTTTAAGCACGATTCCATGAACTTTTTCAACATTTTCGTCAATTCTGGAAGTTGACGGACGTCCAGAACGTGTTTTGTCATCAATTGACATTTCACCTTCTTTAAAATGAGAAAACCATTGGTACACTTGAGTTTTCCCCATAACACTATCATTGTAAGCTGTTTTCAACATCACAACACTTACTGCCGCGTTTTTCCCAAGCAGGAAGCAAAATTTCACAGCAGCGCGCTGTTCACTTAAATCTGCCATGACAAAAAACGAGGAGCAAGCGAAACTGCTTTTACAAAACGAATTAATGTGACCGGACACAACCTTCCCAGGTGATAACAATGACGGCACTGAACTCAGAACGAGTTGCGCTACGCTCACCTAGCAGGAGAAAGGCATACTACGTAAGCTCCGCCAATCACAGTGCAATTCCAGTTATTTTTCTGTACCCCCTCGTATATACAATACAAACTCTATTACAACATTTTAAAATATATAATTATTTTTATTGTTATAATTAAACATTGTCCATTCGTTCTTGGTGATTATGTACTTTTTTACTCATAAGACAATAATAAATTCATGATTTTTGCTGTTTCTAGAAATTTGTTTAATCAAAATGTGCAATCATTATTCTTCAGACTTCGGGAAGTTAATAGAACATTTTTACTTTGTCAGCCGTCCTTCGTAGTGTAGACAGTAACTGTTGTATCTCTTAGTAAATGTGTACATGGAAGTCCAACAAATTACCATAATACCAGTTGTATTTGAGATATTTATGGCAACTTGTTGGTCTCCCGCATTACACTAGCTCACTGAAGCCGTTGGCTCTGTTCCTACGAATCACAAAGGTTGACACATAAACGTTTACCTCATATGGCATCTCCATTTGGCAACAGGGGTCTCATGTATCACATTATCTTCAGTATAATGACACCGAATTTCTTGTGTACACTGGAATCAACATTAAATATTTCTCTTAGTTTGGTCATGCGATGGGGCCGATTTTATTCATTCATCTCAAATGCATTTGAAAATTCAGTCTGCAACAAACAATAAATAATTTTTATACAGCAAAATATATGCAATAAAAATTCTATTCCCTCTTTTAAATTTATAATTACTTTTATTTTTATATTTATAATTAAACATTGTCCATATCTTCTTGGTGATTATGTAATTTTTGATCTCATAAAACAATAATAAGTTAATGATTTTTGGTGTTTCTAGAAATTTGTTTTGTCAAAATGTGCAAGCAATTTTCTTCAGCCTTCGGGGAAACAATAGAAGATTTCTACTTTGTCAGCCCACCATCGTAGTGTAGACAGTGACCCTTGTACCTCATAGTAAATGTGCACAAGGAAGTACAACAAATTACCATAATACCAGTCGTATTTGAGATAATTATGGTAAATTGTTGGCCTCCCTCATTACACTAACTCATGGAAGATGTTGAAAAAATGATATATATAATTTCCTATTAAAGCAATTTTCTTTATATAAGTACTATTTTACTTCAGCAAATGCTACAGGAAAATACTAATTTTAGTATTTTCTCTACTAATTAAGAGTAGTTTCAAGGAAAAAATGTTACCTCTTATATACTGTCCATTTTCTTACAGGAGTCATATGCATCACATTATTCACAATAACGCGGAATATCATTTCTTGATTACACTGGATTCATCGTTGAACGTTTCTCTTAGTTTGGTCATACGATGCAGCCGATTTTATTCATTCATCTCAAACTCAGTTGAAAATTAATTCTGCAACAAACAATAAATAATTTTAATACAGAGAAATATAAGCAATACAAATTCTGTTCCTACATTTTAAAAATTTATATTATTTTTATTTTTATAATTAAACATTATCCATTCGTTCTTGGTGATTATGTACTTTGTTAACTCATAAGAGAATAATAAATTAATGATTTTTAGTGTTTCTAGAAACTTGTTTAGTCAAAATGTGCAAGCATTTTTCTTCAGCCTTCGGGGAGTCTATAGAAAATTTCTACTTTGTCAGCCCACCATCCTAGTATAGACAGTGACCGTTGTATCTCTTAGTAAAGGTACATAAGGAAGTCCAACAAATTACCATAATACCAGTCGTATTTGAGATATTTATGGCAACTTGTAGGTCTCCCGTTTTACACTAGCTCATTCCAACCATTCTCACTGTTCCTACTAATCAGTAAAGTTGACACATAGTACAAAACAAAAAGATAATTATAATTTCCTGAAAAAATTGTTATGTAAATGACTACTATTTTATTTCAGCAAATGCTACAGGAAACATTCTAGATTGAGTTAATACGTACTAGTTTCTATACTATTTATGGGTAGTTGCTAACAGTAAACGTTTACATCATCTCATCTCCATTTGGCAATAGTAGTCACATGTATCACATTATCTTCTGTATCATGACACAGCATTTCTTGTGTAAATTGGATTCAACATTAAACATTTTTCCTAGTTTGCTCATAAGATGGGGCCCATTTTATTCATTCATCTTAAACTGATTTGAAAATTCTGCAAAAACACTAAATATTATTAATACATTGAAATATATGCAATACAAATTCTATTCCAACATTTTAAAATTACCTTATAATTATTTTTATTTTTATTTTTATTTCTATAATTAAACATTGTCCATCCAGTCTTGGCGATTATGTAATTTTAGAACTCATAAAAGAATAATAACTTAATGATTTTTGGTGATTATAGAAATTTGTTGTCAAAAAATGAAAGCATTTTTCTTCAGCCTTCGGGGAGTCAATAGAAAATTTCTACTTTGTCAGCCCTCCATCATAGTGTAGACTCTGACCATTGTATCTCGTAGTAAATGTGCACAAAGAAGTCCAAAAAATTACCATAATACCAGTCGTATTTGAGATATTTATGGTAACTTGTTGGTCTCCCGTTTTACACCAGCTCACTGCATCCATTGACACTCTTCCTACTAATCAGTAAAGATGACACATAATAAAAAACAAAAAGATAATTAAATTTCTTTAAAAATTTTATGTAAATGAGTACTATTTTATTTCAGCAAATGCTACAGGAAACATAACAGTTTCAGTTAATACCTTCTAGTTACTATACTATTTATGGGTAGTTTCACACAGAATATTTTTACCTCTTATCTCATCTCCATTTGGCAACAGCATCACATGTATCACATTATCTTCAATATCATGACACCACATTTCTTGTGTACACTGGATTAAACATTAAACATTGTTCCTACTTTCGTCATACGATGGGGCCAATTTTATTAATTCATCTCAAATTAACTTGAAAATTCATTCTACAACATATAATAAATATTATTAATACAGGGAAATATTATATGCAAGACTAATTACAATCATTTAAATTTTTTTTTATAATTTAATGTTCTCCAACCATTCTTGTGAATTAAGTGCTTTTTGACACAGAAATGAATAATAAATAAATGTCTTTCGGTTTTTATGGAAAACGTTTTGGGAGACTGACACCAAATATTTCTTCAAACTTCGGGGAATCAATAAAAGTTTTCTAACTTGTTAGCCCACCATCGTAGTCTAGACACTGACCGTTGTATCTCGTAGTAAATGTGCACATGGAAGTCCAACAAATTACCATAATATCAGTTGTATTTGAGATATTTATGGCAACTTCTTGTTGGTCTCCCGCGTTACGCAAGCTCACTGAAATCGTTGGCACTGTTCCTACTAATCAGTAAGTTTGACACATAGACTTTTACCTCTTATCGCATCTCCATTTGGCAACAGGGGTCACATGTATCACATTATCTTCAGTATCATGACACCGCATTTCCTGTGTACACTGGACTCAACATTAATTCTTTCCTACATTTTAAAATTTATAATTATTTTTATTTTTTTGTAATGATCATTATTCAATCATTTTTGGTAAATATGTGCTATTTAACTCAAAAAACATTAAAAAATTAATTAGTTTTAGTGTTTTTAGAAATCTTTTCAGTGAAAATATGCTCACATTTTCTTCAACCTGTGGTTAGTCAACGGTAGTCAGAAGGATATGTAGAAGCTTCAGTTAATACATGCTAGTTTCAATCCTATTTATGGGTAGTTTCAAATGAAAACTTCTACCTCTTATCTCACGTCCATTTGGCAACAGGAGTTACGTTGTTCACATTAATTTCAATATCACGACACCTCATTTCTCGTGTACACTGGATTCAACATTAATTGTGTCTCCTAGTTTGGTCATACGATGCAGCCGATTTTATTCATTCATCTCAAACTCAGTTAAAAATTCTTTCTGCAAAAATAATAAATATTATTAATATAGCGAAATACAAGGGGGGACTCAAAAATAACAGGAATTTTTTTTTAAACCGATGTATTTCATTTTTATTACAAAACAACCTTATCACCGTCAAAGTACTCTCCATTACACTTAATACATTTGTCCAATCTGCCATCCCTTTCCTGGAAACATTTTTCAAACTCGTCTGTTGTGATGGCCAACAGCTACTGCCTCGTTTTTTTCTTTACCGCTTCCACGTTGTCAAAATGTTGTCCTTTCATGTCCCTCTTCATTCGCGTAAAACAAGAAGAAATCACGCGGATCGAGGTCAGGTGAGTAAGGGGCGTGGGGAAAGGGAGTCATGTTGTTTTTTGATAAAAACTGGCGCACTGAAATGGCTGCGTGAGCACAAATTTTTCAGTGACCCTTCTCATCCCCAAATCTTTTGACAAAATTCACTGAACTGAGCTCCAAGTTATTCCAGATAACTTACTAATCTCTTCAATGGTCTGTCGTCAGTCTTCAAGCACGATTCCATGAACTTTTTCAACATTTTCGTCAATTCTGGAAGTTGACGGACGTCCAGAACGTGTTTTGTCATCAATTGACATTTCACCTTCTTTAAAACGAGAAAACCATTGGTACACTTGAGTTTTCCCCATAACACTATCATTGTAAGCTGTTTTCAACATCACAACACTTACTGCCGCGTTTTTCCCAAGCAGGAAGCAAAATTTCACAGCAGCGCGCTGTTCACTTAAATCTGCCATGACAAAAAACGAGGAGCAAGCGAAACTGCTTTTACAAAACGAATTAATGTGACCGGACACAACCTTCCCAGGTGATAACAATGACGGCACTGAACTCAGAACGAGTTGCGCTACGCTCACCTAGCAGGAGAAAGGCATACTACGTAAGCTCCGCCAATCACAGTGCAATTCCGGTTATTTTTCTGTACCCCCTCGTATATACAATACAAATTCTATTACAACATTTTAAAATATATAATTATTTTTATTGTTATAATTAAACATTGTCCATTCGTTCTTGGTGATTATGTACTTTTTTACTCATAAGACAATAATAAATTCATGATTTTTGCTGTTTCTAGAAATTTGTTTAATCAAAATGTGCAATCATTATTCTTCAGACTTCGGTAAGTTAATAGAACATTTTTACTTTGTCAGCCGTCCTTCGTAGTGTAGACAGTAACTGTTGTATCTCTTAGTAAATGTGTACATGGAAGTCCAACAAATTACCATAATACCAGTCGTATTTGAGATATGTATGGCAACTTGTTGGTCTCCCGCATTACACTAGCTCACTGAAGCCGTTGGCTCTGTTCCTACGAATCACAAAGGTTGACACATAAACGTTTACCTCATATGGCATCTCCATTTGGCAACAGCGGTCACATGTATCACATTATCTTCAGTATAATGACACCGAATTTCTTGTGTACACTGGAATCAACATTAAACATTTCTCTTAGTTTGGTCATGCGATGGGGCCGATTTTATTCATTCATATCAAACGCATTTGAAAATTCAGTCTGCAACAAACAATAAATAATTTTTTTACAGCAAAATATATGCAATAAAAATTCTATTCCCTCGTTTTAAATTTATAATTATTTTTATTTTTATTTTTATAATTAAACATTGTCTATCTGTTCTTGGTGATTATGTAATTTTTGATCTCATAAAAGAATAATAAATTAATGATTTTTGGTGTTTCTAGAAATTTGTTTTGTCAAAATGTGCAAGCAATTTTCTTCAGCCTTACGGGAAACAATAGAAGATTTCTACTTTGTCAGCCCACCATCGTAGTGTAGACAGTGACCCTTGTACCTCATTGTAAATGTGCACAAGGAAGTACAACAAATTACCATAATACCAGTCGTATTTGAGATAATTATGGTAAATTGTTGGCCTCCCTCATTACACTAACTCATGGAAGATGTTGAAAAAATGATATATATAATTTCTTATTAAAGCAATTTTCTTTATATAAGTACTATTTTACTTCAGCAAATGCTACAGGAAAATACTAATTTTAGTATTTTCTCTACTAATTAAGAGTAGTTTCAAGGAAAAAATGTTACCTCTTATATACTGTCCATTTTCTTACAGGAGTCATATGCATCACATTATTCACAATAACGCGGCACATCATTTCTTGATTACACTGGATTCATCGTTGAACGTTTCTCTTAGTTTGGTCATACGATGCAGCCGATTTTATTCATTCATCTCAAACTCAGTTGAAAATTAATTCTGCAACAAACAATAAATAATTTTAATACAGAGAAATATAAGCAATACAAATTCTGTTCCTACATTTTAAAAATTTATATTATTTTTATTTTTATAATTAAACATTATCCATTCGTTCTTGGTGATTATGTACTTTGTTAACTCATAAGAGAATAATAAATTAATGATTTTTAGTGTTTCTAGAAACTTGTTTAGTCAAAATGTGCAAGCATTTTTCTTCAGCCTTCGGGGAGTCTATAGAAAATTTCTACTTTGTCAGCCCACCATCCTAGTATAGACAGTGACCGTTGTATCTCGTAGTAAAGGTACATAAGGAAGTCCAACAAATTACCATAATACCAGTCGTATTTGAGATATTTATGGCAACTTGTAGGTCTCCCGTTTTACACTAGCTCACTGCAACCATTCTCACTGTTCCTACTAATCCGTAAAGTTGACACATAGTACAAAACAAAAAGATAATTATAATTTCCTGAAAAAATTGTTATGTAAATGACTACTATTTTATTTCAGCAAATGCTACAGGAAACATTCTAGATTGAGTTAATACGTACTAGTTTCTATACTATTTATGGGTAGTTGCTAACAGTAAACGTTTACATCATCTCATCTCCATTTGGCAATAGTAGTCACATGTATCACATTATCTTCTGTATCATGACACAGCATTTCTTGTGTAAATTGGATTCAACATTAAACATTTTTCCTAGTTTGCTCATAAGATGGGGCCCATTTTATTCATTCATCTTAAACTGATTTGAAAATTCTGCAAAAACACTAAATATTATTAATACATTGAAATATATGCAATACAAATTCTATTCCAACATTTTAAAATTACCTTATAATTATTTTTATTTTTATTTTTATTTCTATAATTAAACATTGTCCATCCAGTCTTGGCGATTATGTAATTTTAGAACTCATAAAAGAATAATAACTTAATGATTTTTGGTGATTATAGAAATTTGTTAAGTCAAAAAATGAAAGCATTTTTCTTCAGCCTTCGGGGAGTCAATAGAAAATTTCTACTTTGTCAGCCCTCCATCATAGTGTAGACTCTGACCATTGTATCTCGTAGTAAATGTGCACAAAGAAGTCCAAAATATTACCATAATACCAGTCGTATTTGAGATATTTATGGTAACTTGTTGGTCTCCCGTTTTACACCAGCTCACTGCATCCATTGACACTCTTCCTACTAATCAGTAAAGATGACACATAATAAAAAACAAAAAGATAATTAAATTTCTTTAAAAATTTTATGTAAATGAGTACTATTTTATTTCAGCAAATGCTACAGGAAACATAACAGTTTCAGTTAATACCTTCTAGTTACTATACTATTTATGGGTAGTTTCACACAGAATATTTTTACCTCTTATCTCATCTCCATTTGGCAACAGCATCACATGTATCACATTATCTTCAATATCATGACACCACATTTCTTGTGTACACTGGATTAAACATTAAACATTGTTCCTACTTTCGTCATACGATGGGGCCAATTTTATTAATTCATCTCAAATTAACTTGAAAATTCATTCTACAACATATAATAAATATTATTAATACAGGGAAATATTATATGCAAGACAAATTACAATCATCTAAATTTTTTTTTATAATTTAACGTTCTCCAACCATTCTTGTGATTTAAGTGCTTTTTGACACAGAAATGAGAATAAATAAATGTCTTTCGGTTTTTATGGAAAACGTTTTGGGAGACTGACACCAAATATTTCTTCAAACTTCGGGGAATCAATAAAAGTTTTCTAACTTGTTAGCCCACCATCGTAGTCTAGACACTGACCGTTGTATCTCGTAGTAAATGTGCACATGGAAGTCCAACAAATTACCATAATATCAGTTGTATTTGAGATATTTATGGCAACTTCTTGTTGGTCTCCCGCGTTACGCAAGCTCACTGAAATCGTTGGCACTGTTCCTACTAATCAGTAAGTTTGACACATAGACTTTTACCTCTTATCGCATCTCCATTTGGCAACAGGGGTCACATGTATCACATTATCTTCAGTATCATGACACCGCATTTCCTGTGTACACTGGACTCAACATTAATTCTTTCCTACATTTTAAAATTTATAATTATTTTTATTTTTTTGTAATGATCATTATTCAATCATTTTTGGTAAATATGTGCTATTTAACTCAAAAAACATTAAAAAATTAATTAGTTTTAGTGTTTTTAGAAATCTTTTCAGTGAAAATATGTTCACATTTTCTTCAACCTGCGGTTAGTCAACGGTAGTCAGAAGGATATGTAGAAGCTTCAGTTAATACATGCTAGTTTCAATCCTATTTATGGGTAGTTTCAAATGAAAACTTCTACCTCTTATCTCACGTCCATTTGGCAACAGGAGTTACGTTGTTCACATTAATTTCAATATCACGACACCTCATTTCTCGTGTACACTGGATTCAACATTAATTGTGTCTCCTAGTTTGGTCATACGATGCAGCCGATTTTATTCATTCATCTCAAACTCAGTTAAAAATTCTTTCTGCAAAAATAATAAATATTATTAATATAGCGAAATACAAGGGGGGACCCAAAAATAACAGGAATTTTTTTTTAAACCGATGTATTTCATTTTTATTACAAAACAACCTTATCACCGTCAAAGTACTCTCCATTACACTTAATACATTTGTCCAATCTGCCATCCCTTTCCTGGAAACATTTTTCAAACTCGTCTGTTGTGATGGCCAACAGCTACTGCCTCGTTTTTTTCTTTACCGCTTCCACGTTGTCAAAATGTTGTCCTTTCATGTCCCTCTTCATTCGCGTAAAACAAGAAGAAATCGCGCGGATCGAGGTCAGGTGAGTAAGGGGCGTGGGGAAAGGGAGTCATGTTGTTTTTTGATAAAAACTGGCGCACTGAAATGGCTGCGTGAGCACAAATTTTTCAGTGACCCTTCTCATCCCCAAATCTTTTGACAAAATTCACTGAACTGAGCTCCAAGTTATTCCAGATAACTTACTAATCTCTTCAATGGTCTGTCGTCAGTCTTCAAGCACGATTCCATGAACTTTTTCAACATTTTCGTCAATTCTGGAAGTTGACGGACGTCCAGAACGTGTTTTGTCATCAATTGACATTTCACCTTCTTTAAAACGAGAAAACCATTGGTACACTTGAGTTTTCCCCATAACACTATCATTGTAAGCTGTTTTCAACATCACAACACTTACTGCCGCGTTTTTCCCAAGCAGGAAGCAAAATTTCACAGCAGCGCGCTGTTCACTTAAATCTGCCATGACAAAAAACGAGGAGCAAGCGAAACTGCTTTTACAAAACGAATTAATGTGACCGGACACAACCTTCCCAGGTGATAACAATGACGGCACTGAACTCAGAACGAGTTGCGCTACGCTCACCTAGCAGGAGAAAGGCATACTACGTAAGCTCCGCCAATCACAGTGCAATTCCGGTTATTTTTCTGTACCCCCTCGTATATACAATACAAATTCTATTACAACATTTTAAAATATATAATTATTTTTATTGTTATAATTAAACATTGTCCATTCGTTCTTGGTGATTATGTACTTTTTTACTCATAAGACAATAATAAATTCATGATTTTTGCTGTTTCTAGAAATTTGTTTAATCAAAATGTGCAATCATTATTCTTCAGACTTCGGTAAGTTAATAGAACATTTTTACTTTGTCAGCCGTCCTTCGTAGTGTAGACAGTAACTGTTGTATCTCTTAGTAAATGTGTACATGGAAGTCCAACAAATTACCATAATACCAGTCGTATTTGAGATATTTATGGCAACTTGTTGGTCTCCCGCATTACACTAGCTCACTGAAGCCGTTGGCTCTGTTCCTACGAATCACAAAGGTTGACACATAAACGTTTACCTCATATGGCATCTCCATTTGGCAACAGGGGTCACATGTATCACATTATCTTCAGTATAATGACACCGAATTTCTTGTGTACACTGGAATCAACATTAAACATTTCTCTTAGTTTGGTCATGCGATGGGGCCGATTTTATTCATTCATATCAAACGCATTTGAAAATTCAGTCTGCAACAAACAATAAATAATTTTTTTACAGCAAAATATATGCAATAAAAATTCTATTCCCTCGTTTTAAATTTATAATTATTTTTATTTTTATTTTTATAATTAAACATTGTCTATCTGTTCTTGGTGATTATGTAATTTTTGATCTCATAAAAGAATAATAAATTAATGATTTTTGGTGTTTCTAGAAATTTGTTTTGTCAAAATGTGCAAGCAATTTTCTTCAGCCTTACGGGAAACAATAGAAGATTTCTACTTTGTCAGCCCACCATCGTAGTGTAGACAGTGACCCTTGTACCTCATTGTAAATGTGCACAAGGAAGTACAACAAATTACCATAATACCAGTCGTATTTGAGATAATTATGGTAAATTGTTGGCCTCCCTCATTACACTAACTCATGGAAGATGTTGAAAAAATGATATATATAATTTCTTATTAAAGCAATTTTCTTTATATAAGTACTATTTTACTTCAGCAAATGCTACAGGAAAATACTAATTTTAGTATTTTCTCTACTAATTAAGAGTAGTTTCAAGGAAAAAATGTTACCTCTTATATACTGTCCATTTTCTTACAGGAGTCATATGCATCACATTATTCACAATAACGCGGCACATCATTTCTTGATTACACTGGATTCATCGTTGAACGTTTCTCTTAGTTTGGTCATACGATGCAGCCGATTTTATTCATTCATCTCAAACTCAGTTGAAAATTAATTCTGCAACAAACAATAAATAATTTTAACACAGAGAAATATAAGCAATACAAATTCTGTTCCTACATTTTAAAAATTTATATTATTTTTATTTTTATAATTAAAAATTATCCATTCGTTCTTGGTGATTATGTACTTTGTTAACTCATAAGAGAATAATAAATTAATGATTTTTAGTGTTTCTAGAAACTTGTTTAGTCAAAATGTGCAAGCATTTTTCTTCAGCCTTCGGGGAGTCTATAGAAAATTTCTACTTTGTCAGCCCACCATCCTAGTATAGACAGTGACCGTTGTATCTCGTAGTATCCATTCGTTCTTGGTGATTATGTACTTTGTTAACTCATAAGAGAATAATAAATTAAAGATTTTTAGTGTTTCTAGAAACTTGTCTAGTCAAAATGTGCAAGCATTTTTCTTCAGCCTTCGGGGAGTCTATAGAAAATTTCTACTTTGTCAGCCCACCATCCTAGTATAGACAGTGACTGTTGTATCTCGTAGTAAAGGTACATAAGGAAGTCCAACAAATTACCATAATACCAGTCGTATTTGAGATATTTATGGCAACTTGTAGGTCTCCCGTTTTACACTAGCTCACTGCAACCATTCTCACTGTTCCTACTAATCAGTAAAGTTGACACATAGTACAAAACAAAAAGATAATTATAATTTCCTGAAAAAATTGTTATGTAAATGACTACTATTTTATTTCAGCAAATGCTACAGGAAACATTCTAGATTGAGTTAATACGTACTAGTTTCTATACTATTTATGGGTAGTTGCTAACAGTAAACGTTTACATCATCTCATCTCCATTTGGCAATAGTAGTCACATGTATCACATTATCTTCTGTATCATGACACAGCATTTCTTGTGTAAATTGGATTCAACATTAAACATTTTTCCTAGTTTGCTCATAAGATGGGGCCCATTTTATTCATTCATCTTAAACTGATTTGAAAATTCTGCAAAAACACTAAATATTATTAATACATTGAAATATATGCAATACAAATTCTATTCCAACATTTTAAAATTACCTTATAATTATTTTTATTTTTATTTTTATTTCTATAATTAAACATTGTCCATCCAGTCTTGGCGATTATGTAATTTTAGAACTCATAAAAGAATAATAACTTAATGATTTTTGGTGATTATAGAAATTTGTTAAGTCAAAAAATGAAAGCATTTTTCTTCAGCCTTCGGGGAGTCAATAGAAAATTTCTACTTTGTCAGCCCTCCATCATAGTGTAGACTCTGACCATTGTATCTCGTAGTAAATGTGCACAAAGAAGTCCAAAATATTACCATAATACCAGTCGTATTTGAGATATTTATGGTAACTTGTTGGTCTCCCGTTTTACACCAGCTCACTGCATCCATTGACACTCTTCCTACTAATCAGTAAAGATGACACATAATAAAAAACAAAAAGATAATTAAATTTCTTTAAAAATTTTATGTAAATGAGTACTATTTTATTTCAGCAAATGCTACAGGAAACATAACAGTTTCAGTTAATACCTTCTAGTTACTATACTATTTATGGGTAGTTTCACACAGAATATTTTTACCTCTTATCTCATCTCCATTTGGCAACAGCATCACATGTATCACATTATCTTCAATATCATGACACCACATTTCTTGTGTACACTGGATTAAACATTAAACATTGTTCCTACTTTCGTCATACGATGGGGCCAATTTTATTAATTCATCTCAAATTAACTTGAAAATTCATTCTACAACATATAATAAATATTATTAATACAGGGAAATATTATATGCAAGACAAATTACAATCATCTAAATTTTTTTTTATAATTTAACGTTCTCCAACCATTCTTGTGATTTAAGTGCTTTTTGACACAGAAATGAGAATAAATAAATGTCTTTCGGTTTTTATGGAAAACGTTTTGGGAGACTGACACCAAATATTTCTTCAAACTTCGGGGAATCAATAAAGGTTTTCTAACTTGTTAGCCCACCATCGTAGTCTAGACACTGACCGTTGTATCTCGTAGTAAATGTGCACATGGAAGTCCAACAAATTACCATAATATCAGTTGTATTTGAGATATTTATGGCAACTTCTTGTTTGTCTCCCACATTACACAAGCTCACTGAAGCCGTTGGCACTGTTCCTACTAATCAGTAAGTTTGACACATAGACTTTTACCTCTTATCTCATCTCCATTTGGCAACAGGGGTCACATGTATCACATTATCTTCAGTATCATGACACCGCATTTCTTGTGTATACTGGACTCAACATTAATTCTTTCCTACATTTTAAAATTTATAATTATTTTTATTTTTTTTTAATGATCATTATTCAATCATTCTTGGTAAATATGTGCTATTTAACTCAAAAAACATTAAAAAATTAATTAATTTTAGTGTTTCTAGAAATCTTTTCAGTGAAAATATGCTCACATTTTCTTCAACCTGCGGTTAGTCAACGGTAGTCAGAAGGATATGTAGAAGCTTCAGTTAATACATGCTAGTTTCAATCCTATTTATGGGTAGTTTCAAATGAAAACTTCTACCTCTTATCTCACGTCCATTTGGCAACAGGAGTTACGTTGTTCACATTAATTTCAATATCACGACACCTCATTTCTCGTGGACACTGGATTCAACATTAATTGTGTCTCCTAGTTTGGTCATACGATGCAGCCGATTTTATTCATTCATCTCAAACTCAGTTAAAAATTCTTTCTGCAAAAATAATAAATATTATTAATATAGCGAAATACAAGGGGGGACCCAAAAATAACAGGAATTTTTTTTTAAACCGATGTATTTCATTTTTATTACAAAACAACCTTATCACCGTCAAAGTACTCTCCATTACACTTAATACATTTGTCCAATCTGCCATCCCTTTCCTGGAAACATTTTTCAAACTCGTCTGTTGTGATGGCCAACAGCTACTGCCTCGTTTTTTTCTTTACCGCTTCCACGTTGTCAAAATGTTGTCCTTTCATGTCCCTCTTCATTCGCGTAAAACAAGAAGAAATCGCGCGGATCGAGGTCAGGTGAGTAAGGGGCGTGGGGAAAGGGAGTCATGTTGTTTTTTGATAAAAACTGGCGCACTGAAATGGCTGCGTGAGCACAAATTTTTCAGTGACCCTTCTCATCCCCAAATCTTTTGACAAAATTCACTGAACTGAGCTCCAAGTTATTCCAGATAACTTACTAATCTCTTCAATGGTCTGTCATCAGTCTTTAAGCACGATTCCATGAACTTTTTCAACATTTTCGTCAATTCTGGAAGTTGACGGACGTCCAGAACGTGTTTTGTCATCAATTGACATTTCACCTTCTTTAAAATGAGAAAACCATTGGTACACTTGAGTTTTCCCCATAACACTATCATTGTAAGCTGTTTTCAACATCACAACACTTACTGCCGCGTTTTTCCCAAGCAGGAAGCAAAATTTCACAGCAGCGCGCTGTTCACTTAAATCTGCCATGACAAAAAACGAGGAGCAAGCGAAACTGCTTTTACAAAACGAATTAATGTGACTGGACACAACCTTCCCAGGTGATAACAATGACGGCACTGAACTCAGAACGAGTTGCGCTACGCTCACCTAGCAGGAGAAAGGCATACTACGTAAGCTCCGCCAATCACAGTGCAATTCCAGTTATTTTTCTGTACCCCCTCGTATATACAATACAAATTCTATTACAACATTTTAAAATATATAATTATTTTTATTGTTATAATTAAACATTGTCCATTCGTTCTTGGTGATTATGTACTTTTTTACTCATAAGACAATAATAAATTCATGATTTTTGCTGTTTCTAGAAATTTGTTTAATCAAAATGTGCAATCATTATTCTTCAGACTTCGGGAAGTTAATAGAACATTTTTACTTTGTCAGCTGTCCTTCGTAGTGTAGACAGTAACTGTTGTATCTCTTAGTAAATGTGTACATGGAAGTCCAACAAATTACCATAATACCAGTCGTATTTGAGATATTTATGGCAACTTGTTGGTCTCCCGCATTACACTAGCTCACTGAAGCCGTTGGCTCTGTTCCTACGAATCACAAAGGTTGACACATAAACGTTTACCTCATATGGCATCTCCATTTGGCAACAGGGGTCTCATGTATCACATTATCTTCAGTATAATGACACCGAATTTCTTGTGTACACTGGAATCAACATTAAATATTTCTCTTAGTTTGGTCATGCGATGGGGCCGATTTTATTCATTCATCTCAAATGCATTTGAAAATTCAGTCTGCAACAAACAATAAATAATTTTTATACAGCAAAATATATGCAATAAAAATTCGTTTCCCTCATTTTAAATTTATAATTACTTTTATTTTTATTTTTATAATTAAACATTGTCCATATCTTCTTGGTGATTATGTAATTTTTGATCTCATAAAACAATAATAAGTTAATGATTTTTGGTGTTTCTAGAAATTTGTTTTGTCAAAATGTGCAAGCAATTTTCTTCAGCCTTCGGTAAACAATAGAAGATTTCTACTTTGTCAGCCCACCATCGTAGTGTAGACAGTGACCCTTGTACCTCATAGTAAATGTGCACAAGGAAGTACAACAAATTACCATAATACCAGTCATATTTGAGATAATTATGGTAAATTGTTGGCCTCCCTCATTACACTAACTCATGGAAGATGTTGAAAAAATGATATATATAATTTCCTATTAAAGCAATTTTCTTTATATAAGTACTATTTTACTTCAGCAAATGCTACAGGAAAATACTAATTTTAGTATTTTCTCTACTAATTAAGAGTAGTTTCAAGGAAAAAATGTTACCTCTTATATACTGTCCATTTTCTTACAGGAGTCATATGCATCACATTATTCACAATAACGCGGAATATCATTTCTTGATTACACTGGATTCATCGTTGAACGTTTCTCTTAGTTTGGTCATACGATGCAGCCGATTTTATTCAATCATCTCAAACTCAGTTGAAAATTAATTCTGCAACAAACAATAAATAATTTTAATACAGAGAAATATAAGCAATACAAATTCTGTTCCTACATTTTAAAAATTTATATTATTTTTATTTTTATAATTAAACATTATCCATTCGTTCTTGGTGATTATGTACTTTGTTAACTCATAAGAGAATAATAAATTAATGATTTTTAGTGTTTCTAGAAACTTGTTTAGTCAAAATGTGCAAGCATTTTTCTTCAGCCTTCGGGGAGTCTATAGAAAATTTCTACTTTGTCAGCCCACCATCCTAGTATAGACAGTGACCGTTGTATCTCGTAGTATCCATTCGTTCTTGGTGATTATGTACTTTGTTAACTCATAAGAGAATAATAAATTAATGATTTTTAGTGTTTCTAGAAACTTGTCTAGTCAAAATGTGCAAGCATTTTTCTTCAGCCTTCGGGGAGTCTATAGAAAATTTCTACTTTGTCAGCCCACCATCCTAGTATAGACAGTGACCGTTGTATCTCGTAGGAAAGGTACATAAGGAAGTCCAACAAATTACCATAATACCAGTCGTATTTGAGATATTTATGGCAACTTGTAGGTCTCCCGTTTTACACTAGCTCACTGCAACCATTCTCACTGTTCCTACTAATCAGTAAAGTTGACACATAGTACAAAACAAAAAGATAATTATAATTTCCTGAAAAAATTGTTATGTAAATGAGTACTATTTTATTTCAGCAAATGCTACAGGAAACATAACAGTTTCAGTTAATACCTTCTAGTTACTATACTATTTATGGGTAGTTTCACACAGAATATTTTTACCTCTTATCTCATCTCCATTTGGCAACAGCATCACATGTATCACATTATCTTCAATATCATGACACCACATTTCTTGTGTACACTGGATTAAACATTAAACATTGTTCCTACTTTCGTCATACGATGGGGCCAATTTTATTAATTCATCTCAAATTAACTTGAAAATTCATTCTACAACATATAATAAATATTATTAATACAGGGAAATATTATATGCAAGACTAATTACAATCATTTAAATTTTTTTTTATAATTTAATGTTCTCCAACCATTCTTGTGAATTAAGTGCTTTTTGACACAGAAATGAATAATAAATAAATGTCTTTCGGTTTTTATGGAAAACGTTTTGGGAGACTGACACCAAATATTTCTTCAAACTTCGGGGAATCAATAAAAGTTTTCTAACTTGTTAGCCCACCATCGTAGTCTAGACACTGACCGTTGTATCTCGTAGTAAATGTGCACATGGAAGTCCAACAAATTACCATAATATCAGTTGTATTTGAGATATTTATGGCAACTTCTTGTTGGTCTCCCGCGTTACGCAAGCTCACTGAAATCGTTGGCACTGTTCCTACTAATCAGTAAGTTTGACACATAGACTTTTACCTCTTATCTCATCTCCATTTGTCAACAGGGGTCACATGTATCACATTATCTTCAGTATCATGACACCGCATTTCCTGTGTACACTGGACTCAACATTAATTCTTTCCTACATTTTAAAATTTATAATTATTTTTATTTTTTTTTAATGATCATTATTCAATCATTTTTGGTAAATATGTGCTATTTAACTCAAAAAACATTAAAAAATTAATTAGTTTTAGTGTTTTTAGAAATCTTTTCAGTGAAAATATGCTCACATTTTCTTCAACCTGCGGTTAGTCAACGGTAGTCAGAAGGATATGTAGAAGCTTCAGTTAATACATGCTAGTTTCAATCCTATTTATGGGTAGTTTCAAATGAAAACTTCTACCTCTTATCTCACGTCCATTTGGCAACAGGAGTTACGTTGTTCACATTAATTTCAATATCACGACACCTCATTTCTCGTGTACACTGGATTCAACATTAATTGTGTCTCCTAGTTTGGTCATACGATGCAGCCGATTTTATTCATTCATCTCAAACTCAGTTAAAAATTCTTTCTGCAAAAATAATAAATATTATTAATATAGCGATAGACAAGGGGGGACCCAAAAATAACAGGAATTTTTTTTTAAACCGATGTATTTCATTTTTATTACAAAACAACCTTATCACCGTCAAAGTACTCTCCATTACACTTAATACATTTGTCCAATCTGCCATCCCTTTCCTGGAAACATTTTTCAAACTCGTCTGTTGTGATGGCCAACAGCTACTGCCTCGTTTTTTTCTTTACCGCTTCCACGTTGTCAAAATGTTGTCCTTTCATGTCCCTCTTCATTCGCGTAAAACAAGAAGAAATCGCGCGGATCGAGGTCAGGTGAGTAAGGGGCGTGGGGAAAGGGAGTCATGTTGTTTTTTGATAAAAACTGGCGCACTGAAATGGCTGCGTGAGCACAAATTTTTCAGTGACCCTTCTCATCCCCAAATCTTTTGACAAAATTCACTGAACTGAGCTCCAAGTTATTCCAGATAACTTACTAATCTCTTCAATGGTCTGTCGTCAGTCTTCAAGCACGATTCCATGAACTTTTTCAACATTTTCGTCAATTCTGGAAGTTGACGGACGTCCAGAACGTGTTTTGCCATCAATTGACATTTCACCTTCTTTAAAACGAGAAAACCATTGGTACACTTGAGTTTTCCCCATAACACTATCATTGTAAGCTGTTTTCAACATCACAACACTTACTGCCGCGTTTTTCCCAAGCAGGAAGCAAAATTTCACAGCAGCGCGCTGTTCACTTAAATCTGCCATGACAAAAAACGAGGAGCAAGCGAAACTGCTTTTACAAAACGAATTAATGTGACCGGACACAACCTTCCCAGGTGATAACAATGACGGCACTGAACTCAGAACGAGTTGCGCTACGCTCACCTAGCAGGAGAAAGGCATACTACGTAAGCTCCGCCAATCACAGTGCAATTCCGGTTATTTTTCTGTACCCCCTCGTATATACAATACAAATTCTATTACAACATTTTAAAATATATAATTATTTTTATTGTTATAATTAAACATTGTCCATTCGTTCTTGGTGATTATGTACTTTTTTACTCATAAGACAATAATAAATTCATGATTTTTGCTGTTTCTAGAAATTTGTTTAATCAAAATGTGCAATCATTATTCTTCAGACTTCGGTAAGTTAATAGAACATTTTTACTTTGTCAGCCGTCCTTCGTAGTGTAGACAGTAACTGTTGTATCTCTTAGTAAATGTGTACATGGAAGTCCAACAAATTACCATAATACCAGTCGTATTTGAGATATTTATGGCAACTTGTTGGTCTCCCGCATTACACTAGCTCACTGAAGCCGTTGGCTCTGTTCCTACGAATCACAAAGGTTGACACATAAACGTTTACCTCATATGGCATCTCCATTTGGCAACAGGGGTCACATGTATCACATTATCTTCAGTATAATGACACCGAATTTCTTGTGTACACTGGAATCAACATTAAACATTTCTCTTAGTTTGGTCATGCGATGGGGCCGATTTTATTCATTCATATCAAACGCATTTGAAAATTCAGTCTGCAACAAACAATAAATAATTTTTTTACAGCAAAATATATGCAATAAAAATTCTATTCCCTCGTTTTAAATTTATCATTATTTTTATTTTTATTTTTATAATTAAACATTGTCTATCTGTTCTTGGTGATTATGTAATTTTTGATCTCATAAAAGAATAATAAATTAATGATTTTTGGTGTTTCTAGAAATTTGTTTTGTCAAAATGTGCAAGCAATTTTCTTCAGCCTTACGGGAAACAATAGAAGATTTCTACTTTGTCAGCCCACCATCGTAGTGTAGACAGTGACCCTTGTACCTCATTGTAAATGTGCACAAGGAAGTACAACAAATTACCATAATACCAGTCGTATTTGAGATAATTATGGTAAATTGTTGGCCTCCCTCATTACACTAACTCATGGAAGATGTTGAAAAAATGATATATATAATTTCCTATTAAAGCAATTTTCTTTATATAAGTACTATTTTACTTCAGCAAATGCTACAGGAAAATACTAATTTTAGTATTTTCTCTACTAATTAAGAGTAGTTTCAAGGAAAAAATGTTACCTCTTATATACTGTCCATTTTCTTACAGGAGTCATATGCATCACATTATTCACAATAACGCGGCACATCATTTCTTGATTACACTGGATTCATCGTTGAACGTTTCTCTTAGTTTGGTCATACGATGCAGCCGATTTTATTCATTCATCTCAAACTCAGTTGAAAATTAATTCTGCAACAAACAATAAATAATTTTAATACAGAGAAATATAAGCAATACAAATTCTGTTCCTACATTTTAAAAATTTATATTATTTTTATTTTTATAATTAAACATTATCCATTCGTTCTTGGTGATTATGTACTTTGTTAACTCATAAGAGAATAATAAATTAATGATTTTTAGTGTTTCTAGAAACTTGTTTAGTCAAAATGTGCAAGCATTTTTCTTCAGCCTTCGGGGAGTCTATAGAAAATTTCTACTTTGTCAGCCCACCATCCTAGTATAGACAGTGACCGTTGTATCTCGTAGTATCCATTCGTTCTTGGTGATTATGTACTTTGTTAACTCATAAGAGAATAATAAATTAATGATTTTTAGTGTTTCTAGAAACTTGTCTAGTCAAAATGTGCAAGCATTTTTCTGCAGCCTTCGGGGAGTCTATAGAAAATTTCTACTTTGTCAGCCCACCATCCTAGTATAGACAGTGACTGTTGTATCTCGTAGTAAAGGTACATAAGGAAGTCCAACAAATTACCATAATACCAGTCGTATTTGAGATATTTATGGCAACTTGTAGGTCTCCCGTTTTACACTAGCTCACTGCAACCATTCTCACTGTTCCTACTAATCAGTAAAGTTGACACATAGTACAAAACAAAAAGATAATTATAATTTCCTGAAAAAATTGTTATGTAAATGACTACTATTTTATTTCAGCAAATGCTACAGGAAACATTCTAGATTTAGTTAATACGTACTAGTTTCTATACTATTTATGGGTAGTTGCTAACAGTAAACGTTTACATCATCTCATCTCCATTTGGCAATAGTAGTCACATGTATCACATTATCTTCTGTATCATGACACAGCATTTCTTGTGTAAATTGGATTCAACATTAAACATTTTTCCTAGTTTGCTCATAAGATGGGGCCCATTTTATTCATTCATCTTAAACTGATTTGAAAATTCTGCAAAAACACTAAATATTATTAATACATTGAAATATATGCAATACAAATTCTATTCCAACATTTTAAAATTACCTTATAATTATTTTTATTTTTATTTTTATTTCTATAATTAAACATTGTCCATCCAGTCTTGGCGATTATGTAATTTTAGAACTCATAAAAGAATAATAACTTAATGATTTTTGGTGATTATAGAAATTTGTTGTCAAAAAATGAAAGCATTTTTCTTCAGCCTTCGGGGAGTCAATAGAAAATTTCTACTTTGTCAGCCCTCCATCATAGTGTAGACTCTGACCATTGTATCTCGTAGTAAATGTGCACAAAGAAGTCCAAAAAATTACCATAATACCAGTCGTATTTGAGATATTTATGGTAACTTGTTGGTCTCCCGTTTTACACCAGCTCACTGCATCCATTGACACTCTTCCTACTAATCAGTAAAGATGACACATAATAAAAAACAAAAAGATAATTAAATTTCTTTAAAAATTTTATGTAAATGAGTACTATTTTATTTCAGCAAATGCTACAGGAAACATAACAGTTTCAGTTAATACCTTCTAGTTACTATACTATTTATGGGTAGTTTCACACAGAATATTTTTACCTCTTATCTCATCTCCATTTGGCAACAGCATCACATGTATCACATTATCTTCAATATCATGACACCACATTTCTTGTGTACACTGGATTAAACATTAAACATTGTTCCTACTTTCGTCATACGATGGGGCCAATTTTATTAATTCATCTCAAATTAACTTGAAAATTCATTCTACAATATATAATAAATATTATTAATACAGGGAAATATTATATGCAAGACTAATTACAATCATTTAAATTTTTTTTTATAATTTAATGTTCTCCAACCATTCTTGTGAATTAAGTGCTTTTTGACACAGAAATGAATAATAAATAAATGTCTTTCGGTTTTTATGGAAAACGTTTTGGGAGACTGACACCAAATATTTCTTCAAACTTCGGGGAATCAATAAAAGTTTTCTAACTTGTTAGCCCACCATCGTAGTCTAGACACTGACCGTTGTATCTCGTAGTAAATGTGCACATGGAAGTCCAACAAATTACCATAATATCAGTTGTATTTGAGATATTTATGGCAACTTCTTGTTGGTCTCCCGCGTTACGCAAGCTCACTGAAATCGTTGGCACTGTTCCTACTAATCAGTAAGTTTGACACATAGACTTTTACCTCTTATCTCATCTCCATTTGGCAACAGGGGTCACATGTATCACATTATCTTCAGTATCATGACACCGCATTTCCTGTGTACACTGGACTCAACATTAATTCTTTCCTACATTTTAAAATTTATAATTATTTTTATTTTTTTTTAATGATCATTATTCAATCATTTTTGGTAAATATGTGCTATTTAACTCAAAAAACATTAAAAAATTAATTAGTTTTAGTGTTTTTAGAAATCTTTTCAGTGAAAATATGCTCACATTTTCTTCAACCTGCGGTTAGTCAACGGTAGTCAGAAGGATATGTAGAAGCTTCAGTTAATACATGCTAGTTTCAATCCTATTTATGGGTAGTTTCAAATGAAAACTTCTACCTCTTATCTCACGTCCATTTGGCAACAGGAGTTACGTTGTTCACATTAATTTCAATATCACGACACCTCATTTCTCGTGTACACTGGATTCAACATTAATTGTGTATCCTAGTTTGGTCATACGATGCAGCCGATTTTATTCATTCATCTCAAACTCAGTTAAAAATTCTTTCTGCAAAAATAATAAATATTATTAATATAGCGAAATACAAGGGGGGACCCAAAAATAACAGGAATTTTTTTTTAAACCGATGTATTTCATTTTTATTACAAAACAACCTTATCACCGTCAAAGTACTCTCCATTACACTTAATACATTTGTCCAATCTGCCATCCCTTTCCTGGAAACATTTTTCAAACTCGTCTGTTGTGATGGCCAACAGCTACTGCCTCGTTTTTTTCTTTACCGCTTCCACGTTGTCAAAATGTTGTCCTTTCATGTCCCTCTTCATTCGCGTAAAACAAGAAGAAATCGCGCGGATCGAGGTCAGGTGAGTAAGGGGCGTGGGGAAAGGGAGTCATGTTGTTTTTTGATAAAAACTGGCGCACTGAAATGGCTGCGTGAGCACAAATTTTTCAGTGACCCTTCTCATCCCCAAATCTTTTGACAAAATTCACTGAACTGAGCTCCAAGTTATTCCAGATAACTTACTAATCTCTTCAATGGTCTGTCGTCAGTCTTCAAGCACGATTCCATGAACTTTTTCAACATTTTCGTCAATTCTGGAAGTTGACGGACGTCCAGAACGTGTTTTGCCATCAATTGACATTTCACCTTCTTTAAAACGAGAAAACCATTGGTACACTTGAGTTTTCCCCATAACACTATCATTGTAAGCTGTTTTCAACATCACAACACTTACTGCCGCGTTTTTCCCAAGCAGGAAGCAAAATTTCACAGCAGCGCGCTGTTCACTTAAATCTGCCATGACAAAAAACGAGGAGCAAGCGAAACTGCTTTTACAAAACGAATTAATGTGACCGGACACAACCTTCCCAGGTGATAACAATGACGGCACTGAACTCAGAACGAGTTGCGCTACGCTCACCTAGCAGGAGAAAGGCATACTACGTAAGCTCCGCCAATCACAGTGCAATTCCGGTTATTTTTCTGTACCCCCTCGTATATACAATACAAATTCTATTACAACATTTTAAAATATATAATTATTTTTATTGTTATAATTAAACATTGTCCATTCGTTCTTGGTGATTATGTACTTTTTTACTCATAAGACAATAATAAATTCATGATTTTTGCTGTTTCTAGAAATTTGTTTAATCAAAATGTGCAATCATTATTCTTCAGACTTCGGTAAGTTAATAGAACATTTTTACTTTGTCAGCCGTCCTTCGTAGTGTAGACAGTAACTGTTGTATCTCTTAGTAAATGTGTACATGGAAGTCCAACAAATTACCATAATACCAGTCGTATTTGAGATATTTATGGCAACTTGTTGGTCTCCCGCATTACACTAGCTCACTGAAGCCGTTGGCTCTGTTCCTACGAATCACAAAGGTTGACACATAAACGTTTACCTCATATGGCATCTCCATTTGGCAACAGGGGTCACATGTATCACATTATCTTCAGTATAATGACACCGAATTTCTTGTGTACACTGGAATCAACATTAAACATTTCTCTTAGTTTGGTCATGCGATGGGGCCGATTTTATTCATTCATATCAAACGCATTTGAAAATTCAGTCTGCAACAAACAATAAATAATTTTTTTACAGCAAAATATATGCAATAAAAATTCTATTCCCTCGTTTTAAATTTATAATTATTTTTATTTTTATTTTTATAATTAAACATTGTCTATCTGTTCTTGGTGATTATGTAATTTTTGATCTCATAAAAGAATAATAAATTAATGATTTTTGGTGTTTCTAGAAATTTGTTTTGTCAAAATGTGCAAGCAATTTTCTTCAGCCTTACGGGAAACAATAGAAGATTTCTACTTTGTCAGCCCACCATCGTAGTGTAGACAGTGACCCTTGTACCTCATTGTAAATGTGCACAAGGAAGTACAACAAATTACCATAATACCAGTCGTATTTGAGATAATTATGGTAAATTGTTGGCCTCCCTCATTACACTAACTCATGGAAGATGTTGAAAAAATGATATATATAATTTCCTATTAAAGCAATTTTCTTTATATAAGTACTATTTTACTTCAGCAAATGCTACAGGAAAATACTAATTTTAGTATTTTCTCTACTAATTAAGAGTAGTTTCAAGGAAAAAATGTTACCTCTTATATACTGTCCATTTTCTTACAGGAGTCATATGCATCACATTATTCACAATAACGCGGCACATCATTTCTTGATTACACTGGATTCATCGTTGAACGTTTCTCTTAGTTTGGTCATACGATGCAGCCGATTTTATTCATTCATCTCAAACTCAGTTGAAAATTAATTCTGCAACAAACAATAAATAATTTTAATACAGAGAAATATAAGCAATACAAATTCTGTTCCTACATTTTAAAAATTTATATTATTTTTATTTTTATAATTAAACATTATCCATTCGTTCTTGGTGATTATGTACTTTGTTAACTCATAAGAGAATAATAAATTAATGATTTTTAGTGTTTCTAGAAACTTGTTTAGTCAAAATGTGCAAGCATTTTTCTTCAGCCTTCGGGGAGTCTATAGAAAATTTCTACTTTGTCAGCCCACCATCCTAGTATAGACAGTGACCGTTGTATCTCGTAGTATCCATTCGTTCTTGGTGATTATGTACTTTGTTAACTCATAAGAGAATAATAAATTAATGATTTTTAGTGTTTCTAGAAACTTGTCTAGTCAAAATGTGCAAGCATTTTTCTGCAGCCTTCGGGGAGTCTATAGAAAATTTCTACTTTGTCAGCCCACCATCCTAGTATAGACAGTGACTGTTGTATCTCGTAGTAAAGGTACATAAGGAAGTCCAACAAATTACCATAATACCAGTCGTATTTGAGATATTTATGGCAACTTGTAGGTCTCCCGTTTTACACTAGCTCACTGCAACCATTCTCACTGTTCCTACTAATCAGTAAAGTTGACACATAGTACAAAACAAAAAGATAATTATAATTTCCTGAAAAAATTGTTATGTAAATGACTACTATTTTATTTCAGCAAATGCTACAGGAAACATTCTAGATTGAGTTAATACGTACTAGTTTCTATACTATTTATGGGTAGTTGCTAACAGTAAACGTTTACATCATCTCATCTCCATTTGGCAATAGTAGTCACATGTATCACATTATCTTCTGTATCATGACACAGCATTTCTTGTGTAAATTGGATTCAACATTAAACATTTTTCCTAGTTTGCTCATAAGATGGGGCCCATTTTATTCATTCATCTTAAACTGATTTGAAAATTCTGCAAAAACACTAAATATTATTAATACATTGAAATATATGCAATACAAATTCTATTCCAACATTTTAAAATTACCTTATAATTATTTTTATTTTTATTTTTATTTCTATAATTAAACATTGTCCATCCAGTCTTGGCGATTATGTAATTTTAGAACTCATAAAAGAATAATAACTTAATGATTTTTGGTGATTATAGAAATTTGTTGTCAAAAAATGAAAGCATTTTTCTTCAGCCTTCGGGGAGTCAATAGAAAATTTCTACTTTGTCAGCCCTCCATCATAGTGTAGACTCTGACCATTGTATCTCGTAGTAAATGTGCACAAAGAAGTCCAAAAAATTACCATAATACCAGTCGTATTTGAGATATTTATGGTAACTTGTTGGTCTCCCGTTTTACACCAGCTCACTGCATCCATTGACACTCTTCCTACTAATCAGTAAAGATGACACATAATAAAAAACAAAAAGATAATTAAATTTCTTTAAAAATTTTATGTAAATGAGTACTATTTTATTTCAGCAAATGCTACAGGAAACATAACAGTTTCAGTTAATACCTTCTAGTTACTATACTATTTATGGGTAGTTTCACACAGAATATTTTTACCTCTTATCTCATCTCCATTTGGCAACAGCATCACATGTATCACATTATCTTCAATATCATGACACCACATTTCTTGTGTACACTGGATTAAACATTAAACATTGTTCCTACTTTCGTCATACGATGGGGCCAATTTTATTAATTCATCTCAAATTAACTTGAAAATTCATTCTACAATATATAATAAATATTATTAATACAGGGAAATATTATATGCAAGACTAATTACAATCATTTAAATTTTTTTTTATAATTTAATGTTCTCCAACCATTCTTGTGAATTAAGTGCTTTTTGACACAGAAATGAATAATAAATAAATGTCTTTCGGTTTTTATGGAAAACGTTTTGGGAGACTGACACCAAATATTTCTTCAAACTTCGGGGAATCAATAAAAGTTTTCTAACTTGTTAGCCCACCATCGTAGTCTAGACACTGACCGTTGTATCTCGTAGTAAATGTGCACATGGAAGTCCAACAAATTACCATAATATCAGTTGTATTTGAGATATTTATGGCAACTTCTTGTTGGTCTCCCGCGTTACGCAAGCTCACTGAAATCGTTGGCACTGTTCCTACTAATCAGTAAGTTTGACACATAGACTTTTACCTCTTATCTCATCTCCATTTGGCAACAGGGGTCACATGTATCACATTATCTTCAGTATCATGACACCGCATTTCCTGTGTACACTGGACTCAACATTAATTCTTTCCTACATTTTAAAATTTATAATTATTTTTATTTTTTTTAATGATCATTATTCAATCATTTTTGGTAAATATGTGCTATTTAACTCAAAAAACATTAAAAAATTAATTAGTTTTAGTGTTTTTAGAAATCTTTTCAGTGAAAATATGCTCACATTTTCTTCAACCTGCGGTTAGTCAACGGTAGTCAGAAGGATATGTAGAAGCTTCAGTTAATACATGCTAGTTTCAATCCTATTTATGGGTAGTTTCAAATGAAAACTTCTACCTCTTATCTCACGTCCATTTGGCAACAGGAGTTACGTTGTTCACATTAATTTCAATATCACGACACCTCATTTCTCGTGTACACTGGATTCAACATTAATTGTGTATCCTAGTTTGGTCATACGATGCAGCCGATTTTATTCATTCATCTCAAACTCAGTTAAAAATTCTTTCTGCAAAAATAATAAATATTATTAATATAGCGAAATACAAGGGGGGACCCAAAAATAACAGGAATTTTTTTTTAAACCGATGTATTTCATTTTTATTACAAAACAACCTTATCACCGTCAAAGTACTCTCCATTACACTTAATACATTTGTCCAATCTGCCATCCCTTTCCTGGAAACATTTTTCAAACTCGTCTGTTGTGATGGCCAACAGCTACTGCCTCGTTTTTTTCTTTACCGCTTCCACGTTGTCAAAATGTTGTCCTTTCATGTCCCTCTTCATTCGCGTAAAACAAGAAGAAATCGCGCGGATCGAGGTCAGGTGAGTAAGGGGCGTGGGGAAAGGGAGTCATGTTGTTTTTTGATAAAAACTGGCGCACTGAAATGGCTGCGTGAGCACAAATTTTTCAGTGACCCTTCTCATCCCCAAATCTTTTGACAAAATTCACTGAACTGAGCTCCAAGTTATTCCAGATAACTTACTAATCTCTTCAATGGTCTGTCGTCAGTCTTCAAGCACGATTCCATGAACTTTTTCAACATTTTCGTCAATTCTGGAAGTTGACGGACGTCCAGAACGTGTTTTGTCATCAATTGACATTTCACCTTCTTTAAAACGAGAAAACCATTGGTACACTTGAGTTTTCCCCATAACACTATCATTGTAAGCTGTTTTCAACATCACAACACTTACTGCCGCGTTTTTCCCAAGCAGGAAGCAAAATTTCACAGCAGCGCGCTGTTCACTTAAATCTGCCATGACAAAAAACGAGGAGCAAGCGAAACTGCTTTTACAAAACGAATTAATGTGACCGGACACAACCTTCCCAGGTGATAACAATGACGGCACTGAACTCAGAACGAGTTGCGCTACGCTCACCTAGCAGGAGAAAGGAATACTACGTAAGCTCCGCCAATCACAGTGCAATTCCGGTTATTTTTCTGTACCCCCTCGTATATACAATACAAATTCTATTACAACATTTTAAAATATATAATTATTTTTATTGTTATAATTAAACATTGTCCATTCGTTCTTGGTGATTATGTACTTTTTTACTCATAAGACAATAATAAATTCATGATTTTTGCTGTTTCTAGAAATTTGTTTAATCAAAATGTGCAATCATTATTCTTCAGACTTCGGTAAGTTAATAGAACATTTTTACTTTGTCAGCCGTCCTTCGTAGTGTAGACAGTAACTGTTGTATCTCTTAGTAAATGTGTACATGGAAGTCCAACAAATTACCATAATACCAGTCGTATTTGAGATATTTATGGCAACTTGTTGGTCTCCCGCATTACACTAGCTCACTGAAGCCGTTGGCTCTGTTCCTACGAATCACAAAGGTTGACACATAAACGTTTACCTCATATGGCATCTCCATTTGGCAACAGGGGTCACATGTATCACATTATCTTCAGTATAATGACACCGAATTTCTTGTGTACACTGGAATCAACATTAAACATTTCTCTTAGTTTGGTCATGCGATGGGGCCGATTTTATTCATTCATATCAAACGCATTTGTAAATTCAGTCTGCAACAAACAATAAATAATTTTTTTACAGCAAAATATATGCAATAAAAATTCTATTCCCTCGTTTTAAATTTATAATTATTTTTATTTTTATTTTTATAATTAAACATTGTCTATCTGTTCTTGGTGATTATGTAATTTTTGATCTCATAAAAGAATAATAAATTAATGATTTTTGGTGTTTCTAGAAATTTGTTTTGTCAAAATGTGCAAGCAATTTTCTTCAGCCTTACGGGAAACAATAGAAGATTTCTATTTTGTCAGCCCACCATCGTAGTGTAGACAGTGACCCTTGTACCTCATAGTAAATGTGCACAAGGAAGTACAACAAATTACCATAATACCAGTCGTATTTGAGATAATTATGGTAAATTGTTGGCCTCCCTCATTACACTAACTCATGGAAGATGTTGATAAAATGATATATATAATTTCCTATTAAAGCAATTTTCTTTATATAAGTACTATTTTACTTCAGCAAATGCTACAGGAAAATACTAATTTTAGTATTTTCTCTACTAATTAAGAGTAGTTTCAAGGAAAAAATGTTACCTCTTATATACTGTCCATTTTCTTACAGGAGTCATATGCATCACATTATTCACAATAACGCGGCACATCATTTCTTGATTACACTGGATTCATCGTTGAACGTTTCTCTTAGTTTGGTCATACGATGCAGCCGATTTTATTCATTCATCTCAAACTCAGTTGAAAATTAATTCTGCAACAAACAATAAATAATTTTAATACAGAGAAATATAAGCAATACAAATTCTGTTCCTACATTTTAAAAATTTATATTATTTTATTTTTATAATTAAACATTATCCATTCGTTCTTGGTGATTATGTACTTTGTTAACTCATAAGAGAATAATAAATTAATGATTTTTAGTGTTTCTAGAAACTTGTTTAGTCAAAATGTGCAAGCATTTTTCTTCAGCCTTCGGGGAGTCTATAGAAAATTTCTACTTTGTCAGCCCACCATCCTAGTATAGAAAGTGACCGTTGTATCTCGTAGTATCCATTCGTTCTTGGTGATTATGTACTTTGTTAACTCATAAGAGAATAATAAATTAATGATTTTTAGTGTTTCTAGAAACTTGTCTAGTCAAAATGTGCAAGCATTTTTCTTCAGCCTTCGGGGAGTCTATAGAAAATTTCTACTTTGTCAGCCCACCATCCTAGTATAGACAGTGACCGTTGTATCTCGTAGTAAAGGTACATAAGGAAGTCCAACAAATTACCATAATACCAGTCGTATTTGAGATATTTATGGCAACTTGTAGGTCTCCCGTTTTACACTAGCTCACTGCAACCATTCTCACTGTTCCTACTAATCAGTAAAGTTGACACATAGTACAAAACAAAAAGATAATTATAATTTCCTGAAAAAATTGTTATGTAAATGACTACTATTTTATTTCAGCAAATGCTACAGGAAACATTCTAGATTGAGTTAATACGTACTAGTTTCTATACTATTTATGGGTAGTTGCTAACAGTAAACGTTTACATCATCTCATCTCCATTTGGCAATAGTAGTCACATGTATCACATTATCTTCTGTATCATGACACAGCATTTCTTGTGTAAATTGGATTCAACATTAAACATTTTTCCTAGTTTGCTCATAAGATGGGGCCCATTTTATTCATTCATCTTAAACTGATTTGAAAATTCTGCAAAAACACTAAATATTATTAATACATTGAAATATATGCAATACAAATTCTATTCCAACATTTTAAAATTACCTTATAATTATTTTTATTTTTATTTTTATTTCTATAATTAAACATTGTCCATCCAGTCTTGGCGATTATGTAATTTTAGAACTCATAAAAGAATAATAACTTAATGATTTTTGGTGATTATAGAAATTTGTTAAGTCAAAAAATGAAAGCATTTTTCTTCAGCCTTCGGGGAGTCAATAGAAAATTTCTACTTTGTCAGCCCTCCATCATAGTGTAGACTCTGACCATTGTATCTCGTAGTAAATGTGCACAAAGAAGTCCAAAATATTACCATAATACCAGTCGTATTTGAGATATTTATGGTAACTTGTTGGTCTCCCGTTTTACACCAGCTCACTGCATCCATTGACACTCTTCCTACTAATCAGTAAAGATGACACATAATAAAAAACAAAAAGATAATTAAATTTCTTTAAAAATTTTATGTAAATGAGTACTATTTTATTTCAGCAAATGCTACAGGAAACATAACAGTTTCAGTTAATACCTTCTAGTTACTATACTATTTATGGGTAGTTTCACACAGAATATTTTTACCTCTTATCACATCTCCATTTGGCAACAGCATCACATGTATCACATTATCTTCAATATCATGACACCACATTTCTTGTGTACACTGGATTAAACATTAAACATTGTTCCTACTTTCGTCATACGATGGGGCCAATTTTATTAATTCATCTCAAATTAACTTGAAAATTCATTCTACAACATATAATAAATATTATTAATACAGGGAAATATTATATGCAAGACAAATTACAATCATTTAAATTTTTTTTTATAATTTAACGTTCTCCAACCATTCTTGTGAATTAAGTGCTTTTTGACACAGAAATGAGAATAAATAGATGTGTTTCGGTTTTTATGGAAAACGTTTTGGGAGACTGACACCAAATATTTCTTCAAACTTCGGGGAATCAATAAAGGTTTTCTAACTTGTTAGCCCACCATCGTAGTCTAGACACTGACCGTTGTATCTCGTAGTAAATGTGCACATGGAAGTCCAACAAATTACCATAATATCAGTTGTATTTGAGATATTTATGGCAACTTCTTGTTTGTCTCCCACGTTACACAAGCTCACTGAAGCCGTTGGCACTGTTCCTACTAATCAGTAAGTTTGACACATAGACTTTTACCTCTTATCTCATCTCCATTTGGCAACAGGGGTCACATGTATCACATTATCTTCAGTATCATGACACCGCATTTCTTGTGTATACTGGACTCAACATTAATTCTTTCCTACATTTTAAAATTTATAATTATTTTTATTTTTTTTTAATGATCATTATTCAATCATTCTTGGTAAATATGTGCTATTTAACTCAAAAAACATTAAAAAATTAATTAATTTTAGTGTTTCTAGAAATCTTTTCAGTGAAAATATGCTCACATTTTCTTCAACCTGCGGTTAGTCAACGGTAGTCAGAAGGATATGTAGAAGCTTCAGTTAATACATGCTAGTTTCAATCCTATTTATGGGTAGTTTCAAATGAAAACTTCTACCTCTTATCTCACGTCCATTTGGCAACAGGAGTTACGTTGTTCACATTAATTTCAATATCACGACACCTCATTTCTCGTGTACACTGGATTCAACATTAATTGTGTCTCCTAGTTTGGTCATACGATGCAGCCGATTTTATTCATTCATCTCAAACTCAGTTAAAAATTCTTTCTGCAAAAATAATAAATATTATTAATATAGCGAAATACAAGGGGGGACCCAAAAATAACAGGAATTTTTTTTTAAACCGATGTATTTCATTTTTATTACAAAACAACCTTATCACCGTCAAAGTACTCTCCATTACACTTAATACATTTGTCCAATCTGCCATCCCTTTCCTGGAAACATTTTTCAAACTCGTCTGTTGTGATGGCCAACAGCTCCTGCCTCGTTTTTTTCTTTACCGCTTCCACGTTGTCAAAATGTTGTCCTTTCATGTCCCTCTTCATTCGCGTAAAACAAGAAGAAATCGCGCGGATCGAGGTCAGGTGAGTAAGGGGCGTGGGGAAAGGGAGTCATGTTGTTTTTTGATAAAAACTGGCGCACTGAAATGGCTGCGTGAGCACAAATTTTTCAGTGACCCTTCTCATCCCCAAATCTTTTGACAAAATTCACTGAACTGAGCTCCAAGTTATTCCAGATAACTTACTAATCTCTTCAATGGTCTGTCGTCAGTCTTCAAGCACGATTCCATGAACTTTTTCAACATTTTCGTCAATTCTGGAAGTTGACGGACGACCAGAACGTGTTTTGTCATCAATTGACATTTCACCTTCTTTAAAACGAGAAAACCATTGGTACACTTGAGTTTTCCCCATAACACTATCATTGTAAGCTGTTTTCAACATCACAACACTTACTGCCGCGTTTTTCCCAAGCAGGAAGCAAAATTTCACAGCAGCGCGCTGTTCACTTAAATCTGCCATGACAAAAAACGAGGAGCAAGTGAAACTGCTTTTACAAAACGAATTAATGTGACCGGACACAACCTTCCCAGGTGATAACAATGACGGCACTGAACTCAGAACGAGTTGCGCTACGCTCACCTAGCAGGAGAAAGGCATACTACGTAAGCTCCGCTAATCACAGTGCAATTCCAGTTATTTTTCTGTACCCCCTCGTATATACAATACAAATTCTATTACAACATTTTAAAATATATAATTATTTTTATTGTTATAATTAAACATTGTCCATTCGTTCTTGGTGATTATGTACTTTTTTACTCATAAGACAATAATAAATTCATGATTTTTGCTGTTTCTAGAAATTTGTTTAATCAAAATGTGCAATCATTATTCTTCAGACTTCGGGAAGTTAATAGAACATTTTTACTTTGTCAGCCGTCCTTCGTAGTGTAGACAGTAACTGTTGTATCTCTTAGTAAATGTGTACATGGAAGTCCAACAAATTACCATAATACCAGTCGTATTTGAGATATTTATGGCAACTTGTTGGTCTCCCGCATTACACTAGCTCACTGAAGCCGTTGGCTCTGTTCCTACGAATCACAAAGGTTGACACATATACGTTTACCTCATATGGCATCTCCATTTGGCAACAGGGGTCTCATGTATCACATTATCTTCAGTATAATGACACCGAATTTCTTGTGTACACTGGAATCAACATTAAATATTTCTCTTAGTTTGGTCATGCGATGGGGCCGATTTTATTCATTCATCTCAAATGCATTTGAAAATTCAGTCTGCAACAAACAATAAATAATTTTTATACAGCAAAATATATGCAATAAAAATTCTATTCCCTCTTTTAAATTTATAATTACTTTTATTTTTATTTTTATAATTAAACATTGTCCATATCTTCTTGGTGATTATGTAATTTTTTATCTCATAAAACAATAATAAGTTAATGATTTTTGGTGTTTCTAGAAATTTGTTTTGTCAAAATGTGCAAGCAATTTTCTTCAGCCTTACGGGAAACAATAGAAGATTTCTACTTTGTCAGCCCACCATCGTAGTGTAGACAGTGACCCTTGTACCTCATTGTAAATGTGCACAAGGAAGTACAACAAATTACCATAATACCAGTCGTATTTGAGATAATTATGGTAAATTGTTGGCCTCCCTCATTACACTAACTCATGGAAGATGTTGAAAAAATGATATATATAATTTCCTATTAAAGCAATTTTCTTTATATAAGTACTATTTTACTTCAGCAAATGCTACAGGAAAATACTAATTTTAGTATTTTCTCTACTAATTAAGAGTAGTTTCAAGGAAAAAATGTTACCTCTTATATACTGTCCATTTTCTTACAGGAGTCATATGCATCACATTATTCACAATAACGCGGAATATCATTTCTTGATTACACTGGATTAATCGTTGAACGTTTCTCTTAGTTTGGTCATACGATGCAGCCGGTTTTATTCATTCATCTCAAACTCAGTTGAAAATTAATTCTGCAACAAACAATAAATAATTTTAATACAGAGAAATATAAGCAATACAAATTCTGTTCCTACATTTTAAAAATTTATATTATTTTTATTTTTATAATTAAACATTATCCATTCGTTCTTGGTGATTATGTACTTTGTTAACTCATAAGAGAATAATAAATTAATGATTTTTAGTGTTTCTAGAAACTTGTTTAGTCAAAATGTGCAAGCATTTTTCTTCAGCCTTCCGGGAGTCTATAGAAAATTTCTACTTTGTCAGCCCACCATCCTAGTATAGACAGTGACCGTTGTATCTCTTAGTAAAGGTACATAAGGAAGTCCAACAAATTACCATAATACCAGTCGTATTTGAGATATTTATGGCAACTTGTAGGTCTCCCGTTTTACACTAGCTCATTGCAACCATTCTCACTGTTCCTACTAATCAGTAAAGTTGACACATAGTACAAAACAAAAAGATAATTATAATTTCCTGAAAAAATTGTTATGTAAATGACTACTATTTTATTTCAGCAAATGCTACAGGAAACATTCTAGATTGAGTTAATACGTACTAGTTTCTATACTATTTATGGGTAGTTGCTAACAGTAAACGTTTACATCATCTCATCTCCATTTGGCAATAGTAGTCACATGTATCACATTATCTTCTGTATCATGACACAGCATTTCTTGTGTAAATTGGATTCAACATTAAACATTTTTCCTAGTTTGCTCATAAGATGGGGCCCATTTTATTCATTCATCTTAAACTGATTTGAAAATTCTGCAAAAACACTAAATATTATTAATACATTGAAATATATGCAATACAAATTCTATTCCAACATTTTAAAATTACCTTATAATTATTTTTATTTTTATTTTTATTTCTATAATTAAACATTGTCCATCCAGTCTTGGCGATTATGTAATTTTAGAACTCATAAAAGAATAATAACTTAATGATTTTTGGTGATTATAGAAATTTGTTAAGTCAAAATATGCAAGCATTTGTCTTCAGCCTTCGGGGAGTCAATAGAAAATTTCTACTTTGTCAGCCCTCCATCATAGTGTAGACTCTGACCATTGTATCTCATAGTAAATGTGCACAAAGAAGTCCAAAATATTACCATAATACCAGTCGTATTTGAGATATTTATGGTAACTTGTTGGTCTCCCGTTTTACACCAGCTCACTGCATCCATTGACACTCTTCCTACTAATCAGTAAAGATGACACATAATAAAAAACAAAAAGATAATTAAATTTCTTTAAAAATTTTATGTAAATGAGTACTATTTTATTTCAGCAAATGCTACAGGATACATAACAGTTTCAGTTAATACCTTCTAGTTACTATACTATTTATGGGTAGTTTCACACAGAATATTTTTACCTCTTATCTCATCTCCATTTGGCAACAGCATCACCTGTATCACATTATCTTCAATATCATGACACCACATTTCTTGTGTACACTGGATTAAACATTAAACATTGTTCCTACTTTCGTCATACGATGGGGCCAATTTTATTAATTCATCTCAAATTAACTTGAAAATTCATTCTACAACATATAATAAATATTATTAATACAGGGAAATATTATATGCAAGACTAATTACAATCATTTAAATTTTTTTTTATAATTTAACGTTCTCCAACCATTCTTGTGAATTAAGTGCTTTTTGACACAGAAATGAATAATAAATAAATGTCTTTCGGTTTTTATGGAAAACGTTTTGGGAGACTGACACCAAATATTTCTTCAAACTTCGGGGAATCAATAAAAGTTTTCTAACTTGTTAGCCCACCATCGTAGTCTAGACACTGACCGTTGTATCTCGTAGTAAATGTGCACATGGAAGTCCAACAAATTACCATAATATCAGTTGTATTTGAGATATTTATGGCAACTTCTTGTTGGTCTCCCGCGTTACGCAAGCTCACTGAAATCGTTGGCACTGTTCCTACTAATCAGTAAGTTTGACACATAGACTTTTACCTCTTATCGCATCTCCATTTGGCAACAGGGGTCACATGTATCACATTATCTTCAGTATCATGACACCGCATTTCCTGTGTACACTGGACTCAACATTAATTCTTTCCTACATTTTAAAATTTATAATTATTTTTATTTTTTTGTAATGATCATTATTCAATCATTTTTGGTAAATATGTGCTATTTAACTCAAAAAACATTAAAAAATTAATTAATTTTAGTGTTTTTAGAAATCTTTTCAGTGAAAATATGCTCACATTTTCTTCAACCTGCGGTTAGTCAACGGTAGTCAGAAGGATATGTAGAAGCTTCAGTTAATACATACTAGTTTCAATCCTATTTATGGGTAGTTTCAAATGAAAACTTCTACCTCTTATCTCACGTCCATTTGGCAACAGGAGTTACGTTGTTCACATTAATTTCAATATCACGACACCTCATTTCTCGTGTACACTGGATTCAACATTAATTGTGTCTCCTAGTTTGGTCATACGATGCAGCCGATTTTATTCATTCATCTCAAACTCAGTTAAAAATTCTTTCTGCAAAAATAATAAATATTATTAATATAGCGAAATACAAGGGGGGACCCAAAAATAACAGGAATTTTTTTTTAAACCGATGTATTTCATTTTTATTACAAAACAACCTTATCACCGTCAAAGTACTCTCCATTACACTTAATACATTTGTCCAATCTGCCATCCCTTTCCTGGAAACATTTTTCAAACTCGTCTGTTGTGATGGCCAACAGCTACTGCCTCGTTTTTTTCTTTACCGCTTCCACGTTGTCAAAATGTTGTCCTTTCATGTCCCTCTTCATTCGCGTAAAACAAGAAGAAATCGCGCGGATCGAGGTCAGGTGAGTAAGGGGCGTGGGGAAAGGGAGTCATGTTGTTTTTTGATAAAAACTGGCGCACTGAAATGGCTGCGTGAGCACAAATTTTTCAGTGACCCTTCTCATCCCCAAATCTTTTGACAAAATTCACTGAACTGAGCTCCAAGTTATTCCAGATAACTTACTAATCTCTTCAATGGTCTGTCGTCAGTCTTCAAGCACGATTCCATGAACTTTTTCAACATTTTCGTCAATTCTGGAAGTTGACGGACGTCCAGAACGTGTTTTGTCATCAATTGACATTTCACCTTCTTTAAAACGAGAAAACCATTGGTACACTTGAGTTTTCCCCATAACACTATCATTGTAAGCTGTTTTCAACATCACAACACTTACTGCCGCGTTTTTCCCAAGCAGGAAGCAAAATTTCACAGCAGCGCGCTGTTCACTAAAATCTGCCATGACAAAAAACGAGGAGCAAGCGAAACTGCTTTTACAAAACGAATTAATGTGACCGGACACAACCTTCCCAGGTGATAACAATGACGGCACTGAACTCAGAACGAGTTGCGCTACGCTCACCTAGCAGGAGAAAGGCATACTACGTAAGCTCCGCCAATCACAGTGCAATTCCGGTTATTTTTCTGTACCCCCTCGTATATACAATACAAATTCTATTACAACATTTTAAAATATATAATTATTTTTATTGTTATAATTAAACATTGTCCATTCGTTCTTGGTGATTATGTACTTTTTTACTCATAAGACAATAATAAATTCATGATTTTTGCTGTTTCTAGAAATTTGTTTAATCAAAATGTGCAATCATTATTCTTCAGACTTCGGTAAGTTAATAGAACAATTTTACTTTGTCAGCCGTCCTTCGTAGTGTAGACAGTAACTGTTGTATCTCTTAGTAAATGTGTACATGGAAGTCCAACAAATTACCATAATACCAGTCGTATTTGAGATATTTATGGCAACTTGTTGGTCTCCCGCATTACACTAGCTCACTGAAGCCGTTGGCTCTGTTCCTACGAATCACAAAGGTTGACACATAAACGTTTACCTCATAATGCATCTCCATTTGGCAACAGGGGTCTCATGTATCACATTATCTTCAGTATAATGACACCGAATTTCTTGTGTACACTGGAATCAACATTAAATATTTCTCTTAGTTTGGTCATGCGATGGGGCCGATTTTATTCATTCATCTCAAATGCATTTGAAAATTCAGTCTGCAACAAACAATAAATAATTTTTATACAGCAAAATATATGCAATAAAAATTCTATTCCCTCATTTTAAATTTATAATTACTTTTATTTTTATTTTTATAATTAAACATTGTCCACATCTTCTTGGTGATTATGTAATTTTTGATCTCATAAAACAATAATAAGTTAATGATTTTTGGTGTTTCTAGAAATTTGTTTTGTCAAAATGTGCAAGCAATTTTCTTCAGCCTTCGGGGAAACAATAGAAGATTTCTACTTTGTCAGCCCACCATCGTAGTGTAGACAGTGACCCTTGTACCTCATAGTAAATGTGCACAAGGAAGTACAACAAATTACCATAATACCAGTCGTATTTGAGATAATTATGGTAAATTGTTGGCCTCCCTCATTACACTAACTCATGGAAGATGTTGAAAAAATGATATATATAATTTCCTATTAAAGCAATTTTCTTTATATAAGTACTATTTTACTTCAGCAAATGCTACAGGAAAATACTAATTTTAGTATTTTCTCTACTAATTAAGAGTAGTTTCAAGGAAAAAATGTTACCTCTTATATACTGTCCATTTTCTTACAGGAGTCATATGCATCACATTATTCACAATAACGCGGAATATCATTTCTTGATTACACTGGATTCATCGTTGAACGTTTCTCTTAGTTTGGTCATACGATGCAGCCGATTTTATTCATTCATCTCAAACTCAGTGGAAATTAATTCTGCAACAAACAATAAATAATTTTAATACAGAGAAATATAAGCAATACAAATTCTGTTCCTACATTTTAAAAATTTATATTATTTTTATTTTTATAATTAAACATTATCCATTCGTTCTTGGTGATTATGTACTTTGTTAACTCATAAGAGAATAATAAATTAATGATTTTTAGTGTTTCTAGAAACTTGTTTAGTCAAAATGTGCAAGCATTTTTCTTCAGCCTTCGGGGAGTCTATAGAAAATTTCTACTTTGTCAGCCCACCATCCTAGTATAGACAGTGACCGTTGTATCTCGTAGTAAAGGTACATAAGGAAGTCCAACAAATTACCATAATACCAGTCGTATTTGAGATATTTATGGCAACTTGTAGATCTCCCGTTTTACACTAGCTCATTGCAACCATTCTCACTGTTCCTACTAATCAGTAAAGTTGACACATAGTACAAAACAAAAAGATAATTATAATTTCCTGAAAAAATTGTTATGTAAATGACTACTATTTTATTTCAGCAAATGCTACAGGAAACATTCTAGATTGAGTTAATACGTACTAGTTTCTATACTATTTATGGGTAGTTGCTAACAGTAAACGTTTACACCATCTCATCTCCATTTGGCAATAGTAGTCACATGTATCACATTATCTTCTGTATCATGACACAGCATTTCTTGTGTAAATTGGATTCAACATTAAACATTTTTCCTAGTTTGCTCATAAGATGGGGCCCATTTTATTCATTCATCTTAAACTGATTTGAAAATTCTGCAAAAACACTAAATATTATTAATACATTGAAATATATGCAATACAAATTCTATTCCAACATTTTAAAATTACCTTATAATTATTTTTATTTTTATTTTTATTTCTATAATTAAACATTGTCCATCCAGTCTTGGCGATTATGTAATTTTAGAACTCATAAAAGAATAATAACTTAATGATTTTTGGTGATTATAGAAATTTGTTAAGTCAAAAAATGAAAGCATTTTTCTTCAGCCTTCGGGGAGTCAATAGAAAATTTCTACTTTGTCAGCCCTCCATCATAGTGTAGACTCTGACCATTGTATCTCATAGTAAATGTGCACAAAGAAGTCCAAAATATTACCATAATACCAGTCGTATTTGAGATATTTATGGTAACTTGTTGGTCTCCCGTTTTACAACAGCTCACTGCATCCATTGACACTCTTCCTACTAATCAGTAAAGATGACACATAATAAAAAACAAAAAGATAATTAAATTTCTTTAAAAATTTTATGTAAATGAGTACTATTTTATTTCAGCAAATGCTACAGGAAACATAACAGTTTCAGTTAATACCTTCTAGTTACTATACTATTTATGGGTAGTTTCACACAGAATATTTTTACCTCTTATCTCATCTCCATTTGGCAACAGCATCACATGTATCACATTATCTTCAATATCATGACACCACATTTCTTGTGTACACTGGATTAAACATTAAACATTGTTCCTACTTTCGTCATACGATGGGGCCAATTTTATTAATTCATCTCAAATTAACTTGAAAATTCATTCTACAACATATAATAAATATTATTAATACAGGGAAATATTATATGCAAGACTAATTACAATCATTTAAATTTTTTTTTATAATTTAACGTTCTCCAACCATTCTTGTGAATTAAGTGCTTTTTGACACAGAAATGAATAATAAATAAATGTCTTTCGGTTTTTATGGAAAACGTTTTGGGAGACTGACACCAAATATTTCTTCAAACTTCGGGGAATCAATAAAAGTTTTCTAACTTGTTAGCCCACCATCGTAGTCTAGACACTGACCGTTGTATCTCGTAGTAAATGTGCACATGGAAGTCCAACAAATTACCATAATATCAGTTGTATTTGAGATATTTATGGCAACTTCTTGTTGGTCTCCCGCGTTACACAAGCTCACTGAAACCGTTGGCACTGATCCTACTAATCAGTAAGTTTGACACATAGACTTTTACCTCTTATCTCATCTCTATTTGGCAACAGGGGTCACATGTATCACATTATCTTCAGTATCATGACACCGCATTTCTTGTGTACACTGGACTCAACATTAATTCTTTCCTACATTTTAAAATTTATAATTATTTTTATTTTTTTTTAATGATCATTATTCAATCATTCTTGGTAAATATGTGCTATTTAACACAAAAAACATTAAAAAATTAATTAGTTTTAGTGTTTCTAGAAATCTTTTCAGTGAAAATATGCTCACATTTTCTTCAACCTGCGGTTAGTCAACGGTAGTCAGAAGGATATGTAGAAGCTTCAGTTAATACATGCTAGTTTCAATCCTATTTATGGGTAGTTTCAAATGAAAACTTCTACCTCTTATCTCACGTCCATTTGGCAACAGGAGTTACGTTGTTCACATTAATTTCAATATCACGACACCTCATTTCTCGTGGACACTGGATTCAACATTAATTGTGTCTCCTAGTTTGGTCATACGATGCAGCCGATTTTATTCATTCATCTCAAACTCAGTTAAAAATTCTTTCTGCAAAAATAATAAATATTATTAATATAGCGAAATACAAGGGGGGACCCAAAAATAACAGGAATTTTTTTTTAACCGATGTATTTCATTTTTATTACAAAACAACCTTATCACCGTCAAAGTACTCTCCATTACACTTAATACATTTGTCCAATCTGCCATCCCTTTCCTGGAAACATTTTTCAAACTCGTCTGTTGTGATGGCCAACAGCTACTGCCTGGTTTTTTTCTTTACCGTTTCCACGTTGTAAAAATGTTGTCCTTTCATGTCCCTCTTCATTCGCGTAAAACAAGAAGAAATCGCGCGGATCGAGGTCAGGTGAGTAAGGGGCGTGGGGAAAGGGAGTCATGTTGTTTTTTGATAAAAACTGGCGCACTGAAATGGCTGCGTGAGCACAAATTTTTCAGTGACCCTTCTCATCCCCAAATCTTTTGACAAAATTCACTGAACTGAGCTCCAAGTTATTCCAGATAACTTACTAACCTCTTCAATGGTCTGTCGTCAGTCTTCAAGCACGATTCCATGAACTTTTTCAACATTTTCGTCAATTCTGGAAGTTGACGGACGTCCAGAACGTGTTTTGTCATCAATTGACATTTCACCTTCTTTAAAACGAGAAAACCATTGGTACACTTGAGTTTTCCCCATAACACTATCATTGTAAGCTGTTTTCAACATCACAACACTTACTGCCGCGTTTTTCCCAAGCAGGAAGCAAAATTTCACAGCAGCGCGCTGTTCACTTAAATCTGCCATGACAAAAAACGAGGAGCAAGCGAAACTGCTTTTACAAAACGAATTACTGTGACCGGACACAACCTTCCCAGGTGATAACAATGACGGCACTGAACTCAGAACGAGTTGCGCTACGCTCACCTAGCAGGAGAAAGGCATACTACGTAAGCTCCGCCAATCACAGTGCAATTCCGGTTATTTTTCTGTACCCCCTCGTATATACAATACAAATTCTATTACAACATTTTTAAATATATAATTATTTTTATTGTTGTAATTAAACATTGTCCATTCGTTCTTGGTGATTATGTACTTTTTTACTCATAAGACAATAATAAATTCATGATTTTTGCTGTTCCTAGAAATTTCTTTAATCAAAATGTGCAATCATTATTCTTCAGACTTCGGGAAGTTAATAGAACATTTTTACTTTGTCAGCCGTCCTTCGTAGTGTAGACAGTAACTGTTGTATCTCTTAGTAAATGTGTACATGGAAGTCCAACAAATTACCATAATACCAGTCGTATTTGAGATATTTATGGCAACTTGTTGGTCTCCCGCATTACACTAGCTCACTGAAGCCGTTGGCTTTGTTCCTACGAATCACAAAGGTTGACACATAAACGTTTACCTCATATGGCATCTCCATTTGGCAACAGGGGTCACATGTATCACATTATCTTCAGTATAATGACACCGAATTTCTTGTGTTCACTGGAATCAACATTAAACATTTCTCTTAGTTTGGTCATGCGATGGGGCCGATTTTATTCATTCATCTCAAACGCATTTGAAAATTCAGTCTGCAACAAACAATAAATAATTTTTATACAGCAAAATATATGCAATAAAAATTCTATTCCCTCATTTTAAATTTATAATTACTTTTATTTTTATTTTTATAATTAACCATTGTCCATCTGTTCTTGGTGATTATGTAATTTTTGATCTCATAAAACAATAATAAATTAATGATTTTTGGTGTTTCTAGAAATTTGTTTTGTCAAAATGTGCAAGCAATTTTCTTCAGCCTTCGGGGAAACAATAGAAGATTTCTACTTTGTCAGCCCACCATCGTAGTGTAGACAGTGACCCTTGTACCTCATAGTAAATGTGCACAAGGAAGTACAACAAATTACCATAATACCAGTCGTATTTGAGATAATTATGGTAAATTGTTGGCCTCCCTCATTACACTAACTCATGGAAGATGTTGAAAAAATGATATATATAATTTCCTATTAAAGCAATTTTCTTTATATAAGTACTATTTTACTTCAGCAAATGCTACAGGAAAATACTAATTTTAGTATTTTCTCTACTAATTAAGAGTAGTTTCAAGGAAAAAATGTTACCTCTTATATACTGTCCATTTTCTTACAGGAGTCATATGCATCACATTATTCACAATAACGTGGCACATCATTTCTTGATTACACTGGATTCATCGTTGAACGTTTCTCTTAGTTTGGTCATACGATGCAGCCGATTTTATTCATTCATCTCAAACTCAGTTGAAAATTAATTCTGCAACAAACAATAAATAATTTTAATACAGAGAAATATAAGCAATACAAATTCTGTTCCTACATTTTAAAAATTTATATTATTTTTATTTTTATAAATAAACATTATCCATTCGTTCTTGGTGATTATGTACTTTGTTAACTCATAAGAGAATAATAAATTAATGATTTTTAGTGTTTCTAGAAACTTGTTTAGTCAAAATGTGCAAGCATTTTTCTTCAGCCTTCGGGGAGTCTATAGAAAATTTCTACTTTGTCAGCCCACCATCCTAGTATAGACAGTGACCGTTGTATCTCGTAGTATCCATTCGTACTTGGTGATTATGTACTTTGTTAACTCATAAGAGAATAATAAATTAATGATTTTTAGTGTTTCTAGAAACTTGTTTAGTCAAAATGTGCAAGCATTTTTCTTCAGCCTTCGGGGAGTCTATAGAAAATTTCTACTTTGTCAGCCCACCATCCTAGTATAGACAGTGACCGTTGTATCTCGTAGTAAAGGTACATAAGGAAGTCCAACAAATTACCATAGTACCAGTCGTATTTGAGATATTTATGGCAACTTGTAGGTCTCCCGTTTTACACTAGCTCACTGCAACCATTCTCACTGTTCCTACTAATCAGTAAAGTTGACACATAATACAAAACAAAAAGATAATTATAATTTCCTGAAAAAATTGTTATGTAAATGAGTACTATTTTATTTCAGCAAATGCTACAGGAAACATTCTAGATTGAGTTAATACGTACTAGTTTCTATACTATTTATGGGTAATTGCTAACAGTAAACGTTTACATCATCTCATCTCCATTTGGCAATAGTAGTCACATGTATCACATTATCTTCTGTATCATGACACAGCATTTCTTGTGTAAATTGGATTCAACATTAAACATTTTTCCTAGTTTGCTCATAAGATGGGGCCCATTTTATTCATTCATCTTAAACTGATTTGAAAATTCTGCAAAAACACTAAATATTATTAATACATTGAAATATATGCAATACAAATTCTATTCCAACATTTTAAAATTACCTTATAATTATTTTTATTTTTATTTTTATTTCTATAATTAAACATTGTCCATCCAGTCTTGGCGATTATGTAATTTTAGAACTCATAAAAGAATAATAACTTAATGATTTTTGGTGATTATAGAAATTTGTTAAGTCAAAATATGCAAGCATTTTTCTTCAGCCTTCGGTGAGTCAATAGAAAATTTCTACTTTGTCAGCCCTCCATCATAGTGTAGACTCTGACCATTGTATCTCGTAGTAAATGTGCACAAAGAAGTCCAAAATATTACCATAATACCAGTCGTATTTGAGATATTTATGGTAACTTGTTGGTCTCCCGTTTTACACCAGCTCACTGCATCCATTGACAATCTTCCTACTAATCAGTAAAGATGACACATAATAAAAAACAAAAAGATAATTAAATTTCTTTAAAAATTTTATGTAAATGAGTACTATTTTATTTCAGCAAATGCTACAGGAAACATAACAGTTTCAGTTAATACCTTCTAGTTACTATACTATTTATGGGTAGTTTCACACAGAATATTTTTACCTCTTATCACATCTCCATTTGGCAACAGCATCACATGTATCACATTATCTTCAATATCATGACACCACATTTCTTGTGTACACTGGATTAAACATTAAACTTTGTTCCTACTTTCGTCATACGATGGGGCCAATTTTATTAAGTCATCTCAAATTAACTTGAAAATTCATTCTACAACATATAATAAATACTATTAATACAGGGAAATATTATATGCAAGACAAATTACAATCATTTAAATTTTTTTTTATAATTTAACGTTCTCCAACCATTCTTGTGAATTAAGTGCTTTTTGACACAGAAATGAGAATAAATAAATGTCTTTCGGTTTTTATGGAAAACGTTTTGGGAGACTGACACCAAATATTTCTTCAAGCTTCGGGGAATCAATAAAGGTTTTCTAACTTGTTAGCCCACCATCGTAGTCTAGACACTGACCGTTGTATCTCGTAGTAAATGTGCACATGGAAGTCCAACAAATTACCATAATATCAGTTGTATTTGAGATATTTATGGCAACTTCTTGTTGGTCTCCCACGTTACACAAGCTCACTGAAGCCGTTGGCACTGTTCCTACTAATCAGTAAGTTTGACACATAGACTTTTACCTCTTATCTCATCTCCATTTGGCAACAGGGGTCACATGTATCACATTATCTTCAGTATCATGACACCGCATTTCTTGTGTATACTGGACTCAACATTAATTCTTTCCTACATTTTAAAATTTATAATTATTTTTATTTTTTTTTAATGATCATTATTCAATCATTCTTGGTAAATATGTGCTATTTAACTCAAAAAACATTAAAAAATTAATTAATTTTAGTGTTTCTAGAAATCTTTTCAGTGAAAATATGCTCACATTTTCTTCAACCTGCGGTTAGTCAACGGTAGTCAGAAGGATATGTAGAAGCTTCAGTTAATACATGCTAGTTTCAATCCTATTTATGGGTAGTTTCAAATGAAAACTTCTACCTCTTATCTCACGTCCATTTGGCAACAGGAGTTACGTTGTTCACATTAATTTCAATATCACGACACCTCATTTCTCGTGGACACTGGATTCAACATTAATTGTGTCTCCTAGTTTGGTCATACGATGCAGCCGATTTTATTCATTCATCTCAAACTCAGTTAAAAATTCTTTCTGCAAAAATAATAAATATTATTAATATAGCGAAATACAAGGGGGGACCCAAAAATAACAGGAATTTTTGTTTAAACCGATGTATTTCATTTTTATTACAAAACAACCTTATCACCGTCAAAGTACTCTCCATTACACTTAATACATTTGTCCAATCTGCCATCCCTTTCCTGGAAACATTTTTCAAACTCGTCTGTTGTGATGGCCAACAGCTACTGCCTCGTTTTTTTCTTTACCGCTTCCACGTTGTCAAAATATTGTCCTTTCATGTCCTTCTTCATTCGCGTAAAACAAGAAGAAATCGCGCGGATCGAGGTTAGGTGAGTAAGGGGCGTGGGGAAAGGGAGTCATGTTGTTTTTTGATAAAAACTGGCACACTGAAATGGCTGCGTGAGCACAAATTTTTCAGTGACCCTTCTCATCCCCAAATCTTTTGACAAAATTCACTGAACTGAGCTCTAAGTTATTCCAGATAACTTACTAATCTCTTCAATGGTCTGTCATCAGTCTTCAAGCACGATTCCATGAACTTTTTCAACATTTTCGTCAATTCTGGAAGTTGACGGACGTCCAGAACGTGTTTTGTCATCAATTGACATTTCACCTTCTTTAAAACGAGAAAACCATTGGTACACTTGAGTTTTCCCCATAACACTATCATTGTAAGCTGTTTTCAACATCACAACACTTACTGCCGCGTTTTTCCCAAGCAGGAAGCAAAATTTCACAGCAGCGCGCTGTTCACTTAAATCTGCCATGACAAAAAACGAGGAGCAAGCGAAACTGCTTTTACAAAACGAATTACTGTGACCGGACACAACCTTCCCAGGTGATAACAATGACGGCACTGAACTCAGAACGAGTTGCGCTACGCTCACCTAGCAGGAGAAAGGCATACTACGTAAGCTCCGCCAATCACAGTGCAATTCCGGTTATTTTTCTGTACCCCCTCGTATATACAATACAAATTCTATTACAACATTTTTAAATATATAATTATTTTTATTGTTGTAATTAAACATTGTCCATTCGTTCTTGGTGATTATGTACTTTTTTACTCATAAGACAATAATAAATTCATGATTTTTGCTGTTTCTAGAAATTTGTTTAATCAAAATGTGCAATCATTATTCTTCAGACTTCGGGAAGTTAATAGAACATTTTTACTTTGTCAGCCGTCCTTCGTAGTGTAGACAGTAACTGTTGTATCTCTTAGTAAATGTGTACATGGAAGTCCAACAAATTACCATAATACCAGTCGTATTTGAGATATTTATGGCAACTTGTTGGTCTCCCGCATTACACTAGCTCACTGAAGCCGTTGGCTTTGTTCCTACGAATCACAAAGGTTGACACATAAACGTTTACCTCATATGGCATCTCCATTTGGCAACAGGGGTCACATGTATCACATTATCTTCAGTATAATGACACCGAATTTCTTGTGTTCACTGGAATCAACATTAAATATTTCTCTTAGTTTGGTCATGCGATGGGGCCGATTTTATTCATTCATCTCAAACGCATTTGAAAATTCAGTCTGCAACAAACAATAAATAATTTTTATACAGCAAAATATATGCAATAAAAATTCTATTCCCTCATTTTAAATTTATAATTACTTTTATTTTTATTTTTATAATTAACCATTGTCCATCTGTTCTTGGTGATTATGTAATTTTTGATCTCATAAAACAATAATAAATTAATGATTTTTGGTGTTTCTAGAAATTTGTTTTGTCAAAATGTGCAAGCAATTTTCTTCAGCCTTCGGGGAAACAATAGAAGATTTCTACTTTGTCAGCCCACCATCGTAGTGTAGACAGTGACCCTTGTACCTCATAGTAAATGTGCACAAGGAAGTACAACAAATTACCATAATACCAGTCATATTTGAGATAATTATGGTAAATTGTTGGCCTCCCTCATTACACTAACTCATGGAAGATGTTGAAAAAATGATATATATAATTTCCTATTAAAGCAATTTTCTTTATATAAGTACTATTTTACTTCAGCAAATGCTACAGGAAAATACTAATTTTAGTATTTTCTCTACTAATTAAGAGTAGTTTCAAGGAAAAAATGTTACCTCTTATATACTGTCCATTTTCTTACAGGAGTCATATGCATCACATTATTCACAATAACGCGGCACATCATTTCTTGATTACACTGGATTCATCGTTGAACGTTTCTCTTAGTTTGGTCATACGATGCAGCCGATTTTATTCATTCATCTCAAACTCAGTTGAAAATTAATTCTGCAACAAACAATAAATAATTTTAATACAGAGAAATATAAGCAATACAAATTCTGTTCCTACATTTTTTTATTTATATTATTTTTATTTTTATAAATAAACATTATCCATTCGTTCTTGGTGATTATGTACTTTGTTAACTCATAAGAGAATAATAAATTAATGATTTTTAGTGTTTCTAGAAACTTGTTTAGTCAAAATGTGCAAGCATTTTTCTTCAGCCTTCGGGGAGTCTATAGAAAATTTCTACTTTGTCAGCCCACCATCCTAGTATAGACAGTGACCGTTGTATCTCTTAGTAAAGGTACATAAGGAAGTCCAACAAATTACCATAATACGAATCGTATTTGAGATATTTATGGCAACTTGTAGGTCTCCCGTTTTACACTAGCTCACTGCAACCATTCTCACTGTTCCTACTAATCAGTAAAGTTGACACATAATACAAAACAAAAAGATAATTATAATTTCCTGAAAAAATTGTTATGTAAATGAGTACTATTTTATTTCAGCAAATGCTACAGGAAACATTCTAGATTGAGTTAATACGTACTAGTTTCTATACTATTTATGGGTAGTTGCTAACAGTAAACGTTTACATCATCTCATCTCCATTTGGCAATAGTAGTCACATGTATCATATTATCTTCTGTATCATGACACAGCATTTCTTGTGTAAATTGTATTCAACAGTCAACATTTTTCCTAGTTTGCTCATAAGATGGGGCCCATTTTATTCATTCATCTTAAACTGATTTGAAAATTCTGCAAAAACACTAAATATTATTAATACATTGAAATATATGCAATACAAATTCTATTCCAACATTTTAAAATTACCTTATAATTATTTTTATTTTTATTTTTATTTCTATAATTAAACATTGTCCATCCAGTCTTGGCGATTATGTAATTTTAGAACTCATAAAAGAATAATAACTTAATGATTTTTGGTGATTATAGAAATTTGTTAAGTCAAAATATGCAAGCATTTTTCTTCAGCCTTCGGTGAGTCAATAGAAAATTTCTACTTTGTCAGCCCTCCATCATAGTGTAGACTCTGACCATTGTATCTCGTAGTAAATGTGCACAAAGAAGTCCAAAATATTACCATAATACCAGTCGTATTTGAGATATTTATGGTAACTTGTTGGTCTCCCATTTTACACCAGCTCACTGCATCCATTGACACTCTTCCTACTAATCAGTAAAGATGACACATAATAAAAAACAAAAAGATAATTAAATTTCTTTAAAAATTTTATGTAAATGAGTACTATTTTATTTCAGCAAATGCTACAGGAAACATTACAGTTTCAGTTAATACCTTCTAGTTACTATACTATTTATGGGTAGTTTCACACAGAATATTTTTACCTCTTATCTCATCTCCATTTGGCAACAGCATCACCTGTATCACATTATCTTCAATATCATGACACCACATTTCTTGTGTACACTGGATTAAACATTAAACATTGTTCCTACTTTCGTCATACGATGGGGCCAATTTTATTAATTCATCTCAAATTAACTTGAAAATTCATTCTACAACATATAATAAATATTATTAATACAGGGAAATATTATATGTAAGACAAATTACAATCATTTAAATTTTTTTTTATAATTTAATGTTCTCCAACCATTCTTGTGAATTAAGTGCTTTTTGACACAGAAATGAATAATAAATAAATGTCTTTCGGTTTTTATGGAAAACGTTTTGGGAGACTGACACCAAATATTTCTTCAAACTTCGGGGAATCAATAAAAGTTTTCTAACTTGTTAGCCCACCATCGTAGTCTAGACACTGACCGTTGTATCTCGTAGTAAATGTGCACATGGAAGTCCAACAAATTACCATAATATCAGTTGTATTTGAGATATTTATGGCAACTTCTTGTTGGTCTCCCGCGTTACACAAGCTCACTGAAACCGTTGGCACTGATCCTACTAATCAGTAAGTTTGACACATAGACTTTTACCTCTTATCTCATCTCCATTTGGCAACAGGGGTCACATGTATCACATTATCTTCAGTATCATGACACCGCATTTCTTGTGTACACTGGACTCAACATTAATTCTTTCCTACATTTTAAAATTTATAATTATTTTTATTTTTTTTTAATGATCATTATTCAATCATTCTTGGTAAATATGTGCTATTTAACTCAAAAAGCATTAAAAATTAATTAATTTTAGTGTTTCTAGAAATCTTTTCAGTGAAAATATGCTCACATTTTCTTCAACCTGCGGTTAGTCAACGGTAGTCAGAAGGATATGTAGAAGCTTCAGTTAATACATGCTAGTTTCAATCCTATTTATGGGTAGTTTCAAATGAAAACTTCTACCTCTTATCTCACGTCCATTTGGCAACAGGAGTTACGTTGTTCACATTAATTTCAATATCACGACACCTCATTTCTCGTGTACACTGGATTCAACATTAATTGTGTCTCCTAGTTTGGTCATACGATGCAGCCGATTTTATTCATTCATCTCAAACTCAGTTAAAAATTCTTTCTGCAAAAATAATAAATATTATTAATATAGCGAAATACAAGGGGGGACCCAAAAATAACAGGAATTTTTTTTTTAAACCGATGTATTTCATTTTTATTACAAAACAACCTTATCACCGTCAAAGTACTCTCCATTACACTTAATACATTTGTCCAATCTGCCATCCATTTCCTGGAAACATTTTTCAAACACGTCTGTTGTGATGGCCAACAGCTACTGCCTCGTTTTTTTCTTTACCGCTTCCACGTTGTAAAAATGTTGTCCTTTCATGTCCCTCTTCATTCGCGTAAAACAAGAAAAAATCGCGCGGATCGAGGTCAGGTGAGTAAGGGGCGTGGGGAAAGGGAGTCATGTTGTTTTTTGAAAAAAACTGGCGCACTGAAATGGCTGCGTGAGCACAAATTTTTCAGTGACCCTTCTCATCCCCAAATCTTTTGACAAAATTCACTGAACTGAGCTCTAAGTTATTCCAGATAACTTACTAATCTCTTCAATGGTCTGTCGTCAGTCTTCAAGCACGATTCCATGAACTTTTTAACATTTTCGTCAATTCTGGAAGTTGACGGACGTCCAGAATGTGGTTTGTCATCAATTGACATTTCACCTTCTTTAAAACGAGAAAACCATTGGTACACTTGAGTTTTCCCCATAACACTATCATTGTAAGCTGTTTTCAACATCACAACACTTACTGCCGCGTTTTTCCCAAGCAGGAAGCAAAATTTCACAGCAGCGCGCTGTTCACTTAAATCTGCCATGACAAAAAACGAGGAGCAAGCGAAACTGCTTTTACAAAACGAATTACTGTGACCGGACACAACCTTCCCAGGTGATAACAATGACGGCACTGAACTCAGAACGAGTTGCGCTACACTCACCTAGCAGGAGAAAGGCATACTACGTAAGCTCCGCCAAACACAGTGCAATTCCGGTTATTTTTCTGTACCCCCTCGTATATACAATACAAATTCTATTACAACATTTTAAAATATATAATTATTTTTATTGTTATAATTAAACATTGTCCATTCGTTCTTGGTGATTATGTACTTTTTTACTCATAAGACAATAATAAATTCATGATTTTTGCTGTTTCTAGAAATTTGTTTAATCAAAATGTGCAATCATTATTCTTCAGACTTCGGGAATTTAATAGAACATTTTTACTTTGTCAGCCATCCTTCGTAGTGTAGACAGTAACTGTTGTATCTCTTAGTAAATGTGTACATGGAAGTCCAACAAATTACCATAATACCAGTCGTATTTGAGATATTTCTGGTAACTTGTTGGTCTCCCGCATTACACTAGCTCACTGAAGCCGTTGGCTCTGTTCCTACGAATCACAAAGGTTGACACATAAACGTTTACCTCATATGGCATCTCCATTTGGCAACAGGGGTCACATGTATCACATTATCTTCAGTATAATGACACCGAATTTCTTGTGTACACTGGAATCAACATTAAACATTTCTCTTAGTTTGGTCATGCGATGGGGTCGATTTTATTCATTCATATCAAACGCATTTGAAAATTCAGTCTGCAACAAACAATAAATAATTTTTTTACAGCAAAATATATGCAATAAAAATTCTATTCCCTCGTTTTAAATTTATAATTATTTTTATTTTTATTTTTATAATTAAACATTGTCTATCTGTTCTTGGTGATTATGTAATTATTGATCTCATAAAAGAATAATAAATTAATGATTTTTGGTGTTTCTAGAAATTTGTTTTGTCAAAATGTGCAAGCAATTTTCTTCAGCCTTCGGGGAAACAATAGAAGATTTCTACTTTGTCAGCCCACCATCGTAGTGTAGACAGTGACCCTTGTACCTCATAGTAAATGTGCACAAGGAAGTACAACAAATTACCATAATACCAGTTGTATTTGAGATAATTATGGTAAATTGTTGGCCTCCCTCATTACACTAACTCATGGAAGATGTTGAAAAAATGATATATATAATTTCCTATTAAAACAATTTTCTTTATATAAGTACTATTTTACTTCAGCAAATGCTACAGGAAAATACTTATTTTAGTATTTTCTCTACTAATTAAGAGTAGTTTCAAGGAAAAAATGTTACCTCTTATATAATGTCCATTTTCTTACAGGAGTCACATGCATCACATTATTCACAATAACGCGGCACATCATTTCTTGATTACACTGGATTCATCGTTGAACGTTTCTCTTAGTTTGGTCATACGATGCAGCCGATTTTATTCATTCATCTCAAACTCAGTTGAAAATTAATTCTGCAGCAAACAATAAATAATTTTAATACAGAGAAATATAAGCAATACAAATTCTGTTCCTACATTTTAAAACTTTAAATTATTTTTATTTTTATAATTAAACATTATCCATTCGTTCTTGGTGATTATGTACTTTGTTAACTCATAAGAGAATAATAAATTAATGATTTTTAGTGTTTCTAGAAACTTGTTTAGTCAAAATGTGCAAGCATTTTTCTTCAGCCTTCGGGGAGTCTATAGAAAATTTCTACTTTGTCACCCCACCATCCTAGTATAGACAGTGACCGTTGTATCTCTTAGTAAAGGTACATAAGGAAGTCCAACAAATTACCATAATACCAGTCGTATTTGAGATATTTATGGCAACTTGTAGGTCTCCCGTTTTACACTAGCTCACTGCAACCATTCTCACTGTTCCTACTAATCAGTAAAGTTGACACATAATACAAAACAAAAAGATAATTATAATTTCCTGAAAAAATTGTTATGTAAATGAGTACTATTTTATTTCAGCAAATGCTACAGGAAACATTCTAGATTGAGTTAATACGTACTAGTTTCTATACTATTTATGGGTAGTTGCTAACAGTAAACGTTTACATCATCTCATCTCCATTTGGCAATAGTAGTCACATGTATCACATTATCTTCTGTATCATGACACAGCATTTCTTGTGTAAATTGGATTCAACATTAAACATTTTTCCTAGTTTGCTCATAAGATGGGGCCCATTTTATTCATTCATCTTACACTGATTTGTAAATTCTGCAAAAACACTAAATATTATTAATACATTGAAATATATGCAATACAAATTCTATTCCAACATTTTAAAATTACCTTATAATTATTTTTATTTTTATTTTTATTTCTATAATTAAACATTGTCCATCCAGTCTTGGCGATTATGTAATTTTAGAACTCATAAAAGAATAATAACTTAATGATTTTTGGTGATTATAGAAATTTGTTAAGTCAAAATATGCAAGCATTTTTCTTCAGCCTTCGGGGAGTCAATAGAAAATTTCTACTTTGTCAGCCCTCCATCATAGTGTAGACTCTGACCATTGTATCTCGTAGTAAATGTGCACAAAGAAGTCCAAAAAATTACCATAATACCAGTCGTATTTGAGATATTTATGGTAACTTTTTGGTCTCCCGTTTTACACCAGCTCACTGCATCCATTGACACTCTTCCTACTAATCAGTAAAGATGACACATAATAAAAAACAAAAAGATAATTAAATTTCTTTAAAAATTTTATGTAAATGAGTACTATTTTATTTCAGCAAATGCTGCAGGAAACATAACAGTTTCAGTTAATACCTTCTAGTTACTATACTATTTATGGGTAGTTTCACACAGAATATTTTTACCTCTTATCTCATCTCCATTTGGCAACAGCATCACATGTATCACATTATCTTCAATATCATGACACCACATTTCTTGTGTACACTGGATTAAACATTAAACATTGTTCCTACTTTCGTCATACGATGGGGCCAATTTTATTAATTCATCTCAAATTAACTTGAAAATTCATTCTACAACATATAATAAATATTATTGATACAGGGAAATATTATATGCAAGACAAATTACAATCATTTAAATTTTTTTTTATAATTTAACGTTCTCCAACCATTCTTGTGAATTAAGTGCTTTTTGACACAGAAATGAGAATAAATAAATGTTATTCGGTTTTTATGGAAAACGTTTTGGGAGACTGACACCAAATATTTCTTCAAACTTCGGGGAATCAATAAAGGTTTTCTAACTTTTTCTAACTTGTTAGCCCACCATCGTAGTCTAGACGCTGACCGTTGTATCTCGTAGTAAATGTGCACATGGAAGTCCAACAAATTACCATAATATCAATTGTATTTGAGATATTTATGGCAACTTCTTGTTGGTCTCCCGCGTTACACAAGCTCACTGAAGCCGTTGGCACTGTTCCTACTAATCAGTAAGTTTGACAAATAGACTTTTACCTCTTATCTCATCTCCATTTGGCAACAGGGGTCACATGTATCACATTATCTTCAGTATCATGACACCGCATTTCTTGTGTACACTGGACTCAACATTAATTCTTTCCTACATTTTAAAATTTATAATTATTTTTATTTTTTTTTTAATGATCATTATTCAATCATTCTTGGTAAATATGTGCTATTTAACTCAAAAAGCATTAAAAATTAATTAATTTTAGTGTTACTAGAAATCTTTTCAGTGAAAATATGCTCACATTTTCTTCAACCTGCGGTTAGTCAACGGTAGTCAGAAGGATATGTAGAAGCTTCAGTTAATACATGCTAGTTTCAATCCTATTTATGGGTAGTTTCAAATGAAAACTTCTACCTCTTATCTCACGTACATTTGGCAACAGGAGTTACGTTGTTCACATTAATTTCAATATCACGACACCTCATTTCTCGTGTACACTGGATTCAACATTAATTGTGTCTCCTAGTTTGGTCATACGATGCAGCCGATTTTATTCATTCATCTCAAACTCAGTTAAAAATTCTTTCTGCAAAAATAATAAATATTATTAATATAGCGAAATACAAGGGGGGACCCAAAAATAACAGGAATTTTTTTTTAAACCGATGTATTTCATTTTTATTACAAAACAACCTTATCACCGTCAAAGTACTCTCCATTACACTTAATACATTTGTCCAATCTGCCATCCGTTTCCTGGAAACATTTTTCAAACACGTCTGTTGTGATGGCCAACAGCTACTGCCTCGTTTTTTTCTTTACCGCTTCCACGTTGTAAAAATGTTGTCCTTTCATGTCCCTCTTCATTCGCATAAAACAAGAAAAAATCGCGCGGATCGAGGTCAGGTGAGTAAGGGGCGTGGGGAAAGGGAGTCATGTTGTTTTTTGAAAAAAACTGGCGCACTGAAATGGCTGCGTGAGCACAAATTTTTCAGTGACCCTTCTCATCCCCAAATCTTTTGACAAAATTCACTGAACTGAGCTCTATGTTATTCCAGATAACTTACTAATCTCTTCAATGGTCTGTCGTCAGTCTTCAAGCACGATTCCATGAACTTTTTCAACATTTTCGTCAATTCTGGAAGTTGACGGACGTCCAGAACGTGGTTTGTCATCAATTGACATTTCACCTTCTTTAAAACGAGAAAACCATTGGTACACTTGAGTTTTCCCCATAACACTATCATTGTAAGCTGTTTTCAACATCACAACACTTACTGCCGCGTTTTTCCCAAGCAGGAAGCAAAATTTCTCAGCAGCGCGCTGTTCACTTAAATCTGCCATGACAAAAAACGAGGAGCAAGCGAAACTGCTTTTACAAAACGAATTACTGTGACCGGACACAACCTTCCCAGGTGATAACAATGACGGCACTGAACTAAGAACGAATTGCGCTACGCTCACCTAGCAGGAGAAAGGCATACTACGTAAGCTCCGCCAATCACAGTGCAATTCCGGTTATTTTTCTGTACCCCCTCGTATATACAATACAAATTCTATTACAACATTTTAAAATATATAATTATTTTTATTGTTATAATTAAACATTGTCCATTCGTTCTTGGTGATTATGTACTTTTTTACTCATAATACAATAATAAATTCATGATTTTTGCTGTTTCTAGAAATTTGTTTAATCAAAATGTGCAATCATTATTCTTCAGACTTCGGGAAGATAATAGAACATTTTTACTTTGTCAGCCATCCTTCGTAGTGTAGACAGTAACTGTTGTATCTCTTAGTAAATGTGTACATGGAAGTCCAACAAATTACCATAATACCAGTCGTATTTGAGATATTTCTGGTAACTTGTTGGTCTCCCGCATTACACTAGCTCACTGAAGCCGTTGGCTCTGTTCCTACGAATCACAAAGGTTGACACATAAACGTTTACCTCATATGGCATCTCCATTTGGCAACAGGGGTCACATGTATCACATTATCTTCAGTATAATGACACCGAATTTCTTGTGTACACTGGAATCAACATTAAACATTTCTCTTAGTTTGGTCATGCGATGGGGTCGATTTTATTCATTCATATCAAACGCATTTGAAAATTCAGTCTGCAACAAACAATAAATAATTTTTTTACAGCAAAATATATGCAATAAAAATTCTATTCCCTCGTTTTAAATTTATAATTATTTTTATTTTTATTTTTATAATTAAACATTGTCTATCTGTTCTTGGTGATTATGTAATTATTGATCTCATAAAAGAATAATAAATTAATGATTTTTGGTGTTTCTAGAAATTTGTTTTGTCAAAATGTGCAAGCAATTTTCTTCAGCCTTCGGGGAAACAATAGAAGATTTCTACTTTGTCAGCCCACCATCGTAGTGTAGACAGTGACCCTTGTACCTCATAGTAAATGTGCACAAGGAAGTACAACAAATTACCATAATACCAGTTGTATTTGAGATAATTATGGTAAATTGTTGGCCTCCCTCATTACACTAACTCATGGAAGATGTTGAAAAAATGATATATATAATTTCCTATTAAAACAATTTTCTTTATATAAGTACTATTTTACTTCAGCAAATGCTACAGGAAAATACTTATTTTAGTATTTTCTCTACTAATTAAGAGTAGTTTCAAGGAAAAAATGTTACCTCTTATATAATGTCCATTTTCTTACAGGAGTCACATGCATCACATTATTCACAATAACGCGGCACATCATTTCTTGATTACACTGGATTCATCGTTGAACGTTTCTCTTAGTTTGGTCATACGATGCAGCCGATTTTATTCATTCATCTCAAACTCAGTTGAAAATTAATTCTGCAGCAAACAATAAATAATTTTAATACAGAGAAATATAAGCAATACAAATTCTGTTCCTACATTTTAAAACTTTAAATTATTTTTATTTTTATAATTAAACATTATCCATTCGTTCTTGGTGATTATGTACTTTGTTAACTCATAAGAGAATAATAAATTAATGATTTTTAGTGTTTCTAGAAACTTGTTTAGTCAAAATGTGCAAGCATTTTTCTTCAGCCTTCGGGGAGTCTATAGAAAATTTCTACTTTGTCACCCCACCATCCTAGTATAGACAGTGACCGTTGTATCTCTTAGTAAAGGTACATAAGGAAGTCCAACAAATTACCATAATACCAGTCGTATTTGAGATATTTATGGCAACTTGTAGGTCTCCCGTTTTACACTAGCTCACTGCAACCATTCTCACTGTTCCTACTAATCAGTAAAGTTGACACATAATACAAAACAAAAAGATAATTATAATTTCCTGAAAAAATTGTTATGTAAATGAGTACTATTTTATTTCAGCAAATGCTACAGGAAACATTCTAGATTGAGTTAATACGTACTAGTTTCTATACTATTTATGGGTAGTTGCTAACAGTAAACGTTTACATCATCTCATCTCCATTTGGCAATAGTAGTCACATGTATCACATTATCTTCTGTATCATGACACAGCATTTCTTGTGTAAATTGGATTCAACATTAAACATTTTTCCTAGTTTGCTCATAAGATGGGGCCCATTTTATTCATTCATCTTACACTGATTTGTAAATTCTGCAAAAACACTAAATATTATTAATACATTGAAATATATGCAATACAAATTCTATTCCAACATTTTAAAATTACCTTATAATTATTTTTATTTTTATTTTTATTTCTATAATTAAACATTGTCCATCCAGTCTTGGCGATTATGTAATTTTAGAACTCATAAAAGAATAATAACTTAATGATTTTTGGTGATTATAGAAATTTGTTAAGTCAAAATATGCAAGCATTTTTCTTCAGCCTTCGGGGAGTCAATAGAAAATTTCTACTTTGTCAGCCCTCCATCATAGTGTAGACTCTGACCATTGTATCTCGTAGTAAATGTGCACAAAGAAGTCCAAAAAATTACCATAATACCAGTCGTATTTGAGATATTTATGGTAACTTTTTGGTCTCCCGTTTTACACCAGCTCACTGCATCCATTGACACTCTTCCTACTAATCAGTAAAGATGACACATAATAAAAAACAAAAAGATAATTAAATTTCTTTAAAAATTTTATGTAAATGAGTACTATTTTATTTCAGCAAATGCTGCAGGATACATAACAGTTTCAGTTAATACCTTCTAGTTACTATACTATTTATGGGTAGTTTCACACAGAATATTTTTACCTCTTATCTCATCTCCATTTGGCAACAGCATCACATGTATCACATTATCTTCAATATCATAACACCACATTTCTTGTGTACACTGGATTAAACATTAAACATTGTTCCTACTTTCGTCATACGATGGGGCCAATTTTATTAATTCATCTCAAATTAACTTGAAAATTCATTCTACAACATATAATAAATATTATTGATACAGGGAAATATTATATGCAAGACAAATTACAATCATTTAAATTTTTTTTTATAATTTAACGTTCTCCAACCATTCTTGTGAATTAAGTGCTTTTTGACACAGAAATGAGAATAAATAAATGTTATTCGGTTTTTATGGAAAACGTTTTGGGAGACTGACACCAAATATTTCTTCAAACTTCGGGGAATCAATAAAGGTTTTCTAACTTTTTCTAACTTGTTAGCCCACCATCGTAGTCTAGACGCTGACCGTTGTATCTCGTAGTAAATGTGCACATGGAAGTCCAACAAATTACCATAATATCAATTGTATTTGAGATATTTATGGCAACTTCTTGTTGGTCTCCCGCGTTACACAAGCTCACTGAAGCCGTTGGCACTGTTCCTACTAATCAGTAAGTTTGACAAATAGACTTTTACCTCTTATCTCATCTCCATTTGGCAACAGGGGTCACATGTATCACATTATCTTCAGTATCATGACACCGCATTTCTTGTGTACACTGGACTCAACATTAATTCTTTCCTACATTTTAAAATTTATAATTATTTTTATTTTTTTTTAATGATCATTATTCAATCATTCTTGGTAAATATGTGCTATTTAACTCAAAAAGCATTAAAAATTAATTAATTTTAGTGTTACTAGAAATCTTTTCAGTGAAAATATGCTCACATTTTCTTCAACCTGCGGTTAGTCAACGGTAGTCAGAAGGATATGTAGAAGCTTCAGTTAATACATGCTAGTTTCAATCCTATTTATGGGTAGTTTCAAATGAAAACTTCTACCTCTTATCTCACGTACATTTGGCAACAGGAGTTACGTTGTTCACATTAATTTCAATATCACGACACCTCATTTCTCGTGTACACTGGATTCAACATTAATTGTGTCTCCTAGTTTGGTCATACGATGCAGCCGATTTTATTCATTCATCTCAAACTCAGTTAAAAATTCTTTCTGCAAAAATAATAAATATTATTAATATAGCGAAATACAAGGGGGGACCCAAAAATAACAGGAATTTTTTTTTAAACCGATGTATTTCATTTTTATTACAAAACAACCTTATCACCGTCAAAGTACTCTCCATTACACTTAATACATTTGTCCAATCTGCCATCCGTTTCCTGGAAACATTTTTCAAACACGTCTGTTGTGATGGCCAACAGCTACTGCCTCGTTTTTTTCTTTACCGCTTCCACGTTGTAAAAATGTTGTCCTTTCATGTCCCTCTTCATTCGCATAAAACAAGAAAAAATCGCGCGGATCGAGGTCAGGTGAGTAAGGGGCGTGGGGAAAGGGAGTCATGTTGTTTTTTGAAAAAAACTGGCGCACTGAAATGGCTGCGTGAGCACAAATTTTTCAGTGACCCTTCTCATCCCCAAATCTTTTGACAAAATTCACTGAACTGAGCTCTATGTTATTCCAGATAACTTACTAATCTCTTCAATGGTCTGTCGTCAGTCTTCAAGCACGATTCCATGAACTTTTTCAACATTTTCGTCAATTCTGGAAGTTGACGGACGTCCAGAACGTGGTTTGTCATCAATTGACATTTCACCTTCTTTAAAACGAGAAAACCATTGGTACACTTGAGTTTTCCCCATAACACTATCATTGTAAGCTGTTTTCAACATCACAACACTTACTGCCGCGTTTTTCCCAAGCAGGAAGCAAAATTTCTCAGCAGCGCGCTGTTCACTTAAATCTGCCATGACAAAAAACGAGGAGCAAGCGAAACTGCTTTTACAAAACGAATTACTGTGACCGGACACAACCTTCCCAGGTGATAACAATGACGGCACTGAACTAAGAACGAATTGCGCTACGCTCACCTAGCAGGAGAAAGGCATACTACGTAAGCTCCGCCAATCACAGTGCAATTCCGGTTATTTTTCTGTACCCCCTCGTATATACAATACAAATTCTATTACAACATTTTAAAATATATAATTATTTTTATTGTTATAATTAAACATTGTCCATTCGTTCTTGGTGATTATGTACTTTTTTACTCATAATACAATAATAAATTCATGATTTTTGCTGTTTCTAGAAATTTGTTTAATCAAAATGTGCAATCATTATTCTTCAGACTTCGGGAAGATAATAGAACATTTTTACTTTGTCAGCCATCCTTCGTAGTGTAGACAGTAACTGTTGTATCTCTTAGTAAATGTGTACATGGAAGTCCAACAAATTACCATAATACCAGTCGTATTTGAGATATTTCTGGTAACTTGTTGGTCTCCCGCATTACACTAGCTCACTGAAGCCGTTGGCTCTGTTCCTACGAATCACAAAGGTTGACACATAAACGTTTACCTCATATGGCATCTCCATTTGGCAACAGGGGTCACATGTATCACATTATCTTCAGTATAATGACACCGAATTTCTTGTGTACACTGGAATCAACATTAAACATTTCTCTTAGTTTGGTCATGCGATGGGGTCGATTTTATTCATTCATATCAAACGCATTTGAAAATTCAGTCTGCAACAAACAATAAATAATTTTTTTACAGCAAAATATATGCAATAAAAATTCTATTCCCTCGTTTTAAATTTATAATTATTTTTATTTTTATTTTTATAATTAAACATTGTCTATCTGTTCTTGGTGATTATGTAATTATTGATCTCATAAAAGAATAATAAATTAATGATTTTTGGTGTTTCTAGAAATTTGTTTTGTCAAAATGTGCAAGCAATTTTCTTCAGCCTTCGGGGAAACAATAGAAGATTTCTACTTTGTCAGCCCACCATCGTAGTGTAGACAGTGACCCTTGTACCTCATAGTAAATGTGCACAAGGAAGTACAACAAATTACCATAATACCAGTTGTATTTGAGATAATTATGGTAAATTGTTGGCCTCCCTCATTACACTAACTCATGGAAGATGTTGAAAAAATGATATATATAATTTCCTATTAAAACAATTTTCTTTATATAAGTACTATTTTACTTCAGCAAATGCTACAGGAAAATACTTATTTTAGTATTTTCTCTACTAATTAAGAGTAGTTTCAAGGAAAAAATGTTACCTCTTATATAATGTCCATTTTCTTACAGGAGTCACATGCATCACATTATTCACAATAACGCGGCACATCATTTCTTGATTACACTGGATTCATCGTTGAACGTTTCTCTTAGTTTGGTCATACGATGCAGCCGATTTTATTCATTCATCTCAAACTCAGTTGAAAATTAATTCTGCAGCAAACAATAAATAATTTTAATACAGAGAAATATAAGCAATACAAATTCTGTTCCTACATTTTAAAACTTTAAATTATTTTTATTTTTATAATTAAACATTATCCATTCGTTCTTGGTGATTATGTACTTTGTTAACTCATAAGAGAATAATAAATTAATGATTTTTAGTGTTTCTAGAAACTTGTTTAGTCAAAATGTGCAAGCATTTTTCTTCAGCCTTCGGGGAGTCTATAGAAAATTTCTACTTTGTCACCCCACCATCCTAGTATAGACAGTGACCGTTGTATCTCTTAGTAAAGGTACATAAGGAAGTCCAACAAATTACCATAATACCAGTCGTATTTGAGATATTTATGGCAACTTGTAGGTCTCCCGTTTTACACTAGCTCACTGCAACCATTCTCACTGTTCCTACTAATCAGTAAAGTTGACACATAATACAAAACAAAAAGATAATTATAATTTCCTGAAAAAATTGTTATGTAAATGAGTACTATTTTATTTCAGCAAATGCTACAGGAAACATTCTAGATTGAGTTAATACGTACTAGTTTCTATACTATTTATGGGTAGTTGCTAACAGTAAACGTTTACATCATCTCATCTCCATTTGGCAATAGTAGTCACATGTATCACATTATCTTCTGTATCATGACACAGCATTTCTTGTGTAAATTGGATTCAACATTAAACATTTTTCCTAGTTTGCTCATAAGATGGGGCCCATTTTATTCATTCATCTTACACTGATTTGTAAATTCTGCAAAAACACTAAATATTATTAATACATTGAAATATATGCAATACAAATTCTATTCCAACATTTTAAAATTACCTTATAATTATTTTTATTTTTATTTTTATTTCTATAATTAAACATTGTCCATCCATTCTTGGCGATTATGTAATTTTAGAACTCATAAAAGAATAATAACTTAATGATTTTTGGTGATTATAGAAATTTGTTAAGTCAAAATATGCAAGCATTTTTCTTCAGCCTTCGGGGAGTCAATAGAAAATTTCTACTTTGTCAGCCCTCCATCATAGTGTAGACTCTGACCATTGTATCTCGTAGTAAATGTGCACAAAGAAGTCCAAAAAATTACCATAATACCAGTCGTATTTGAGATATTTATGGTAACTTTTTGGTCTCCCATTTTACACCAGCTCACTGCATCCATTGACACTCTTCCTACTAATCAGTAAAGATAACACATAATAAAAAACAAAAAGATAATTAAATTTCTTTAAAAATTTTATGTAAATGAGTACTATTTTATTTCAGCAAATGCTGCAGGAAACATAACAGTTTCAGTTAATACCTTCTAGTTACTATACTATTTATGGGTAGTTTCACACAGAATATTTTTACCTCTTATCTCATCTCCATTTGGCAACAGCATCACATGTATCACATTATCTTCAATATCATGACACCACATTTCTTGTGTACACTGGATTAAACATTAAACATTGTTCCTACTTTCGTCATACGATGGGGCCAATTTTATTAATTCATCTCAAATTAACTTGAAAATTCATTCTACAACATATAATAAATATTATTGATACAGGGAAATATTATATGCAAGACAAATTACAATCATTTAAATTTTTTTTTATAATTTAACGTTCTCCAACCATTCTTGTGAATTAAGTGCTTTTTGACACAGAAATGAGTTTCTATTTATGTCTAATAAATAAATGTCTTTCGGTTTTTATGGAAAAAGTTTTGGGAGACTGACACCAAATATTTCTTCAAACTTCGGGGAATCAATAAAGGTTTTCTAACTTGTTAGCCCACCATCGTAGTCTAGACACTGACCGTTGTATCTCGTAGTAAATGTGCACATGGAAGTCCAACAAATTACCATAATATCAGTTGTATTTGAGATATTTATGGCAACTTCTTGTTGGTCTCCCGCGTTACACAAGCTCACTGAAGCCGTTGGCACTGTTCCTACTAATCAGTAAGTTTGACAAATAGACTTTTACCTCTTATCTCATCTCCATTTGGCAACAGGGGTCACATGTATCACATTATCTTCAGTATCATGACACCGCATTTCTTGTGTATACTGGACTCAACATTAATTCTTTCCTACATTTTAAAATTTATAATTATTTTTATTTTTTTTAATGATCATTATTCAATCATTCTTGGTAAATATGTGCTATTTAACTCAAAAAACATTAAAAAATTAATTAATTTTAGTGTTTCTAGAAATCTTTTCAGTGAAAATATGCTCACATTTTCTTCAACCTGCGGTTAGTCAATGGTAGTCAGAAGGATATGTAGAAGCTTCAGTTAATACATGCTAGTTTCAATCCTATTTATGGGTAGTTTCAAATGAAAACTTCTACCTCTTATCTCACGTCCATTTGGCAACAGGAGTTACGTTGTTCACATTAATTTCAATATCACGACACCTCATTTCTCGTGTACACTGGATTCAACATTAATTGTGTCTCCTAGTTTGGTCATACGATGCAGCCGATTTTATTCATTCATCTCAAACTCAGTTAAAAATTCTTTCTGCCAAAATAATAAATATTATTAATATAGCGAAATACAAGGGGGGACTCAAAAATAACAGGAATTTTTTTTTAAACCGATGTATTTCATTTTTATTACAAAACAACCTTATCACCGTCAAAGTACTCTCCATTACACTTAATACATTTGTCCAATCTGCCATCCGTTTCCTGGAAACATTTTTCAAACTCGTCAGTTGTGATGGCCAACAGCTACTGCCTCGTTTTTTTCTTTACCGCATCCACGTTGTAAAAATGTTGTCCTTTCATGTCCCTCTTCATTCGCGTAAAACAAGAAAAAATCGCGCGGATCGAGGTCAGGTGAGTAAGGGACGTGGGGAAAGGGAGTCATGTTGTTTTTGATAAAAACTGGCGCACTGAAATGGCTGCGTGAGCACAAATTTTTCAGTGACCCTTCTCATCCTCAAATCTTTTGACAAAATTCACTGAACTGAGCTCCAAGTTATTCCAGATAACTTACTAATCTCTTCAATGGTCTGTCATCAGTCTTCAAGCACGATTCCATGAACTTTTTCAACATTTTCGTCAATTCTGGAAGTTGACGGACGTCCAGAACGTGGTTTGTCATCAATTGACATTTCACCTTCTTTAAAACGAGAAAACCATTGGTACCCTTGAGTTTTCCCCATAACACTATCATTGTAAGCTGTTTTCAACATCACAACACTTACTGCCGCGTTTTTCCCAAGCAGGAAGCAAAATTTCACAGCAGCGCGCTGTTCACTTAAATCTGCCATGACAAAAAACGAGGAGCAAGCGAAACTGCTTTTACAAACGAATTACTGTGACCGGACACAACCTTCCCAGGTGATAACAATGACGGCACTGAATTCAGAACGAGTTGCGCTACGCTCACCTAGCAGGAGAAAGGCATACTACGTAAGCTCCGCCAATCACAGTGCAATTCCGGTTATTTTTCTGTACCCCCTCGTATATACAATATAAATACTATTATAACATTTTAAAATATATAATTATTTTTATTGTTATAATTAAACATTGTCCATTCGTTCTTGTTGATTATGTACTTTTTTACTCATAAGACAATAATAAATTCATGATTTTTGCTGTTTCTAGAAATTTGTTTAATCAAAATGTGCAATCATTACTCTTCAGACTTCGGGAAGTTAATAGAACATTTTTACTTTGTCAGCCGTCCTTCGTAGTGTAGACAGTAACTGTTGTATCTCTTAGTAAATGTGTACATGGAAGTCCAACAAATTACCATAATATCAGTCGTATTTGAGATATTTATGGTAACTTGTTGGTCTCCCGCATTACACTAGCTCACTGAAGCCGTTGGCTCTGTTCCTACGAATCACAAAGGTTGACACATAAACGTTTACCTCATATGGCATCTCCATTTGGCAACAGGGGTCACATGTATCACATTATCTTCAGTATAATGACACCGAATTTCTTGTGTACACTGGAATCAACATTAAACATTTCTCTTAGTTTGGTCATGCGATGGGGCCGATTTTATTCATTCATATCAAACGCATTTGAAAATTCAGTCTGCAACAAACAATAAATAATTTTTTTACAGCAAAATATATGCAATAAAAATTCTATTCCCTCGTTTTAAATTTATAATTATTTTTATTTTTATTTTTATAATTAAACATTGTCTATCTGTTCTTGGTGATTATGTAATTTTTGATCTCATAAAAGAATAATAAATTAATGATTTTTGGTGTTTCTAGAAATTTGTTTTGTCAAAATGTGCAAGCAATTTTCTTCAGCCTTCGGGGAAACAATAGAAGATTTCTACTTTGTCAGCCCACCATCGTAGTGTAGACAGTGACCCTTGTACCTCATAGTAAATGTGCACAAGGAAGTACAACAAATTACCATAATACCAGTTGTATTTGAGATAATTATGGTAAATTGTTGGCCTCCCTCATTACACTAACTCATGGAAGATGTTGAAAAAATGATATATATAATTTCCTATTAAAACAATTTTCTTTATATAAGTACTATTTTACTTCAGCAAATGCTACAGGAAAATACTTATTTTAGTATTTTCTCTACTAATTAAGAGTAGTTTCAAGGAAAAAATGTTACCTCTTATATAATGTCCATTTTCTTACAGGAGTCACATGCATCACATTATTCACAATAACGGGGCACATCATTTCTTGATTACACTGGATTCATCGTTGAACGTTTCTCTTAGTTTGGTCATACGATGCAGCCGATTTTATTCATTCATCTCAAACTCAGTTGAAAATTAATTCTGCAACAAACAATAAATAATTTTAATACAGAGAAATATAAGCAATACAAATTCTGTTCCTACATTTTAAAAATTTATATTATATTTATTTTTATAATTAAACATTATCCATTCGTTCTTAGTGATTATGTACTTTGTTAACTCATAAGAGAATAATAAATTAATGATTTTTAGTGTTTCTAGAAACTTGTTTAGTCAAAATGTGCAAGCATTTTTCTTCAGCCTTCGGGGAGTCAATAGAAAATTTCTACTTTGTCAGCCCACCATCCTAGTATAGACAGTGACCGTTGTATCTCGTAGTAAAGGTACATAAGGAAGTCCAACAAATTACCATAATACCAGTCGTATTTGAGATATTTATGGCAACTTGTAGGTCTCCCGTTTTACACTAGCTCACTGCAACCATTCTCACTGTTCCTACTAATCAGTAAAGTTGACACATAATACAAAACAAAAAGATAATTATAATTTCCTGAAAAAATTGTTATGTAAATGAGTACTATTTTATTTCAGCAAATGCTACAGGAAACATAACAGTTTCAATTAATACCTTCTAGTTACTATACTATTTATGGGTAGTTTCACACAGAATATTTTTACCTCTTATCTCATCTCCATTTGGCAACAGCATCACATGTATCACATTATCTTCAATATCATGACACCACATTTCTTGTGTACACTGGATTAAACATTAAACATTGTACCTACTTTCGTCATACGATGGGGCCAATTTTATTAATTCATCTCAAATTAACTTGAAAATTCATTCTACAACATATAATAAATATTATTAATACAGGGAAATATTATATGCAAGACAAATTACAATCATTTAAATTTTTTTTTATAATTTAACGTTCTCCAACCATTCTTGTGAATTAAGTGCCTTTTGTCACAGAAATGAGAATAAATAAATGTCTTTCGGTTTTTATCGAAAACGTTTTGGGAGACTGACACCAAATATTTCTTCAAACTTCGGGGAATCAATAAAGGTTTTCTAACTTGTTAGCCCACCATCGTAGTCTAGACACTGACCGTTGTATCTCGTAGTAAATGTGCACATGGAAGTCCAACAAATTACCATAATATCAGTTGTATTTGAGATATTTATGGCAACTTCTTGTTGGTCTCCCGCGTTACACAAGCTCACTGAAGCCGTTGGCACTGTTCCTACTAATCAGTAAGTTTGACAAATAGACTTTTACCTCTTATCTCATCTCCATTTGGCAACAGGGGTCACATGTATCACATTATCTTCAGTATCATGACACCGCATTTCTTGTGTATACTGGACTCAACATTAATTCTTTCCTACATTTTAAAATTTATAATTATTTTTATTTTTTTTAATGATCATTATTCAATCATTCTTGGTAAATATGTGCTATTTAACTCAAAAAACATTAAAAAATTAATTAATTTTAGTGCTTCTAGAAATCTTTTCAGTGAAAATATGCTCACATTTTCTTCAACCTGCGGTTAGTCAACGGTAGTCAGAAGGATATGTAGAAGCTTCAGTTAATACATGCTAGTTTCAATCCTATTTATGGGTAGTTTCAAATGAAAACTTCTACCTCTTATCTCACGTCCATTTGGCAACAGGAGTTATGTTGTTCACATTATTTTCAATATCACGACACCTCATTTCTCGTGTACACTGGATTCAACATTAATTGTTTCTCCTAGTTTGGTCATACGATGCAGCCGATTTTATTCATTCATCTCAAACTCAGTTAAAAATTCTTTCTGCAAAAATAATAAATATTATTAATATAGTGAAATACAAGGGGGGACCCAAAAATAACAGGAAATTTTTTTAAACCGATGTATTTCATTTTTATTACAAAACAACCTTATCACCTTGAAAGTACTCTCCATTACACTTAATACATTTGTCCAATCTGCCATTCCTTTCCTGGAAACATTTTTCAAACTGATCTGTTGTGATGGCCAACAGCTACTGCCTCGTTTTTTTCTTTACCGCATCCACGTTGTAAAAATGTTGTCCTTTCATGTCCCTCTTCATTCGCGTAAAACAAGAAGAAATCGCGCGAATCGGGGTCAGGAAAGTAAGGGGCGTGGGGAAAGGGAGTCATGTTGTTTTTTGATAAAAACTGGCGCACTGAAATGGCTGCGTGAGAACAAATTTTTCAGTGACCCTTCTCATCCCCAAATCTTTTGACAAAATTCACTGAACTGTGCTCCAAGTTATTCCAGATAACTTACTAATCTCTTCAATGGTCTGTCATCAGTCTTCAAGCACGATTCCATGAACTTTTTCAACATTTTCGTCAATTCTGGAAGTTGACGGACGTCCAGAACGTGGTTTGTCATCAATTGACATTTCACCTTCTTTAAAACGAGAAAACCATTGGTACACTTGAGTTTTCCCCATAACACTATCATTGTAAGCTGTTTTCAACATCACAACACTTACTGCCGCGTTTTTCCCAAGCAGGAAGCAAAATTTCACAGCAGCGCGCTGTTCACTTAAATCTGCCATGACAAAAAACGAGGAGCAAGCGAAACTGCTTTTACAAAACGAATTACTGTGACCGGACACAACCTTCCCAGGTGATAACAATGACGGCACTGAATTCAGAACGAGTTGCGCTATGCTCACCTAGCAGGAGAAAGGCATACTACGTAAGCTCCGCCAATCACTGTGCAATTCCGGTTATTTTTCTGTACCCCCTCGTATATACAATACAAATACTATTACAACATTTTAAAATATATAATTATTTTTATTGTTATAATTAAACATTGTCCATTCGTTCTTGGTGATTATGTACTTTTTTACTCATAAGACAATAATAAATTCATGATTTTTGCTGTTTCTAGAAATTTGTTTAATCAAAATGTGCAATCATTATTCTTCAGACTTCGGGAACTTAATAGAACATTTTTACTTTGTCAGCCGTCCTTCGTAGTGTAGACAGTAACTGTTGTATCTCTTAGTAAATGTGTACATGGAAGTCGAAAATTCTTTGAATTTTGCGAAAATTCTTTCTGCAAAAATACTAAATAATTTTAATACAGCGAAATATATGCAATATAAATTATATTCCTACATTTTAAAATTAATAATTATTTTTATGTTTATAATTAAACGTTGTCAATTGATTGTTGTTGATTATGTATTTTTTAGCTCATAAGAGAATAAAAAATTCATGATTTTTGGTATTTCTAAAAATTTTTTTAATCAAAATGTGCACGCATTATTCTTCAGGCTTCGGGGAGTCAATAGAATATTTCTACTTTGTCAGCCCACCAACGTAGTGTAGACAGTGACTGTTGTATCTGGTAGTAAATGTGCACATGGAAGTCCAACAAATTACCATAATACCAGTCGTATTTGAGATATTGTTGGCAATTTGTTGGTCTCCCGTGTTACACTAGCTCACTGAAGCCGTTGGCACTGTTCCTATTAATCAGTAAGGTTGACACATAAACTCTTACCTATTACCCCATCTCCATTTGGCAACAGGGGTCACATGTATCACATTATCTTCAGTATCATGACACCGCATTTCTTGTGTACACTGGATTCAACATTAAACGTTTCTCCTAGTTTGGTCATATGATGGGGCCAATTTTATTCATTCATCTCAAATTATCTTGAAAATTCATTCTACAACACACAATAAATATTATTAATACAGCAAAATATTATATGCAAGAAAATTCTATTCGTAACTTTTAAAATTTATATTCATTTAAAATTTTTATTTTTTATAATTTAACGTTCTCCAACCATTCTTGTGATCTAAATGTTTTTTGACACAGAAATGAATAATAAACAAATGTGTTTCGGTTTTTATGGAAAAGGTTTTGGGAAACTGACACCAAATATTTCTTCAACCTTCGGGGAGTCAATAAAAGTTTTCTACCTTGCCAGCCCGCCATCGTAGTCTAGTCACTGATAGTGGAATCTCGTAGTAAATGTGCACATGGAAGTCCAACAAATTATCATAATACCAGTCGTATTTGAGGTATTTATGGCAAATTGTTGGCCTCCCACGTTACACTATTTTCCGGAAGCATTGGCAATTTTTCTACTAAAAACTATTTTTAGCACTTATTAAAAAAAAGATAAATATAATTTCCTATTAAAGGAGTGTTCTTTAAATAAGGACTATTTTATTTCAACAAATGCTACAAGAAATAAACTAGTCTTAGTTAATACTTAATTATTTCTGTACATTTTTAGGGTAGTTTCAAAGAAAACCCTTTACCTATTATCTAATGTCCATTTTCTAGAAGGGGTCACATATATCACATTATATTCAATAACGCGACACTGCTTTTCTGGTATTCACTGGATTCATCATTGACTCTAGTTGATTCTAGTTAATATGGTCCCACCAAATTTATTCAATTATCTCAAACCCAGTTAATAATTATTTCTGCAACAAACAATAAACATCATTAATACAGCGAAATATATGCAATAGAAATTTTTTCCTTCATTTTAAAATATTTAATTATTTTTATTTTTTTTTAATTACCATTATTCAATCGTTCTTGGTGAATATGTGCTATTTAACTCATAAAACATTAAAAAATTAATTATTTTTAATGTTTTTAGAAATCTTTTCAGTGAAAATATGCCCACATTTTTCTTCAGCCTGCGGTTAGTCAATAGACGTTTTCTACCATGTCAGCCCTCAGTCGAAGTCTAGACACTGACCGTTATATCTCATAGTAAATGTGCACTTGGAAGTCCAACAATTCACCATAATACCATTCTTATGTCAGATATTTATGGCAAATTGTTGGTCTATCATGTTACACTAGCATCCTGCAGACTTTGGTTCTGTTCCTCTTAAACAGTAAACTTGACACATAATATAACACTAAGAGATAATTATAATTTCCTTAATAATATTTTCTGTAAATAAGTATTATTTTATTCCAGCAAATGCTGCAGGATACATAGAAGCTCCAGTTCACACATGCTAGTTACAATCCTATTTATGTGTAGTTTCAAATGAAGACTTCTACCTCTTATCTCACCTCCATTTGGCAAAAGGAGTTATATTGTTCACATTATTTTCAATATCACGACACCTTATTTCTCGTGTAAACTGGATTCAGCATTAATTGTTTCTCCTAGTTTGGTCATACCATGCAACCGATTTTAATCATTCATCTCAAACTCTGTTGCAAATTCTTTCTGCAACAAACAATAAATAATTTTAATACATGTCGCATATAAATAATACATATATGTCGCATATATGCAATATAAATTATATTCCTACATTTTAAAATTAATAATTATTTTTATGTTTATAATTAAACATTGTCCATTTATTGTTGTTGATTATGTATTTTTTAGCTCATTAGAGAATAATAAATTCATGATTTGTGGTGTTTCTAGAAATTTGGTTAATTAAAAATATGCAAGCATTATTCATCAGTCTTCGAGGAGTCAATAAAAGATATCTATGTTGTCATCCCTCCATCGTAGTGTAGACTCTGACCGTTTTATCATGGCGTAAATGTTCACAAGGAAGTCCAACTAATTATCATAATACCAGTCGTATTTGAGATATTTATGGCAAATTGTTGGCCTCCCACGTTACACTATTGTCCGGAAGCGTTGGCAATTTTCCTACTAAACAATATGTTTAAGACATACTAAAAAAAAAGGATAAATATAATTTCCTATTGAAGGAATTTTCTGTAAATAAGGACTATTTTATTTCAACAAATGAGACAAGAAGTATAATAGTTTTAGTTAATACTTACTTATTTCTGTACATTTTTAGGGTAGTTTTAAAGAAAAACCTTTACCTATTATCTTATGCCCATTTTCCAGAAGGGGTCACATATATCATATTATCTTCAGTAACGAGACACTGATATTCTTGTATACACTGAATTCATTATTGAACGTTGCTCCTAGTTAATATGGTACAACCAATTTTATTCAATTATCTCAAACTCAGTTAATAATTCATTCTGCAACAAACAATAACCATCATTAATACAGCGAAATATATGAAATAGAAATTTTTCCTTAATTTTAAAATTTATAATTATTTTTATTTTTGTTTAATTATCATTATTCGACATTTCTTGGTAAATATGTGCTTTTTAACTAATAAAACTTTAAAAAATTAATTATTTTTAGTGTTTCTAGAAATCTTTTCAGTGAAAATATGCCTAAATTTTTCTTCAGCCTACGGTTAGTCAATAGACATTTTCTACCATGTCAGCCCTCAGTAGAAGTCTAGACACTGACCGTTATATCTCATAGTAATTGTGCATTAGGAAGTCCAACAAATCACCATAATACCATTCTTATTTCAGATATTTATGGCAAATTGTTGGTCTACCATGTTACACTAGCATCCTGCAGACTTTGGTTCTGTTCCTCCTAAACAGTAAACTTGACACATAATATAACACTAGGAGATAATTATAATTTGCTTAATAATATTTTCTGTAAATAAGTATTATTTTATTCCAGCAAATGCTGCAGGATACATAGAAGCTCCAGTTCACAAATGCTAGTTTCAATCCTATTTATGTGTAGTTTCAAATGAAAACTTCTACCTCTTATCTCACCTCCATTTGGCAAAAGGAGTTATATTGTTCACATTATTTTCAATATCAGGACACATTATTTCTCGTGTAAACTGGATTCAGCATTAATTGTTTCTCCTTGTTTGGTCATACAATGCAGCCGATTTTATTCTTTCATCTCTTACTCAGTTGAAAATTCTTTTTGTAAAAATACTAAATAACTTTAATAGAGCGAAATATATGCAATACAAATTATATTCCTACATTTTAAAATTAATATTTATTTTTATTATTTTTATGTTTATAATTAAACATTGTCCGTTGATTGTTGTTGATTATGTATTTTTTAGCTCATAAGAGAATAATAAATTCATGATTTTTTGCGTTTCTAGAAATTTGTTTAATCAAAATGTGCAAGCATTATTCTTCAGGCTTCGTGGAGTCAATAGAATATTTCTACTTTGTCAGCCCTCCATCGTAGTGTAGACAGTGACTGTTGTATCTCGTAGTAAATGTGCACATGGAAGTCCAACAAATTACCGTATTACCAGTCGTATTTGAGATATTTTTGGCAATTTGTTGGTCTCCCACGTTACACTAGCTCTCTGAAGCCGTTGGCACTGTTCCTACTAATCAGTAAGGTTGACACATAAACTCTTACCTATTATCCCATCTCCATTTGGCAACAGGGGTCACATGTATCACATTATCTTCAGTATCACGACACCACATTTCATGTGTACACTGGATTCAACAGTAAACGTTTCTCCTAGTTTGGTCATATGATGGGGCCGATTGTATTCATTCTTCTCAAATTAACTTGAAAATTCATTCAACAAAACACAATAAATATTATTAATACAGGGAAATATTATATGCAAGAAAATACTATTCGTAACTTTTAAAATTTATATTCATTTAAAATTTTTATTTTTTTATAATTTAACGTTCTCCAACCATTCTTGTGAATTAAATGATTTTAGACACAGAAATGAATAATAAATACATCTGTTTCGGTTTTTATGGAAAAAGTTTTGGGGAACTGACACCAAATATTTCTTCAACCTTCGGGGAGTCAATAAAAGTTTTCTACCTTGCCAGCCCGCCATCTAAGTCTAGTCACTGATAGTTGGAGCTCATAGTAAATGTGCACATGGAAGTCCAACAGATTATCATAATACCAGTCGTATTTCAGATATTCATGGCAAATTGTTGGCCTCCCACGTTACACTATTTTCTGGAAGCGTTGGCAATTTTCCTTATAACACTATTTTTAGCATTTATTAAAAAAAGAGATAAATATAATATCCTATTAAAGGAATGTTCTGTAAATAAGGACTATTTTATTTCAGCAAATGGTACAAGAAATATACTAGTTTTAGTTAATACTTACCTATTTCTGTACATTTTTAGAGTAGTTTCAAAGAAAAACCTTTACCTAATATCTAATGTCCATTTTCCAGAAGGGGTCACATATATCACATTATCTTCAATAACGCGAAACTGCTTTTCTTGTATACACTGGATTCACATTGAACGTTGCTCCTAGTTAATACGGTCCAACCAATTTTAATCAGTTATCTCAAACTCAGTTGATAATTCATTCTGCAACAAACAATAAACATCATTAATACAGCGAAATATATGCAATAGAAATTTTTCTTTAATTTTAAAATTTATAATTATTTTTATTTTTGTTTAATTTACATTATTCAACCTTTCTTGGTAAATATGTGCTTTTTAACTTATAAAACATAAAAAAAATTAATTTTATTTTAGTGTTTCTAGAAATCTTTTCAGTGAAAATATGCCCACATTTTTCTTCAGCCTGCGGTTAGTCAATAGAAATTTTCTACCATGTCAGCCCTCAGTCGAAGTCTAGACACTGACCATTATATCTCATAGTAAATGTGCACTAGGAAGTCCAACAAATCACCATAATACCATTCTTATTTCAGATATTTATGGCAAATTGTTGGTCTACCATGTTACACTAGCATTCTGCAGACTTTGGTTCTGTTCCTCCTAAACAGTAAACTTGACACATAATATAACACAAGGAGATAATTATAATTTCCTTAAAAATATTTTCTGTAAATAAGTATAATTTTATTCCAGCAAATGCTGCAGGATACATAGAAGCTTCAGTTAATACATGCTAGTTTCAATCCTATTTATGGGTAGTTTCAAAAGAAAACTTCTACCTCTTATCTCACCTCCATTTGGCAACAGGAGTTACGTTGTTCACATTATTTTCAATATCATGACACCTTATTTCTCGTGTACACTGGATTCAACATTAATTGTTTCTCCTAGTTTGGTCATACAGTGCAGCCGATTTTATTCTTTCATCTCTAACTCAGTTGAAAATTCTTTCTGCAAAAATACTAAATAATTTTAATACAGCGAAATATATGCAATATAAATTATAATCCCACATTTTAAAATTAATAATTATTTTTATGTTTATAATTAAACATTGTCCGTTGATTGTTGTTGATTATGTATTTTTTACCTCATAAGAGTATAATAAATTCATGATTTTTTGCGTTTCTAGAAATTTGTTTAATCAAAATGTGCAAGCATTATTCTTCAGGCTTCGTGGAGTCAATAGAATATTTCTACTTTGTCAGCCCTCCATCGTAGTGTAGACAGTGACTGTTGTATCTCGTAGTAAATGTGAACATGGAAGTCCAACAAATTACCGCATTACCAGACGTATTTGAGATATTTTTGGCAATTTGTTGGTCTCCCGCGTTACACTAGCTCTCTGAAGCGGTTGGCACTATTCCTACTAATCAGCAAGGTTGACACATAAACTCTTACCTATTATCCCATCTCCATTTGGCAACAGGGGTCACATGTATCACATTATCTTCAGTATCACGACACCACATTTCATGTGTACACTGGATTCAACAGTAAACGTTTCTCCTAGTTTGGTCATATGAGGGGGCCGATTTTATTCATTCATCTCAAATTAACTTGAAAATTCATTCAACAAAACACAATAAATACAGGGAAATATTATATGCAAGAAAATTCTATTCGTAACTTTTAAAATTTATATTCATTTAAAATTTTTATTTTTTTATAATTTAACGTTCTCCAACCATTCTTGTGAATTAAATGATTTTAGACACAGAAATGAATAATAAATACATCTGTTTCGGTTTTTATGGAAAAAGTTTTGGGGAACTGACACCAAATATTTCTTCAACCTTCGGGGAGTCAATAAAAGTTTTCTACCTTGCCAGCCCGCCATCTAAGTCTAGTCACTGATAGTTGGAGCTCATAGTAAATGTGCACATGGAAGTCCAACAGATTATCATAATACCAGTCGTATTTCAGATATTCATGGCAAATTGTTGGCCTCCCACGTTACACTATTTTCTGGAAGCGTTGGCAATTTTCCTTATAACACTATTTTTAGCATTTATTAAAAAAAGAGATAAATATAATATCCTATTAAAGGAATGTTCTGTAAATAAGGACTATTTTATTTCAGCAAATGGTACAAGAAATATACTAGTTTTAGTTAATACTTACCTATTTCTGTACATTTTTAGAGTAGTTTCAAAGAAAAACCTTTACCTAATATCTAATGTCCATTTTCCAGAAGGGGTCACATATATCACATTATCTTCAATAACGCGAAACTGCTTTTCTTGTATACACTGGATTCACATTGAACGTTGCTCCTAGTTAATACGGTCCAACCAATTTTAATCAGTTATCTCAAACTCAGTTGATAATTCATTCTGCAACAAACAATAAACATCATTAATACAGCGAAATATATGCAATAGAAATTTTTCTTTAATTTTAAAATTTATAATTATTTTTATTTTTGTTTAATTTACATTATTCAACCTTTCTTGGTAAATATGTGCTTTTTAACTTATAAAACATTAAAAAATTAATTTTATTTTAGTGTTTCTAGAAATCTTTTCAGTGAAAATATGCCCACATTTTTCTTCAGCCTGCGGTTAGTCAATAGAAATTTTCTACCATGTCAGCCCTCAGTCGAAGTCTAGACACTGACCATTATATCTCATAGTAAATGTGCACTAGGAAGTCCAACAAATCACCATAATACCATTCTTATTTCAGATATTTATGGCAAATTGTTGGTCTACCATGTTACACTAGCATCCTGCAGACTTTGGTTCTGTTCCTCCTAAACAGTAAACTTGACACATAATATAACACAAGGAGATAATTATAATTTCCTTAAAAATATTTTCTGTAAATAAGTATAATTTTATTCCAGCAAATGCTGCAGGATACATAGAAGCTTCAGTTAATACATGCTAGTTTCAATCCTATTTATGGGTAGTTTCAAAAGAAAACTTCTACCTCTTATCTCACCTCCATTTGGCAACAGGAGTTACGTTGTTCACATTATTTTCAATATCATGACACCTTATTTCTCGTGTACACTGGATTCAACATTAATTGTTTCTCCTAGTTTGGTCATACAGTGCAGCCGATTTTATTCTTTCATCTCTAACTAAGTTGAAAATTCTTTCTGCAAAAATACTAAATAATTTTAATACAGCGAAATATATGCAATATAAATTATATTCCTACATTTTAAAATTAATAATTATTTTTATGTTTATAATTAAACATTGTCCATTGATTGTTGTTGATTATGTATTTTTTAGCTCATAAGAGAATAATAAATTCATGATTTGTGGTGTTTCTAGAAATTCGGTTAATTAAAAATGTGCAAGCATTATTCTTCAGTCTTCGAGGCGTCAATAAAAATATCTACCTTGTCATCCCTCCATCGTAGTGTAGACTCTGACCATTGTTTCATGGCGTAAATGTTTACAAGGAAGTCAAAGAAATTACAATAATAATACCAGTCGTATTTGAGATACTTATGGCAAATTGTTGGCCTCCCACGTTACACTATTTTCCGGAAGCATTGGCAATTTTCCTTATAACACTATTTTTAGCAGTTATTAAAAAAAGGGATAAATATAATATCCTATTAAAGGAATGTTCTGTAAATAAGGACTATTTTATTTTAGCAAATGCTACAAGAAATATACAAGTTTTAGTTAATACTTACCTATTTCTGTACTTTTTAGAGTAGTTTCAAAGAAAACATTTACCTATTATCTAATGTCCATTTTCCAGAAGGGGTCACATATATCACATTATCTTCAATAACGCGAAACTGCTTTTCTTGTATACACTGGATTCACATTGAACGTTGCTCCTAGTTAATATGGTCTAACCAATTTTATTCAGTTACCTCAAACTCAGTTGATAATTCATTCTGCAACAAACAATAAACATCATTAATACAGCAAAATATATGCAATAGAAATTTTCTTTAATTTTAAAATTTATAATTATTTTTATTTTTGTTTAATTATCATTATTCAACCTTTCTTGGTAAATATGTGCTTTTTAACTATAAAACATTAAAAAATTAATTATTTTTAGTGTTTCTAGAAATCTTTTCAGTGAAAATATGCCCACATTTTTCTTCAGCCTGCGGTTAGTCAATAGAAATTTTCTACCATGTCAGCCCTCAGTCGAAGTCTAGACACTGACCATTATATCTCATAGTAAATGTGCACTAGGAAGTCCAACAAATCACCATAATACCATTCTTATTTCAGATATTTATGGCAAATTGTTGGTCTACCATGTTACACTAGCATCCTGCAGACTTTGGTTCTGTTCCTCCTAAACAGTAAACTTGCCACATAATATAACACAAGGAGATAATTATAATTTCCTTAAAAATATTTCCTGTAAATAAGTATAATTTTATTCCAGCAAATGCTGCAGGATACATAGAAGCTTCAGTTAATACATGCTAGTTTCAATCCTATTTATGGGTAGTTTCAAAAGAAACCTTCTACCTCTTATCTCACCTCCATTTGGCAACAGGAGTTACGTTGTTCACATTATTTTCAATATCACGACACCTCATTTCTCGTGTACACTGGATTCAACATTAATTGTTTCTCCTAGTTTGGTCATACAATGCAGCCGATTTTATTCTTTCATCTCTAACTCAGTTGAAAATTCTTTCTGCAAAAATACTAAATAATTTTAATACAGCGAAATATATGCAATATAAATTATAATCCCACATTTTAAAATTAATAATTATTTTTATGTTTATAATTAAACATTGTCCGTTGATTGTTGTTGATTATGTATTTTTTACCTCATAAGAGTATAATAAATTCATGATTTTTTGCGTTTCTAGAAATTTGTTTAATCAAAATGTGCAAGCATTATTCTTCAGGCTTCGTGGAGTCAATAGAATATTTCTACTTTGTCAGCCCTCCATCGTAGTGTAGACAGTGACTGTTGTATCTCGTAGTAAATGTGAACATGGAAGTCCAACAAATTACCGCATTACCAGACGTATTTGAGATATTTTTGGCAATTTGTTGGTCTCCCGCGTTACACTAGCTCTCTGAAGCGGTTGGCACTATTCCTACTAATCAGCAAGGTTGACACATAAACTCTTACCTATTATCCCATCTCCATTTGGCAACAGGGGTCACATGTATCACATTATCTTCAGTATCACGACACCACATTTCATGTGTACACTGGATTCAACAGTAAACGTTTCTCCTAGTTTGGTCATATGAGGGGGCCGATTTTATTCATTCATCTCAAATTAACTTGAAAATTCATTCAACAAAACACAATAAATACAGGGAAATATTATATGCAAGAAAATTCTATTCGTAACTTTTAAAATTTATATTCATTTAAAATTTTTATTTTTTTATAATTTAACGTTCTCCAACCATTCTTGTGAATTAAATGATTTTAGACACAGAAATGAATAATAAATACATCTGTTTCGGTTTTTATGGAAAAGGTTTTGGGGAACTGACACCAAATATTTCTTCAACCTTCGGGTAGTCAATAAAAGTTTTCTACCTTGCCAGCCCGTCATCTTAGTCTAGTCACTGATAGTTGGTGCTCATAGTAAATGTGCACATGGAAGTCCAACAGATTATCATAATACCAGTCGTATTTCAGATATTCATGGCAAATTGTTGGCCTCCCACGTTACACTATTTTCCGGAAGCGTTGGCAATTTTCCTTATAACACTATTTTTAGCACTTATTAAAAAAAGGGATAAATATAATATCCTATTAAAGGAATGTTCTGTAAATAAGGACTATTTTATTTCAGCAAATGGTACAAGAAATATACTAGTTTTAGTTAATACTTACCTATTTCTGTACATTTTTAGAGTAGTTTCAAAGAAAAACCTTTACCTAATATCTAATGTCCATTTTCCAGAAGGGGTCACATATATCACATTATCTTCAATAACGCGAAACTGCTTTTCTTGTATACACTGGATTCACATTGAACGTTGCTCCTAGTTAATACGGTCCAACCAATTTTATTCAGTTATCTCAAACTCAGTTGATAATTCATTCTGCAACAAACAATAAACATCATTAATACAGCGAAATATATGCAATAGAAATTTTTCTTTAATTTTAAAATTTATAATTATTTTTATTTTTGTTTAATTTACATTATTCAACCTTTCTTGGTAAATATGTGCTTTTTAACTTATAAAACATTAACAAATTAATTTTATTTTAGTGTTTCTAGAAATCTTTTCAGTGAAAATATGCCCACATTTTTCTTCAGCCTGCGGTTAGTCAATAGAAATTTTCTACCATGTCAGCCCTCAGTCGAAGTCTAGACATTGACCATTATATCTCATAGTAAATGTGCACTAGGAAGTCCAACAAATCACCATAATACCATTCTTATTTCAGATATTTATGGCAAATTGTTGGTCTACCATGTTACACTAGCATTCTGCAGACTTTGGTTCTGTTCCTCCTAAACAGTAAACTTGACACATAATATAACACAAGGAGATAATTATAATTTCCTTAAAAATATTTTCTGTAAATAAGTATAATTTTATTCCAGCAAATGCTGCAGGATACATAGAAGCTTCAGTTAATACATGCTAGTTTCAATCCTATTTATGGGTAGTTTCAAAAGAAAACTTCTACCTCTTATCTCACCTCCATTTGGCAACAGGAGTTACGTTGTTCACATTATTTTCAATATCATGACACCTTATTTCTCGTGTACACTGGATTCAACATTAATTGTTTCTCCTAGTTTGGTCATACAGTGCAGCCGATTTTATTCTTTCATCTCTAACTCAGTTGAAAATTCTTTCTGCAAAAATACTAAATAATTTTAATACAGCGAAATATATGCAATATAAATTATAATCCCACATTTTAAAATTAATAATTATTTTTATGTTTATAATTAAACATTGTCCGTTGATTGTTGTTGATTATGTATTTTTTACCTCATAAGAGTATAATAAATTCATGATTTTTTGCGTTTCTAGAAATTTGTTTAATCAAAATGTGCAAGCATTATTCTTCAGGCTTCGTGGAGTCAATAGAATATTTCTACTTTGTCAGCCCTCCATCGTAGTGTAGACAGTGACTGTTGTATCTCGTAGTAAATGTGAACATGGAAGTCCAACAAATTACCGCATTACCAGACGTATTTGAGATATTTTTGGCAATTTGTTGGTCTCCCGCGTTACACTAGCTCTCTGAAGCGGTTGGCACTATTCCTACTAATCAGCAAGGTTGACACATAAACTCTTACCTATTATCCCATCTCCATTTGGCAACAGGGGTCACATGTATCACATTATCTTCAGTATCACGACACCACATTTCATGTGTACACTGGATTCAACAGTAAACGTTTCTCCTAGTTTGGTCATATGAGGGGGCCGATTTTATTCATTCATCTCAAATTAACTTGAAAATTCATTCAACAAAACACAATAAATACAGGGAAATATTATATGCAAGAAAATTCTATTCGTAACTTTTAAAATTTATATTCATTTAAAATTTTTATTTTTTTATAATTTAACGTTCTCCAACCATTCTTGTGAATTAAATGATTTTAGACACAGAAATGAATAATAAATACATCTGTTTCGGTTTTTATGGAAAAGGTTTTGGGGAACTGACACCAAATATTTCTTCAACCTTCGGGTAGTCAATAAAAGTTTTCTACCTTGCCAGCCCGTCATCTTAGTCTAGTCACTGATAGTTGGTGCTCATAGTAAATGTGCACATGGAAGTCCAACAGATTATCATAATACCAGTCGTATTTCAGATATTCATGGCAAATTGTTGGCCTCCCACGTTACACTATTTTCCGGAAGCGTTGGCAATTTTCCTTATAACACTATTTTTAGCACTTATTAAAAAAAGGGATAAATATAATATCCTATTAAAGGAATGTTCTGTAAATAAGGACTATTTTATTTCAGCAAATGGTACAAGAAATATACTAGTTTTAGTTAATACTTACCTATTTCTGTACATTTTCAGAGTAGTTTCAAAGAAAAACCTTTACCTAATATCTAATGTCCATTTTCCAGAAGGGGTCACATATATCACATTATCTTCAATAACGCGAAACTGCTTTTCTTGTATACACTGGATTCACATTGAACGTTGCTCCTAGTTAATACGGTCCAACCAATTTTATTCAGTTATCTCAAACTCAGTTGATAATTCATTCTGCAACAAACAATAAACATCATTAATACAGCGAAATATATGCAATAGAAATTTTTCTTTAATTTTAAAATTTATAATTATTTTTATTTTTGTTTAATTTACATTATTCAACCTTTCTTGGTAAATATGTGCTTTTTAACTTATAAAACATTAACAAATTAATTTTATTTTAGTCTTTCTAGAAATCTTTTCAGTGAAAATATGCCCACATTTTTCTTCAGCCTGCGGTTAGTCAATAGAAATTTTCTACCATGTCAGCCCTCAGTCGAAGTCTAGACATTGTCCATTATATCTCATAGTAAATGTGCACTAGGAAGTCCAACAAATCACCATAATACCATTCTTATTTCAGATATTTATGGCAAATTGTTGGTCTACCATGTTACACTAGCATCCTGCAGACTTTGGTTCTGTTCCTCCTAAACAGTAAACTTGACACATAATATAACACAAGGAGATAATTATAATTTCCTTAAAAATATTTTCTGTAAATAAGTATAATTTTATTCCAGCAAATGCTGCAGGATACATAGAAGCTTCAGTTAATACATGCTAGTTTCAATCCTATTTATGGGTAGTTTCAAAAGAAAACTTCTACCTCTTATCTCACCTCCATTTGGCAACAGGAGTTACGTTGTTCACATTATTTTCAATATCATGACACCTTATTTCTCGTGTACACTGGATTCAACATTAATTGTTTCTCCTAGTTTGGTCATACAGTGCAGCCGATTTTATTCTTTCATCTCTAACTCAGTTGAAAATTCTTTCTGCAAAAATACTAAATAATTTTAATACAGCGAAATATATGCAATATAAATTATATTCCTACATTTTAAAATTAATAATTATTTTTATGTTTATAATTAAACATTGTCCATTGATTGTTGTTGATTATGTATTTTTTAGCTCATAAGAGAATAATAAATTCATGATTTGTGGTGTTTCTAGAAATTCGGTTAATTAAAAATGTGCAAGCATTATTCTTCAGTCTTCGAGGCGTCAATAAAAATATCTACCTTGTCATCCCTCCATCGTAGTGTAGACTCTGACCATTGTTTCATGGCGTAAATGTTTACAAGGAAGTCAAACAAATTACAATAATAATACCAGTCGTATTTGAGATACTTATGGCAAATTGTTGGCCTCCCACGTTACACTATTTTCCGGAAGCATTGGCAATTTTCCTTATAACACTATTTTTAGCAGTTATTAAAAAAAGGGATAAATATAATATCCTATTAAAGGAATGTTCTGTAAATAAGGACTATTTTATTTTAGCAAATGCTACAAGAAATATACAAGTTTTAGTTAATACTTACCTATTTCTGTACTTTTTAGAGTAGTTTCAAAGAAAACATTTACCTATTATCTAATGTCCATTTTCCAGAAGGGGTCACATATATCACATTATCTTCAATAACGCGAAACTGCTTTTCTTGTATACACTGGATTCACATTGAACGTTGCTCCTAGTTAATATGGTCTAACCAATTTTATTCAGTTACCTCAAACTCAGTTGATAATTCATTCTGCAACAAACAATAAACATCATTAATACAGCGAAATATATGCAATAGAAATTTTCTTTAATTTTAAAATTTATAATTATTTTTATTTTTGTTTAATTATCATTATTCAACCTTTCTTGGTAAATATGTGCTTTTTAACTATAAAACATTAAAAAATTAATTATTTTTAGTGTTTCTAGAAATCTTTTCAGTGAAAATATGCCCACATTTTTCTTCAGCCTGCGGTTAGTCAATAGAAATTTTCTACCATGTCAGCCCTCAGTCGAAGTCTAGACACTGACCATTATATCTCATAGTAAATGTGCACTAGGAAGTCCAACAAATCACCATAATACCATTCTTATTTCAGATATTTATGGCAAATTGTTGGTCTACCATGTTACACTAGCATCCTGCAGACTTTGGTTCTGTTCCTCCTAAACAGTAAACTTGACACATAATATAACACAAGGAGATAATTATAATTTCCTTTAAAATATTTCCTGTAAATAAGTATAATTTTATTCCAGCAAATGCTGCAGGATACATAGAAGCTTCAGTTAATACATGCTAGTTTCAATCCTATTTATGGGTAGTTTCAAAAGAAACCTTCTACCTCTTATCTCACCTCCATTTGGCAACAGGAGTTACGTTGTTCACATTATTTTCAATATCACGACACCTCATTTCTCGTGTACACTGGATTCAACATTAATTGTTTCTCCTAGTTTGGTCATACAATGCAGCCGATTTTATTCTTTCATCTCTAACTCAGTTGAAAATTCTTTCTGCAAAAATACTAAATAATTTTAATACAGCGAAATATATGCAATATAAATTATATTCCCACATTTTAAAATTAATAATTATTTTTATGTTTATAATTAAACATTGTCCGTTGATTGTTGTTGATTATGTATTTTTTACCTCATAAGAGTATAATAAATTCATGATTTTTTGCGTTTCTAGAAATTTGTTTAATCAAAATGTGCAAGCATTTATCTTCAGGCTTCGTGGAGTCAATAGAATATTTCTATTTTGTCAGCCCTCCATCGTAGTGTAGACAGTGACTGTTGTATCTCGTAGTAAATGTGAACATGGAAGTCCAACAAATTACCGCATTACCAGACGTATTTGAGATATTTTTGGCAATTTGTTGGTCTCCCGCGTTACACTAGCTCTCTGAAGCGGTTGGCACTATTCCTACTAATCAGCAAGGTTGACACATAAACTCTTACCTATTATCCCATCTCCATTTGGCAACAGGGGTCACATGTATCACATTATCTTCAGTATCACGACACCACATTTCATGTGTACACTGGATTCAACAGTAAACGTTTCTCCTAGTTTGGTCATATGAGGGGGCCGATTTTATTCATTCATCTCAAATTAACTTGAAAATTCATTCAACAAAACACAATAAATACAGGGAAATATTATATGCAAGAAAATTCTATTCGTAACTTTTAAAATTTATATTCATTTAAAATTTTTATTTTTTTATAATTTAACGTTCTCCAACCATTCTTGTGAATTAAATGATTTTAGACACAGAAATGAATAATAAATACATCTGTTTCGGTTTTTATGGAAAAGGTTTTGGGGAACTGACACCAAATATTTCTTCAACCTTCGGGTAGTCAATAAAAGTTTTCTACCTTGCCAGCCCGTCATCTTAGTCTAGTCACTGATAGTTGGTGCTCATAGTAAATGTGCACATGGAAGTCCAACAGATTATCATAATACCAGTCGTATTTCAGATATTCATGGCAAATTGTTGGCCTCCCACGTTACACTATTTTCCGGAAGCGTTGGCAATTTTCCTTATAACACTATTTTTAGCACTTATTAAAAAAAGGGATAAATATAATATCCTATTAAAGGAATGTTCTGTAAATAAGGACTATTTTATTTCAGCAAATGGTACAAGAAATATACTAGTTTTAGTTAATACTTACCTATTTCTGTACATTTTCAGAGTAGTTTCAAAGAAAAACCTTTACCTAATATCTAATGTCCATTTTCCAGAAGGGGTCACATATATCACATTATCTTCAATAACGCGAAACTGCTTTTCTTGTATACACTGGATTCACATTGAACGTTGCTCCTAGTTAATACGGTCCAACCAATTTTATTCAGTTATCTCAAACTCAGTTGATAATTCATTCTGCAACAAACAATAAACATCATTAATACAGCGAAATATATGCAATAGAAATTTTTCTTTAATTTTAAAATTTATAATTATTTTTATTTTTGTTTAATTTACATTATTCAACCTTTCTTGGTAAATATGTGCTTTTTAACTTATAAAACATTAACAAATTAATTTTATTTTAGTCTTTCTAGAAATCTTTTCAGTGAAAATATGCCCACATTTTTCTTCAGCCTGCGGTTAGTCAATAGAAATTTTCTACCATGTCAGCCCTCAGTCGAAGTCTAGACACTGACCATTATATCTCATAGTAAATGTGCACTAGGAAGTCCAACAAATCACCATAATACCATTCTTATTTCAGATATTTATGGCAAATTGTTGGTCTACCATGTTACACTAGCATTCTGCAGACTTTGGTTCTGTTCCTCCTAAACAGTAAACTTGACACATAATATAACACAAGGAGATAATTATAATTTCCATAAAAATATTTTCTGTAAATAAGTATAATTTTATTCCAGCAAATGCTGCAGGATACATAGAAGCTTCAGTTAATACATGCTAGTTTCAATCCTATTTATGGGTAGTTTCAAAAGAAAACTTCTACCTCTTATCTCACCTCCATTTGGCAACAGGAGTTACGTTGTTCACATTATTTTCAATATCACGACACCTTATTTCTCGTGTACAATGGATTCAACATTAATTGTTTCTCCTAGTTTGGTCATACAATGCAGCCGATTTTATTCTTTCATCTCTAACTCAGTTGAAAATTCTTTCTGCAAAAATACTAAATAATTTTAATACAGCGAAATATATGCAATATAAATTATATTCCTACATTTTAAAATTAATAATTATTTTTATGTTTATAATTAAACATTGTCCATTGATTGTTGTTGATTATGTATTTTTTAGCTCATAAGAGAATAATAAATTCATGATTTGTGGTGTTTCTAGAAATTCGGTTAATTAAAAATGTGCAAGCATTATTCTTCAGTCTTCGAGGCATCAATAAAAATATCTACATTGTCATCCTCCATCGTAGTGTAGACTCTGACCATTGTTTCATGGCGTAAATGTTTACAAGGAAGTCCAACAAATTACCATAATACCAGTCGTATTTGAGATACTTATGGCAAATTGTTGGCCTCCCACATTACACTATTTTCCGGAAGCACTGGCAATTTTCCTTATAACACTATTTTTAGCACTTATTAAAAAAAGGGATAAATATAATATCCTATTAAAGGAATGTTCTGTAAATAAGGACTATTTTATTTCAGCAAATGCTACAAGAAATATACAAGTTTTAGTTAATACTTACCTATTTCTGTACTTTTTAGAGTAGTTTCAAAGAAAAACATTTACCTATTATCTAATGTCCATTTTCCAGAAGGGGTCACATATATCACATTATCTTCAATAACGCGAAACTGCTTTTCTTGTATACACTGGATTCACATTGAACGTTGCTCCTAGTTAATATGGTCTAACCAATTTTATTCAGTTACCTCAAACTCAGTTGATAAATCATTCTGCAACAAACAATAAACATCATTAATACAGCGAAATATAAGCAATAGAAATTTTTCTTTAATTTTAAAATTTATAATTATTTTTATTTTTGTTTAATTATCATTATTCAACCTTTCTTAGTAAATATGTGCTTTTTAACTATAAAACATTAAAAAATTAATTATTTTTAGTGTTTCTAGAAATCTTTTCAGTGAAAATATGCCCACATTTTTCTTCAGCCTGCGGTTAGTCAATACAAATTTTCTACCATGTCAGCCCTCAGTCGAAGTCTAGACACTGACCATTATATCTCATAGTAAATGTGCACTAGGAAGTCCAACAAATCACCATAATACCATTCTTATTTCAGATATTTATGGCAAATTGTTGGTCTACCATGTTACACTAGCATCTTGCAGACTTTGGTTCTGTTCCTCCTAAACAGTAAACTTGCCACATAATATAACACAAGGAGATAATTATAATTTCCTTAAAAATATTTCCTGTAAATAAGTATAATTTTATTCCAGCAAATGCTGCAGGATACATAGAAGCTTCAGTTAATACATGCTAGTTTCAATCCTATTTATGGGTAGTTTCAAAAGAAAACTTCTACCTCTTATCTCACCTCCATTTGGCAACAGGAGTTACGTTGTTCACATTATTTTCAATATCACGACACCTTATTTCTCGTGTACAATGGATTCAACATTAATTGTTTCTCCTAGTTTGGTCATACAATGCAGCCGATTTTATTCTTTCATCTCTAACTCAGTTGAAAATTCTTTCTGCAAAAATACTAAATAATTTTAATACAGCGAAATATATGCAATATAAATTATATTCCTACATTTTAAAATTAATAATTATTTTTATGTTTATAATTAAACATTGTCCATTGATTGTTGTTGATTATGTATTTTTTAGCTCATAAGAGAATAATAAATTCATGATTTGTGGTGTTTCTAGAAATTCGGTTAATTAAAAATGTGCAAGCATTATTCTTCAGTCTTCGAGGCATCAATAAAAATATCTACATTGTCATCCTCCATCGTAGTGTAGACTCTGACCATTGTTTCATGGCGTAAATGTTTACAAGGAAGTCCAACAAATTACCATAATACCAGTCGTATTTGAGATACTTATGGCAAATTGTTGGCCTCCCACATTACACTATTTTCCGGAAGCACTGGCAATTTTCCTTATAACACTATTTTTAGCACTTATTAAAAAAAGGGATAAATATAATATCCTATTAAAGGAATGTTCTGTAAATAAGGACTATTTTATTTCAGCAAATGCTACAAGAAATATACAAGTTTTAGTTAATACTTACCTATTTCTGTACTTTTTAGAGTAGTTTCAAAGAAAAACATTTACCTATTATCTAATGTCCATTTTCCAGAAGGGGTCACATATATCACATTATCTTCAATAACGCGAAACTGCTTTTCTTGTATACACTGGATTCACATTGAACGTTGCTCCTAGTTAATATGGTCTAACCAATTTTATTCAGTTACCTCAAACTCAGTTGATAAATCATTCTGCAACAAACAATAAACATCATTAATACAGCGAAATATAAGCAATAGAAATTTTTCTTTAATTTTAAAATTTATAATTATTTTTATTTTTGTTTAATTATCATTATTCAACCTTTCTTAGTAAATATGTGCTTTTTAACTATAAAACATTAAAAAATTAATTATTTTTAGTGTTTCTAGAAATCTTTTCAGTGAAAATATGCCCACATTTTTCTTCAGCCTGCGGTTAGTCAATACAAATTTTCTACCATGTCAGCCCTCAGTCGAAGTCTAGACACTGACCATTATATCTCATAGTAAATGTGCACTAGGAAGTCCAACAAATCACCATAATACCATTCTTATTTCAGATATTTATGGCAAATTGTTGGTCTACCATGTTACACTAGCATCTTGCAGACTTTGGTTCTGTTCCTCCTAAACAGTAAACTTGCCACATAATATAACACAAGGAGATAATTATAATTTCCTTAAAAATATTTCCTGTAAATAAGTATAATTTTATTCCAGCAAATGCTGCAGGATACATAGAAGCTTCAGTTAATACATGCTAGTTTCAATCCTATTTATGGGTAGTTTCAAAAGAAACCTTCTACCTCTTATCTCACCTCCATTTGGCAACAGGAGTTACGTTGTTCACATTATTTTCAATATCACGACACCTCATTTCTCGTGTACACTGGATTCAACATTAATTGTTTCTCCTAGTTTGGTCATACAATGCAGCCGATTTTATTCTTTCATCTCTAACTCAGTTGAAAATTCTTTCTGCAAAAATACTAAATAATTTTAATACAGCGAAATATATGCAATATAAATTATAATCCCACATTTTAAAATTAATAATTATTTTTATGTTTATAATTAAACATTGTCCGTTGATTGTTGTTGATTATGTATTTTTTAGCTCATAAGAGTATAATAAATTCATGATTTTTTGCGTTTCTAGAAATTTGTTTAATCAAAATGTGCAAGCATTTATCTTCAGGCTTCGTGGAGTCAATAGAATATTTCTATTTTGTCAGCCCTCCATCGTAGTGTAGACAGTGACTGTTGTATCTCGTAGTAAATGTGAACATGGAAGTCCAACAAATTACCGTATTACCAGACGTATTTGAGATATTTTTGGCAATTTGTTGGTCTCCCGCGTTACACTAGCTCTCTGAAGCGGTTGGCACTATTCCTACTAATCAGTAAGGTTGACACATAAACTCTTACCTATTATCCCATCTCCATTTGGCAACAGGGGTCACATGTATCACATTATCTTCAGTATCACGACACCACATTTCATGTGTACACTGGATTCAAAAGTAAACGTTTCTCCTAGTTTGGTCATATAAGGGGGCCGATTTTATTCATTCATCTCAAATTAACTTGAAAATTCATTCAACAAAACACAATAAATATTATTAATACAGGGAAATATTATATGCAAGAAAATTCTATTCATAACTTTTAAAATTTATATTCATTTAAAATTTTTATTTTTTTATAATTTAACGTTCTCCAACCATTTTTGTGAATTAAATGATTTTAGACACAGAAATGAATAATAAATACATCTGTTTCGGTTTTTATGGAAAAGGTTTTGGGGAACTGACACCAAATATTTCTTCAACCTTCGGGTAGTCAATAAAAGTTTTCTACCTTGCCAGCCCGCCATCTTAGTCTAGTCACTGATAGTTGGTGCTCATAGTAAATGTGCACATGGAAGTCCAACAGATTATCATAATACCAGTCGTATTTCAGATATTCATGGCAAATTGTTGGCCTCCCACGTTACACTATTTTCCGGAACCGTTGGCAATTTTCCTTATAACACTATTTTTAGCACTTATTAAAAAAGGGATAAATATAATATCCATTAAAGGAATGTTCTGTAAATAAGGACTATTTTATTTCAGCAAATGGTACAAAAATATACTAGTTTTAGTTAATACTTACCTATTTCTGTACATTTTTAGAGTAGTTTCAAAGAAAAACCTTTACCTAATATCTAATGTCCATTTTCCAGAAGGGGTCACATATATCACATTATCTTCAATAACGCGAAACTGCTTTTCTTGTATACACTGGATTCACATTGAACATTGCTCCTAGTTAATACGGTCCAACCAATTTTATTCAGTTATCTCAAACTCAGTTGATAATTCATTCTGCAACAAACAATAAACATCATTAATACAGCGAAATATATGCAATAGAAATTTTTCTTTAATTTTAAAATTTATAATTATTTTTATTTTTGTTTAATTTACATTATTCAACCTTTCTTGGTAAATATGTGCTTTTTAACTATAAAACATTAAAAAATTAATTATTTTTATTGTTTCTAGAAATCTTTTCAGTGAAAATATGCCCACATTTTTCTTCAGCCTGCGGTTAGTCAATAGAAATTTTCTACCATGTCAGCCCTCAGTCGAAGTCTAGACACTGACCGTTATATCTCATAGTAAATGTGCACTAGGAAGTCCAACAAATCACCATAATACCATTCTTATTTCAGATATTTATGGCAAATTGTTGGTCTACCATGTTACACTAGCATCCTGCAGACTTTGGTTCTGTTCCTCCTAAACAGTAAACTTGACACATAATATAACACAAGGAGATAATTATAATTTCCTTAAAAATATTTCCTGTAAATAAGTATAATTTTATTCCAGCAAATGCTGCAGGATACATAGAAGCTTCAGTTAATACATGCTAGTTTCAATCCTATTTATGGGTAGTTTCAAAAGAAACCTTCTACCTCTTATCTCACCTCCATTTGGCAACAGGAGTTACATTGTTCACATTATTTTCAATATCACGACACCTCATTTCTCGTGTACACTGGATTCAACATTAATTGTTTCTCCTAGTTTGGTCATACAATGCAGCCGATTTTATTCTTTCATCTCTAACTCAGTTGAAAATTCTTTCTGCAAAAATACTAAATAATTTTAATACAGCGAAATATATGCAATATAAATTATATTCCCACATTTTAAAATTAATAATTATTTTTATGTTTATAATTAAACATTTTCCGTTGATTGTTGTTGATTATGTATTTTTTAGCTCATAAGAGTATAATAAATTCTTGATTTTTTGCGTTTCTAGAAATTTGTTTAATTAAAATGTGCAAGCATTATTCTTCAGGCTTCGTGGAGTCAATAGAATATTTCTACTTTGTCAGCCCTCCATCGTAGTGTAGACAGTGACTGTTGTATCTCGTAGTAAATGTGAACATGGAAGTCCAACAAATTACCGCATTACCAGACGTATTTGAGATATTTTTGGCAATTTGTTGGTCTCCCGCGTTACACTAGCTCTCTGAAGCGGTTGGCACTATTCCTACTAATCAGTAAGGTTGACACATAAACTCTTACCTATTATCCCATCTCCATTTGGCAACAGGGGTCACATGTATCACATTATCTTCAGTATCACGACACCACATTTCATGTGTACACTGGATTCAACAGTAAACGTTTCTCCTAGTTTGGTCATATGAGGGGGCCGATTTTATTCATTCATCTCAAATTAACTTGAAAATTCATTCAACAAAACACAATAAATACAGAGAAATATTATATGCAAGAAAATTCTATTCGTAACTTTTAAAATTTATATGCATTTAAAATTTTTATTTTTTTATAATTTAACGTTCTCCAACCATTCTTGTGAATTAAATGATTTTAGACACAGAAATGAATAATAAATACATCTGTTTCAGTTTTTATGGAAAAGGTTTTGGGGAACTGACACCAAATATTTCTTCAACCTTCGGGTAGTCAATAAAAGTTTTCTACCTTGCCAGCCCGCCATCTTAGTCTAGTCACTGATAGTTGGTGCTCATAGTAAATGTGCACATGGAAGTCCAACAGATTATCATAATACCAGTCGTATTTCAGATATTCTTGGCAAATTGTTGGCCTCCCACGTTACACTATTTTCCGGAAGCGTTGGCAATTTTCCTTATAACACTATTTTTAGCACTTATTAAAAAAAGGGATAAATATAATATCCTATTAAAGGAATGTTCTGTAAATAAGGACTATTTTATTTCAGCAAATGGTACAAGAAATATACTAGTTTTAGTTAATACTTACCTATTTCTGTACATTTTCAGAGTAGTTTCAAAGAAAAACCTTTACCTAATATCTAATGTCCATTTTCCAGAAGGGGTCACATATATCACATTATCTTCAATAACGCGAAACTGCTTTTCTTGTATACACTGGATTCACATTGAACGTTGCTCCTAGTTAATACGGTCCAACCAATTTTATTCAGTTATCTCAAACTCAGTTGATAATTCATTCTGCAACAAACAATAAACATCATTAATACAGCGAAATATATGCAATAGAAATTTTTCTTTAATTTTAAAATTTATAATTATTTTTATTTTTGTTTAATTTACATTATTCAAACTTTCTTGGTAAATATGTGCTTTTTAACTTATAAAACATTAACAAATTAATTTTATTTTAGTCTTTCTAGAAATCTTTTCAGTGAAAATATGCCCACATTTTTCTTCAGCCTGCGGTTAGTCAATAGAAATTTTCTACCATGTCAGCCCTCAGTCGAAGTCTAGACACTGACCATTATATCTCATAGTAAATGTGCACTAGGAAGTCCAACAAATCACCATAATACCATTCTTATTTCAGATATTTATGGCAAATTGTTGGTCTACCATGTTACACTAGCATTCTGCAGACTTTGGTTCTGTTCCTCCTAAACAGTAAACTTGACACATAATATAACACAAGGAGATAATTATAATTTCCTTAAAAATATTTTCTGTAAATAAGTATAATTTTATTCCAGCAAATGCTGCAGGATACATAGAAGCTTCAGTTAATACATGCTAGTTTCAATCCTATTTATGGGTAGTTTCAAAAGAAAACTTCTACCTCTTATCTCACCTCCATTTGGCAACAGGAGTTACGTTGTTCACATTATTTTCAATATCACGACACCTTATTTCTCGTGTACAATGGATTCAACATTAATTGTTTCTCCTAGTTTGGTCATACAATGCAGCCGATTTTATTCTTTCATCTCTAACTCAGTTGAAAATTCTTTCTGCAAAAATACTAAATAATTTTAATACAGCGAAATATATGCAATATAAATTATATTCCTACATTTTAAAATTAATAATTATTTTTATGTTTATAATTAAACATTGTCCATTGATTGTTGTTGATTATGTATTTTTTAGCTCATAAGAGAATAATAAATTAATGATTTGTGGTGTTTCTAGAAATTCGGTTAATTAAAAATGTGCAAGCATTATTCTTCAGTCTTCGAGGCGTCAATAAAAATATCTACATTGTCATCCTCCATCGTAGTGTAGACTCTGACCATTGTTTCATGGCGTAAATGTTTTCAAGGAAGTCCAACAAATTACCATAATACCAGTCGTATTTGAGATACTTATGACAAATTGTTGGCCTCCCACATTACACTATTTTCCGGAAGCACTGGCAATTTTCCTTATAACACTATTTTTAGCACTTATTAAAAAAAGGGATAAATATAATATCCTATTAAAGGAATGTTCTGTAAATAAGGACTATTTTATTTCAGCAAATGCTACAAGAAATATACAAGTTTTAGTTAATACTTACCTATTTCTGTACTTTTTAGAGTAGTTTCAAAGAAAAACATTTACCTATTATCTAATGTCCATTTTCCAGAAGGGGTCACATATATCACATTATCTTCAATAACGCGAAACTGCTTTTCTTGTATACACTGGATTCACATTGAACGTTGCTCCTAGTTAATATGGTCTAACCAATTTTATTCAGTTACCTCAAACTCAGTTGATAATTCATTCTGCAACAAACAATAAACATCATTAATACAGCGAAATATAAGCAGTAGAAATTTTTCTTTAATTTTAAAATTTATAATTATTTTTATTTTTGTTTAATTATCATTATTCAACCTTTCTTGGTAAATATGTGCTTTTTAACTATAAAACATTAAAAAATTAATTATTTTTAGTGTTTCTAGAAATCTGTTCAGTGAAAATATGCCCACATTTTTCTTCAGCCTGCGGTTAGTCAATACAAATTTTCTACCATGTCAGCCCTCAGTCGAAGTCTAGACACTGACCATTATATCTCATAGTAAATGTGCACTAGGAAGTCCAACAAATCACCATAATACCATTCTTATTTCAGATATTTATGGCAAATTGTTGGTCTACCATGTTACACTAGCATCCTGCAGACTTTGGTTCTGTTCCTCCTAAACAGTAAACTTGCCACATAATATAACACAAGGAGATAATTATAATTTCCTTAAAAATATTTCCTGTAAATAAGTATAATTTTATTCCAGCAAATGCTGCAGGATACATAGAAGCTTCAGTTAATACATGCTAGTTTCAATCCTATTTATGGGTAGTTTCAAAAGAAACCTTCTACCTCTTATCTCACCTCCATTTGGCAACAGGAGTTACGTTGTTCACATTATTTTCAATATCACGACACCTCATTTCTCGTGTACACTGGATTCAACATTAATTGTTTCTCCTAGTTTGGTCATACAATGCAGCCGATTTTATTCTTTCATCTCTAACTCAGTTGAAAATTCTTTCTGCAAAAATACTAAATAATTTTAATACAGCGAAATATATGCAATATAAATTATAATCCCACATTTTAAAATTAATAATTATTTTTATGTTTATAATTAAACATTGTCCGTTGATTGTTGTTGATTATGTATTTTTTAGCTCATAAGAGTATAATAAATTCATGATTTCTTGCGTTTCTAGAAATTTGTTTAATCAAAATGTGCAAGCATTTATCTTCAGGCTTCGTGGAGTCAATAGAATATTTCTATTTTGTCAGCCCTCCATCGTAGTGTAGACAGTGACTGTTGTATCTCGTAGTAAATGTGAACATGGAAGTCCAACAAATTACCGTATTACCAGACGTATTTGAGATATTTTTGGCAATTTGTTGGTCTCCCGCGTTACACTAGCTCTCTGAAGCGGTTGGCACTATTCCTACTAATCAGTAAGGTTGACACATAAACTCTTACCTATTATCCCATCTCCATTTGGCAACAGGGGTCACATGTATCACATTATCTTCAGTATCACGACACCACATTTCATGTGTACACTGGATTCAAAAGTAAACGTTTCTCCTAGTTTGGTCATATAAGGGGGCCGATTTTATTCACTCATCTCAAATTAACTTGAAAATGCATTCAACAAAACACAATAAATATTATTAATACAGGGAAATATTATATGCAAGAAAATTCTATTCATAACTTTTAAAATTTATATTCATTTAAAATTTTTATTTTTTTATAATTTAACGTTCTCCAACCATTTTTGTGAATTAAATGATTTTAGACACAGAAATGAATAATAAATACATCTGTTTCGGTTTTTATGGAAAAGGTTTTGGGGAACTGACACCAAATATTTCTTCAACCTTCGGGTAGTCAATAAAAGTTTTCTACCTTGCCAGCCCGCCATCTTAGTCTAGTCACTGATAGTTGGTGCTCATAGTAAATGTGCACATGGAAGTCCAACAGATTATCATAATACCAGTCGTATTTCAGATATTCTTGGCAAATTGTTGGCCTCCCACGTTACACTATTTTCCGGAAGCGTTGGCAATTTTCCTTATAACACTATTTTTAGCACTTATTAAAAAAAGGGATAAATATAATATCCTATTAAAGGAATGTTCTGTAAATAAGGACTATTTTATTTCAGCAAATGGTACAAGAAATATACTAGTTTTAGTTAATACTTACCTATTTCTGTACATTTTCAGAGTAGTTTCAAAGAAAAACCTTTACCTAATATCTAATGTCCATTTTCCAGAAGGGGTCACATATATCACATTATCTTCAATAACGCGAAACTGCTTTTCTTGTATACACTGGATTCACATTGAACGTTGCTCCTAGTTAATACGGTCCAACCAATTTTATTCAGTTATCTCAAACTCAGTTGATAATTCATTCTGCAACAAACAATAAACATCATTAATACAGCGAAATATATGCAATAGAAATTTTTCTTTAATTTTAAAATTTATAATTATTTTTATTTTTGTTTAATTTACATTATTCAAACTTTCTTGGTAAATATGTGCTTTTTAACTTATAAAACATTAACAAATTAATTTTATTTTAGTCTTTCTAGAAATCTTTTCAGTGAAAATATGCCCACATTTTTCTTCAGCCTGCGGTTAGTCAATAGAAATTTTCTACCATGTCAGCCCTCAGTCGAAGTCTAGACACTGACCATTATATCTCATAGTAAATGTGCACTAGGAAGTCCAACAAATCACCATAATACCATTCTTATTTCAGATATTTATGGCAAATTGTTGGTCTACCATGTTACACTAGCATTCTGCAGACTTTGGTTCTGTTCCTCCTAAACAGTAAACTTGACACATAATATAACACAAGGAGATAATTATAATTTCCTTAAAAATATTTTCTGTAAATAAGTATAATTTTATTCCAGCAAATGCTGCAGGATACATAGAAGCTTCAGTTAATACATGCTAGTTTCAATCCTATTTATGGGTAGTTTCAAAAGAAAACTTCTACCTCTTATCTCACCTCCATTTGGCAACAGGAGTTACGTTGTTCACATTATTTTCAATATCACGACACCTTATTTCTCGTGTACAATGGATTCAACATTAATTGTTTCTCCTAGTTTGGTCATACAATGCAGCCGATTTTATTCTTTCATCTCTAACTCAGTTGAAAATTCTTTCTGCAAAAATACTAAATAATTTTAATACAGCGAAATATATGCAATATAAATTATATTCCTACATTTTAAAATTAATAATTATTTTTATGTTTATAATTAAACATTGTCCATTGATTGTTGTTGATTATGTATTTTTTAGCTCATAAGAGAATAATAAATTAATGATTTGTGGTGTTTCTAGAAATTCGGTTAATTAAAAATGTGCAAGCATTATTCTTCAGTCTTCGAGGCGTCAATAAAAATATCTACATTGTCATCCTCCATCGTAGTGTAGACTCTGACCATTGTTTCATGGCGTAAATGTTTTCAAGGAAGTCCAACAAATTACCATAATACCAGTCGTATTTGAGATACTTATGACAAATTGTTGGCCTCCCACATTACACTATTTTCCGGAAGCACTGGCAATTTTCCTTATAACACTATTTTTAGCACTTATTAAAAAAAGGGATAAATATAATATCCTATTAAAGGAATGTTCTGTAAATAAGGACTATTTTATTTCAGCAAATGCTACAAGAAATATACAAGTTTTAGTTAATACTTACCTATTTCTGTACTTTTTAGAGTAGTTTCAAAGAAAAACATTTACCTATTATCTAATGTCCATTTTCCAGAAGGGGTCACATATATCACATTATCTTCAATAACGCGAAACTGCTTTTCTTGTATACACTGGATTCACATTGAACGTTGCTCCTAGTTAATATGGTCTAACCAATTTTATTCAGTTACCTCAAACTCAGTTGATAATTCATTCTGCAACAAACAATAAACATCATTAATACAGCGAAATATAAGCAGTAGAAATTTTTCTTTAATTTTAAAATTTATAATTATTTTTATTTTTGTTTAATTATCATTATTCAACCTTTCTTGGTAAATATGTGCTTTTTAACTATAAAACATTAAAAAATTAATTATTTTTAGTGTTTCTAGAAATCTGTTCAGTGAAAATATGCCCACATTTTTCTTCAGCCTGCGGTTAGTCAATACAAATTTTCTACCATGTCAGCCCTCAGTCGAAGTCTAGACACTGACCATTATATCTCATAGTAAATGTGCACTAGGAAGTCCAACAAATCACCATAATACCATTCTTATTTCAGATATTTATGGCAAATTGTTGGTCTACCATGTTACACTAGCATCCTGCAGACTTTGGTTCTGTTCCTCCTAAACAGTAAACTTGCCACATAATATAACACAAGGAGATAATTATAATTTCCTTAAAAATATTTCCTGTAAATAAGTATAATTTTATTCCAGCAAATGCTGCAGGATACATAGAAGCTTCAGTTAATACATGCTAGTTTCAATCCTATTTATGGGTAGTTTCAAAAGAAACCTTCTACCTCTTATCTCACCTCCATTTGGCAACAGGAGTTACGTTGTTCACATTATTTTCAATATCACGACACCTCATTTCTCGTGTACACTGGATTCAACATTAATTGTTTCTCCTAGTTTGGTCATACAATGCAGCCGATTTTATTCTTTCATCTCTAACTCAGTTGAAAATTCTTTCTGCAAAAATACTAAATAATTTTAATACAGCGAAATATATGCAATATAAATTATAATCCCACATTTTAAAATTAATAATTATTTTTATGTTTATAATTAAACATTGTCCGTTGATTGTTGTTGATTATGTATTTTTTAGCTCATAAGAGTATAATAAATTCATGATTTCTTGCGTTTCTAGAAATTTGTTTAATCAAAATGTGCAAGCATTTATCTTCAGGCTTCGTGGAGTCAATAGAATATTTCTATTTTGTCAGCCCTCCATCGTAGTGTAGACAGTGACTGTTGTATCTCGTAGTAAATGTGAACATGGAAGTCCAACAAATTACCGTATTACCAGACGTATTTGAGATATTTTTGGCAATTTGTTGGTCTCCCGCGTTACACTAGCTCTCTGAAGCGGTTGGCACTATTCCTACTAATCAGTAAGGTTGACACATAAACTCTTACCTATTATCCCATCTCCATTTGGCAACAGGGGTCACATGTATCACATTATCTTCAGTATCACGACACCACATTTCATGTGTACACTGGATTCAAAAGTAAACGTTTCTCCTAGTTTGGTCATATAAGGGGGCCGATTTTATTCACTCATCTCAAATTAACTTGAAAATGCATTCAACAAAACACAATAAATATTATTAATACAGGGAAATATTATATGCAAGAAAATTCTATTCATAACTTTTAAAATTTATATTCATTTAAAATTTTTATTTTTTTATAATTTAACGTTCTCCAACCATTTTTGTGAATTAAATGATTTTAGACACAGAAATGAATAATAAATACATCTGTTTCGGTTTTTATGGAAAAGGTTTTGGGGAACTGACACCAAATATTTCTTCAACCTTCGGGTAGTCAATAAAAGTTTTCTACCTTGCCAGCCCGCCATCTTAGTCTAGTCACTGATAGTTGGTGCTCATAGTAAATGTGCACATGGAAGTCCAACAGATTATCATAATACCAGTCGTATTTCAGATATTCATGGCAAATTGTTGGCCTCCCACGTTACACTATTTTCCGGAAGCGTTGGCAATTTTCCTTATAACACTATTTTTAGCACTTATTAAAAAAGGGATAAATATAATATCCTATTAAAGGAATGTTCTGTAAATAAGGACTATTTTATTTCAGCAAATGGTACAAGAAATATACTAGTTTTAGTTAATACTTACCTATTTCTGTACATTTTTAGAGTAGTTTCAAAGAAAAACCTTTACCTAATATCTAATGTCCATTTTCCAGAAGGGGTCACATATATCACATTATCTTCAATAACGCGAAACTGCTTTTCTTGTATACACTGGATTCACATTGAACATTGCTCCTAGTTAATACGGTCCAACCAATTTTATTCAGTTATCTCAAACTCAGTTGATAATTCATTCTGCAACAAACAATAAACATCATTAATACAGCGAAATATATGCAATAGAAATTTTTCTTTAATTTTAAAATTTATAATTATTTTTATTTTTGTTTAATTTACATTATTCAACCTTTCTTGGTAAATATGTGCTTTTTAACTTATAAAACATTAAAAAATTAATTTTATTTTAGTCTTTCTAGAAATCTTTTCAGTGAAAATATGCCCACATTTTTCTTCAGCCTGCGGTTAGTCAATAGAAGTTTTCTACCATGTCAGCCCTCAGTCGAAGTCTAGACACTGACCATTATATCTCATAGTAAATGTGCACTAGGAAGTCCAACAAATCACCATAATACCATTCTTATTTCAGATATTTATGGCAAATTGTTGGTCTACCATGTTACACTAGCATCCTGCAGACTTTGGTTCTGTTCCTCCTAAACAGTAAACTTGACAAATAATATAACACAAGGAGATAATTATAATTTCCTTAAAAATATTTTCTGTAAATAAGTATAATTTTACTCCAGCAAATGCTGCAGGATACATAGAAGCTTCAGTTAATACATGCTAGTTTCAATCCTATTTATGGGTAGTTTCAAAAGAAACCTTCTACCTCTTATCTCACCTCCATTTGGCAACAGGAGTTACGTTGTTCACATTATTTTCAATATCACGACACCTTATTTCTCGTGTACAATGGATTCAACATTAATTGTTTCTCCTAGTTTGGTCATACAATGCAGCCGATTTTATTCTTTCATCTCTAACTCAGTTGAAAATTCTTTCTGCAAAAATACTAAATAATTTTAATACAGCGAAATATATGCAATATAAATTATATTCCTACATTTTAAAATTAATAATTATTTTTATGTTTATAATTAAACATTGTCCATTGGTTGTTGTTGATTATGTATTTTTTAGCTCATAAGAGAATAATAAATTCATGATTTGTGGTGTTTCTAGAAATTCGGTTAATTAAAAATCTGCAAGCATTATTCTTCAGTCTTAGAGGCGTCAATAAAAATATCTACATTGTCATCCCTCCATCGTAGTGTAGACTCTGACCATTGTTTCATGGCGTAAATGTTTACAAGGAAGTCCAACAAATTACCATAATACCAGTCGTATTTGAGATACTTATGGCAAATTGTTGGCCTCCCACGTTACACTATTTTCCGAAAGCATTGGCAATTTTCCTTATAACGCTATTTTTAGCAGTTATTAAAAAAAGGGATAAATATAATATCCTATTAAAGGAATGTTCTGTAAATAAGGACTATTTTATTTCAGCAAATGCTACAAGAAATATACAAGTTTTAGTTAATACTTACCTATTTCTGTACTTTTTAGAGTAGTTTCAAAGAAAAACATTTACCTAATATCTAATGACCATTTTCCAGAAGTGGTCACATATATCACATTATCTTCAATAACGCGAAACTGCTTTTCTTGTATACACTGGATTCACATTGAACGTTGCTCCTAGTTAATATGGTCTAACCAATTTTATTCAGTTACCTCAAACTCAGTTGATAATTCATTCTGCAACAAACAATAAACATCATTAATACAGCGAAATATATGCAATAGAAATTTTTCCTTAATTTTAAAATTTATAATTATTTTTATTTTTGTTTAATTAACATTATTCAACATTTCTTGGTAAATATGTGCTTTTTAACTTATAAAACATTAAAAAATTAATTATTTTTTGTGTTTCTAGAAATCTTTTCAGTGAAAATGTGCCCACATTTTTCTTCAGCCTGCGGTTAGCCAATAGAATTTTCTACCATGTCAGCCCTCAGTCGAAGTCTAGACACTGACCACTATATCTCATAGTAAATGTGCACTAGAAAGTCCAACAAATCACCATAATACCATTCTTATTTCAGATATTTATGGCAAATTGTTGGTCTACCATGTTACACTAGCATCCTGCAGACTTTGGTTCTGTTCCTCCTAAACAGTAAACTTGACACATAATATAACACAAGGAGATAATTATAATTTCCTTAAAAATATTTTCTGTAAATAAGTATAATTTTATTCCAGCAAATGCTGCAGGATACATAGAAGCTTCAGTTAATACATGCTAGTTTCAATCCTATTTATGGGTAGTTTCAAAAGAAAACTTCTACCTCTTATCTCACCTCCATTTGGCAACAGGAGTTACGTTGTTCACATTATTTTCAATATCACGACACCTTATTTCTCGTGTACACTGGATTCAACATTAATTGTTTCTCCTAGTTTGGTCATACAATGCAGCCGATTTTATTCTTTCATCTCTAACTCAGTTGAAAATACTTTCTGCAAAAATACTAAATAATTTTAATACAGCGAAATATATGCAATATAAATTATATTCCTACATTTCAAAATTAATAATTATTTTTATGTTTATAATTAAACATTGTCCATTGATTGTTGTTGATTATGTATTTTTTAGCTCATAAGAGAATAATAAATTCATGATTTGTGGTGTTTCTAGAAATTCGGTTAATTAAAAATGTGCAAGCATTATTCTTCAGTCTTCGAGGCGTCAATAAAAGATATCTACCTTGTCATCCCTCCATCGTAGTGTAGACTCTGACCATTGTTTCATGGCGTAAATGTTCGCAAGGAAGTCCAACAAATTACCATAATAAATTGTTGGCCTCCCACATTACACTATTTTCCGGAAGCATTGGCAATTTTCCTTATAACACTATTTTTAGCAGTTATTAAAAAAAGGGATAAATATAATATCCTATTAAAGGAATGTTCTGTAAATAAGGACTATTTTATTTCAGCAAATGCTACAAGAAATATACAAGTTTTAGTTAATACTTACCTATTTCTGTACTTTTTAGAGTAGTTTCAAAGAAAAACATTTACCTATTATCTAATGTCCATTTTCCAGAAGGGGTCACATATATCACATTATCTTCAATAACGCGAAACTGCTTTTCTTGTATACACTGGATTCACATTGAACATTGCTCCTAGTTAATATGGTCTAACCAATTTTATTCAGTTACCTCAAACTCAGTTGATAATTCATTCTGCAACAAACAATAAACATCATTATACAGCGAAATATATGCAATAGAAATTTTTTCTTTAATTTTGAAATTTAAAATTATTTTTATTTTTGTTTAATTATCATTATTCAAACTTTCTTGGTAAATATGTGCTTTTAACTATAAAAGATTAAAAAATTAATTATTTTTAGTGTTTCTAGAAATCTTTTCAGTGGAAATATGCCCACATTTTTCTTCAGCCTGCGGTTAGTAAATACAAATTATCTACCATGTCAGCCCTCAGTCGAAGTCTAGACACTGACAATTATATATCATAGTAAATGTGCACTAGGAAGTCCAACAAATCACCATAATACCATTCTTATTTCAGATATTTATGGCAAATTGTTGGTCTACCATGTTACAATAGCATCCTGCAGACTTTGGTTCTGTTCCTCCTAAAAAGTAAACTTGACACATAATATAACACAAGGAGATAATTATAATTTCCTTAAAAACATTTCCTGTAAATAAGTATAATTTTATTCCAGCAAATGCTGCAGGATACATAGAATTTTCAGTTAATACATGCTAGTTTCAATCCTATTTATGGGTAGTTTCAAAAGAAACCTTCTACCTCTTATCTCACCTCCATTTGGCAACAGGAGTTACGTTGTTCACATTATTTTCAATATCACGACACCTCATTTCTCGTGTACACTGGATTCAACATTAATTGTTTCTCCTAGTTTGGTCATACAATGCAGCCGATTTTATTCTTTCATCTCTAACTCAGTTGAAAATTCTTTCTGCAAAAATACTAAATAATTTTAATACAGCGAAATATATGCAATATAAATTATATTCCCACATTTCAAAATTAATAATTATTTTTATGTTTATAATTAAACATTGTCCGTTGATTGTTGTTGATTATGTATTTTTTAGCTCATAAGAGTATAATAAATTCATGATTTCTTGCGTTTCTAGAAATTTTTTTCATCAAAATGTGCAAGCATTATTCTTCAGGCTTCGTGGAGTCAATAGAATATTTCTACTTTGTCAGCCCTCCATCGTAGTGTAGACAGTGACTGTTGTATCTCGTAGTAAATGTGAACATGGAAGTCCAACAAATTACCGTATTACCAGACGTATTTGAGATATTTTTGGCAATTTGTTGGTCTCCCGCGTTACACTAGCCCTCTGAAGCGGTTGGCACTATTCCTACTAATCAGTAAGGTTGACACATAAACTCTTACCTATAATCCCATCTCCATTTGGCAACAGGGGTCACATGTATCACATTATCTTCAGTATCACGACACCACATTTCATGTGTACACTGGATTCAACAGTAAACGTTTCTCCTAGTTTGTCCATATGAGGGGGCCGATTTTATTCATTCATCTCAAATTAACTTGAAAATTCATTCAACAAAACACAATAAATATTATTAATACAGGGAAATATTATATGCAAGAAAATTCTATTCGTAACTTTTAAAATTTATATTCATTTAAAATTTTTATTTTTTTATAATTTAACGTTCTCCAACCATTCTTGTGAATTAAATGCTTTTAGACACAGAAATGAATAATAAATAAATCTGTTTCGGTTTTTATGGAAAAGGTTTGGGGAACTGACACCAAATATTTCTTCAACCTTCGGGGAGTCAATAAAAGTTTTCTACCTTGCCAGCCCGCCATCTAAGTCTAGTCACTGATAGTTGGAGCTCATAGTAAATGTGCACATGGAAGTCCAACAAATTATCATAATACCAGTCGTATTTGAGATATTCATGGCAAATTGTTGGCCTCCCACTTTACACTATTTTCCGGAAACGTTGGCAATTTTCCTTATAACACTATTTTTAGCACTTATTAAAAAAGGGATAAATATAATATCCTATTAAAGGAATGTTCTGTAAATAAGGACTATTTTATTTCAGCAAATGCTACAAGAAATAAACTAGTTTTAGTTAATACTTACCTATTTCTGTACTTTTTAGAGTAGTTTCAAAGAAAATCATTTACCTATTATCTAATGTCCATTTTCCAGAAGGGGTCATATATATCACATTATCTTCAATAACACGAAACTGCTTTTCTTGTATACACTGGATTCACATTGAACGTTGCTCCTAGTTAATACGGTCCAACCAATTTTATTCAGTTATCTCAAACTCAGTTGATAATTCATTCTGCAACAAACAATAAACATCATTAATACAGCGAAACATATGCAATAGAAATTTTTCTTTAATTTTAAAATTTATAATTATTTTTATTTTTGTTTAATTATCATTATTCAATATTTCTTGGTAAATATCTGCTTTTTAACTCATAAAAAATTAAAAAATTAATTATATTTAGTGTTTCTCGAAATCTTTTCAGTGAAAATATGCCCACATTTTCCTTCAGCCTGCGGTTAGTCAATAGAAGTTTTCTACCATGTCAGCCCTCAGTCGAAGTCTAGACACTGACCGTTATATCTCATAGTAAATGTGCACTAAGAAGTCCAACAAATCACCATAATACCATTCTTATTTCAGATATTTATGGCAAATTGTTGGTCTACCATGTTACACTAGCATACTGCAAACTTTGGTTCTGTTCCTCCTAAACAGTAAACTTGACACATAATATAACACAAGAAGATAATTTTAATTTCCTTAATATTATTTTCTGTAAATAAATATTATTTTATTCCAGCAAATGCTGCAGGATACATAGAAGGTTCAGTTAACACATGCTAGTTTCAATCCTATTTATGTGTAGTTTCAAAAGGAAAATTTCTACCTCTTATCTCTCCTCTATTTGGCAACAGGAGTTACATTGTTCACATTATTTTCAATATCATGACACCTTATTTCTCGTGTACACTGTGTTCAACATTAATTGTTTCTCCTAGTTTGGTCATACGATGCAGCCGATTTTATTCATTCATCTCAAACTCAGTTGCAAATTCTTTCTGCAACAAACAATAAATAATTTTAATAAAGTTAATATATGCAATATAAATTATATTCCTTCATTTTAAAATTAATAATTATTTTTATGTTTATAATTAAACATTGTCTATTGATTGCTGTTGATTATGTACTTTTAGCTCATAAGAGAATAATAAATTCATGATTTGTGGTGTTTCTAGAAATTCGGGTAATTAAAAATGTGCAAGCATTATTCTTCAGTCTTCGAGGAGTCAATAAAAGATATCTACCTTGTCATCCCTCCATCGTAGTGTAAACTCTGACCATTGTTTCATGGCGTAAATGTTCACAAGGAAGTCCAACAAATTACCATAATACCATTCGTATTTGAGATACTTATGGCAAATTGTTGGCCTCCCACGTTACACTATTTGTCCGGAAGCGTTGGCAATTTTCCTTATAACACTATTTTTAGCTATTATTAAAAATAGGGATAAATATAATATCCTATTAAAGGAATGTTCTGTAAATAAGGACTATTTTATTTCAGCAAATGCTACAAGAAATATACTAGTTTTAGTTAATACTTACCTATTTCTGTACTTTTTAGAGTAGTTTCAAAGAAAATCATTTACCTATTATCTAATGTCCATTTTCCAGAAGGGGTCATAAATATAACACTATCTTCAATAACACGAAACTGCTTTTCTTGTATACACTGGATTCACATTGAACGTTGCTCCTAGTTAATACGGTCCAACCAATTTTATTCAGTTATCTCAAACTCAGTTGATAATTCATTCTGCAACAAACAATAAACATCATTAATACAGCGAAACATATGCAATAGAAATTTTTCTTTAATTTTAAAATTTATAATTATATTTATTTTTGTTTAATTATCATTATTCAACATTTCTTGGTAAATATGTGCTTTTTAACTTATAAAACATTAAAAAATTAATTATTTTTAGTGTTTCTAGAAATCTTTTCAGTGAAAATATGCCCACATTTTTCTTCAGCCTGCGGTTAGTCAATAGAAATTTTCTACCATGTCAGCCCTCAGTCGAAGTCTAGACACTGACCATTATATCTCATAGTAAATGTGCACTAGGAAGTCCAACAAATCACCATAATACCAGTCTTATTTCAGATATTTATGGCAAATTGTTGGTCTACCATGTTCCACTAGCATCTTGCAGACTTTGGTTCTGTTCCACTTAAACAGTAAACTTGACACATAATATAACACAAGGAGATAATTATAATTTCCTTAAAAATATTTTCTGTAAATAAGTATAATTTTATTCCAGCAAATGCTGCAGGATACATAGAAGCTTCAGTTAATACATGCTAGTTTCAATCCTATTTATGGGTAGTTTCAAAAGAAAACTTCTACCAATTATCTCACCTCCGTTTGGCAACAGGAGTTACGTTGTTCATATTATTTTCAATATCACGACACCTCATTTCTCGTGTACACTGGAGTTAACATTAATTGTTTCTCCTAGTTTGGTCATACAATGCAGCCGATTTTATTCTTTCATCTCTAACTCAGTTGAAAAGTCTTTCTGCAAAAATACTAAATAATTTTAATAGAGCGAAATATATGCAATATAAATTATATTCCTACATTTTAAAATTAATAATTATTTTTATGTTTATAATTAAACATTGTCTGTTGATTGTTGTTGATTATGTATTTTTTTAGCTAATAAGAGAATAATAAATTCTTGATTTTTTGCGTTTCTAGGAATTTGTTTAATCAAAATGTGCAAACACTTCAGGCTTCGTGGAGTCAATAGGATATTTCTACTTTGTCAGCCCTCCATCGTAGTGTAGACAGTGACTGTTGTATCTCGTAGTAAATGTGCACATGGAAGTCCAACAAATTACCGTATTACCAGACGTATTTGAGATATTTTTGGCAATTTGTTGGTCTCCCGCGTTACACTAGCTCTCTGAAGCCGTTGGCACTGTTCCTACTAATCAGTAAGGTTGACACATAAACTCTTACCTATTATCCTATCTCCATTTGGCAACAGGGGTCACATGTATCACATTATCTTCAGTATCACGACACCACATTTCATGTGTACACTGGATTCAACAGTAAACGTTCCTCCTAGTTTGGTCATATGGTGGGGTCGATTTTATTCATTCATCTCAAATTAACTTGAAAATTCATTCAACAAAACACAATAAATATTATTAATACAGGGAAATATTATATGCAAGAAAATTCTATTCGTAACTTTTAAAATTTATATTCACTTAAAATTTTTATTTTTTTATAATTTAACGTTCTCCAACCATTCTTGTGAATTAAATGCTTTTAGACACAGAAATGAATAATAAATAAATCTGTTTCGGTTTTTATGGAAAAGGTTTTGGGGAACTGACACCAAATATTTCTTCAACCTTCGGGGAGTCAATAAAAGTTTTCTACCTTGCCAGCCCGCCATCGTAGTCTAGTCACTGATAGTTGGAGCTCATAGTAAATGTGCACATGGAAGTCCAACAAATTATCATAATACCAGTCGTATTTGAGATATTCATGGCAAATTGTTGGCCTCCCACGTTACACTATTTTCCGGAAGCGTTGGCAATTTTCCTTATAACACTATTTTTAGCACTTATTAAAAAAAATAAATAAATACAATATCCTATTAAAGGAATGTTCTGTAAATAAGGACTCTTTTATTTCAGCAAATGCTACAAGAAATAAACTAGTTTTAGTTAGTACTTACTTATTTCTGTACATTTTTTTTGTAGTTTCAAAGAAAAACGTTTACCTATTATCTAATGGCCATTTTCCAGAAGGGGTCACATATATCACATTATATTCAATAACGCGACACTGCTTTTCTTGTATACACTGGATTCATCATTGAACGTTGATTCTAGTTAATATGGTACAACCAATTTTATTCAATTATCTCAAACGCAGTTAATAATTATTTCTGCAACAAACAATAAACATCATTAATACAGCAAAATATATGCAATAGAAAGTTTTTACTTAATTTTAAAATTTATAATTATTTTTATTTTGGTTTAATTATCATTATTCAATCTTTCTTGGTAAATATGTGCTTTTTAAATCATAAAACATTAAAAAATTAATTATTTTTAGTGTTTCTCGAAATGTTTTCAGTGAAAATATGCCCACATTTTCCTTCATCCTGCGGTTAGTCAATAGAAGTTTTCTACCATGTCAGCCCTCAGTCAAAGGACTAGACACTGACCGTTATATCTCATAGTAAATGTGCACTAAGAAGTCCAACAAATCACCATAATACCATTCTTATTTCAGATATTTATGGCAAATTGTTGGTCTACCATGTTACACTAGCATCCTGCAGACTTTGGTTCTGTTCCTCCTAAACAGTAAACTTGACACATAATATAACACAAGGAGATAATTATAATTTCCTTGAAATTATTTTCTGTAAATAAGTATAATTTTATTCCAGCAAATGCTGCAGTATACATAGAAGCTTCAGTTAACACATGCTAGTTTCAATCCAATTTATGTGTAGTTTCAAATGAAAATCCTACCTCTTATCTCTCATCCATTTGGCAACAGGAGTTACATTGTTCACATTATTTTCAATATCACGACACCTTATTTCTCATGTAAACTGGATTCAGCATTAATTTTTTCTCCTAGTTTGGTCATAAGATGCAGTTGATTTTATTCATTCATCTCAAACTCTGTTGCAATTCTGTCTGCAACAAACAATAAATAATTTTAAAATAGCGAAATATATGCAATATAAATTATATTCCTACATTTTAAAACTCATAATTATTTTTAAGTTTATATTTAAACATTGTCCATTGATTGTTGTTGATTATGTATTTTTTAGCTCATAAGAGAGTAATAAATTCATGATTTGTGGTGTTTCTTGAAATTTGGTTAATTAAAAATGTGCAAGCATTATTCTTCAGTCTTTGAGGAGTCAATAAAAGATATCTATCTTGTCACCCCTCCATCGTAGTGTAGACTCTGACCATTGTATCATGGCGTAAATGTTCACAAGGAAGTTCAACAAATTACCATAATACCAGTCGTATTTGAGATACTTATGGCAAATTGTTGGCCTCCCACGTTACACTATTTTTAGCACTTATTAAAAAAAGGGATAAATATAATATCCTATTAAAGGAATGTTCTGTAAATAAGGACTATTTTATTTCAGCAAATGCTACAAGAGATATACAAGTTTTAGTTAATACTTTCGTATTTCTGTACTTTTAAGAGTAGTTTCAAAGAAAAACATTTACCTATTATCTAATGTCCATTTTCCAGAAGGGGTCACATATATCACATTATCTTCAATAACGCGAAACTGCTTTTCTTGTATACACTGGATTCACATTGAACGTTGCTCCTAGTTAATATGGTCCAACCAATTATATTCAGTTACCTCAAACTCAGTTGATAATTCATTCTGCAACAAACAATAAACATCATTAATACAGCGAAATATAAGCAATAGAAATTTTTCCTTAATTTTAAAATTTATAATTATTTTTATTTTTGTTTAATTATCATTATTCAATCTTTCTTGGTATATATGTGCTTTTTAACTTATAAAACATTAAAAAATTAATTATTTTTAGTGTTTCTAGAAATCTTTTCAGTGAAAATATGCCCACATTTTTCTTCAGCCTGCGGTTAGTCAATAGAAATTTTCTACCATGTCAGCCCTCAGTCGAAGTCTAGACACTGACCATTATATCTCATAGTAAATGTGCACTAGGAAGTCCAACAAATCACCATAATACCAGTCTTATTTTAGATATTTATGGCAAATTGTTGGTCTACCATGTTACACTAGCATCTTGCAGACTTTGGTTCTGTTCCTCTTAATCATTAAACTTGACACATAATATAACACAAGGAGATAATTATAATTTCCTTAAAAATATTTTCTGTAAATAAGTATAATTTTATTCCAGCAAATGCTGCAGGATACATAGAAGCTTCAGTTAATACATGCTAGTTTCAATCCTATTTATGGGTAGTTTCAAAAGAAAACTTCTACCTCTTATCTCACCTCCGTTTGGCAACAGGAGTTACGTTGTTCACATTATTTTCAATATCACAACACCTCATTTCTCGTGTACACTGGATTTGACATTAATTGTTTCTCCTAGTTTGGTCATACAATGCAGCCGATTTTATTCTTTCATCTCTAACTCAGTTGAAAATTCTTTCTGCAAAAATACTAAATAATTTTAAAATAGCGAAATATATGCAATATAAATTATATTCCTACATTTTAAAATTAATAATTATTTTTATGTTTATAATTAAACATTGTCCGTTGATTGTTGTTGATTATGTATTTTTTAGCTCATAAGAGAATAATAAATTCATGATTTTTTGCGTTTCTAGGAATTTGTTTAATCAAAATGTGCAAGCACTTCAGACTTCGTGGAGTCAATAGGATATTTATACTTTGTCAGCCCTCCCTCGTAGTGTAGACAGTGACTGTTGTATCTCGTAGTAAATGTGCACATGAAAGTCCAACAAATTACCGTATTACCAGACGTATTTGAGATATTTTTGGCAACTTGTTGGTCTCCCGCGTTACACTAGCTCTCTGAAGCCGTTGGCACTGTTCCTACTAATCAGTAAGGTTGACACATAAACTCTTACCTATTATCCCATCTCCATTTGGCAACAGGGGTCACATGTATCACATTATCTTCAGTATCACGACACCACATTTCATGTGTACACTGGATTCAACAGTAAACGTTCCTCCTAGTTTGGTCATATGGTGTTGCCGATTTTATTCATTCACCTCAAATTAACTTGAAAATTCATTCAACAAAACACAATAAATATTATTAATACAGGGAAATATTATATGCAAGAAAATTCTATTCGTAACTTTTAAAATTTATATTCACTTAAAATTTTTATTTTTTTATAATTTAACGTTCTCCAACCATTCTTGTGAATTAAATGCTTTTAGACACAGAAATGAATAATAAATAAATCTGTTTCGGTTTTTATGGAAAAGGTTTTGGGGAACTGACACCAAATATTTCTTCAACCTTCGGGGAGTCAATAAAAGTTTTCTACCTTGCCAGCCCGCCATCGTAGTCTAGTCACTGATAGTTGGAGCTCATAGTAAATGTGCACATGGAAGTCCAACAAATTATCATAATACCAGTCGTATTTGAGATATTCATGGCAAATTGTTGGCCTCCCACGTTACACTATTTTCCGGAAGCGTTGGCAATTTTCCTTATAACACTATTTTTAACACTTATTAAAAAAAATAAATAAATATAATATCCTATTAAAGGAATGTTCTGTAAATGAGGACTATTTTATTTCAGCAAATGCTACAAGAAATAAACTAGTTTTAGTTAGTATTTACTTATTTCTGTACATTTTTTTTGTAGTTTCAAATAAAAACGTTTACCTATTATCTAATGGCCATTTTCCAGAAGGGGTCACATATATCACATTATATTCAATAACGTGACACTGCTTTTCTTGTATACACTGGATTCATCATTGAACGTTGATTCTAGTTAATATGGTCCAACCAATTTTATTCAATTATCTCAAACGCAGTTAATAATTATTTCTGCAACAAACAATAAACATCATTAATACAGCAAAATATATGCAATAGAAAGTTTTTCCGTAATTTTAAAATTTATAATTATTTTTATTTTGGTTTAATTATTATTATTCAATCGTTCTTGGTAAATATGTGCTTTTTAACTCATAAAACATTAAAAAATTAATTATTTTTAGTGTTTCTCGAAATGTTTTCAGTGAAAATATGCCCACATTTTCCTTCATCCTGCGGTTAGTCAATAGAAGTTTTCTACCATGTCAGCCCTCAGTCGAAGGACTAGACACTGACCGTTACATCTCATAGTAAATGTGCACTAAGAAGTCCAACAAATCACCATAATACCATTCTTATTTCAGATATTTATGGCAAATTGTTGGTCTACCATGTTACACTAGCATCCTGCAGACTTTGGTTCTGTTCCTCCTAAACAGTAAACTTGACACATAATATAACACAAGGAGATAATTATAATTTCCATTAAAATATTGTCTGTAAATAAGTATAATTTTATTCCAGCAAATGCTGCAGTATACATAGAAGCTTCTGTTAACACATGCTAGTTTCAATCCAATTTATGTGTAGTTTCAAATGAAAATCCTACCTCTTATCTCTCATCCATTTGGCAACAGGAGTTACATTGTTCACATTATTTTCAATATCACGACACCTTATTTCTCGTGTAAACTGGATTCAGCATTAATTGTTTCTCCTAGTTTGGTCATAAGATGCAGCTGATTTTATTCATTCATCTCAAACTCTGTTGCATTTCTTTCTGCAACAAACAATAAATAATTTTAAAATAGCGAAATATATGCAATATAAATTATATTCCTACATTTTAAAATTAATAATTATTTTTATGTTTATATTTAAACATTGTCCATTGATTGTTGTTGATTATGTATTTTTTAGCTCATAAGAGAGTAATAAATTCATGATTTGTGGAGTTTCTTGAAATTTGGTTAATTAAAAATGTGCAAGCATTATTCTTCAGCCTTTGAGGAGTCAATAAAAGATATCTATCTTGTCATCCCTCCATTGTAGTGTAGACTCTGACCGATGTATCATGGCGTAAATGTTCACAAGGAAGTTCAACAAATTACCATAATACCAGTCGTATTTGAGATACTTATGGCAAATTGTTGGCCTCCCACGTTACACTATTTTTAGCACTTATTAAAAAAAGGGATAAATATAATATCCTATTAAAGGAATGTTCTGTAAATAAGGACTATTTTATTTTATTTTGTTGATTATGTATTTTTTAGCTCATAAGAGAGTAATAAATTCATGATTTTTTGCGTTTCTAGAAATTTGTTTAATCAAAATGTGCAAGCATTATTCTTCAGGCTTCGTGGAGTCAAAAGAATATTTCTACTTTGTCAGCCCTCCATCGTAGTGTAGACAGTGACTGTTGTATCTCGTAGTAAATGTGCACATGGAAGTCCAACAAATTACCGTATTACCAGACGTATTTGAGATATTTTTGGCAATTTGTTGGTCTCCCGCGTTACACTAGCTATCTGAAGCCGTTGGTACTGTTCCTACTAATCAGTAAGGTTGACACATAAACTCTTACCTACTATCCCCTCTCCATTTGGCAACAGGGGTCACATGTATCACATTATCTTCAGTTCTTCAGTATCACGGCACCACATTTCATGTGCACACTGGAATCAACAGTAAACGTTTCGCCTAGTTTGGTCATATGATAGGGCCGATTTTATACATTCATCTCAAATTAACTTGAAAATTCATTCTACAAAACACAATAAATATTATTAATACAGGGAAATATTATATGCAAGAAAATTCTATTCGTAACTTTTAAGATTTATATTCATTTAAAATTTTTATTTTTAATAATTTAACGTTCTCCAACCATTCTTGTGAATTAAATGCTTTTAGACACAGAAATTAATAATAAATAAATGTGTTTCGGTTTTTATGGAAAAGGTTTTGGGAAACTGACACCAAATATTTCTTCAACCTTCGGAGAGTCAATAAAAGTTTTCTTCCTTGCTAGCCCGCCATCGTAGTCTGGCCAATGATAGTTGCATCTCGTAGTAAATGTGCACTTGGAAGTCCAACAAATTATCATAATACCAGTCGTATTTGAGATATTCATGGCAAATTGTTGGCCTCCCACGTTACACTATTTTCCGGAAGCGTTGGCAGTTTTCCTTTTAACACCATTTTTAGCACATATTAAAAAAAAGGGGTTAAATATAATTTCCTATTAATGGAATGTTCTGTAAATAAGGATTATTTTATTTCAGCAAATGCTCCAAGAAATATACTAGTTTTAGATAATACTTACCTATTTCTGTACATTTTTAGGGTAGTTTCAAAGAAAATCATTTACCTATTATCTAACGTCCATTTTCTAGAAGGGGTCACATATATCACATTATCTTCAATAACGCGACACTGCTTTTATACACTGGATTCATCATTGAACGTTGCTTCTAGTTAATATGGTCTAACCAATTTTATTCAATTATCTCAAACTCAGTTAATAATTAATTCTGCAACAAACAATAAACATCATTAAAAAAGTGAAATATATGCAATAGAAATTTTTCTTTAATTTTAAAATTTATAATTACTTTTATTTTTCTTTAATTATCATTATTCAATCTTTCTTGGTAAATATGTGTTTTTTAACTCATAAAACATTAAAAAATTAATTATTTTTAGTGTTTCTAGAAATCTTATCAGTGAAAATATGCCCACATTTTCCTGCAGCCTGCGGTTAGTCATTCGAAATTTTCTACCATGTCAGCCCTCAGCCGAAGTCTAGACACTGACCATTTTACCTCATAGTAAATGTGCACTAGGAAGCCCAACAAATCACCATAATACCATTCTTATTTCAGATATTTATGGCAAATTATTGGTCTACCATGTTACACTAGCATCCTGCAGAATTTGGTTCTGTTACTCCTAAACAGTAAACTTGACACATAATATAAACAAGGAGATAATTATAATTTCCTTAATAATAGTTTCTGTAAATAAGTATAATTTTATTACAGCAAATGCTGCAGGATACATAGAAGCTTCAGTTAAACATGCTAGTTTCAATCCTATTTATGGGTACTTTCAAATGAAAACTTCTACCTCTTATCTCACCTCCATTTGGCAACAGGAGTTACATTGTTCACATTATTTTCAATATCACGACACCTTATTTCTCGTGTACACTGGATTCAACATTAAGTGTTTCTCCTAGTTTGGTCATACGATGCCGCCGTTTTTATTCATTCATCTCAAACTCAGTTGCAAATTCTTTCTGCAACAAATAATAAATAATTTTAATACATGGAAATATATGCAATATAAATTATATTCCTACATTTTAAAATTAATAATTATATTTATCTTTATAATTAAACATAGTCCATTGATTGTTATTGATTATGTATTTTTTAGCTCACAAGAGAATAATAAATTCATGTTTTGGGGTGTTTCTAGAAATTCGGTTAATTAAAAATGTGCAAGCATTATTCTTCAGTCTTCGAGGAGTCAATAAAAATATCTACCTTGTCATCCCTCCTTCGTAGTGTAGACTCTGACCATTGTATCATTGTGTAAATGTTCACAAGGAAGTCCAAAAAATTACCATAATACCAGTCGTATTTGAGACATTTTTGGTAATTTGTTGGTCTCCCGCGTTACACTAGCTCACTGAAGCCGTTGGCATTGTTCCCACTAATCAGTAAGGTTGAAACATAAACTCTTACCTATTATCTCATCTCCATTTGGCAACAGGTGTCACATTTATCAAATTATCTTCAGTATCATGACACCGCATTTCTTGTGTACACTGGATTCAACGTTAAACGTTTCTCCTAGTTTATATTTATGCAATATAAATTATATTCCTACATTTTAAAATTAATAATTATATTTATCTTTATAATTAAACATAGTCCATTGATTGTTATTGATTATGTATTTTTTAGCTCATGAGAGAATAGTAAATTCAAGATTTTTGACGTTTCTAGAAATTTGTTTTATCAAAATGTGCAAGCATTATTCTTCAGGCTTCGGGGAGTCAATAGAATATTTCTATTTTGTCAGCCATCCATTGTAGTGTAGACAGTGACTGTTGTATCTCGTAGTAAATGTGCACATGGAAGTCCAACAAATTACCATAATACCAGTCATATTTGAGATATTTTTGGCAATTTGTTGGTCTCCCGTGTTACACTAGCTCACTGAACCCGTTGGCACTGTTCCTACTAATCAGTAAGGTTGACACATAAACTCTTACCTATTATCCCATCTCCATTTGGCAACAGGGGTCACATGTATCACATTATCTTCAGTATCATGACACCGCATTTCTTGATTACACTGGATTCAACATTAAACGTTTCTCCTAGTTTGGTCATATGATGTGGCCAATTTTATTCATTCATCGCAAATTAACTTGAAAATTCATTCTACAAAACACAATAAATATTATTAATACAGGGAAATATTATATTTAAGAAAATTCTGTTTCTAACGTTTAAAATTTATATTCATTTAAAATTTTTATTTTTTATAATTTAACGTTCTCCAACCATTCTTGTGAATTAAATGCTTTTTGACACAGAAATGAATAATAAATAAATGTGTTTCGGTTTTTATGGAAAAGTTTTGGGAAACTGACACCAAATATTTCTTCAACCTTCGGGGAGTCAATAAAAGTTTTCTACCTTGCCAGCCCGCCATCGTAGTCTAGTCACTGATAGTTGGATCTCATAGTATATGTGCACGTGGAAGTCCAACAAATTATCATAATACCAGTCGTATTTGAGATATTTATGGCAAATTGTTGGCCTCCCACCTTACACTATTTTCTGGAAACGTTGGCAATTTTCCTTATAACACTATTTTTAGCACTTATTAAAAAAAAAAGATAAATATAATTTCCTATTAAAGGAATGTTCTGGAAATAAAGACTATTTTATTTCAGCAAATGCTACAAGAAATAAAATAGTTTTAGTTAATACTTACTTATTTCTGTACATTTTTTGGTTAGTTTCAAAGAAAAACTTTTACCTATTATCTAACGTCCATTTTCCAGAAGGGGTCACATATATCACATTATCTTCAATAACGAGACACTGCTTTTCTTTTAAACACTGGATTCATCATTGAACGTTGCTTCTAGTTAATATGGTCCAACCAATTTTATTCAATTATCTCAAACTCAGTTAATAATTAATTCTGCAACAAACAATAAACATCATTAATAAAGTGAAATATATGCAATAGACATTTTTTCCTTAATTTTAAAATTTATAATTATTTTTATTTTTGTTTAATTATCAATATTCAAGATGTCTTGGTAAATATGTGCTTTTAACTCATAAAACATTAAAAAATTTATTATTTTTAGTGTTTCTAGAAATCTTTTCAGTGAAAATATGGCCACATTTTCCTTCAGCCTGCGGTTAGTCATTAAACATTTTCTACCATGTCAGCCCTCAGTCGAAGTCTAGACACTGACCATTATATCTCATAGTAAATGTGCACTAGTAAGCCCAACAAATCACCATAATACCATTCTTATTTCAGATATTTATGGCAAATTGTTGGTCTACCATGTTACACTAGCATCCTGCAGACTTTGGTTCTGGTCCTCCTAAACAATAAACTTGACACATAATATAACACAAGGAGATAATTATAATTTCCTTAAAAATAGTTTCTGTAAATAAGAATTATTTTATTCCAGCAAATGCTGCAGGATACCTAGAAGCTTCTGTTAAATACATGCTAGTTTCAATCCTATTTATGGGTAGTTTCAAATGGAAACTTCTACCTATTATCTCACCTCCATTTGGCAACAGGAATTACGTTGTTCACATTATTTTCAATATCACGACACCTCATTTCTCATGTACGCTGGATTCAACATTAATTGTTTCTCCTAGTTTGGTCATACAATGCAGCCGATTTTATTCATTCATCTCAAACTCAGTTGAAAATTCTTTCTGCAAAATAATAAATAATTTTAATTCAGCGAAATATATGCAATATAAATTATATTCCTACATTTTAAAAATAATAATTATTTTTATGTTTATAATTAAACATTGTCCATTGATTGTTGTTGATTATGTATTTTTTAGCTCATAAGAGAATAATAAATTCAAGATTTTTAGCGTTTCTAGAAATTTGTTTTATCAAAATGTGCAAGCATTATTCTTCAGGCTTCGGGGAGTCAATAGAATATTTCTATTTTGTCAGCCATCCATTGTAGTGTAGACAGTGACTGTTGTATCTCGTAGTAAATGTGCACATGGAAGTCCAACAAATTAACATAATACCAGTCATATTTGAGATATTTTTGGCAATTTGTTGGTCTCCCGTTTTACACTAGCTCACTGAAGCCGTTGGCACTGTTCCTACTAATCAGTAAGGTTTACACATAAACTCTTACCTATTATCCCATCTACATTTGGCAACAGGGGTCACATGTAACACATTATCTTCAGTATCATGACACCGCATTTCTTGGTTACACTGGATTCAACATTAAACGTTCCTCCTAGTTTGGTCATATGATGGGGCCGATTTTATTCATTCATCTCAAATTTAACTTGAAAATTCATTCTACAAAACACAATAAATATTATTAATACAGGTAAATATTATATGCAAGAAAATTCTGTTACTAATTTTTAAATTTATATTCATTTAAAATTTTTATTTTTTATAATTTAACGTTCTCCAACCATTCTTGTGAATTAAATGCTTTTTGACACAGAAATGAATAATAAATAAATGTGTTTCAGTTTGTATGCAATAGGTTTTGGGAAACTGACACCAAATATTTCTTCAACCTTCGGGTAGTCAATAAAAGTTTTCTACCTTGCCAGCCCGCCATCGTAGTCTAGTCACTGATAGTTGGATCTCGTAGTAAATGTGCACATGGAAGTCCAACAAATTATCATAATACCAGTCGTATTTAAGATATTTATGGCAAATTGTTGGCCTCCCACCTTACACTATTTCCCGGAAACGTTGGCATTTTTCCTACTAAACACTATTTTTAGCACTTATTAAAAAAAGGGATAAATATAATTACCTATTAAAGGAATGTTCTGGAAATAAGGACTATTTTATTTCAGCAAATGCCACAAGAAATAAACTAGTTTTAGTTAATTCTTACTTATTTCTGTACATTTTTTGGTTAGACTCAAAGAAAAACATTTACCTAACGTCCATTTTCCAGAAGGGGTCACATATATCACATTATCTTCAATAACGCGACACTGCTTTTCTTTTATACACTGGATTCATCATTGAACGTTGCTTCTAGTTAATATGGTCCAACCAATTTTATTCAATTATCTCAAACTCAGTTAATAATTAATTCTGCAACAAACAATAAACATCATTAATAATGTGAAATATATGCAATAGACATTTTTTCCTTAATTTTAAAATTTATAATTATTTTTATTTTTGTTTAATTATCAATATTCAAGATTTCTTGGTAAATATGTGCTTTCAACTCATAAAACATTAAAAAAGTAATTATTTTCAGTGTTTCTAGAAATCTTTTCAGTGAAAATATGCCCACATTTTCCTTCAGCCTGCGGTTAGTCATTAAAAATTTTCGACCATGTCAGCCCTCAGTCGAAGTCTAGACACTGGCCATTATATCTCATAGTAAATGTGCACTAGGAAGCCCAACAAATCACCATAATACCATTCTTATTTCAGATATTTATGGCAAATTGTTGGTCTACCATGTTACAATAGCATCCTGCAGACTTCGGTTCTGTTCCTCCTAAACAGTAAACTTGACACATAATATAACACAAGGAGATAATTATAATTTCCTTAAAAATATTTTCTGTAAATAAGAATTATTTTATTCCAGCAAATGCTGCAGGATACCTAGAAGCTTCTGTTAATACATGCTAGTTTCAATCCTATTTATGGGTAGTTTCAAATGGAAACTTCTACCTCTTATCTCACCTCCATTTGGCAACAGGAATTACGTTGTTCACATTATTTTCAATATCACGACACCTCATTTCTCATGTACGCTGGATTCAACATTAATTGTTTCTCCTAGTTTGGTCATACAATGCATCCGATTTTATTCATTCATCTCAAACTAAGTTGAAAATTCTTTCTGCAAAATAATAAATAATTTTAATACAGCGAAATATATGCAATATAAATTATATTCCTACATTTTAAAATTAATAATTATTTTTATGTTTATAATTAAACATTGTCCATTGATTGTTGTTGATTATGTATTTTTTAGCTCATAAGAGAATAATAAATTCAAGATTTTTGGCGTTTCTAGAAATTTGTTTTATCAAAATGTGCAAGCATTATTCTTCAGGCTTCGGGGAGTCAATAGAATATTTCTATTTTGTCAGCCATCCATTGTAGTGTAGACAGTGACTGTTGTATCTCGTAGTAAATGTGCACATGGAAGTCCAACAAATTACCATAATACCAGTCATATTTGAGATATTTTTGGCAATTTGTTGGTCTCCCGTGTTACACTAGCTCACTGAAGCCGTTGGCAGTGTTCCTACTAATCAGTAAAGTTGACACATAAACTCTTACCTATTATCGCATCTCCATTTGGCAACAGGGGTCACATGTATCACATTATCTTCAGTATCATGACACCGCATTTCTTGGTTACACTGGATTCAACATTAAACGTTTCTCCTAGTTTGGTCATATGATGGGGCCGATTTTATTCATTCTTCTCAAATTTAACTTGAAAATTCTTTCTACAAAACACAATAAATATTATTAATACAGGTAAATATTATATGCAAGAAAATTCTGTTTCTAACTTTTAAAATTTATAGTCATTTAAAATTTTTATTTTTTATAATTTAACGGTCTCCAACCATTCTTGTGAATTAAATGCGTTTTGACACAGAAATGAATAATAAATAAATGTGTTTCGGTTTTTATGCAATTGGTTTTGGGAAACTGACAGCAAATATTTCTTCAACCTTCGGGTAGTCAATAAAAGTTTTCTACCTTGCCAGCCCGCCATCGTAGTCTAGTCACTGATAGTTGGATCTCATAGTAAATGTGCACGTGTAAGTCCAACAAATTATCATACCAGTCGTATTTAAGATATTTATGGCAAATTGTTGGCCTCCCACGTTACACTATTTTCCGGAAAGTTTGGCAATTTTCCTACTAAACTCTATTTTTAACACTTATTAAAAAAAGGGATAAATATAAATTCCTATTGAAGGAATGTTCTGGAAATAAGGACTATTTTATTTCAGCAAATGCTACAAGAAATAAACTAGTTTTATTTAATACTTACTGATTTCTGTACACTTTTTGGTTAGTTTCAAAGAAAAAGTTTTACCTATTATCTAACGACCATTTTCAAGAAGGGGTCACATATATCACATTATCTTCAATAATGCGACACTGCTTTTGTTTTATACACTGGATTCATCATTGAACGTTGCTTGTAGTTAATATGGTCCGACCAATTTTATTCAATTATCTAAACTCAATTAATAATTAATTCCACAACAAACAATAAACATCATTAATAAAGTGAAATATATGCAATAGAAATTTTTTCCTTAATTTTAAATTTTATAATTATTTTTATTTTTGTTTAATTATCAATATTCAATCTTTCTTGGTAAATATGTGCTTTTTAACTCATAAAACATTAAAAAATTAATTATTTTTAGTGTCTCCAGAAATCTTTTTAGTGAAAATATGCCCACATTTTCCTTCAGCCTTCGGTTAGTCATTACAAATTTTCTACCATGTCAGCCCTCAGTCGAAGTCTAGACACTGACCATTATATCTCATAGTAAATGTGCACTAGGAAGCCCAACAAATCACCATAATACCAGTTATATTTTTGAGATATTTTTGGCAATTTGTTGGTCTCCCGTTTTACACTAGCTCACTGAAGCCGTTGGCACTGTTCCTACTAATCAGTAAGGTTGACACATAAATTTTAACTATTATCCCATATACATTTGGCAACAGGGGTCACATGTATCACATTATCTTCAGTATCATGACACCGCATTTCTTGGTTACACTGGATTCAACATTAAACGTTTCTCCTAGTTTGGTCATATGATGGGGCCAATTTTATTCATTCATCTCAAATTTAACTTGAAAATTCATTCTACAAAACACAATAAATATTATTAACACAGGTAAATATTATATGCAAGACAATTCTGTTTCTAACTTTTAAAATTTATATTCATTTAAAATTTATATTTTTTATAATTTAACGTTCTCCAACCATTCTTGTGAATTAAATGCTTTTTGACACAGAAATGAATAATAAATAAACGTGTTTCGGTTTTTATGCAATAGGTTTTGTGAAACTGACAGCAAATATTTCTTCAACCTTCGGGTAGTCAATAAAAGTTTTCTACCTTGCCAGCCCGCCATCGTAGGCTAGTCACTGATAGTTGGATCTCATAGTAAATGTGCACGTGGAAGTCCAACAAATTATCATAATACCAGTCGTATTTAAGATATTTATGGCAAATTGTTGGCCTCCCTCGTTACACTATTTTCCGGAAACGTTGGCAATTTTCCTATTAAACACTATTTTTAACACTTATTAAAAAAAGGGATATATATAAATTCCTATTAAAGGAATGTTCTGGAAATAAGGACTATTTTATTTCAGCAAATTCTACAAGAAATAAACGAGTTTTATTTAATACTTACTGATTTCTGTACATTTTTTGGTTAGTTTCAAAGATAAAGTTTTACCTATTATCTAACGTCCATTTTCCTGAAGGGGTCACATATATCACATTATCTTCAATAACACGACACTGCTTTTCTTTTATACACTGGATTCATCATTGAACGTTGCTTCTAGTTAATATGGTCCAACCAATTTTATTCAATTATCTCAAACTCAGTTAATAATTAATTCTGCAACAAACAATAAACATCATTAATAATGTGAAATATATGCAATAGACATTTTTTCCTTAATTTTAAAATTTATAATTATTTTTATTTTTGTTTAATTATCAATATTCAAGATTTCTTGGTAAATATGTGCTTTCAACTCATAAAACATTAAAAAAGTAATTATTTTTAGTGTTTCTAGAAATCTTTTCAGTGAAAATATGCCCACATTTTCCTTCAGCCTGCGGTTAGTCATTAAAAATTTTCGATCATGTCAGCCCTCAGTCGAAGTCTAGACACTGACCATTATATCTCATAGTAAATGTGCACTAGGAAGCCCAACAAATCACCATAATACCATTCTTATTTCAGATATTTATGGCAAATTGTTGGTCTACCATGTTACACTAGCATCCTGCAGACTTTGGTTCTGTTCCTCCTAAACAGTAAACTTGACACATAATATAACATAAGGAGATAATTATAATTTCCTTAAAAATATTTTCTGTAAATAAGTATTATTTTATTCCAGCAAATGCTGCAGGATACCTAGAAGAAACTTCTGTTAATACATGCTAGTTTCAATCCTATTTATGGGTAGTTTCAAATGGAAACTTCTACCTCTTATCTCACCTCCATTTGGCAACAGGAATTACGTTGTTCACATTATTTTCAATATCACGACACCTCATTTCTCAGGTACGCTGGATTCAACATTAATTGTTTCTTCTAGTTTGGTCATACAATGCATCCGATTTTATTCATTCATCTCAAACTAAGTTGAAAATTCTTTCTGCAAAATAATAAATAATTTTAATACAGCGAAATATATGCAATATAAATTATATTCCTACATTTTAAAATTAATAATTATTTTTATGTTTATAATTAAAAATTGTCCATTGATTGTTTTGATTATGTATTTTTTAGCTCATAAGAGAATAATAAATTCAAGATTTTTGGCGTTTCTAGAAATTTGTTTTATCAAAATGTGCAAGCATTATTCTTCAGGCTTCGGGGAGTCAATAGAATATTTCTATTTTGTCAGCCATCCATTGTAGTGTAGACAGTGACTGTTGTATCTCGTAGTAAATGTGCACATGGAAGTCCAACAAATTACCATAATACCAGTAATATTTGAGATATTTTTGGCAATTTGTTGGTCTCCCGTGTTACACTAGCTCACTGAAGCCGTTGGGACTGTTCCTACTAATCAGTAAAGTTGACACATAAACTCTTACCTATTATCCCATCTCCATTTGGCAACAGGGGTCACATGTATCACATTATCTTCAGTATCATGACACCGCATTTCTTGGTTACACTGGATTCAACATTAAACGTTTCTCCTAGTTTGGTCATATGATGGGGCCGATTTTATTCATTCATCTCAAATTTAACTTGAAAATTCATTCTACAAAACACAATAAATATTATTAATACAGGTAAATATTATATGCAAGAAAATTCTGATTCTAACTTTTAAAATTTATATTCATTTAAAATTTTTATTTTTTATAATTTAACGTTCTCCAACCATTCTTGTGAATTAAATGCTTTTTGACACAGAAATGAATAATAAATAAATGTGTTTCGGTTTTTATGCAATTGGTTTTGGGAAACTGACAACAAATATTTCTTCAACCTTCGGGTAGTCAATAAAAGTTTTCTACCTTGCCAGCCCGCCATCGTAGTCTAGTCACTGATAGTTGGATCTCATAGTAAATGTGCACGTGTAAGTCCAACAAATTATCATAATACCAGTCGTATTTAAGATATTTATGGCAAATTGATGGCCTCCCACCTTACACTATTTTCCGGAAAGTTTGGCAATTTTCCTACTAAACACTATGTTTAACACTTATTAAAAAAAAGGGATAAATATAAATTCCTATTAAAGGAATGTTCTGGAAATAAAGACTATTTTATTTCAGCAAATGCTACAAGGAATAAACTAGTTTTATTTAATACTTACTGATTTCTTTACATTTTTTGGTTAGTTTCAAAGAAAAAAGTTTTACCTATTATCTAACGACCATTTTCAAGAAGGGGTCACATATATCACATTAATTCAATAACGCGACACTGCTTTTCTTTTATACACTGGATTCATCATTGAACGTTGCTTCTAGTTAATATGGTCCGACCAATTTTATTCAATTATCTCAAACTCAGTTAATAAATAATTCTGCAACAAACAATAAACATCATTAATAAAGTGAAATATATGCAATAGAAATTTTTTCCTTAATTTTAAATTTTATAATTATTTTTAATTTTGTTTAATTATCAATATTCAATCTTTCTTGGTAAATATGTGCTTTTTAACTCATAAAACATTAAAAAATTAATTATTTTTAGTGTCTCTAGAAATCTTTTTAGTGAAAATATGCCCACATTTTCCTTCAGCCTGCGGTTAGTCATTACAAATTTTCTACCATGTCAGCCCTCAGTCGAAGTCTAGACACTGACCATTGTATCTCATAGTAAATGTGCACTAGGAAGCCCAACAAATCACCATAATACCAGTCATATTTTTTAGATATTTTTGGCAATTTGTTGGTCTCCCGTTTTACACTAGTTCACTGAAGCCGTTGGCACTGTTCCTACTAATCAGTAAGGTTGACACATAAACTCTTACCTATTATCCCATCTCCATTTGGCAACAGGGGTCACATGTATCACATTATCTTCAGTATCATGACACCGCATTTCTTGGTTACACTGGATTCAACATTAAACGTTTCTCCTAGTTTGGTCATATGATGGGGCCGATTTTATTCATTCATCTCAAATTTAACTTGAAAATTCATTCAACAAAACACAATAAATATTATTAATACAGGTAATTATTATATGCAAGAAAATTCTGTTTCTAACTTTTAAAATTTATATTCATTTAAAATTTTTATTTTTTATAATTTAACGTTCTCCAACCATTCTTGTGAATTAAATGCTTTTTGACACAGAAATGAATAATAAATAAATGTGTTTCGGTTTTTATGCAATAGGTTTTGGGAAACTGACACCATATATTTCTTCAACCTTCGGGTAGTCAATAAAAGTTTTCTACCTTGCCAGCCCGCCATCGTAGTCTAGTCACTGATAGTTGGATCTCGTTGTAAATGTGCACATGGAAATCCAACAAATTATCATAATACCAGTCGTATTTAAGATATTTATGGCAAAATGTTGGCCTCCCACGTTACACTATTTCCCGGAAACGTTGGCATTTTTCCTACTAAACACTATTTTTAGCACTTATTAAAAAAAGGGATAAATATAATTACCTATTAAAGGAATGTTCTGGAAATAAGGACTATTTTATTTCAGCAAATGCCACAAGAAATAAACTAGTTTTAGTTAATTCTTACTTATTTCTGTACATTTTTTGGTTAGACTCAAAGAAAAACATTTACCTAACATCCATTTTCCAGAAGGGGTCACATATATCACATTATCTTCAATAACGCGACACTGCTTTTCTTTTATACACTGGATTCCTCATTGAACGTTGCTTCTAGTTAATATGGTCCAACCAATTTTATTCAATTATCTCAAACTCAGTTAATAATTAATTCTGCAACAAACAATAAACATCATTAATAATGTGAAATATATGCAATAGACATTTTTTCCTTAATTTTAAAATTTATAATTATTTTTATTTTTGTTTAATTATCAATATTCAAGATTTCTTGGTAAATATGTGCTTTCAACTCATAAAACATTAAAAAAGTAATTATTTTTAGTGTTTCTAGAAATCTTTTCAGTGAAAATATGCCCACATTTTCCTTCAGCCTGCGGTTAGTCATTAAAAATTTTCGACCATGTCAGCCCTCAGTCGAAGTCTAGACACTGACCATTATATCTCATAGTAAATGTGCACTAGGAAGCCCAACAAATCACCATAATACCATTCTTATTTCAGATATTTATGGCAAATTGTTGGTCTACCATGTTACACTAGCATCCTGCAGACTTTGGTTCTGTTCCTCCTAAACAGTAAACTTGACACATAATATAACACAAGGAGATAATTATAATTTCCTTAAAAATATTTTCTGTAAATAAGTATTATTTTATTCCAGCAAATGCTGCAGGATACCTAGAAGAAACTTCTGTTAATACATGCTAGGTGCAATTCTATTTATGGGTAGTTTCAAATGGAAACTTCTACCTCTTATCTCACCTCCATTTGGCAACAGGAATTACGTTGTTCACATTATTTTCAATATCACGACACCTCATTTCTCAGGTACGCTGGATTCAACATTAATTGTTTCTCCTAGTTTGGTCATACAATGCATCCGATTTTATTCATTCATCTCAAACTAAGTTGAAAATTCTTTCTGCAAAATAATAAATAATTTTAATACAGTGAAATATATGCAATATAAATTATATTCCTACATTTTAAAATTAATAATTATTTTTATGTTTATAATTAAACATTGTCCATTGATTGTTTTTGATTATGTATTTTTTAGCTCATAAGAGAATAATAAATTCAAGATTTTTGGCGTTTCTAGAAATTTGTTTTATCAAAATGTGCAAGCATTATTCTTCTGGCTTCGGGGAGTCAATAGAATATTTCTATTTTGTCAGCCATCCATTGTAGTGTAGACAGTGACTGTTGTATCTCGTAGGAAATGTGCACATGGAAGTCCAACAAATTACCATAATACCAGTCATATTTGAGATATTTTTGGCAATTTGTTGGTCTCCCGTGTTACACTAGCTCACTGAAGCCGTTGGGACTGTTCCTACTAATCAGTAAAGTTGACACATAAACTCTTACCTATTATCCCATCTCCATTTGGCAACAGGGGTCACATGTATCACATTATCTTCAGTATCATGACACCGCATTTCTTGGTTACACTGGATTCAACATTAAACGTTTCTCCTAGTTTGGTCATATGATGGGGCCGATTTTATTCATTCATCTCAAATTTAACTTGAAAATTCATTCTACAAAACACAATAAATATTATTAATACAGGTAAATATTATATGCAAGAAAATTCTGTTTCTAACTTTTAAAATTTATATTCATTTAAAATTTTTATTTTTTATAATTTAACGTTCTCCAACCATTCTTGTGAATTAAATGCTTTTTGACACAGAAATGAATAATAAATAAATGTGTTTCGGTTTTTATGCAATTGGTTTTGGGAAACTGACAACAAATATTTCTTCAAACTTCGGGTAGTCAATAAAAGTTTTCTACCTTGCCAGCCCGCCATCGTAGTCTAGTCACTGATAGTTGGATCTCATATTAAATGTGCACGTGTAAGTCCAACAAATTATCATAATACCAGTCGTATTTAAGATATTTATGGCAAATTGATGGCCTCCCACCTTACACTATTTTCCGGAAAGTTTGGCAATTTTCCTACTAAACACTATTTTTAACACTTATTAAAAAAAGGGATAAATATAAATTCCTATTAAAGGAATGTTCTGGAAATAAGGACTATTTTATTTCAGCAAATGCTACAAGAAATAAACTAGTTTTATTTAATACTTACTGATTTCGTTACATTTTTTGGTTAGTTTCAAAGAAAAAAGTTTTACCTATTATCTAACGACCATTTTCAAGAAGGGGTCACATATATCACATTAATTCAATAACGCGACACTGCTTTTCTTTTATACACTGGATTCATCATTGAACGTTGCTTCTAGTTAATATGGTCCGACCAATTTTATTCAATTATCTCAAACACAGTTAATAAATAATTCTGCAACAAACAATAAACATCATTAATAAAGTGAAATATATGCAATAGAAATTTTTTCCTTAATTTTAAATTTTATAATTATTTTTATTTTTGTTTAATTATCAATATTCAAGATTTCTTGGTAAATATGTGCTTTTAACTCATAAAACATTAAAAAAGTAATAATTTTTTGTGTTTCTAGAAATCTTTTCAGTGAAAATATGCCCACATTTTCCTTCAGCCTGCGGTTAGTCAATACAAATTTTCGACCATGTCAGCCCTCAGTCGAAGTCTAGACACTGACCATTATATCTCATAGTAAATGTGCACTAGGAAGCCCAACAAATCACCATAATACCATTCTTATTTCAGATATTTATGGCAAATTGTTGGTCTACCATGTTACACTAGCATCCTGCAGACTTTGGTTCTGTTCCTCCTAAACAGTAAACTTGACACATAATATAACACAAGGAGATAATTATAATTTCCTTAAAAATATTTTCTGTAAATAAGAATTATTTTATTCCAGCAAATGCTGCAGGAAACCTAGAAGCTTCTGTTAATACATGCTAGTTTCAATCCTATTTATGGGTAGTTTCAAATGGAAACTTCTACCTCTTATCTCACCTCCATTTGGCAACAGGAATTACGTTGTTCACATTATTTTCAATATCACGACACCTCATTTCTCATGTACGCTGGATTCAACATTAATTGTTTCTCCTAGTTTTGTCATACAATGAAGCCGATTTTATTCATTCATCTCAAACTCAGTTGAAAATTCATTCTGCAAAATAATAAATAATTGTAATACAGCGAAATATATGCAATATAAATTATATTCCTACATTTTAAAATTAATAATTATTTTTATGTTTATAATTAAAAATTGTCCATTGATTGTTTTGATTATGTATTTTTTAGCTCATAAGAGAATAATAAATTCAAGATTTTTAGCGTTTCTAGAAATTTGTTTTATCAAAATGTGCAAGCATTATTCTTCAGGCTTCGGGGAGTCAATAGAATATTTCTATTTTGTCAGCCATCCATTGTAGTGTAGACAGTGACTGTTGTATCTCGTAGTAAATGTGCACATGGAAGTCCAACAAATTACCATAATACCAGTCATATTTGAGATATTTTTGGCAATTTGTTGGTCTCCCGTTTTACACTAGCTCACTGAAGCCGTTGGCACTGTTCCTACTAATCAGTAAGGTTCACACATAAAATCTTACCTATTATCCCATCTCCATTTGGCAACAGGGGTCACATGTATCACATTATCTTCAGTATCATGACACCGCATTTCTTGGTTACACTGGATTCAACATTAAACGTTCCTCCTAGTTTGGTCATATGATGGGGCCGATTTTATTCATTCATCTCAAATTTAACTTGAAAATTCATTCAACAAAACACAATAAATATTATTAATACAGGTAATTATTATATGCAAGAAAATTCTGTTTCTAACTTTTAAAATTTATATTCATTTAAAATTTTTATTTTTTATAATTTAACATTCTCCAACCATTCTTGTGAATTAAATGCTTTTTGACACAGAAATGAATAATAAATAAATGTGTTTCGGTTTTTATGCAATTGGTTTTGGGAAACTGACAACAAATATTTCTTCAACCTTCGGGTAGTCAATAAAAGTTTTCTACCTTGCCAGCCCGCCATCGTAGTCTAGTCACTGATAGTTGGATCTCATAGTAAATGTGCACGTGTAAGTCCAACAAATTATCATAATACCAGTCGTATTTAAGATATTTATGGCAAATTGATGGCCTCCCACCTTACACTATTTTCCGGAAAGTTTGGCAATTTTCCTACTAAACACTATTTTTAACACTTATTAAAAAAAGGGATAAATATAAATTCCTATTAAAGGAATGTTCTGGAAATAAGGACTATTTTATTTCAGCAAATGCTACAAGAAATAAACTAGTTTTATTTAATACTTACTGATTTCTTTACATTTTTTGGTTAGTTTCAAAGAAAAAAGTTTTACCTATTATCTAACGACCATTTTCAAGAAGGGGTCACATATATCACATTAATTCAATAACGCGACACTGCTTTTCTTTTATACACTGGATTCATCATTGAACGTTGCTTCTAGTTAATATGGTCAGACCAATTTTATTCAATTATCTCAAACATAGTTAATAAATAATTCTGCAACAAACAATAAACATCATTAATAAAGTGAAATATATGCAATAGAAATTTTTTCCTTAATTTTAAATTTTATAATTATTTTTATTTTTGTTTAATTATCAATATTCACGATTTCTTGGTAAATATGTGCTTTTAACTCATAAAACATTAAAAAAGTAATAATTTTTTGTGTTTCTAGAAATCTTTTCAGTGAAAATATGCCCACATTTTCCTTCAGCCTGCGGTTAGTCAATACAAATTTTCGACCATGTCAGCCCTCAGTCGAAGTCTAGACACTGACCATTATATCTCATAGTAAATGTGCACTAGTAAGCCCAACAAATCACCATAATACCATTCTTATTTCAGATATTTATGGCAAATTGTTGGTCTACCATGTTACACTAGCATCCTGCAGACTTTGGTTCTGTTCCTCCTAAACAGTAAACTTGACACATAATATAACACAAGGAGATAATTATAATTTCCTTAAAAATATTTTCTGTAAATAAGAATTATTTTATTCCAGCAAATGCTGCAGGAAACCTAGAATCTTCTGTTAATACATGCTAGTTTCAATCCTATTTATGGGTAGTTTCAAATGGAAACTTCTACCTCTTATCTCACCTCCATTTGGCAACAGGAATTACGTTGTTCACATTATTTTCAATATCACGACGCCTCATTTCTCATGTACGCTGGATTCAACATTAATTGTTTCTCCTAGTTTTGTCATACAATGAAGCCGATTTTATTCATTCATCTCAAACTCAGTTGAAAATTCATTCTGCAAAATAATAAATAATTTTAATACAGTGAAATATATGCAATATAAATTATATTCCTACATTTTAAAATTAATAATTATTTTTATGTTTATAATTAAAAATTGTCCATTGATTGTTTTGATTATGTATTTTTTAGCTCATAAGAGAATAATAAATTCAAGATTTTTAGCGTTTCTAGAAATTTGTTTTATCAAAATGTGCAAGCATTATTCTTCAGGCTTCGGGGAGTCAATATAATATTTCTATTTTGTCAGCCATCCATTGTAGTGTAGACAGTGACTGTTGTATCTCGTAGTAAATGTGCACATGGAAGTCCAACAAATTACCATAATACCAGTCATATTTGAGATATTTTTGGCAATTTGTTGGTCTCCCGTTTTACACTAGCTCACTGAAGCCGTTGGCACTGTTCCTACTAATCAGTAAGGTTTACACATAAACTCTTACCTATTATCCCATCTCCATTTGGCAACAGGGGTCACATGTATCACATTATCTTCAGTATCATGACACCGCATTTCTTGGTTACACTGGATTCAACATTAAACGTTCCTCCTAGTTTGGTCATATGATGGGGCCGATTTTATTCATTCATCTCAAATTTAACTTGAAAATTCATTCAACAAAACACAATAAATATTATTAATACAGGTAATTATTATATGCAAGAAAATACTGTTTCTAACTTTTAAAATTTATATTCATTTAAAATTTTTATTTTTTATAATTTAACGTTCTCCAACCATTCTTGTGAATTAAATGCTTTTTGACACAGAAATGAATAATAAATAAATGTGTTTCAGTTTTTATGCAATAGGTTTTGGGAAACTGACACCATATATTTCTTCAACCTTCGGGTAGTCAATAAAAGTTTTCTACCTTGCCAGCCCGCCATCGTAGTCTAGTCACTGATAGTTGGATCTCGCTGTAAATGTGCACATGGAAGTCCAACAAATTATCATAATACCAGTCGTATTTAAGATAGTTATGGCAAAATGTTGGCCTCCCACGTTACACTATTTCCCGGAAACGTTGGCATTTTTCCTACTAAACACTATTTTTAGCACTTATTAAAAAAAGGGATAAATATAATTACCTATTAAAGGAATGTTCTGGAAATAAGGACTATTTTATTTCAGCAAATGCCACAAGAAATAAACTAGTTTTAGTTAATTCTTACTTATTTCTGTACATTTTTTGGTTAGACTCAAAGAAAAACATTTACCTAACATCCATTTTCCAGAAGGGGTCACATATATCACATTATCTTCAATAACGCGACACTGCTTTTCTTTTATACACTGGATTCATCATTGAACGTTGCTTCTAGTTAATATGGTCCGACCAATTTTATTCAATTATCTCAAACTCAGTTAATAAATAATTCTGCAACAAACAATAAACATCATTAATAAAGTGAAATATATGCAATAGAAATTTTTTCCTTAATTTTAAATTTTATAATTATTTTTATTTTTGTTTAATTATCAATATTCAATCTTTCTTGGTAAATATGTGCTTTTTAACTCATAAAACATTAAAAAATTAATTATTTTTAGTGTCACTAGAAATCTTTTTAGTGAAAATATGTCCACATTTTCCTTCAGCCTGCGGTTAGTCATTACAAATTTTCTACCATGTCAGCCCTCAGTCGAAGTCTAGACACTGACCATTGTATCTCATAGTAAATGTGCACTAGGAAGCCCAACAAATCACCATAATACCAGTCATATTTTTTAGATATTTTTGGCAATTTGTTGGTCTCCCGTTTTACACTAGTTCACTGAAGCCGTTGGCACTGTTCCTACTAATCAGTAAGGTTGACACATAAACTCTTACCTATTATCCCATCTCCATTTGGCAACAGGGGTCACATGTATCACATTATCTTCAGTATCATGACACCGCATTTCTTGGTTACACTGGATTCAACATTAAACGTTTCTCCTAGTTTGGTCATATGATGGGGCCAATTTTATTCATTCATCTCAAATTTAACTTGAAAATTCATTCTACAAAACACAATAAATATTATTAATACAGGTAAATATTATATGCAAGAAAATTCTGTTTCTAACTTTTAAAATTTATATTCATTTAAACTTTTTATTTTTTATAATTTAACGTTCTCCAACCATTCTTGTTAATTAAATGCTTTTTGACACAGAAATGAATAATAAATAAACGTGTTTCGGTTTTAATGCAATAGGTTTTGTGAAACTGACAGCAAATATTTCTTCAACCTTCGGGTAGTCAATAAAAGTTTTCTACCTTGCCAGCCCGCCATCGTAGTCTAGTCACTGATAGTTGGATCTCATAGTAAATGTGCACGTGGAAGTCCAACAAATTATCATAATACCAGTCGTATTTAAGATATTTATGGCAAATTGTTGGCCTCCCTCGTTACACTATTTTCCGGAAACGTTGGCAATTTTCCTATTAAACACTATTTTTAACACTTATTAAAAAAAGGGATAAATATAAATTCCTATTAAAGGAATGTTCTGGAAATAAGGACTATTTTATTTCAGCAAATGCTACAAGAAATAAACTAGTTTTATTTAATACTTACTGATTTCTGTACATTTTTTGGTTAGTTTCAAAGAAAAAAGTTTTACCTATTATCTAACGTCCATTTTCCAGAAGGGGTCACATATATCACATTATCTTCAATAACGCGACACTGCTTTTCTTTTGTACACTGGATTCATCATTGAACGTTGCTTCTAGTTAATATGGTCCGACCAATTTTATTCAATTATCTCAAACTCAGTTAATAATTAATTCTGCAACAAAAGATAAACATCATTAATAAAGTGAAATATATGCAATAGAAATTTTTTCCTTAATTTTAAATTTTATAATTATTTTTATTTTTGTTAATTATCAATATTCAATCTTTCTTGGTAAATATGTGCTTTTTAACTCATAAAACATTAAATAATTAATTATTTTTAGTGTCTCTAGAAATCTTTTTAGTGAAAATATGCCCACATTTTCCTTCAGCCTGCGGTTAGTCATTACAAATTTTCTACCATGTCAGCCCTCAGTCGAAGTCTAGACACTGACCATTATATCTCATAGTAAATGTGCAATAGGAAGCCCAACAAATCACCATAATACCAGTTATATTTGAGATATTTTTGGCAATTTGTTGGTCTCCCGTTTTACACTAACTCACTGAAGCCTTTGGCACTGTTCCTACTAATCAGTAAGGTTGACACATAAACTCTTACCTATTATCCCATCTACATTTGGCAACAGGGGTCACATGTATCACATTATCTTCAGTATCATGACACCGCATTTCTTGGTTACACTGGATTCAACATTAAACGTTTCTCCTAGTTTGGTCATATGATGGGGCCAATTTTATTCATTCATCTCAAATTTAACTTGAAAATTCATTCTACAAAACACAATAAATATTATTAATACAGGTAAATATTATATGCAAGAAAATTCTGTTTCTATCTTTTAAAATTTATATTCATTTAAAATTTTTATTTTTTATAATTTAACGTTCTCCAACCATTCTTGTGAATTAAATGCTTTTTGACACAGAAATGAATAATAAATAAATGTGTTTCGGTTTTTATGCAATAGGTTTTGGGAAACTGACACCATATATTTCTTCAACCTTCGGGTAGTCAATAAAAGTTTTCTACCTTGCCAGCCCGCCATCGTAGTCTAGTCACTGATAGTTGGATCTCGTTGTAAATGTGCACATGGAAGTCCAACAAATTATCATAATACCAGTCGTATTTAAGATAGTTATGGCAAAATGTTGGCCTCCCACGTTACACTATTTCCCGGAAACGTTGGCATTTTTCCTACTAAACACTATTTTTAGCACTTATTAAAAAAAGGGATAAATATAATTACCTATTAAAGGAATGTTCTGGAAATAAGGACTATTTTATTTCAGCAAATGCCACAAGAAATAAACTAGTTTTAGTTAATTCTTACTTATTTCTGTACATTTTTTGGTTAGACTCAAAGAAAAACATTTACCTAACATCCATTTTCCAGAAGGGGTCACATATATCACATTATCTTCAATAACGCGACACTGCTTTTCTTTTATACACTGGATTCATCATTGAACGTTGCTTCTAGTTAATATGGTCCGACCAATTTTATTCAATTATCTCAAACTCAGTTAATAAATAATTCTGCAACAAACAATAAACATCATTAATAAAGTGAAATATATGCAATAGAAATTTTTTCCTTAATTTTAAATTTTATAATTATTTTTATTTTTGTTTAATTATCAATATTCAATCTTTCTTGGTAAATATGTGCTTTTTAACTCATAAAACATTAAAAAATTAATTATTTTTAGTGTCACTAGAAATCTTTTTAGTGAAAATATGTCCACATTTTCCTTCAGCCTGCGGTTAGTCATTACAAATTTTCTACCATGTCAGCCCTCAGTCGAAGTCTAGACACTGACCATTGTATCTCATAGTAAATGTGCACTAGGAAGCCCAACAAATCACCATAATACCAGTCATATTTTTTAGATATTTTTGGCAATTTGTTGGTCTCCCGTTTTACACTAGTTCACTGAAGCCGTTGGCACTGTTCCTACTAATCAGTAAGGTTGACACATAAACTCTTACCTATTATCCCATCTCCATTTGGCAACAGGGGTCACATGTATCACATTATCTTCAGTATCATGACACCGCATTTCTTGGTTACACTGGATTCAACATTAAACGTTTCTCCTAGTTTGGTCATATGATGGGGCCAATTTTATTCATTCATCTCAAATTTAACTTGAAAATTCATTCTACAAAACACAATAAATATTATTAATACAGGTAAATATTATATGCAAGAAAATTCTGTTTCTAACTTTTAAAATTTATATTCATTTAAACTTTTTATTTTTTATAATTTAACGTTCTCCAACCATTCTTGTTAATTAAATGCTTTTTGACACAGAAATGAATAATAAATAAACGTGTTTCGGTTTTAATGCAATAGGTTTTGTGAAACTGACAGCAAATATTTCTTCAACCTTCGGGTAGTCAATAAAAGTTTTCTACCTTGCCAGCCCGCCATCGTAGTCTAGTCACTGATAGTTGGATCTCATAGTAAATGTGCACGTGGAAGTCCAACAAATTATCATAATACCAGTCGTATTTAAGATATTTATGGCAAATTGTTGGCCTCCCTCGTTACACTATTTTCCGGAAACGTTGGCAATTTTCCTATTAAACACTATTTTTAACACTTATTAAAAAAAGGGATAAATATAAATTCCTATTAAAGGAATGTTCTGGAAATAAGGACTATTTTATTTCAGCAAATGCTACAAGAAATAAACTAGTTTTATTTAATACTTACTGATTTCTGTACATTTTTTGGTTAGTTTCAAAGAAAAAAGTTTTACCTATTATCTAACGTCCATTTTCCAGAAGGGGTCACATATATCACATTATCTTCAATAACGCGACACTGCTTTTCTTTTGTACACTGGATTCATCATTGAACGTTGCTTCTAGTTAATATGGTCCGACCAATTTTATTCAATTATCTCAAACTCAGTTAATAATTAATTCTGCAACAAAAGATAAACATCATTAATAAAGTGAAATATATGCAATAGAAATTTTTTCCTTAATTTTAAATTTTATAATTATTTTTATTTTTGTTAATTATCAATATTCAATCTTTCTTGGTAAATATGTGCTTTTTAACTCATAAAACATTAAATAATTAATTATTTTTAGTGTCTCTAGAAATCTTTTTAGTGAAAATATGCCCACATTTTCCTTCAGCCTGCGGTTAGTCATTACAAATTTTCTACCATGTCAGCCCTCAGTCGAAGTCTAGACACTGACCATTATATCTCATAGTAAATGTGCAATAGGAAGCCCAACAAATCACCATAATACCAGTTATATTTGAGATATTTTTGGCAATTTGTTGGTCTCCCGTTTTACACTAACTCACTGAAGCCTTTGGCACTGTTCCTACTAATCAGTAAGGTTGACACATAAACTCTTACCTATTATCCCATCTACATTTGGCAACAGGGGTCACATGTATCACATTATCTTCAGTATCATGACACCGCATTTCTTGGTTACACTGGATTCAACATTAAACGTTTCTCCTAGTTTGGTCATATGATGGGGCCAATTTTATTCATTCATCTCAAATTTAACTTGAAAATTCATTCTACAAAACACAATAAATATTATTAATACAGGTAAATATTATATGCAAGAAAATTCTGTTTCTATCTTTTAAAATTTATATTCATTTAAAATTTTTATTTTTTATAATTTAACGTTCTCCAACCATTCTTGTGAATTAAATGCTTTTTGACACAGAAATGAATAATAAATAAATGTGTTTCGGTTTGTATGCAATAGGTTTTGGGAAACTGACAGCAAATATTTCTTCAACCTTCGGGTAGTCAATAAAAGTTTTCTACCTTGCCAGGCCTCCATCGTAGTCTAGTCACTGATAGTTGGATCTCGTAGTAAATGTGCACATGGAAGTCCAACAAATTATCATAATACCAGTCGTATTTAAGATATTTATGGCAAATTGTTGGCCTCCCACCTTACACTATTTCCCGGAAACGTTGGCATTTTTCCTACTAAACACTATTTTTAGCACTTATTAAAAAAAGGGATAAATATAATTACCTATTAAAGGAATGTTCTGGAAATAAGGACTATTTTATTTCAGCAAATGCCACAAGAAATAAACTAGTTTTAGTTAATTCTTACTTATTTCTGTACATTTTTTGGTTAGACTCAAAGAAAAACATTTACCTAACATCCATTTTCCAGAAGGGGTCACATATATTACATTATCTTCAATAACGCGACACTGCTTTTCTTTTATACACTGGATTCATCATTGAACGTTGCTTCTAGTTAATATGGTCCAACCAATTTTATTCAATTATCTCAAACTCAATTAATAATTAATTCTGCAACAAACAATAAACATCATTAATAATGTGAAATATATGCAATAGACATTTTTTCCTTAATTTTAAAATTTATAATTATTTTTATTTTTGTTTAATTATCAATATTCAAGATTTCTTGGTAAATATGTGCTTTTAACTCATAAAACATTAAAAAAGTAATAATTTTTTGTGTTTCTAGAAATCTTTTCAGTGAAAATATGCCCACATTTTCCTTCAGCCTGCAGTTAGTCAATACAAATTTTCGACCATGTCAGCCCTCAGTCGAAGTCTAGACACTGACCATTATATCTCACAGTAAATGTGCACTAGGAAGCCCAACAAATCACCATAATACCATTCTTATTTCAGATATTTATGGCAAATTGTTGGTCTACCATGTTACACTAGCATCCTGCAGACTTTGGTTCTGTTCCTCCTAAACAGTAAACTTGACACATAATATAACACAAGGAGATAATTATAATTTCCTTAAAAATATTTTCTGTAAATAAGAATTATTTTATTCCAGCAAATGCTGCAGGAAACCTAGAAGCGTCTGTTAATACATGCTAGTTTCAATCCTATTTATTGGTAGTTTCAAATGGAAACTTCTACCTCTTATCTCACCTCCATTTGGCAACAGGAATTACGTTGTTCACATTATTTTCAATATCACGACACCTCATTTCTCATGTACGCTGGATTCAACATTAATTGTTTCTCCTAGTTTTGTCATACAATGCAGCCGATTTTATTCATTCATCTCAAACTCAGTTGAAAATTCATTCTGCAAAATAATAAATAATTTTAATACAGCGAAATATATGCAATATAAATTATATTCCTACATTTTAAAATTAATAATTATTTTTATGTTTATAATTAAACATTGTCTATTGATTGTTTTGATTATGTATTTTTTAGCTCATAAGAGAATAATAAATTCAAGATTTTTAGCGTTTCTAGAAATTTGTTTTATCAAAATGTGCAAGCATTATTCTTCAGGCTTCGGGGAGTCAATAGAATATTTCTATTTTGTCAGCCATCCATTGTAGTGTAGACAGTGACTGTTGTATCTCATAGTAAATGTGCACATGGAAGTCCAACAAATTAACATAATACCAGTCATATTTGAGATATTTTTGGCAATTTGTTGGTCTCCCGTTTTACACTAGCTCACTGAAGCCGTTGGCACTATAATAATACCATTCTTATTTCAGATATTTATGGCAAATTGTTGGTCTACCATGTTACACTAGCATCCTGCAGACTTTGGTTCTGTTCCTCCTAAACAGTAAACTTGACACATAATATAACACAAGGAGATAATTATAATTTCCTTAAAAATATTTTCTGTAAATAAGAATTATTTTATTCCAGCAAATGCTGCAGGAAACCTAGAAGCGTCTGTTAATACATGCTAGTTTCAATCCTATTTATGGGTAGTTTCAAATGGAAACTTCTACCTCTTATCTCACCTCCATTTGGCAACAGGAATTACGTTGTTCACATTATTTTCAATATCACGACACCTCATTTCTCATGTACGCTGGATTCAACATTAATTGTTTCTCCTAGTTTTGTCATACAATGAAGCCGATTTTATTCATTCATCTCAAACTCAGTTGAAAATTCATTCTGCAAAATAATAAATAATTTTAATACAGCGAAATATATGCAATATAAATTATATTCCTACATTTTAAAATTAATAATTATTTTTTTGTTTATAATTAAAAATTGTCCATTGATTGTTTTGATTATGTATTTTTTAGCTCATAAGAGAATAATAAATTCAAGATTTTTAGCGTTTCTAGAAATTTGTTTTATCAAAATGTGCAAGCATTATTCTTCAGGCTTCGGGGAGTCAATAGAATATTTCTATTTTGTCAGCCATCCATTGTAGTGTAGACAGTGACTGTTGTATCTCGTAGTAAATGTGCACATGGAAGTCCAACAAATTACCATAATACCAGTCATATTTGAGATATTTTTGGCAATTTGTTGGTCTCCCGTTTTACACTAGCTCACTGAAGCCGTTGGCACTGTTCCTACTAATCAGTAAGGTTTACACATAAACTCTTACCTATTATCCCATCTCCATTTGGCAACAGGGGTCACATGTATCACATTATCTTCAGTATCATGACACCGCATTTCTTGGTTACACTGGATTCAACATTAAACGTTTCTCCTAGTTTGGTCATATGATGGGGCCGATTTTATTCATTCATCTCAAATTTAACTTGAAAATTCATTCTACAAAACACAATAAATATTATTAATACAGGTAATTATTATATGCAAGAAAATTCTGTTTCTAACTTTTAAAATTTATATTCATTTAAAATTTTTATTTTTTATAATTTAACGTTCTCCAACCATTCTTGTGAATTAAATGCTTTTTGACACAGAAATGAATAATAAATAAATGTGTTTCGGTTTTTATGCAATAGGTTTTGGGAAACTGACACAATATATTTCTTCAACCTTCGGGTAGTCAATAAAAGTTTTCTACCTTGCCAGCCCGCCATCGTAGTCTAGTCACTGATAGTTGGATCTCGTTGTAAATGTGCACATGGAAGTCCAACAAATTATCATAATACCAGTCGTATTTAAGATATTTATGGCAAAATGTTGGCCTCCCACGTTACACTATTTCCCGGAAACGTTGGCATTTTTCCTACTAAAACACTATTTTTAGCACTTATTAAAAAAAGGGATAAATATAATTACCTATTAAAGGAATGTTCTGGAAATAAGGACTATTTTATTTCAGCAAATGCCACAAGAAATAAACTAGTTTTAGTTAATTCTTACTTATTTCTGTACATTTTTTGGTTAGACTCAAAGAAAAACATTTACCTAACGTCCATTTTCCAGAAGGGGTCACATATATCACATTATCTTCAATAACGCGACACTGCTTTTCTTTTATACACTGGATTCATCATTGAACGTTGCTTCTAGTTAATATGGTCCGACCAATTTTATTCAATTATCTCAAACTCAGTTAATAATTAATTCTGCAACAAACAATAAACATCATTAATAAAGTGAAATATATGCAATAGAAATTTTTTCCTTAATTTTAAATTTTATCATTATTTTTATTTTTGTTTAATTATCAATATTCAATCTTTCTTGGTAAATATGTGCTTTTTAACTCATAAAACATTAAAAAATTAATTATTTTTAGTGTCTCTAGAAATCTTTTTAGTGAAAATATGCCCACATTTTCCTTCAGCCTGCGGTTAGTCATTACAAATTTTCTACCATGTCAGCCCTCAGTCGAAGTCTAGACACTGACCATTATATCTCATAGTAAATGCGCACTAGGAAGCCCAACAAATCACCATAATACCATTCTTATTTCAGATATTTATGGCAAATTGTTGGTCTACCATGTTACACTAGCATCCTGCAGACTTTGGTTCTGTTCCTCCTAAACAGTAAACTTGACACATAATATAACACAAGGAGATAATTATAATTTCCTTAAAAATATTTTCTGTAAATAAGAATTATTTTATTCCAGCAAATGCTGCAGGATACCTAGAAGCTTCTGTTAATACATGCTAGTTTCAATCCTATTTATGGGTAGTTTCAAATGGAAACTTTTACCTCTTATCTCACCTCCATTTGGCAACAGGAATTACGTTGTTCACATTATTTTCAATATCACGACACCTCATTTCTCATGTACGCTGGATTCAACATTAATTGTTTCTCCTAGTTTTGTCATACAATGCAGCCGATTTTATTCATTCATCTCAAACTCAGTTGAAAATTCATTCTGCAAAATAATAAATAATTTTAATACAGCGAAATATATGCAATATAAATTATATTCCTACATTTTAAAATTAATAATTATTTTTATGTTTATAATTAAACATTGTCCATTGATTGTTTTGATTATGTATTTTTTAGCTCATAAGAGAATAATAAATTCAAGATTTTTAGCGTTTCTAGAAATTTGTTTTATCAAAATGTGCAAGCATTATTCTTCAGGCTTCGGGGAGTCAATAGAATATTTCTATTTTGTCAGCCATCCATTGTAGTGTAGACAGTGACTGTTGTATCTCGTAGTAAATGTGCACATGGAAGTCCAACAAATTAACATAATACCAGTCATATTTGAGATATTTTTGGCAATTTGTTGGTCTCCCGTTTTACACTAGCTCACTGAAGCCGTTGGCACTGTTCCTACTAATCAGTAAGGTTTACACATAAACTCTTACCTATTATCCCATCTCCATTTGGCAACAGGGGTCACATGTATCACATTATCTTCAGTATCATGACACCGCATTTCTTGGTTACACTGGATTCAACATTAAACGTTTCTCCTAGTTTGGTCATATGATGGGGCCGATTTTATTCATTCATCTCAAATTTAACTTGAAAATTCATTCTACAAAACACAATAAATATTATTAATACAGGTAATTATTATATTCAAGAAAATTCGGTTTCTAACTTTTAAAATTTATATTCATTTAAACTTTTTATTTTTTATAATTTAACGTTCTCCAACCATTCTTGTTAATTAAATGCTTTTTGACACAGAAATGAATAATAAATAAACGTGTTTCGGTTTTGATGCAATAGGTTTTGTGAAACTGACAGCAAATATTTCTTCAACCTTCGGGTAGTCAATAAAAGTTTTCTACCTTGCCAGCCCGCCATCGTAGTCTAGTCACTGATAGTTGGATCTCATAGTAAATGTGCACGTGGAAGTCCAACAAATTATCATAATACCAGTCGTATTTAAGATATTTATGGCAAATTGTTGGCCTCCCTCGTTACACTATTTTCCGGAAACGTTGGCAATTTTCCTATTAAACACTATTTTTAACACTTATTAAAAAAAGGGATAAATATAAATTCCTATTAAAGGAATGTTCTGGAAATAAGGACTATTTTATTTCAGCAAATGCTACAAGAAATAAACTAGTTTTATTTAATACTTACTGATTTCTGTACATTTTTTGGTTAGTTTCAAAGAAAAAAGTTTTACCTATTATCTAACGTCCATTTTCCAGAAGGGGTCACATATATCACATTATCTTCAATAACGCGACACTGCTTTTCTTTTGTACACTGGATTCATCATTGAACGCTGCTTCTAGTTAATATGGTCCGACCAATTTTATTCAATTATCTCAAACTCAGTTAATAATTAATTCTGCAACAAACAATAAACATCATTAATAATGTGAAATATATGCAATAGACATTTTTTCCTTAATTTTAAAATTTATAATTATTTTTATTTTTGTTTAATTATCAATATTCAAGATTTCTTGGTAAATATGTGCTTTTAACTCATAAAACATTAAAAAAGTAATAATTTTTTGTGTTTCTAGAAATCTTTTCAGTGAAAATATGCCCACATTTTCCTTCAGCCTGCAGTTAGTCAATACAAATTTTCGACCATGTCAGCCCTCAGTCGAAGTCTAGACACTGACCATTATATCTCATAGTAAATGTGCACTAGGAAGCCCAACAAATCACCATAATACCATTCTTATTTCAGATATTTATGGCAAATTGTTGGTCTACCATGTTACACTAGCATCCTGCAGACTTTGGTTCTGTTCCTCCTAAACAGTAAACTTGACACATAATATAACACAAGGAGATAATTATAATTTCCTTAAAAATATTTTCTGTAAATAAGAATTATTTTATTCCAGCAAATGCTGCAGGAAACCTAGAAGCGTCTGTTAATACATGCTAGTTTCAATCCTATTTATGGGTAGTTTCAAATGGAAACTTCTACCTCTTATCTCACCTCCATTTGGCAACAGGAATTACGTTGTTCACATTATTTTCAATATCACGACACCTCATTTCTCATGTACGCTGGATTCAACATTAATTGTTTCTCCTAGTTTTGTCATACAATGAAGCCGATTTTATTCATTCATCTCAAACTCAGTTGAAAATTCATTCTGCAAAATAATAAATAATTTTAATACAGCGAAATATATGCAATATAAATTATATTCCTACATTTTAAAATTAATAATTATTTTTATGTTTATAATTAAAAATTGTCCATTGATTGTTTTGATTATGTATTTTTTAGCTCATAAGAGAATAATAAATTCAAGATTTTTAGCGTTTCTAGAAATTTGTTTTATCAAAATGTGCAAGCATTATTCTTCAGGCTTCGGGGAGTCAATAGAATATTTCTATTTTGTCAGCCATCCATTGTAGTGTAGACAGTGACTGTTGTATCTCGTAGTAAATGTGCACATGGAAGTCCAACAAATTACCATAATACCAGTCATATTTGAGATATTTTTGGCAATTTGTTGGTCTCCCGTTTTACACTAGCTCACTGAAGCCGTTGGCACTGTTCCTACTAATCAGTAAGGTTTACACATAAACTCTTACCTATTATCCCATCTCCATTTGGCAACAGGGGTCACATGTATCACATTATCTTCAGTATCATGACACCGCATTTCTTGGTTACACTGGATTCAACATTAAACGTTTCTCCTAGTTTGGTCATATGATGGGGCCGATTTTATTCATTCATCTCAAATTTAACTTGAAAATTCATTCTACAAAACACAATAAATATTATTAATACAGGTAATTATTATATGCAAGAAAATTCTGTTTCTAACTTTTAAAATTTATATTCATTTAAAATTTTTATTTTTTATAATTTAACGTTCTCCAACCATTCTTGTGAATTAAATGCTTTTTGACACAGAAATGAATAATAAATAAATGTGTTTCGGTTTTTATGCAATAGGTTTTGGGAAACTGACACCATATATTTCTTCAACCTTCGGGTAGTCAATAAAAGTTTTCTACCTTGCCAGCCCGCCATCGTAGTCTAGTCACTGATAGTTGGATCTCGTTGTAAATGTGCACATGGAAGTCCAACAAATTATCATAATACCAGTCGTATTTAAGATATTTATGGCAAAATGTTGGCCTCCCACGTTACACTATTTCCCGGAAACGTTGGCATTTTTCCTACTAAAACACTATTTTTAGCACTTATTAAAAAAAGGGATAAATATAATTACCTATTAAAGGAATGTTCTGGAAATAAGGACTATTTTATTTCAGCAAATGCCACAAGAAATAAACTAGTTTTAGTTAATTCTTACTTATTTCTGTACATTTTTTGGTTAGACTCAAAGAAAAACATTTACCTAACGTCCATTTTCCAGAAGGGGTCACATATATCACATTATCTTCAATAACGCGACACTGCTTTTCTTTTATACACTGGATTCATCATTGAACGTTGCTTCTAGTTAATATGGTCCGACCAATTTTATTCAATTATCTCAAACTCAGTTAATAATTAATTCTGCAACAAACAATAAACATCATTAATAAAGTGAAATATATGCAATAGAAATTTTTTCCTTAATTTTAAATTTTATCATTATTTTTATTTTTGTTTAATTATCAATATTCAATCTTTCTTGGTAAATATGTGCTTTTTAACTCATAAAACATTAAAAAATTAATTATTTTTAGTGTCTCTAGAAATCTTTTTAGTGAAAATATGCCCACATTTTCCTTCAGCCTGCGGTTAGTCATTACAAATTTTCTACCATGTCAGCCCTCAGTCGAAGTCTAGACACTGACCATTATATCTCATAGTAAATGTGCACTAGGAAGCCCAACAAATCACCATAATACCATTCTTATTTCAGATATTTATGGCAAATTGTTGGTCTACCATGTTACACTAGCATCCTGCAGACTTTGGTTCTGTTCCTCCTAAACAGTAAACTTGACACATAATATAACACAAGGAGATAATTATAATTTCCTTAAAAATATTTTCTGTAAATAAGAATTATTTTATTCCAGCAAATGCTGCAGGATACCTAGAAGCTTCTGTTAATACATGCTAGTTTCAATCCTATTTATGGGTAGTTTCAAATGGAAACTTTTACCTCTTATCTCACCTCCATTTGGCAACAGGAATTACGTTGTTCACATTATTTTCAATATCACGACACCTCATTTCTCATGTACGCTGGATTCAACATTAATTGTTTCTCCTAGTTTTGTCATACAATGCAGTCGATTTTATTCATTCATCTCAAACTCAGTTGAAAATTCATTCTGCAAAATAATAAATAATTTTAATACAGCGAAATATATGCAATATAAATTATATTCCTACATTTTAAAATTAATAATTATTTTTATGTTTATAATTAAACATTGTCCATTGATTGTTGTTGATTATGTATTTTTTAGCTCATAAGAGAATAATAAATTCAAGATTTTTAGCGTTTCTAGAAATTTGTTTTATCAAAATGTGCAAGCATTATTCTTCAGGCTTCGGGGAGTCAATAGAATATTTCTATTTTGTCAGCCATCCATTGTAGTGTAGACAGTGACTGTTGTATCTCGTAGTAAATGTGCACATGGAAGTCCAACAAATTAACATAATACCAGTCATATTTGAGATATTTTTGGCAATTTGTTGGTCTCCCGTTTTACACTAGCTCACTGAAGCCGTTGGCACTGTTCCTACTAATCAGTAAGGTTTACACATAAACTCTTACCTATTATCCCATCTCCATTTGGCAACAGGGGTCACATGTATCACATTATCTTCAGTATCATGACACCGCATTTCTTGGTTACACTGGATTCAACATTAAACGTTTCTCCTAGTTTGGTCATATGATGGGGCCAATTTTATTCATTCATCTCAAATTTAACTTGAAAATTCATTCTACAAAACACAATAAATATTATTAATACAGGTAAATATTATATGCAAGAAAATTCTGTTTCTAACTTTTAAAATTTATATTCATTTAAACTTTTTATTTTTTATAATTTAACGTTCTCCAACCATTCTTGTTAATTAAATGCTTTTTGACACAGAAATGAATAATAAATAAACGTGTTTCGGTTTTAATGCAATAGGTTTTGTGAAACTGACAGCAAATATTTCTTCAACCTTCGGGTAGTCAATAAAAGTTTTCTACCTTGCCAGCCCGCCATCGTAGTCTAGTCACTGATAGTTGGATCTCATAGTAAATGTGCACGTGGAAGTCCAACAAATTATCATAATACCAGTCGTATTTAAGATATTTATGGCAAATTGTTGGCCTCCCTCGTTACACTATTTTCCGGAAACGTTGGCAATTTTCCTATTAAACACTATTTTTAACACTTATTAAAAAAAGGGATAAATATAAATTCCTATTAAAGGAATGTTCTGGAAATAAGGACTATTTTATTTCAGCAAATGCTACAAGAAATAAACTAGTTTTATTTAATACTTACTGATTTCTGTACATTTTTTGGTTAGTTTCAAAGAAAAAAGTTTTACCTATTATCTAACGTCCATTTTCCAGAAGGGGTCACATATATCACATTATCTTCAATAACGCGACACTGCTTTTCTTTTGTACACTGGATTCATCATTGAACGTTGCTTCTAGTTAATATGGTCCGACCAATTTTATTCAATTATCTCAAACTCAGTTAATAATTAATTCTGCAACAAACAATAAACATCATTAATAAAGTGAAATATATGCAATAGAAATTTTTCCTTAATTTTAAATTTTATCATTATTTTTATTTTTGTTTAATTATCAATATTCAATCTTTCTTGGTAAATATGTGCTTTTTAACTCATAAAACATTAAAAAATTAATTATTTTTAGTGTCTCTAGAAATCTTTTTAGTGAAAATATGCCCACATTTTCCTTCAGCCTGCGGTTAGTCATTACAAATTTTCTACCATGTCAGCCCTCAGTCGAAGTCTAGACACTGACCATTATATCTCATAGTAAATGTGCACTAGGAAGCCCAACAAATCACCATAATACCATTCTTATTTAAGATATTTATGGCAAATTGTTGGCCTCCCTCGTTACACTATTTTCCGGAAACGTTGGCAATTTTCCTATTAAACACTATTTTTAACACTTATTAAAAAAAGGGATAAATATAAATTCCTATTAAAGGAATGTTCTGGAAATAAGGACTATTTTATTTCAGCAAATGCTACAAGAAATAAACTAGTTTTATTTAATACTTACTGATTTCTGTACATTTTTTGGTTAGTTTCAAAGAAAAAAGTTTTACCTATTATCTAACGTCCATTTTCCAGAAGGGGTCACATATATCACATTATCTTCAATAACGCGACACTGCTTTTCTTTTGTACACTGGATTCATCATTGAACGTTGCTTCTAGTTAATATGGTCCGACCAATTTTATTCAATTATCTCAAACTAAGTTAATAATTAATTCTGCAACAAACAATAAACATCATTAATAATGTGAAATATATGCAATATAAATTATATTCCTACATTTTAAAATTAATAATTATTTTTATGTTTATAATTAAACATTGTCCATTGATTGTTGTTGATTATGTATTTTTTAGCTCATAAGAGAATAATAAATTCAAGATTTTTAACGTTTCTAGAAATTTGTTTTTTCAAAATGTGCAAGCATTATTCTTCAGGCTTCGGGGAGTCAATAGAATATTTCTATTTTGTCAGCCATCCACTGTAGTGTAGACAGTGACTGTTGTATCTCGTAGTAAATGTGCACATGGAAGTCCAACAAATTACCATAATACCAGTCATATTTGAGATATTTTTGGCAATTTGTTGGTCTCCCGTTTTACACTAGCTCACTGAAGCCGTTGGCACTGTTCCTACTAATCAGTAAGGTTTACACATAAACTCTTACCTATTATCCCATCTCCATTTGGCAACAGGGGTCACATGTATCACATTATCTTCAGTATCTTGACACCGCATTTCTTGGTTACACTGGATTCAACATTAAACGTTTCTCCTAGTTTGGTCATATGATGGGGCCGATTTTATTCATTCATCTCAAATTTAACTTGAAAATTCATTCTACAAAACACAATAAATATTATTAATACAGGTAATTATTATATGCAAGAAAATTCTGTTTCTAACTTTTAAAATTTATATTCATTTAAAATTTTTATTTTTTATAATTTAACGTTCTCCAACCATTCTTGTGAATTAAATGCTTTTTGACACAGAAATGAATAATAAATAAATGTGTTTCGGTTTTTATGCAATAGGTTTTGGGAAACTGACACCATATATTTCTTCAACCTTCGGGTAGTCAATAAAAGTTTTCTACCTTGCCAGCCCGCCATCGTAGTCTAGTCACTGATAGTTGGATCTCGTTGTAAATGTGCACATGGAAGTCCAACAAATTATCATAATACCAGTCGTATTTAAGATATTTATGGCAAAATGTTGGCCTCCCACGTTACACTATTTCCCGGAAACGTTGGCATTTTTCCTACTAAACACTATTTTTAGCACTTATTAAAAAAAGGGATAAATATAATTACCTATTAAAGGAATGTTCTGGAAATAAGGACTATTTTATTTCAGCAAATGCCACAAGAAATAAACTAGTTTTAGTTAATTCTTACTTATTTCTGTACATTTTTTGGTTAGACTCAAAGAAAAACATTTACCTAACGTCCATTTTCCAGAAGGGGTCACATATATCACATTGTCTTCAATAACGCGACACTGCTTTTCTTTTATACACTGGATTCATCATTGAACGTTGCTTCTAGTTAATATGGTCCGACCAATTTTATTCAATTATCTCAAACTCAGTTAATAATTAATTCTGCAACAAACAATAAACATCATTAATAAAGTGAAATATATGCAATAGAAATTTTTTCCTTAATTTTAAATTTTATCATTATTTTTATTTTTGTTTAATTATCAATATTCAATCTTTCTTGGTAAATATGTGCTTTTTAACTCATAAAACATTAAAAAATTAATTATTTTTAGTGTCTCTAGAAATCTTTTTAGTGAAAATATGCCCACATTTTCCTTCAGCCTGCGGTTAGTCATTACAAATTTTCTACCATGTCAGCCCTCAGTCGAAGTCTAGACACTGACCATTATATCTCATAGTAAATGTGCACTAGGAAGCCCAACAAATCACCATAATACCATTCTTATTTCAGATATTTATGGCAAATTGTTGGTCTACCATGTTACACTAGCATCCTGCAGACTTTGGTTCTGTTCCTCCTAAACAGTAAACTTGACACATAATATAACACAAGGAGATAATTATAATTTCCTTAAAAATATTTTCTGTAAATAAGAATTATTTTATTCCAGCAAATGCTGCAGGATACCTAGAAGCTTCTGTTAATACATGCTAGTTTCAATCCTATTTATGGGTAGTTTCAAATGGAAACTTTTACCTCTTATCTCACCTCCATTTGGCAACAGGAATTACGTTGTTCACATTATTTTCAATATCACGACACCTCATTTCTCATGTACGCTGGATTCAACATTAATTGTTTCTCCTAGTTTTGTCATACAATGCAGCCGATTTTATTCATTCATCTCAAACTCAGTTGAAAATTCATTCTGCAAAATAATAAATAATTTTAATACAGCGAAATATATGCAATATAAATTATATTCCTACATTTTAAAATTAATAATTATTTTTATGTTTATAATTAAACATTGTCCATTGATTGTTTTGATTATGTATTTTTTAGCTCATAAGAGAATAATAAATTCAAGATTTTTAGCGTTTCTAGAAATTTGTTTTATCAAAATGTGCAAGCATTATTCTTCAGGCTTCGGGGAGTCAATAGAATATTTCTATTTTGTCAGCCATCCATTGTAGTGTAGACAGTGACTGTTGTATCTCGTAGTAAATGTGCACATGTAAGTCCAACAAATTAACATAATACCAGTCATATTTGAGATATTTTTGGCAATTTGTTGGTCTCCCGTTTTACACTAGCTCACTGAAGCCGTTGGCACTGTTCCTACTAATCAGTAAGGTTTACACATAAACTCTTACCTATTATCCCATCTCCATTTGGCAACAGGGGTCACATGTATCACATTATCTTCAGTATCATGACACCGCATTTCTTGGTTACACTGGATTCAACATTAAACGTTTCTCCTAGTTTGGTCATATGATGGGGCCGATTTTATTCATTCATCTCAAATTTAACTTGAAAATTCATTCTACAAAACACAATAAATATTATTAATACAGGTAATTATTATATGCAAGAAAATTCTGTTTCTAACTTTTAAAATTTATATTCATTTAAAATTTTTATTTTTTATAATTTAACGTTCTCCAACCATTCTTGTGAATTAAATGCTTTTTGACACAGAAATGAATAATAAATAAATGTGTTTCGGTTTTTATGCAATAGGTTTTGGGAAACTGACAGCAAATATTTCTTCAACCTTCGGGTAGTCAATAAAAGTTTTCTACCTTGCCAGCCCGCCATCGTAGTCTAGTCACTGATAGTTGGATCTCGTAGTAAATGTGCACATGGAAGTCCAACAAATTATCATAATGCCAGTCGTATTTAAGATATTTATGGCAAATTGTTGGCCTCCCACCTTACACTATTTCCCGGAAACGTTGGCATTTTTCCTACTAAACACTATTTTTAGCACTTATCAAAAAAAGGGATAAATATAATTACCTATTAAAGGAATGTTCTGGAAATAAGGACTATTTTATTTCAGCAAATGCCACAAGAAATAAACTAGTTTTAGTTAATTCTTACTTATTTCTGTACATTTTTTGGTTAGACTCAAAGAAAAACATTTACCTAACGTCCATTTTCCAGAAGGGGTCACATATATCACATTATCTTCAATAACGCGACACTGCTTTTCTTTTATACACTGGATTCATCATTGAACGTTGCTTCTAGTTAATATGGTCCAACCAATTTTATTCAATTATCTTAAACTCAGTTAATAATTAATTCTGCAACAAACAATAAACATCTTTAATAATGTGAAATATATGCAATAGACATTTTTTCCTTAATTTTAAAATTTATAATTATTTTTATTTTTGTTTAATTATCAATATTCAAGATTTCTTGGTAAATATGTGCTTTCAACTCATAAAACATTAAAAAAGTAATTATTTTTAGTGTTTCTAGAAATCTTTTCAGTGAAAATATGCCCACATTTTCCTTCAGCCTGCGGTTAGTCTTTAAAAATTTTCGACCATGTCAGCCCTCAGTCGAAGTCTAGACACTGACCATTATATCTCATAGTAAATGTGCACTAGGAAGCCCAACAAATCACCATAATACCATTCTTATTTCAGATATTTATGGCAAATTGTTGGTCTACCATGTTACACTAGCATCCTGCAGACTTTGGTTCTGTTCCTCCTAAACAGCAAACTTGACACATAATATAACACAAGGAGATAATTATAATTTCCTTAATAATATTATCTGTAAATAAGTATTATTTTATTCCAGCAAATGCTGCAGGATACCTAGAAGAAACTTCTGTTAATACATGCTAGTTGCAATTCTATTTATGGGTAGTTTCAAATGGAAACTTCTACCTCTTATCTCACCTCCATTTGGCAACAGGAATTACGTTGTTCACATTATTTTCAATATCACGACACCTCATTTCTCAGGTATGCTGGATTCAACATTAATTATTTCTCCTAGTTTGGTCATACAATGCATCCGATTTTATTCATTCATCTCAAACTAAGTTGAAAATTCTTTCTGCAAAATAATCAATAATTTTAATACAGCGAAATATATGCAATATAAATTATATTCCTACATTTTAAAATTAATAATTATTTTTAAGTTTATAATTAAACATTGTCCATTGATTGTTTTTGATTATGTATTTTTTAGCTCATAAGAGAATAATAAATTCAAGATTTTTGGCGTTACTAGAAATTTGTTTTATCAAAATGTGCAAGCATTATTCTTCAGGCTTCGGGGAGTCAATAGAATATTTCTATTTTGTCAGCCATCCATTGTAGTGTAGACAGTGACTGTTGTATATCGTAGGAAATGTGCACATGGAAGTCCAACAAATTACCATAATACCAGTCATATTTGGGATATTTTTGGCAATTTGTTGGTCTCCCGTGTTACACTAGCTCACTGAAGCCGTTGGCACTGTTCCTAATAATCAGTAAAGTTGACACATAAACTCTTACCTATTATCCCATCTACATTTGGCAACAGGGGTCACATGTATCACATTATCTTCAGTATCATGACACCGCATTTCTTGGTTACACTGGATTCAACATTAAACGTTTCTCCTAGTGGTCATATAAAGGGGCCGATTTTATTCATTCATCTCAAATTTAACTTGAAAATTCATTCTACAAAACACAATAAATATTATTAATACAGGTAAATATTTTATGCAAGAAAATTTTGTTTCTAACTTTTAAAATTTATAGTCATTTAAAATTTTTATTTTTTATAATTTAACGTTCTCCAACCATTCTTGTGAATTAAATGCTTTTTGACACAGAAATGAATAATAAATAAATGTGTTTCGATTTTTATGCAATTGGTTTTGGGAAACTGACAACAAATATTTCTTCAACCTTCGGGTAGTCAATATAAGTTTTCTACCTTGCCAGCCCGCCATCGTAGTCTAGTCACTGATAGTTGGATCTCGTTGTAAATGTGCACATGGAAGTCCAACAAATTATCATAATACCAGTCGTATTTAAGATATTTATGGCAAAATGTTGGCCTCCCACGTTACACTATTTCCCGGAAACGTTGGCATTTTTCCTACTAAACACTATTTTTAGCACTTATTAAAAAAAGGGATAAATATAATTACCTATTAAAGGAATGTTCTGGAAATAAGGACTATTTTATTTCAGCAAATGCCACAAGAAATAAACTAGTTTTAGTTAATTCTTACTTATTTCTGTACATTTTTTGGTTAGACTCAAAGAAAAACATTTACCTAACGTCCATTTTCCAGAAGGGGTCACATATATCACATTATCTTCAATAACGCGACACTGCTTTTCTTTTATACACTGGATTCATCATTGAACGTTGCTTCTAGTTAATATGGTCCGACCAATTTTATTCAATTATCTCAAACTCAGTTAATAATTAATTCTGCAACAAACAATAAACATCATTAATAAAGTGAAATATATGCAATAGAAATTTTTTCCTTAATTTTAAATTTTATCATTATTTTTATTTTTGTTTAATTATCAATATTCAATCTTTCTTGGTAAATATGTGCTTTTTAACTCATAAAACATTAAAAAAGTAATTATTTTTAGTGTCTCTAGAAATCTTTTTAGTGAAAATATGCCCACATTTTCCTTCAGCCTGCGGTTAGTCATTACAAATTTTCTACCATGTCAGCCCTCAGTCGAAGTCTAGACACTGACCATTATATCTCATAGTAAATGTGCACTAGGAAGCCCAACAAATCACCATAACACCATTCTTATTTCAGATATTTATGGCAAATTGTTGGTCTACCATGTTACACTAGCATCCTGCAGACTTTGGTTCTGTTCCTCCTAAACAGTAAACTTGACACATAATATAACACAAGGAGATAATTATAATTTCCTTAAAAATATTTTCTGTAAATAAGAATTATTTTATTCCAGCAAATGCTGCAGGATACCTAGAAGCTTCTGTTAATACATGCTAGTTTCAATCCTATTTATGGGTAGTTTCAAATGGAAACTTTTACCTCTTATCTCACCTCCATTTGGCAACAGGAATTACGTTGTTCACATTATTTTCAATATCACGACACCTCATTTCTCATGTACGCTGGATTCAACATTAATTGTTTCTCCTAGTTTTGTCATACAATGCAGCCGATTTTATTCATTCATCTCAAACTCAGTTGAAAATTCATTCTGCAAAATAATAAATAATTTTAATACAGCGAAATATATGCAATATAAATTATATTCCCACATTTTAAAATTAATAATTATTTTTATGTTTATAATTAAACATTGTCCATTGATTGTTTTGATTATGTATTTTTTAGCTCATAAGAGAATAATAAATTCAAGATTTTTAGCGTTTCTAGAAATTTGTTTTATCAAAATGTGCAAGCATTATTCTTCAGGCTTCGGGGAGTCAATAGAATATTTCTATTTTGTCAGCCATCCATTGTAGTGTAGACAGTGACTGTTGTATCTCGTAGTAAATGTGCACATGGAAGTCCAACAAATTAACATAATACCAGTCATATTTGAGATATTTTTGGCAATTTGTTGGTCTCCCGTTTTACACTAGCTCACTGAAGCCGTTGGCACTGTTCCTACTAATCAGTAAGGTTTACACATAAACTCTTACCTATTATCCCATCTCCATTTGGCAACAGGGGTCACATGTATCACATTATCTTCAGTATCATGACACCGCATTTCTTGGTTACACTGGATTCAACATTAAACGTTTCTTCTAGTTTGGTCATATGATGGGGCCGATTTTATTCATTCATCTCAAATTTAACTTGAAAATTCATTCTACAAAACACAATAAATATTATTAATACAGGTAATTATTATATGCAAGAAAATTCTGTTTCAAACTTTTAAAATTTATATTCATTTAAAATTTTTATTTTTTATAATTTAACGTTCTCCAACCATTCTTGTGAATTAAATGCTTCTTGACACAGAAATGAATAATAAATAAATGTGTTTCGGTTTTTATGCAATAGGTTTTGGGAAACTGACATCAAATATTTCTTCAACCTTCGGGTAGTCAATAAAAGTTTTCTACCTTGCCAGCCCGCCATCGTAGTCTAGTCACTGATAGTTGGATCTCGTAGTAAATGTGCACATGGAAGTCCAACAAATTATCATATTACCAGTCGTATTTAAGATATTTATGGCAAATTGTTGGCCTCCCACCTTACACTATTTCCCGGAAATGTTGGCAATTTTCCTACTAAACACTATTTTTTGCACTTATTAAAAAAAGGGATAAATATATTTACCTATTAAAGGAATGTTCTGGAAATTAGGACTATTTTATTTCAGCGAATGCCACAAGAAATAAACTAGTTTTAGTTAATTCTTACTTATTTCTGTACATTTTTTGGTTAGACTCAAAGAAAAACATTTACCTAACGTCCATTTTCCAGAAGGGGTCACATATATCACATTATCTTCAATAACGCGACACTGCTTTTCTTTTATACACTGGATTCATCATTGAACGTTGCTTCTAGTTAATATGGTCCAACCAATTTTAATCAATTATCTCAAACTCAGTTAATAATTAATTCTGCAACAATCAATAAACATCATTAATAATGTGAAATATATGCAATAGACATTTTTTCCTTAATTTTAAAATTTAGAATTATTTTTATTTTTGTTTAATTATCAATATTCAAGATTTCTTGGTAAATATGTGCTTTAAACTCATAAAACATTAAAAAAGTAATAATTTTTTGTGTTTCTAGAAATCTTTTCAGTGAAAATATGCCCACATTTTCCTTCAGCCTGCGGTTAGTCAATACAAATTTTCGACCATGTCAGCCCTCATTCGAAGTCTAGACACTGACCATTATATCTCATAGTAAATGTGCACTAGGAAGCCCAACAAATCACCATAATACCATTCTTATTTCAGATATTTATGGCAAATTGTTGGTCTACCATGTTACACTAGCATCCTGCAGACTTTGGTTCTGTTCCTCCTAAACAGTAAACTTGACACATAATATAACACAAGGAGATAATTATAATTTCCTTAAAAATATTTTCTGTAAATAAGAATTATTTTATTCCAGCAAATGCTGCAGGAAACCTAGAAGCTTCTGTTAATACATGCTAGTTTCAATCCTATTTATGGGTAGTTTCAAATGGAAACTTCTACCTCTTATCTCACCTCCATTTGGCAACAGGAATTACGTTGTTCACATTATTTTCAATATCACGACACCTTATTTCTCATGTACGCTGGATTCAACATTAATTGTTTCTCCTAGTTTTGTCATACAATGAAGCCGATTTTATTCATTCATCTCAAACTCAGTTGAAAATTCATTCTGCAAAATAATAAATAATTTTAATACAGCGAAATATATGCAATATAAATTATATTCATACATTTTAAAATTAATAATTACTTTTATGTTTATAATTAAAAATTGTCCATTGATTGTTTTGATTATGTATTTTTTAGCTCATAAGAGAATAATAAATTCAAGATTTTTAGCGTTTCTAGAAATTTGTTTTATCAAAATGTGCATGCATTATTCTTCAGGCTTCGGGGAGTCAATAGAATATTTCTATTTTGTCAGCCATCCATTGTAGTGTAGACAGTGACTGTTGTATCTCGTAGTAAATGTGCACATGGAAGTCCAACAAATTACCATAATACCAGTCATATTTGAGATATTTTTGGCAATTTGTTGGTCTCCCGTTTTACACTAGCTCACTGAAGCCGTTGGCACTGTTCCTACTAATCAGTAAGGTTTACACATAAACTCTTACCTATTATCCCATCTCCATTTGGCAACAGGGGTCACATGTATCACATTATCTTCAGTATCTTGACACCGCATTTCTTGGTTACACTGGATTCAACATTAAACGTTTCTCCTAGTTTGGTCATATGATGGGGCCGATTTTATTCATTCATCTCAAATTTAACTTGAAAATTCATTCTACAAAACACAATAAATATTATTAATACAGGTAATTATTATATGCAAGAAAATTCTGTTTCTAACTTTTAAAATTTATATTCATTTAAAATTTTTATTTTTTATAATTTAACGTGCTCCAACCATTCTTGTGAATTAAATGCTTCTTGACACAGAAATGAATAATAAATAAATGTGTTTCGGTTTTTATGCAATAGGTTTTTTGGAAACTGACATCAAATATTTCTTCAACCTTCGGGTAGTCAATAAAAGTTTTCTACCTTGCCAGCCCGCCATCGTAGTCTAGTCACTGATAGTTGGATCTCGTAGTAAATGTGCACATGGAAGTCCAACAAATTATCATAATACCAGTCGTATTTAAGATATTTATGGCAAATTGTTGGCCTCCCACCTTACACTATTTCCCGGAAATGTTGGCAATTTTCCTACTAAACACTATTTTTTGCACTTATTAAAAAAAGGGATAAATATATTTACCTATTAAAGGAATGTTCTGGAAATTAGGACTATTTTATTTCAGCGAATGCCACAAGAAATAAACTAGTTTTAGTTAATTCTTACTTATTTCTGTACATTTTTTGGTTAGACTCAAAGAAAAACATTTACCTAACGTCCATTTTCCAGAAGGGGTCACATATATCACATTATCTTCAATAACGCGACACTGCTTTTCTTTTATACACTGGATTCATCATTGAACGTTGCTTCTAGTTAATATGGTCCAACCAATTTTAATCAATTATCTCAAACTCAGTTAATAATTAATTCTGCAACAAACAATAAACATCATTAATAATGTGAAATATATGCAATAGACATTTTTTCCTTAATTTTAAAATTTATAATTATTTTTATTTTTGTTTAATTATCTATATTCAAGATTTCTTGGTAAATATGTGCTTTTAACTCATAAAACATTAAAAAAGTAATAATTTTTTGTGTTTCTAGAAATCTTTTCAGTGAAAATATGCCCACATTTTCCTTCAGCCTGCGGTTAGTCAATACAAATTTTCGACCATGTCAGCCCTCATTCGAAGTCTAGACACTGACCATTATATCTCATAGTAAATGTGCACTAGGAAGCCCAACAAATCACCATAATACCATTCTTATTTCAGATATTTATGGCAAATTGTTGGTCTACCATGTTACACTAGCATCCTGCAGACTTTGGTTCTGTTCCTCCTAAACAGTAAACTTGACACATAATATAACACAAGGAGATAATTATAATTTCCTTAAAAATATTTTCTGTAAATAAGAATTATTTTATTCCAGCAAATGCTGCAGGAAACCTAGAAGCTTCTGTTAATTCATGCTAGTTTCAATCCTATTTATGGGTAGTTTCAAATGGAAACTTCTACCTCTTATCTCACCTCCATTTGGCAACAGGAATTACGTTGTTCACATTATTTTCAATATCACGACACCTTATTTCTCATGTACGCTGGATTCAACATTATTTGTTTCTCCTAGTTTTGTCATACAATGAAGCCGATTTTATTCATTCATCTCAAACTCAGTTGAAAATTCATTCTGCAAAATAATAAATAATTTTAATACAGCGAAATATATGCAATATAAATTATATTCATACATTTTAAAATTAATAATTACTTTTATGTTTATAATTAAAAATTGTCCATTGATTGTTTTGATTATGTATTTTTTAGCTCATAAGAGAATAATAAATTCAAGATTTTTAGCGTTTCTAGAAATTTGTTTTATCAAAATGTGCATGCATTATTCTTCAGGCTTCGGGGAGTCAATAGAATATTTCTATTTTGTCAGCCATCCATTGTAGTGTAGACAGTGACTGTTGTATCTCGTAGTAAATGTGCACATGGAAGTCCAACAAATTACCATAATACCAGTCATATTTGAGATATTTTTGGCAATTTGTTGGTCTCCCGTTTTACACTAGCTCACTGAAGCCGTTGGCACTGTTCCTACTAATCAGTAAGGTTTACACATAAACTCTTACCTATTATCCCATCTCCATTTGGCAACAGGGGTCACATGTATCACATTATCTTCAGTATCATGACACCGCATTTCTTGGTTACACTGGATTCAACATTAAACGTTTCTCCTAGTTTGGTCATATGATGGGGCCGATTTTATTCATTCATCTCAAATTTAACTTGAAAATTCATTCTACAAAACACAATAAATATTATTAATACAGGTAATTATTATATGCAAGAAAATTCTGTTTCTAACTTTTAAAATTTATATTCATTTAAAATTTTTATTTTTTATAATTTAACGTTCTCCAACCATTCTTGTGAATTAAATGCTTTTTGACACAGAAATGAATAATAAATAAATGTGTTTCGGTTTTTATGCAATAGGTTTTGGGAAACTGACACCATATATTTCTTCAACCTTCGGGTAGTCAATAAAAGTTTTCTACCTTGCCAGCCCGCCATCGTAGTCTAGTCACTGATAGTTGGATCTCGTTGTAAATGTGCACATGGAAGTCCAACAAATTATCATAATACCAGTCGTATTTAAGATATTTATGGCAAAATGTTGGCCTCCCACGTTACACTATTTCCCGGAAACGTTGGCATTTTTCCTACTAAACACTATTTTTAGCACTTATTAAAAAAAGGGATAAATATAATTACCTATTAAAGGAATGTTCTGGAAATAAGGACTATTTTATTTCAGCAAATGCCACAAGAAATAAACTAGTTTTAGTTAATTCTTACTTATTTCTGTACATTTTTTGGTTAGACTCAAAGAAAAACATTTACCTAACGTCCATTTTCCAGAAGGGGTCACATATATCACATTATCTTCAATAACGCGACACTGCTTTTCTTTTATACACTGGATTCATCATTGAACGTTGCTTCTAGTTAATATGGTCCGACCAATTTTATTCAATTATCTCAAACTCAGTTAATAATTAATTCTGCAACAAACAATAAACATCATTAATAAAGTGAAATATATGCAATAGAAATTTTTTCCTTAATTTTAAATTTTATCATTATTTTTATTAAATAAATAATTACCTTATTTTATCCACTAAGTGATCTTCTTTTTCTTTTTAATTACTACATGTTTCAGGGCTTATATCCCCATCTTCAGGTAAAAGCAAATCTACCCTATTATTAGGGTTTCGTTAAAAATTCACAACGACACAAACACATAACACACTTAAATAAATTAACATTGAACATTAAATCTGTATCGGAACACGCTACAAACGAACCAGTGCACTGGCCGAAGTCCGACTTTCAACTGATCCGTACACGCTATTCACGGTTTGTTTTCATAGCTGTGTCATATAGTTTATTTGATTTGAATGATAACTGTTCATTAAGTACCTGATTTTTATTTCTTCTTAAGGCCTTGTATATTTCAAATTCCTCTAAAGCATCAAGTAGTTGACCCTTTTTACCTATATGTAAAGGTTCCAAATTCTCTTTAAATCCAGTGTATGTATGATTTTCGTTTATTAGATGTTGTGCGTAATGCGATACATTATTATTGGGGAACTTCTTAGGTAAATGTTCTTTAAATCTCTCGGAAAATTTTCTCCCCGTCTGGCCTATATAGATTTTATCGCATTCATTACACCGGATTCTATAAACGCCAGAACAATCCTCTAGTAATGCTTTGGTATTAGGCTTAAGTATATTTGTTAATTTGTTCGTGGTCCTGAATGAGACAATAATCCCTAGCTTTTTTAATTCATTATGTAGTGTATTAGGTAGTATGTTTGTATATCTAGAAGAAACATATTGGGTTTTATCTTTAACTTTGTCCAATCGTTTTAATTTATTAGCGTGTTTATATATTATTTTATCAATGATTTTACTATTGTAACCATTCACTATCGCTATATGTTTTATTATATTAATTTCATCGTTATAGTCTTCTATGTCCATCGGTATATTTGTCAATCTATGTGCCAGTGCGTTAAAAGTTGCCATTTTATGTGTATAAGGATGATTGGAACTAGCATGTATGGCTATATCAGTTGTTGTTGGCTTTCTATATATTTTAAAGCTAAGGAGGTTATTACGTTTATATGTGGTTACGTCCAGGAAATTCAACATATTGTTATGTTCTACTTCCATAGTGAATTTAATATTACTGTTTATGCCGTTCAAAAAAGTAAGCAATCCGTCTATCTGTCTAAGAGTACCACCAAAAATTAAAAATGTGTCGTCTACGTACCGTGTGTATGAGATGATTTTATTGTATAACTTGTTTTGGTCAGATAGTATATACTTGTTCTCATAATGATTCATATAAATCTCCGCTAAAATTGCACTCACCGGTGAACCCATGGCCAGCCCATTTTCCTGGATAAAAAACTTATTGTCGTGTGTAAAGTAATTCTGTTGCACAACAATTTTCAATAAAAATATAAGTTCATCAATTTGTATCTGTTTTAAGACATTTGTCTTGATTAAAAGTCTCTCGAGAATATTTATCGTCTCTAGGATGGGTATGTTCGTATACAAATTCACTATGTCCATAGATATCAGTTTATGGTTAGGCAGTACTTTAATGTTTTTAACTTTGTTTACAAATCCTATTGTATTTTTTACGCTATGTATGTTGTCCATTACTAAGCTGTTTTTGATGATTATTTGTAGCTTTTTGGCTACATTATAGCTTGGGGCAGTTGTATGATTTATTAAAGGACGTATTGGTATATTAGGTTTGTGTAACTTTGGTAGTCCTCTGAAAGTAGGCGCTTTCGGATTTATATTTTTGATACGTCGTCTAGTTTGAGCATCGAATAAATTAACACATTTATTCACCGCTGAGTTTATGGCTTTTGTATATTTAATGGTGGGGTCATTATTTAGGGTCTTAATATTATTTTCATTTATAAAATCATAGCATTTTTGTGTGTATTCAGTTTTATTGATGATAACTACTGTACTACCTTTATCAGCCTTAGTTATCATTGCGTCAAAATTTTCTAATTTGCGTTTGATGTTCTTCGCGATTTTAATTTCATTACTAGGTCTCATGTTATGCGTCCTACCCGACTGTAATATACGATTTAATTTATAGTTGATAGCTACCCGTGTATCATTCTGAATTTCCTGGTTTTTTATTTGTTTAATGACAGCTTCTGCATTTACAACTTCTCTTATTAACATGTCTTTTCCATAATCAGATAAATTATGTTGTAAACCCTTAGATAATAAACTACATTCTTCATTAGATAGTTCAATGTTCGTGAGGTTATCTACACGCTTATAAAATTTGTGTTTACAAATTATGTTATCTGTTTTGTTTTGCTCGCGGTTCAATTTATCATATTTCTTGTTGTGTCTTGATACAATCGAGATAACAATGTTCCTTATCTGTCTGTGAATAACTTCTAAAACTTCGTTAATTATGATCGGGTGTATCGAGTTCAGGACCTTCAAATGCGCATTAAATAACAACTTGTTCAGATAATTTTTCTTTTTGTACAAAGCCTTAATTTCTTCCTTAAGCCAAACTTTCTGTGCTTTAATTTTAGTGTTAGATGCTGCTATTGATGTGTTTCTTATTTTTATAATAGCAAATTTAGGCATTATGTCTTGTCTCAAACATCTCTTGATAAACCTGATATTGAGGTTTGCTTTCAATATCTTGGTTTTAAGGTTTTTATATTTATAGACCACTTTTGCTTGATCAGCTTCGATATACATAGTTACCGTTGGTCTCCAGATCACTGTATATGATTAAATAAATAATTACCTTATTTTATCCACTAAGTGATCTTCTTTTTCTTTTTAATTACTACATGTTTCAGGGCTTATATCCCCATCTTCAGGTAAAAGCAAATCTACCCTATTATTAGGGTTTCGTTAAAAATTCACAACGACACAAACACATAACACACTTAAATAAATTAACATTGAACATTAAATCTGTATCGGAACACGCTACAAACGAACCAGTGCACTGGCCGAAGTCCGACTTTCAACTGATCCGTACACGCTATTCACGGTTTGTTTTCATAGCTGTGTCATATAGTTTATTTGATTTGAATGATAACTGTTCATTAAGTACCTGATTTTTATTTCTTCTTAAGGCCTTGTATATTTCAAATTCCTCTAAAGCATCAAGTAGTTGACCCTTTTTACCTATATGTAAAGGTTCCAAATTCTCTTTAAATCCAGTGTATGTATGATTTTCGTTTATTAGATGTTGTGCGTAATGCGATACATTATTATTGGGGAACTTCTTAGGTAAATGTTCTTTAAATCTCTCGGAAAATTTTCTCCCCGTCTGGCCTATATAGATTTTATCGCATTCATTACACCGGATTCTATAAACGCCAGAACAATCCTCTAGTAATGCTTTGGTATTAGGCTTAAGTATATTTGTTAATTTGTTCGTGGTCCTGAATGAGACAATAATCCCTAGCTTTTTTAATTCATTATGTAGTGTATTAGGTAGTATGTTTGTATATCTAGAAGAAACATATTGGGTTTTATCTTTAACTTTGTCCAATCGTTTTAATTTATTAGCGTGTTTATATATTATTTTATCAATGATTTTACTATTGTAACCATTCACTATCGCTATATGTTTTATTATATTAATTTCATCGTTATAGTCTTCTATGTCCATCGGTATATTTGTCAATCTATGTGCCAGTGCGTTAAAAGTTGCCATTTTATGTGTATAAGGATGATTGGAACTAGCATGTATGGCTATATCAGTTGTTGTTGGCTTTCTATATATTTTAAAGCTAAGGAGGTTATTACGTTTATATGTGGTTACGTCCAGGAAATTCAACATATTGTTATGTTCTACTTCCATAGTGAATTTAATATTACTGTTTATGCCGTTCAAAAAAGTAAGCAATCCGTCTATCTGTCTAAGAGTACCACCAAAAATTAAAAATGTGTCGTCTACGTACCGTGTGTATGAGATGATTTTATTGTATAACTTGTTTTGGTCAGATAGTATATACTTGTTCTCATAATGATTCATATAAATCTCCGCTAAAATTGCACTCACCGGTGAACCCATGGCCAGCCCATTTTCCTGGATAAAAAACTTATTGTCGTGTGTAAAGTAATTCTGTTGCACAACAATTTTCAATAAAAATATAAGTTCATCAATTTGTATCTGTTTTAAGACATTTGTCTTGATTAAAAGTCTCTCGAGAATATTTATCGTCTCTAGGATGGGTATGTTCGTATACAAATTCACTATGTCCATAGATATCAGTTTATGGTTAGGCAGTACTTTAATGTTTTTAACTTTGTTTACAAATTTAGAAGAGGATTGTTCTGGCGTTTATAGAATCCGGTGTAATGAATGCGATAAAATCTATATAGGCCAGACGGGGAGAAAATTTTCCGAGAGATTTAAAGAACATTTACCTAAGAAGTTCCCCAATAATAATGTATCGCATTACGCACAACATCTAATAAACGAAAATCATACATACACTGGATTTAAAGAGAATTTGGAACCTTTACATATAGGTAAAAAGGGTCAACTACTTGATGCTTTAGAGGAATTTGAAATATACAAGGCCTTAAGAAGAAATAAAAATCAGGTACTTAATGAACAGTTATCATTCAAATCAAATAAACTATATGACACAGCTATGAAAACAAACCGTGAATAGCGTGTACGGATCAGTTGAAAGTCGGACTTCGGCCAGTGCACTGGTTCGTTTGTAGCGTGTTCCGATACAGATTTAATGTTCAATGTTAATTTATTTAAGTGTGTTATGTGTTTGTGTCGTTGTGAATTTTTAACGAAACCCTAATAATAGGGTAGATTTGCTTTTACCTGAAGATGGGGATATAAGCCCTGAAACATGTAGTAATTAAAAAGAAAAAGAAGATCACTTAGTGGATAAAATAAGGTAATTATTTATTTAATCATATACAGTGATCTGGAGACCAACGGTAACTATGTATATCGAAGCTGATCAAGCAAAAGTGGTCTATAAATATAAAAACCTTAAAACCAAGATATTGAAAGCAAACCTCAATATCAGGTTTATCAAGAGATGTTTGAGACAAGACATAACGCCTAAATTTGCTATTATAAAAATAAGAAACACATCAATAGCAGCATCTAACACTAAAATTAAAGCACAGAAAGTTTGGCTTAAGGAAGAAATTAAGGCTTTGTACAAAAAGAAAAATTATCTGAACAAGTTGTTATTTAATGCGCATTTGAAGGTCCTGAACTCGATACACCCGATCATAATTAACGAAGTTTTAGAAGTTATTCACAGACAGATAAGGAACATTGTTATCTCGATTGTATCAAGACACAACAAGAAATATGATAAATTGAACCGCGAGCAAAACAAAACAGATAACATAATTTGTAAACACAAATTTTATAAGCGTGTAGATAACCTCACGAACATTGAACTATCTAATGAAGAATGTAGTTTATTATCTAAGGGTTTACAACATAATTTATCTGATTATGGAAAAGACATGTTAATAAGAGAAGTTGTAAATGCAGAAGCTGTCATTAAACAAATAAAAAACCAGGAAATTCAGAATGATACACGGGTAGCTATCAACTATAAATTAAATCGTATATTACAGTCGGGTAGGACGCATAACATGAGACCTAGTAATGAAATTAAAATCGCGAAGAACATCAAACGCAAATTAGAAAATTTTGACGCAATGATAACTAAGGCTGATAAAGGTAGTACAGTAGTTATCATCAATAAAACTGAATACACACAAAAATGCTATGATTTTATAAATGAAAATAATATTAAGACCCTAAATAATGACCCCACCATTAAATATACAAAAGCCATAAACTCAGCGGTGAATAAATGTGTTAATTTATTCGATGCTCAAACTAGACGACGTATCAAAAATATAAATCCGAAAGCGCCTACTTTCAGAGGACTACCAAAGTTACACAAACCTAATATACCAATACGTCCTTTAATAAATCATACAACTGCCCCAAGCTATAATGTAGCCAAAAAGCTACAAATAATCATCAAAAACAGCTTAGTAATGGACAACATACATAGCGTAAAAAATACAATAGGATTTGTAAACAAAGTTAAAAACATTAAAGTACTGCCTAACCATAAACTGATATCTATGGACATAGTGAATTTGTATACGAACATACCCATCCTAGAGACGATAAATATTCTCGAGAGACTTTTAATCAAGACAAATGTCTTAAAACAGATACAAATTGATGAACTTATATTTTTATTGAAAATTGTTGTGCAACAGAATTACTTTACACACGACAATAAGTTTTTTATCCAGGAAAATGGGCTGGCCATGGGTTCACCGGTGAGTGCAATTTTAGCGGAGATTTATATGAATCATTATGAGAACAAGTATATACTATCTGACCAAAACAAGTTATACAATAAAATCATCTCATACACACGGTACGTAGACGACACATTTTTAATTTTTGGTGGTACTCTTAGACAGATAGACGGATTGCTTACTTTTTTGAACGGCATAAACAGTAATATTAAATTCACTATGGAAGTAGAACATAACAATATGTTGAATTTCCTGGACGTAACCACATATAAACGTAATAACCTCCTTAGCTTTAAAATATATAGAAAGCCAACAACAACTGATATAGCCATACATGCTAGTTCCAATCATCCTTATACACATAAAATGGCAACTTTTAACGCACTGGCACATAGATTGACAAATATACCGATGGACATAGAAGACTATAACGATGAAATTAATATAATAAAACATATAGCGATAGTGAATGGTTACAATAGTAAAATCATTGATAAAATAATATATAAACACGCTAATAAATTAAAACGATTGGACAAAGTTAAAGATAAAACCCAATATGTTTCTTCTAGATATACAAACATACTACCTAATACACTACATAATGAATTAAAAAAGCTAGGGATTATTGTCTCATTCAGGACCACGAACAAATTAACAAATATACTTAAGCCTAATACCAAAGCATTACTAGAGGATTGTTCTGGCGTTTATAGAATCCGGTGTAATGAATGCGATAAAATCTATATAGGCCAGACGGGGAGAAAATTTTCCGAGAGATTTAAAGAACATTTACCTAAGAAGTTCCCCAATAATAATGTATCGCATTACGCACAACATCTAATAAACGAAAATCATACATACACTGGATTTAAAGAGAATTTGGAACCTTTACATATAGGTAAAAAGGGTCAACTACTTGATGCTTTAGAGGAATTTGAAATATACAAGGCCTTAAGAAGAAATAAAAATCAGGTACTTAATGAACAGTTATCATTCAAATCAAATAAACTATATGACACAGCTATGAAAACAAACCGTGAATAGCGTGTACGGATCAGTTGAAAGTCGGACTTCGGCCAGTGCACTGGTTCGTTTGTAGCGTGTTCCGATACAGATTTAATGTTCAATGTTAATTTATTTAAGTGTGTTATGTGTTTGTGTCGTTGTGAATTTTTAACGAAACCCTAATAATAGGGTAGATTTGCTTTTACCTGAAGATGGGGATATAAGCCCTGAAACATGTAGTAATTAAAAAGAAAAAGAAGATCACTTAGTGGATAAAATAAGGTAATTATTTATTTAATCATATACAGTGATCTGGAGACCAACGGTAACTATGTATATTATTTTTATTTTTGTTTAATTATCAATATTCAATCTTTCTTGGTAAATATGTGCTTTTTAACTCATAAAACATTAAAAAATTAATTATTTTTAGTGTCTCTAGAAATCTTTTTAGTGAAAATATGCCCACATTTTCCTTCAGCCTGCGGTTAGTCATTACAAATTTTCTACCATGTCAGCCCTCAGTCGAAGTCTAGACACTGACCATTATATCTCATAGTAAATGTGCACTAGGAAGCCCAACAAATCACCATAATACCATTCTTATTTCAGATATTTATGGCAAATTGTTGGTCTACCATGTTACACTAGCATCCTGCAGACTTTGGTTCTGTTCCTCCTAAACAGTAAACTTGACACATAATATAACACAAGGAGATAATTATAATTTCCTTAAAAATATTTTCTGTAAATAAGAATTATTTTATTCCAGCAAATGCTGCAGGAAACCTAGAAGCTTCTGTTAATACATGCTAGTTTCAATCCTATTTATGGGTAGTTTCAAATGGAAACTTCTACCTCTTATCTCACCTCCATTTGGCAACAGGAATTACGTTGTTCACATTATTTTCAATATCACGACACCTTATTTCTCATGTACGCTGGATTCAACATTAATTGTTTCTCCTAGTTTTGTCATACAATGAAGCCGATTTTATTCATTCATCTCAATCTCAGTTGAAAATTCATTCTGCAAAATAATAAATAATTTTAATACAGCGAAATATATGCAATATAAATTATATTCATACATTTTAAAATTAATAATTACTTTTATGTTTATAATTAAAAATTGTCCATTGATTGTTTTGATTATGTATTTTTTAGCTCATAAGAGAATAATAAATTCAAGATTTTTAGCGTTTCTAGAAATTTGTTTTATCAAAATGTGCATGCATTATTCTTCAGGCTTCGGGGAGTCAATAGAATATTTCTATTTTGTCAGCCATCCATTGTAGTGTAGACAGTGACTGTTGTATCTCGTAGTAAATGTGCACATGGAAGTCCAACAAATTACCATAATACCAGTCATATTTGAGATATTTTTGGCAATTTGTTGGTCTCCCGTTTTACACTAGCTCACTGAAGCCGTTGGCACTGTTCCTACTAATCAGTAAGGTTTACACATAAACTCTTACCTATTATCCCATCTCCATTTGGCAACAGGGGTCACATGTATCACATTATCTTCAGTATCATGACACCGCATTTCTTGGTTACACTGGATTCAACATTAAACGTTTCTCCTAGTTTGGTCATATGATGGGGCCGATTTTATTCATTCATCTCAAATTTAACTTGAAAATTCATTCTACAAAACACAATAAATATTATTAATACAGGTAATTATTATATGCAAGAAAATTCTGTTTCTAACTTTTAAAATTTATATTCATTTAAAATTTTTATTTTTTATAATTTAACGTTCTCCAACCATTCTTGTGAATTAAATGCTTTTTGACACAGAAATGAATAATAAATAAATGTGTTTCGGTTTTTATGCAATAGGTTTTGGGAAACTGACACCATATATTTCTTCAACCTTCGGGTAGTCAATAAAAGTTTTCTACCTTGCCAGCCCGCCATCGTAGTCTAGTCACTGATAGTTGGATCTCGTTGTAAATGTGCACATGGAAGTCCAACAAATTATCATAATACCAGTCGTATTTAAGATATTTATGGCAAAATGTTGGCCTCCCACGTTACACTATTTCCCGGAAACGTTGGCATTTTTCCTACTAAACACTATTTTTAGCACTTATTAAAAAAAAGGGATAAATATAATTACCTATTAAAGGAATGTTCTGGAAATAAGGACTATTTTATTTCAGCAAATGCCACAAGAAATAAACTAGTTTTAGTTAATTCTTACTTATTTCTGTACATTTTTTGGTTAGACTCAAAGAAAAACATTTACCTAACGTCCATTTTCCAGAAGGGGTCACATATATCACATTATCTTCAATAACGCGACACTGCTTTTCTTTTATACACTGGATTCATCATTGAACGTTGCTTCTAGTTAATATGGTCCGACCAATTTTATTCAATTATCTCAAACTCAGTTAATAATTAATTCTGCAACAAACAATAAACATCATTAATAAAGTGAAATATATGCAATAGAAATTTTTTCCTTAATTTTAAATTTTATCATTATTTTTATTTTTGTTTAATTATCAATAGTCAATCTTTCTTGGTAAATATGTGCTTTTTAACTCATAAAACATTAAAAAATTAATTATTTTTAGTGTCTCTAGAAATCTTTTTAGTGAAAATATGCCCACATTTTCCTTCAGCCTGCGGTTAGTCATTACAAATTTTCTACCATGTCAGCCCTCAGTCGAAGTCTAGACACTGACCATTATATCTCATAGTAAATGTGCACTAGGAAGCCCAACAAATCACCATAATACCATTCTTATTTCAGATATTTATGGCAAATTGTTGGTCTACCATGTTACACTAGCATCCTGCAGACTTTGGTTCTGTTCCTCCTAAACAGTAAACTTGACACATAATATAACACAAGGAGATAATTATAATTTCCTTAAAAATATTTTCTGTAAATAAGAATTATTTTATACCAGCAAATGCTGCAGGAAACCTAGAAGCTTCTGTTAATACATGCTAGTTTCAATCCTATTTATGGGTAGTTTCAAATGGAAACTTCTACCTCTTATCTCACCTCCATTTGGCAACAGGAATTACGTTGTTCACATTATTTTCAATATCACGACACCTTATTTCTCATGTACGCTGGATTCAACATTAATTGTTTCTCCTAGTTTTGTCATACAATGAAGCCGATTTTATTCATTCATCTCAATCTCAGTTGAAAATTCATTCTGCAAAATAATAAATAATTTTAATACAGCGAAATATATGCAATATAAATTATATTCATACATTTTAAAATTAATAATTACTTTTATGTTTATAATTAAAAATTGTCCATTGATTGTTTTGATTATGTATTTTTTAGCTCATAAGAGAATAATAAATTCAAGATTTTTAGCGTTTCTAGAAATTTGTTTTATCAAAATGTGCATGCATTATTCTTCAGGCTTCGGGGAGTCAATAGAATATTTCTATTTTGTCAGCCATCCATTGTAGTGTAGACAGTGACTGTTGTATCTCGTAGTAAATGTGCACATGGAAGTCCAACAAATTACCATAATACCAGTCATATTTGAGATATTTTTGGCAATTTGTTGGTCTCCCGTTTTACACTAGCTCACTGAAGCCGTTGGCACTGTTCCTACTAATCAGTAAGGTTTACACATAAACTCTTACCTATTATCCCATCTCCATTTGGCAACAGGGGTCACATGTATCACATTATCTTCAGTATCATGACACCGCATTTCTTGGTTACACTGGATTCAACATTAAACGTTTCTCCTAGTTTGGTCATATGATGGGGCCGATTTTATTCATTCATCTCAAATTTAACTTGAAAATTCATTCTACAAAACACAATAAATATTATTAATACAGGTAATTATTATATGCAAGAAAATTCTGTTTCTAACTTTTAAAATTTATATTCATTTAAAATTTTTATTTTTTATAATTTAACGTTCTCCAACCATTCTTGTGAATTAAATGCTTTTTGACACAGAAATGAATAATAAATAAATGTGTTTCGGTTTTTATGCAATAGGTTTTGGGAAACTGACACCATATATTTCTTCAACCTTCGGGTAGTCAATAAAAGTTTTCTACCTTGCCAGCCCGCCATCGTAGTCTAGTCACTGATAGTTGGATCTCGTTGTAAATGTGCACATGGAAGTCCAACAAATTATCATAATACCAGTCGTATTTAAGATATTTATGGCAAAATGTTGGCCTCCCACGTTACACTATTTCCCGGAAACGTTGGCATTTTTCCTACTAAACACTATTTTTAGCACTTATTAAAAAAAGGGATAAATATAATTACCTATTAAAGGAATGTTCTGGAAATAAGGACTATTTTATTTCAGCAAATGCCACAAGAAATAAACTAGTTTTAGTTAATTCTTACTTATTTCTGTACATTTTTTGGTTAGACTCAAAGAAAAACATTTACCTAACGTCCATTTTCCAGAAGGGGTCACATATATCACATTATCTTCAATAACGCGACACTGCTTTTCTTTTATACACTGGATTCATCATTGAACGTTGCTTCTAGTTAATATGGTCCGACCAATTTTATTCAATTATCTCAAACTCAGTTAATAATTAATTCTGCAACAAACAATAAACATCATTAATACAGTGAAATATATGCAATAGAAATTTTTTCCTTAATTTTAAATTTTATCATTATTTTTATTTTTGTTTAATTATCAATATTCAATCTTTCTTGGTAAATATGTGCTTTTTAACTCATAAAACATTAAAAAATTAATTATTTTTAGTGTCTCTAGAAATCTTTTTAGTGAAAATATGCCCACATTTTCCTTCAGCCTGCGGTTAGTCATTACAAATTTTCTACCATGTCAGCCCTCAGTCGAAGTCTAGACACTGACCATTATATCTCATAGTAAATGTGCACTAGGAAGCCCAACAAATCACCATAATACCATTCTTATTTCAGATATTTATGGCAAATTGTTGGTCTACCATGTTACACTAGCATCCTGCAGACTTTGGTTCTGTTCCTCCTAAACAGTAAACTTGACACATAATATAACACAAGGAGATAATTATAATTTCCTTAAAAATATTTTCTGTAAATAAGAATTATTTTATTCCAGCAAATGCTGCAGGATACCTAGAAGCTTCTGTTAATACATGCTAGTTTCAATCCTATTTATGGGTAGTTTCAAATGGAAACTTTTACCTCTTATCTCACCTCCATTTGGCAACAGGAATTACGTTGTTCACATTATTTTCAATATCACGACACCTCATTTCTCATGTACGCTGGATTCAACATTAATTGTTTCTCCTAGTTTTGTCATACAATGCAGCCGATTTTATTCATTCATCTCAAACTCAGTTGAAAATTCATTCTGCAAAATAATAAATAATTTTAATACAGCGAAATATATGCAATATATATTATATTCCTACATTTTAAAATTAATAATTATTTTTATGTTTATAATTAAACATTGTCCATTGATTGTTGTTGATTATGTATTTTTTAGCTCATAAGAGAATAATAAATTCAAGATTTTTAGCGTTTCTAGAAATTTGTTTTATCAAAATGTGCAAGCATTATTCTTCAGGCTTCGGGGAGTCAATTGAATATTTCTATTTTGTCAGCCATCCATTGTAGTGTAGACAGTGACTGTTGTATCTCGTAGTAAATGTGCACATGTAAGTCCAACAAATTAACATAATACCAGTCATATTTGAGATATTTTTGGCAATTTGTTGGTCTCCCGTTTTACACTAGCTCACTGAAGCCGTTGGCACTGTTCCTACTAATCAGTAAGGTTTACACATAAACTCTTACCTATTATCCCATCTCCATTTGGCAACAGGGGTCACATGTATCACATTATCTTCAGTATCATGACACCGCATTTCTTGGTTACACTGGATTCAACATTAAACGTTTCTCCTAGTTTGGTCATATGATGGGGCCGATTTTATTCATTCATCTCAAATTTAACTTGAAAATTCATTCTACAAAACACAATAAATATTATTAATACAGGTAATTATTATATGCAAGAAAATTCTGTTTCTAACTTTTAAAATTTATATTCATTTAAAATTTTTATTTTTTATAATTTAACGTTCTCCAACCATTCTTGTGAATTAAATGCTTTTTGACACAGAAATGAATAATAAATAAATGTGTTTCGGTTTTTATGCAATAGGTTTTGGGAAACTGACACCATATATTTCTTCAACCTTCGGGTAGTCAATAAAAGTTTTCTACCTTGCCAGCCCGCCATCGTAGTCTAGTCACTGATAGTTGGATCTCGTTGTAAATGTGCACATGGAAGTCCAACAAATTATCATAATACCAGTCGTATTTAAGATATTTATGGCAAAATGTTGGCCTCCCACGTTACACTATTTCCCGGAAACGTTGGCATTTTTCCTACTAAACACTATTTTTAGCACTTATTAAAAAAAAGGGATAAATATAATTACCTATTAAAGGAATGTTCTGGAAATAAGGACTATTTTATTTCAGCAAATGCCACAAGAAATAAACTAGTTTTAGTTAATTCTTACTTATTTCTGTACATTTTTTGGTTAGACTCAAAGAAAAACATTTACCTAACGTCCATTTTCCAGAAGGGGTCACATATATCACATTATCTTCAATAACGCGACACTGCTTTTCTTTTATACACTGGATTCATCATTGAACGTTGCTTCTAGTTAATATGGTCCGACCAATTTTATTCAATTATCTCAAACTCAGTTAATAATTAATTCTGCAACAAACAATAAACATCATTAATAAAGTGAAATATATGCAATAGAAATTTTTTCCTTAATTTTAAATTTTATCATTATTTTTATTTTTGTTTAATTATCAATATTCAATCTTTCTTGGCTAATATGTGCTTTTTAACTCATAAAACATTAAAAAATTAATTATTTTTAGTGTCTCTAGAAATCTTTTTAGTGAAAATATGCCCACATTTTCCTTCAGCCTGCGGTTAGTCATTACAAATTTTCTACCATGTCAGCCCTCAGTCGAAGTCTAGACACTGACCATTATATCTCATAGTAAATGTGCACTAGGAAGCCCAACAAATCACCATAATACCATTCTTATTTCAGATATTTATGGCAAATTGTTGGTCTACCATGTTACACTAGCATCCTGCAGACTTTGGTTCTGTTCCTCCTAAACAGTAAACTTGACACATAATATAACACAAGGAGATAATTATAATTTCCTTAAAAATATTTTCTGTAAATAAGAATTATTTTATTCCAGCAAATGCTGCAGGAAACCTAGAAGCTTCTGTTAATACATGCTAGTTTCAATCCTATTTATGGGTAGTTTCAAATGGAAACTTCTACCTCTTATCTCACCTCCATTTGGCAACAGGAATTACGTTGTTCACATTATTTTCAATATCACGACACCTTATTTCTCCTGTACGCTGGATTCAACATTAATTGTTTCTCCTAGTTTTGTCATACAATGAAGCCGATTTTATTCATTCATCTCAATCTCAGTTGAAAATTCATTCTGCAAAATAATAAATAATTTTAATACAGCGAAATATATGCAATATAAATTATATTCATACATTTTAAAATTAATAATTACTTTTATGTTTATAATTAAAAATTGTCCATTGATTGTTTTGATTATGTATTTTTTAGCTCATAAGAGAATAATAAATTCAAGATTTTTAGCGTTTCTAGAAATTTGTTTTATCAAAATGTGCATGCATTATTCTTCAGGCTTCGGGGAGTCAATAGAATATTTCTATTTTGTCAGCCATCCATTGTAGTGTAGACAGTGACTGTTGTATCTCGTAGTAAATGTGCACATGGAAGTCCAACAAATTACCATAATACCAGTCATATTTGAGATATTTTTGGCAATTTGTTGGTCTCCCGTTTTACACTAGCTCACTGAAGCCGTTGGCACTGTTCCTACTAATCAGTAAGGTTTACACATAAACTCTTACCTATTATCCCATCTCCATTTGGCAACAGGGGTCACATGTATCACATTATCTTCAGTATCATGACACCGCATTTCTTGGTTACACTGGATTCAACATTAAACGTTTCTCCTAGTTTGGTCATATGATGGGGCCGATTTTATTCATTCATCTCAAATTTAACTTGAAAATTCATTCTACAAAACACAATAAATATTATTAATACAGGTAATTATTATATGCAAGAAAATTCTGTTTCTAACTTTTAAAATTTATATTCATTTAAAATTTTTATTTTTTATAATTTAACGTTCTCCAACCATTCTTGTGAATTAAATGCTTTTTGACACAGAAATGAATAATAAATAAATGTGTTTCGGTTTTTATGCAATAGGTTTTGGGAAACTGACACCATATATTTCTTCAACCTTCGGGTAGTCAATAAAAGTTTTCTACCTTGCCAGCCCGCCATCGTAGTCTAGTCACTGATAGTTGGATCTCGTTGTAAATGTGCACATGGAAGTCCAACAAATTATCATAATACCAGTCGTATTTAAGATATTTATGGCAAAATGTTGGCCTCCCACGTTACACTATTTCCCGGAAACGTTGGCATTTTTCCTACTAAACACTATTTTTAGCACTTATTAAAAAAAGGGATAAATATAATTACCTATTAAAGGAATGTTCTGGAAATAAGGACTATTTTATTTCAGCAAATGCCACAAGAAATAAACTAGTTTTAGTTAATTCTTACTTATTTCTGTACATTTTTTGGTTAGACTCAAAGAAAAACATTTACCTAAAGTCCATTTTCCAGAAGGGGTCACATATATCACATTATCTTCAATAACGCGACACTGCTTTTCTTTTATACACTGGATTCATCATTGAACGTTGCTTCTAGTTAATATGGTCCGACCAATTTTATTCAATTATCTCAAACTCAGTTAATAATTAATTCTGCAACAAACAATAAACATCATTAATACAGTGAAATATATGCAATAGAAATTTTTTCCTTAATTTTAAATTTTATCATTATTTTTATTTTTGTTTAATTATCAATATTCAATCTTTCTTGGTAAATATGTGCTTTTTAACTCATAAAACATTAAAAAATTAATTATTTTTAGTGTCTCTAGAAATCTTTTTAGTGAAAATATGCCCACATTTTCCTTCAGCCTGCGGTTAGTCATTACAAATTTTCTACCATGTCAGCCCTCAGTTGAAGTCTAGACACTGACCATTATATCTCATAGTAAATGTGCACTAGGAAGCCCAACAAATCACCATAATACCATTCTTATTTCAGATATTTATGGCAAATTGTAGGTCTACCATGTTACACTAGCATCCTGCAGACTTTGGTTCTGTTCCTCCTAAACAGTAAACTTGACACATAATATAACACAAGGAGATAATTATAATTTCCTTAAAAATATTTTCTGTAAATAAGAATTATTTTATTCCAGCAAATGCTGCAGGATACCTAGAAGCTTCTGTTAATACATGCTAGTTTCAATCCTATTTATGGGTAGTTTCAAATGGAAACTTTTACCTCTTATCTCACCTCCATTTGGCAACAGGAATTACGTTGTTCACATTATTTTCAATATCACGACACCTCATTTCTCATGTACGCTGGATTCAACATTAATTGTTTCTCCTAGTTTTGTCATACAATGCAGCCGATTTTATTCATTCATCTCAAACTCAGTTGAAAATTCATTCTGCAAAATAATAAATAATTTTAATACAGCGAAATATATGCAATATAAATTATATTCCTACATTTTAAAATTAATAATTATTTTTATGTTTATAATTAAACATTGTCCATTGATTGTTGTTGATTATGTATTTTTTAGCTCATAAGAGAATAATAAATTCAAGATTTTTAGCGTTTCTAGAAATTTGTTTTATCAAAATGTGCAAGCATTATTCTTCAGGCTTCGGGGAGTCAATTGAATATTTCTATTTTGTCAGCCATCCATTGTAGTGTAGACAGTGACTGTTGTATCTCGTAGTAAATGTGCACATGTAAGTCCAACAAATTAACATAATACCAGTCATATTTGAGATATTTTTGGCAATTTGTTGGTCTCCCGTTTTACACTAGCTCACTGAAGCCGTTGGCACTGTTCCTACTAATCAGTAAGGTTTACACATAAACTCTTACCTATTATCCCACCTCCATTTGGCAACAGGGGTCACATGTATCACATTATCTTCAGTATCATGACACCGCATTTCTTGGTTACACTGGATTCAACATTAAACGTTTCTCCTAGTTTGGTCATATGATGGGGCCGATTTTATTCATTCATCTCAAATTTAACTTGAAAATTCATTCTACAAAACACAATAAATATTATTAATACAGGTAATTATTATATGCAAGAAAATTCTGTTTCAAACTTTTAAAATTTATATTCATTTAAAATTTTTATTTTTTATAATTTAACGTGCTCCAACCATTCTTGTGAATTAAATGCTTCTTGACACAGAAATGAATAATAAATAAATGTGTTTCGGTTTTTATGCAATAGGTTTTGGGAAACTGACATCAAATATTTCTTCAACCTTCGGGTAGTCAATAAAAGTTTTCTACCTTGCCAGCCCGCCATCGTAGTCTAGTCACTGATAGTTGGATCTCGTAGTAAATGTGCACATGGAAGTCCAACAAATTATCATAATACCAGTCGTATTTAAGATATTTATGGCAAATTGTTGGCCTCCCACCTTACACTATTTCCCGGAAATGTTGGCAATTTTCCTACTAAACACTATTTTTTGCACTTATTAAAAAAAGGGATAAATATATTTACCTATTAAAGGAATGTTCTGGAAATTAGGACTATTTTATTTCAGCGAATGCCACAAGAAATAAACTAGTTTTAGTTAATTCTTACTTATTTCTGTACATTTTTTGGTTAGACTCAAAGAAAAACATTTACCTAACGTCCATTTTCCAGAAGGGGTCACATATATCACATTATCTTCAATAACGCGACACTGCTTTTCTTTTATACACTGGATTCATCATTGAACGTTGCTTCTAGTTAATATGGTCCAACCAATTTTAATCAATTATCTCAAACTCAGTTAATAATTAATTCTGCAACAAACAATAAACATCATTAATAATGTGAAATATATGCAATAGACATTTTTTCCTTAATTTTAAAATTTATAATTATTTTTATTTTTGTTTAATTATCAATATTCAAGATTTCTTGGTAAATATGTGCTTTTAACTCATAAAACATTAAAAAAGTAATAATTTTTTGTGTTTCTAGAAATCTTTTCAGTGAAAATATGCCCACATTTTCCTTCAGCCTGCGGTTAGTCAATACAAATTTTCGACCATGTCAACCCTCATTCGAAGTCTAGACACTGACCATTATATCTCATAGTAAATGTGCACTAGGAAGCCCAACAAATCACCATAATACCATTCTTATTTCAGATATTTATGGCAAATTGTTGGTCTACCATGTTACACTAGCATCCTGCAGACTTTGGTTCTGTTCCTCCTAAACAGTAAACTTGACACATAATATAACACAAGGAGATAATTATAATTTCCTTAAAAATATTTTCTGTAAATAAGAATTATTTTATTCCAGCAAATGCTGCAGGAAACCTAGAAGCTTCTGTTAATACATGCTAGTTTCAATCCTATTTATGGGTAGTTTCAAATGGAAACTTCTACCTCTTATCTCACCTCCATTTGGCAACAGGAATTACGTTGTTCACATTATTTTCAATATCACGACACCTTATTTCTCCTGTACGCTGGATTCAACATTAATTGTTTCTCCTAGTTTTGTCATACAATGAAGCCGATTTTATTCATTCATCTCAAACTCAGTTGAAAATTCATTCTGCAAAATAATAAATAATTTTAATACAGCGAAATATATGCAATATAAATTATATTCCTACATTTTAAAATTAATAATTACTTTTATGTTTATAATTAAAAATTGTCCATTGATTGTTTTGATTATGTATTTTTTAGCTCATAAGAGAATAATAAATTCAAGATTTTTAGCGTTTCTAGAAATTTGTTTTATCAAAATGTGCATGCATTATTCTTCAGGCTTCGGGGAGTCAATAGAATATTTCTATTTTGTCAGCCATCCATTGTAGTGTAGACAGTGACTGTTGTATCTCGTAGTAAATGTGCACATGGAAGTCCAACAAATTACCATAATACCAGTCATATTTGAGATATTTTTGGCAATTTGTTGGTCTCCCGTTTTACACTAGCTCACTGAAGCCGTTGGCACTGTTCCTACTAATCAGTAAGGTTTACACATAAACTCTTACCTATTATCCCATCTCCATTTGGCAACAGGGGTCACATGTATCACATTATCTTCAGTATCATGACACCGCATTTCTTGGTTACACTGGATTCAACATTAAACGTTTCTCCTAGTTTGGTCATATGATGGGGCCGATTTTATTCATTCATCACAAATTTAACTTGAAAATTCATTCTACAAAACACAATAAATATTATTAATACAGGTAATTATTATATGCAAGAAAATTCTGTTTCTAACTTTTAAAATTTATATTCATTTAAAATTTTTATTTTTTATAATTTAACGTTCTCCAACCATTCTTGTGAATTAAATGCTTTTTGACACAGAAATGAATAATAAATAAATGTGTTTCGGTTTTTATGCAATAGGTTTTGGGAAACTGACACCATATATTTCTTCAACCTTCGGGTAGTCAATAAAAGTTTTCTACCTTGCCAGCCCACCATCGTAGTCTAGTCACTGATAGTTGGATCTCGTTGTAAATGTGCACATGGAAGTCCAACAAATTATCATAATACCAGTCGTATTTAAGATATTTATGGCAAAATGTTGGCCTCCCACGTTACACTATTTCCCGGAAACGTTGGCATTTTTCCTACTAAACACTATTTTTAGCACTTATTAAAAAAAGGGATAAATATAATTACCTATTAAAGGAATGTTCTGGAAATAAGGACTATTTTATTTCAGCAAATGCCACAAGAAATAAACTAGTTTTAGTTAATTCTTACTTATTTCTGTACATTTTTTGGTTAGACTCAAAGAAAAACATTTACCTAACGTCCATTTTCCAGAAGGGGTCACATATATCACATTATCTTCAATAACGCGACACTGCTTTTCTTTTATACACTGGATTCATCATTGAACGTTGCTTCTAGTTAATATGGTCCGACCAATTTTATTCAATTATCTCAAACTCAGTTAATAATTAATTCTGCAACAAACAATAAACATCATTAATACAGTGAAATATATGCAATAGAAATTTTTTCCTTAATTTTAAATTTTATCATTATTTTTATTTTTGTTTAATTATCAATATTCAATCTTTCTTGGTAAATATGTGCTTTTTAACTCATAAAACATTAAAAAATTTATTATTTTTAGTGTCTCTAGAAATCTTTTTAGTGAAAATATGCCCACATTTTCCTTCAGCCTGCGGTTAGTCATTACAAATTTTCTACCATGTCAGCCCTCAGTCGAAGTCTAGACACTGACCATTATATCTCATAGTAAATGTGCACTAGGAAGCCCAACAAATCACCATAATACCATTCTTATTTCAGATATTTATGGCAAATTGTTGGTCTACCATGTTACACTAGCATCCTGCAGACTTTGGTTCTGTTCCTCCTAAACAGTAAACTTGACACATAATATAACACAAGGAGATAATTATAATTTCCTTAAAAATATTTTCTGTAAATAAGAATTATTTTATTCCAGCAAATGCTGCAGGATACCTAGAAGCTTCTGTTAATACATGCTAGTTTCAATCCTATTTATGGGTAGTTACAAATGGAAACTTTTACCTCTTATCTCACCTCCATTTGGCAACAGGAATTACGTTGTTCACATTATTTTCAATATCACGACACCTCATTTCTCATGTACGCTGGATTCAACATTAATTGTTTCTCCTAGTTTTGTCATACAATGCAGCCGATTTTATTCATTCATCTCAAACTCAGTTGAAAATTCATTCTGCAAAATAATAAATAATTTTAATACAGCGAAATATATGCAATATAAATTATATTCCTACATTTTAAAATTAATAATTATTTTTATGTTTATAATTAAACATTGTTCATTGATTGTTTTGATTATGTATTTTTTAGCTCATAAGAGAATAATAAATTCAAGATTTTTAGCGTTTCTAGAAATTTGTTTTATCAAAATGTGCAAGCATTATTCTTCAGGCTTCGGGGAGTCAATAGAATATTTCTATTTTGTCAGCCATCCATTGTAGTGTAGACAGTGACTGTTGTATCTCGTAGTAAATGTGCACATGTAAGTCCAACAAATTAACATAATACCAGTCATATTTGAGATATTTTTGGCAATTTGTTGGTCTCCCGTTTTACACTAGCTCACTGAAGCCGTTGGCACTGTTCCTACTAATCAGTAAGGTTTACACATAAACTCTTACCTTTTATCCCATCTCCATTTGGCAACAGGGGTCACATGTATCACATTATCTTCAGTATCATGACACCGCATTTCTTGGTTACACTGGATTCAACATTAAACGTTTCTCCTAGTTTGGTCATATGATGGGGCCGATTTTATTCATTCATCTCAAATTTAACTTGAAAATTCATTCTACAAAACACAATAAATATTATTAATACAGGTAATTATTATATGCAAGAAAATTCTGTTTCAAACTTTTAAAATTTATATTCATTTAAAATTTTTATTTTTTATAATTTAACGTTCTCCAACCATTCTTGTGAATTAAATGCTTCTTGACACAGAAATGAATAATAAATAAATGTGTTTCGGTTTTTATGCAATAGGTTTTGGGAAACTGACATCAAATATTTCTTCAACCTTCGGGTAGTCAATAAAAGTTTTCTACCTTGCCAGCCCGCCATCGTAGTCTAGTCACTGATAGTTGGATCTCGTAGTAAATGTGCACATGGAAGTCCAACAAATTATCATAATACCAGTCGTATTTAAGATATTTATGGCAAATTGTTGGCCTCCCACCTTACACTATTTCCCGGAAATGTTGGCAATTTTCCTACTAAACACTATTTTTTGCACTTATTAAAAAAAGGGATAAATATAATTACCTATTAAAGGAATGTTCTGGAAATTAGGACTATTTTATTTCAGCGAATGCCACAAGAAATAAACTAGTTTTAGTTAATTCTTACTTATTTCTGTACATTTTTTGGTTAGACTCAAAGAAAAACATTTACCTAACGTCCATTTTCCAGAAGGGGTCACATATATCACATTATCTTCAATAACGCGACACTGCTTTTCTTTTATACACTGGATTCATCATTGAACGTTGCTTCTAGTTAATATGGTCCAACCAATTTTAATCAATTATCTCAAACTCAGTTAATAATTAATTCTGCAACAAACAATAAACATCATTAATAATGTGAAATATATGCAATAGACATTTTTTCCTTAATTTTAAAATTTATAATTATTTTTATTTTAGTTTAATTATCAATATTCAAGATTTCTTGGTAAATATGTGCTTTTAACTCATAAAACATTAAAAAAGTAATAATTTTTTGTGTTTCTAGAAATCTTTTCAGTGAAAATATGCCCACATTTTCCTTCAGCCTGCGGTTAGTCAATACAAATTTTCGACCATGTCAGCCCTCAGTCGAAGTCTAGACACTGACCATTATATCTCATAGTAAATGTGCACTAGGAACCCCAACAAATCACCGTAATACCATTCTTATTTCAGATATTTATGGCAAATTGTTGGTCTACCATGTTACACTAGCATCCTGCAGACTTTGGTTCTGTTCCTCCTAAACAGTAAACTTGACACATAATATAACACAAGGAGATAATTATAATTTCCTTAAAAATATTTTCTGTAAATAAGAATTATTTTATTCCAGCAAATGCTGCAGGAAACCTAGAAGCTTCTGTTAATACATGCTAGTTTCAATCCTATTTATGGGTAGTTTCAAATGGAAACTTCTACCTCTTATCTCACCTCCATTTGGCAACAGGAATTACGTTGTTCACATTATTTTCAATATCACGACACCTCATTTCTCATGTACGCTGGATTCAACATTAATTGTTTCTCCTAGTTTTGTCATACAATGAAGCCGATTTTATTCATTCATCTCAAACTCAGTTGAAAATTCATTCTGCAAAATAATAAATAATTTTAATACAGCGAAATATATGCAATATAAATTATATTCATACATTTTAAAATTAATAATTATTTTTATGTTTATAATTAAAAATTGCCCATTGATTGTTTTGATTATGTATTTTTTAGCTCATAAGAGAATAATAAATTCAAGATTTTTAGCGTTTCTAGAAATTTGTTTTATCAAAATGTGCATGCATTATTCTTCAGGCTTCGGGGAGTCAATAGAATATTTCTATTTTGTCAGCCATCCATTGTAGTGTAGACAGTGACTGTTGTATCTCGTAGTAAATGTGCACATGGAAGTCCAACAAATTACCATAATACCAGTCATATTTGAGATATTTTTGGCAATTTGTTGGTCTCCCGTTTTACACTAGCTCACTGAAGCCGTTGGCACTGTTCCTACTAATCAGTAAGGTTTACACATAAACTCTTACCTATTATCCCATCTCCATTTGGCAACAGGGGTCATATGTATCACATTATCTTCAGTATCATGACACCGCATTTCTTGGTTACACTGGATTCAACATTAAACGTTTCTCCTAGTTTGGTCATATGATGGGGCCGATTTTATTCATTCATCTCAAATTTAACTTGAAAATTCATTCTACAAAACACAATAAATATTATTAATACAGGTAATTATTATATGCAAGAAAATTCTGTTTCTAACTTTTAAAATTTATATTCATTTAAAATTTTTATTTTTTATAATTTAACGTTCTCCAACCATTCTTGTGAATTAAATGCTTTTTGACACAGAAATGAATAATAAATAAATGTGTTTCGGTTTTTATGCAATAGGTTTTGGGAAACTGACACCATATATTTCTTCAACCTTCGGGTAGTCAATAAAAGTTTTCTACCTTGCCAGCCCGCCATCGTAGTCTAGTCACTGATAGTTGGATCTCGTTGTAAATGTGCACATGGAAGTCCAACAAATTATCATAATACCAGTCGTATTTAAGATATTTATGGCAAAATGTTGGCCTCCCACGTTACACTATTTCCCGGAAACGTTGGCATTTTTCCTACTAAACACTATTTTTAGCACTTATTAAAAAAAGGGATAAATATAATTACCTATTAAAGGAATGTTCTGGAAATAAGGACTATTTTATTTCAGCAAATGCCACAAGAAATAAACTAGTTTTAGTTAATTCTTACTTATTTCTGTACATTTTTTGGTTAGACTCAAAGAAAAACATTTACCTAACATCCATTTTCCAGAAGGGGTCACATATATTACATTATCTTCAATAACGCGACACTGCTTTTCTTTTATACACTGGATTCATCATTGAACGTTGCTTCTAGTTAGTATGGTCCAACCAATTTTATTCAATTATCTCAAACTCAGTTAATAATTAATTCTGCAACAAACAATAAACATCATTAATAATGTGAAATATATGCAATAGACATTTTTTCCTTAATTTTAAAATTTATAATTATTTTTATTTTTGTTTAATTATGAATATTCAAGATTTCTTGGTAAATATGTGCTTTCAACTCATAAAACATTAAAAAAGTAATTATTTTTAGTGTTTCTAGAAATCTTTTCAGTGAAAATATGCCCACATTTTCCTTCAGCCTGCGGTTAGTCATTAAAAATTTTCGACCATGTCAGCCCTCAGTCGAAGTCTAGACACTGACCATTATATCTCATAGTAAATGTGCACTAGGAAGCCCAACAAATCACCATAATACCATTCTTATTTCAGATATTTATGGCAAATTGTTGGTCTACCATGTTACACTAGCATCCTGCAGACTTTGGTTCTGTTCCTCCTAAACAGTAAACTTGACACATAATATAACACAAGGAGATAATTATAATTTCCTTAAAAATATTTTCTGTAAATAAGTATTATTTTATTCCAGCAAATGCTGCAGGATACCTAGAAGCTTCTGTTAATACATGCTAGATTCAATCCTATTTATGGGTAGTTTCAAATGGAAACTTCTACCTCTTATCTCACCTCCATTTGGCAACAGGAATTACGTTGTTCACATTATTTTCATTATCACGACACCTCATTTCCCATGTACGATGGATTCAACATTAATTGATTCTCCTAGTTTGGTCATAAAATGCAGCCGATTTTATTCATTCATCTCAAACTCAGTTGAAAATTCTTTCTGCAAAATAATAAATAATTTTAATATAGCGAAATAAATGCAATATAAATTATATTCCTACATTTTAAAATTAATAATTATTTTTATGTTTATAATTAAACATTGTCCATTGATTGTTGTTGATTATGTATTTTTTAGCTCATAAGAGAATAATAAATTCAAGATTTTTAGCGTTTCTAGAAATTTGTTTTATCAAAATGTGCAAGCATTATTCTTCAGGCTTCGGGGAGTCAATAAAAGTTTTCTACCTTGCCAGCCCGCCATCGTAGTCTAGTCACTGATAGTTGGATCTCGTAGTAAATGTGCACATGGAAGTCCAACAAATTATCATAATACCAGTCGTATTTAAGATATTTATGACAAATTGTTGGCCTCCCACCTTACACTATTTCCCGGAAACGTTGGCATTTTTCCTACTAAACACTATTTTTAGCACTTATTAAAAAAGGGATAAATATAATTACCTATTAAAGGAATGTTCTGGAAATAAGGACTATTTTATTTCAGCAAATGCCACAAGAAATAAACTAGTTTTAGTTAATTCTTACTTATTTCTGTACATTTTTTGGTTAGACTCAAAGAAAAACATTTACCTAACGTCCATTTTCCAGAAGGGGTCACATATATCACATTATCTTCAATAACGCGACACTGCTTTTCTTTTATACACTGGATTCATCATTGAACGTTGCTTCTAGTTAATATGGTCCAACCAATTTTATTCAATTATCTCAAACTCAGTTAATAATTAATTCTGCAACAAACAATAAACATCATTAATAATGTGAAATATATGCAATAGACATTTTTTCCTTAATTTTAAAATTTATAATTATTTTTATTTTTGTTTAATTATCAATATTCAAGATTTCTTGGTAAATATGTGCGTTTAACTCATAAAACATTAAAAATGTAATTATTTTTAGTGTTTCTAGAAATCTTTTCAGTGAAAATATGCCCACATTTTCCTTCAGCCTGCGGTTAGTCATTAAAAATTTTCGACCATGTCAGCCCGCAGTCGAAGTCTAGACACTGACCATTATATCTCATAGTAAATGTGCACTAGGAAGCCCAACAAATCACCATAATACCATTCTTATTTCAGATATTTATGGCAAATTGTTGGTCTACCATGTTACACTAGCATCCTGCAGACTTTGGTTCTGGTCCTCCTAAACAGTAAACTTGACACATAATATAACACAAGGAGATAATTATAATTTCCTTAAAAATATTTTCTGTAAATAAGAATTATTTTATTCCAGCAAATGCTGCAGGATACCTAGAAGCTTCTGTTAATACATGCTAGTTTCAATCCTATTTATGGGTAGTTTCAAATGGAAACTTCTACCTCTTATCTCACCTCCATTTGGCAACAGGAATTACGTTGGTCACATTATTTTCAATATCACGACACCTCATTTCCCATGTACGCTGGATTCAACATTAATTGTTTCTCCTAGTTTGGTCATACAATGCAGCCGATTTTATTCATTCATCTCAAACTCAGTTGAAAATTCTTTCTGCAAAATAATAAATAATTTTAATACAGCGAAATATATGCGATATAAATTATATTCCTACATTTTAAAATTAATAATTATTTTTATGTTTATAATTAAACATTGTCCATTGATTGTTGTTGACTATGTATTTTTTAGCTCATAAGAGAATAATAAATTCAAGATTTTTAGCGTTTCTAGAAATTTGTTTTATCAAAATGTGCAAGCATTATTCTTCAGGCTTCGGGGAGTCAATAGAATATTTCTATTTTGTCAGCCATCCATTGTAGTGTAGACAGTGACTGTTGTATCTCGTAGTAAATGTGCACATGGAAGTCCAACAAATTACCATAATACCAGTCATATTTGAGATATTTTTGGCAATTTGTTGGTCTCCCGTTTTACACTAGCTCACTGAAGCCGTTGCCACTGTTCCTACTAATCAGTAAAGTTGACACATAAACTCTTACCTATTATCCCATCTCCATTTGGCAACAGGGGTCACATGTATCACATTATCTTCAGTATCATGACACCGCATTTCTTGGTTACACTGGATTCAACATTAAACGTTTCTCCTAGTTTGGTCATATGATGGGGCCGATTTTATTCATTCATCTCAAATTTAACTTGAAAATTCATTCTACAAAACACAATAAATATTATTAATACAGGTAATTATTATATGCAAGAAAATTCTGTTTCTAACTTTTAAAATTTATATTCATTTAAAATTTTTATTTTTTATAATTTAACGTTCTCCAACCATTCTTGTGAATTAAATGCTTTTTGACACAGAAATGAATAATAAATAAATGTGTTTCGGTTTTTATGCAATAGGTTTTGGGAAACTGACACCATATATTTCTTCAACCTTCGGGTAGTCAATAAAAGTTTTCTACCTTGCCAGCCCGCCATCGTAGTCTAGTCACTGATAGTTGGATCTCGTTGTAAATGTGCACATGGAAGTCCAACAAATTATCATAATACCAGTCGTATTTAAGATATTTATGGCAAAATGTTGGCCTCCCACGTTACACTATTTCCCGGAAACGTTGGCATTTTTCCTACTAAACACTATTTTTAGCACTTATTAAAAAAAGGGATAAATATAATTACCTATTAAAGGAATGTTCTGGAAATAAGGACTATTTTATTTCAGCAAATGCCACAAGAAATAAACTAGTTTTAGTTAATTCTTACTTATTTCTGTACATTTTTTGGTTAGACTCAAAGAAAAACATTTACCTAAAATCCATTTTCCAGAAGGGGTCACATATATTACATTATCTTCAATAACGCGACACTGCTTTTCTTTTATACACTGGATTCATCATTGAACGTTGCTTCTAGTTAGTATGGTCCAACCAATTTTATTCAATTATCTCAAACTCAGTTAATAATTAATTCTGCAACAAACAATAAACATCATTAATAATGTGAAATATATGCAATAGACATTTTTTCCTTAATTTTAAAATTTATAATTATTTTTATTTTTGTTTAATTATGAATATTCAAGATTTCTTGGTAAATATGTGCTTTCAACTCATAAACCATTAAAAAAGTAATTATTTTTAGTGTTTCTAGAAATCTTTTCAGTGAAAATATGCCCACATTTTCCTTCAGCCTGCGGTTAGTCATTAAAAATTTTCGACCATGTCAGCCCTCAGTCGAAGTCTAGACACTGACCATTATATCTCATAGTAAATGTGCACTAGGAAGCCCAACAAATCACCATAATACCATTCTTATTTCAGATATTTATGGCAAATTGTTGGTCTACCATGTTACACTAGCATCCTGCAGACTTTGGTTCTGTTCCTCCTAAACAGTAAACTTGACACATAATATAACACAAGGAGATAATTATAATTTCCTTAAAAATATTTTCTGTAAATAAGTATTATTTTATTCCAGCAAATGCTGCAGGATACCTAGAAGCTTCTGTTAATACATGCTAGATTCAATCCTATTTATGGGTAGTTTCAAATGGAAACTTCTACCTCTTATCTCACCTCCATTTGGCAACAGGAATTACGTTGTTCACATTATTTTCATTATCACGACACCTCATTTCCCATGTACGATGGATTCAACATTAATTGATTCTCCTAGTTTGGTCATAAAATGCAGCCGATTTTATTCATTCATCTCAAACTCAGTTGAAAATTCTTTCTGCAAAATAATAAATAATTTTAATATAGCGAAATAAATGCAATATAAATTATATTCCTACATTTTAAAATTAATAATTATTTTTATGTTTATAATTAAACATTGTCCATTGATTGTTGTTGATTATGTATTTTTTAGCTCATAAGAGAATAATAAATTCAAGATTTTTAGCGTTTCTAGAAATTTGTTTTATCAAAATGTGCAAGCATTATTCTTCAGGCTTCGGGGAGTCAATAAAAGTTTTCTACCTTGCCAGCCCGCCATCGTAGTCTAGTCACTGATAGTTGGATCTCGTAGTAAATGTGCACATGGAAGTCCAACAAATTATCATAATACCAGTCGTATTTAAGATATTTATGACAAATTGTTGGCCTCCCACCTTACACTATTTCCCGGAAACGTTGGCATTTTTCCTACTAAACACTATTTTTAGCACTTATTAAAAAAGGGATAAATATAATTACCTATTAAAGGAATGTTCTGGAAATAAGGACTATTTTATTTCAGCAAATGCCACAAGAAATAAACTAGTTTTAGTTAATTCTTACTTATTTCTGTACATTTTTTGTTTAGACTCAAAGAAAAACATTTACCTAACGTCCATTTTCCAGAAGGGGTCACATATATCACATTATCTTCAATAACGCGACACTGCTTTTCTTTTATACACTGGATTCATCATTGAACGTTGCTTCTAGTTAATATGGTCCAACCAATTTTATTCAATTATCTCAAACTCAGTTAATAATTAATTCTGCAACAAACAATAAACATCATTAATAATGTGAAATATATGCAATAGACATTTTTTCCTTAATTTTAAAATTTATAATTATTTTTATTTTTGTTTAATTATCAATATTCAAGATTTCTTGGTAAATATGTGCGTTTAACTCATAAAACATTAAAAATGTAATTATTTTTAGTGTTTCTAGAAATCTTTTCAGTGAAAATATGCCCACATTTTCCTTCAGCCTGCGGTTAGTCATTAAAAATTTTCGACCATGTCAGCCCGCAGTCGAAGTCTAGACACTGACCATTATATCTCATAGTAAATGTGCACTAGGAAGCCCAACAAATCACCATAATACCATTCTTATTTCAGATATTTATGGCAAATTGTTGGTCTACCATGTTACACTAGCATCCTGCAGACTTTGGTTCTGGTCCTCCTAAACAGTAAACTTGACACATAATATAACACAAGGAGATAATTATAATTTCCTTAAAAATATTTTCTGTAAATAAGAATTATTTTATTCCAGCAAATGCTGCAGGATACCTAGAAGCTTCTGTTAATACATGCTAGTTTCAATCCTATTTATGGGTAGTTTCAAATGGAAACTTCTACCTCTTATCTCACCTCCATTTGGCAACAGGAATTACGTTGGTCACATTATTTTCAATATCACGACACCTCATTTCCCATGTACGCTGGATTCAACATTAATTGTTTCTCCTAGTTTGGTCATACAATGCAGCCGATTTTATTCATTCATCTCAAACTCAGTTGAAAATTCTTTCTGCAAAATAATAAATAATTTTAATACAGCGAAATATATGCAATATAAATTATATTCCTACATTTTAAAATTAATAATTATTTTTATGTTTATAATTAAACATTGTCCATTGATTGTTGTTGACTATGTATTTTTTAGCTCATAAGAGAATAATAAATTCAAGATTTTTAGCGTTTCTAGAAATTTGTTTTATCAAAATGTGCAAGCATTATTCTTCAGGCTTCGGGGAGTCAATAGAATATTTCTATTTTGTCAGCCATCCATTGTAGTGTAGACAGTGACTGTTGTATCTCGTAGTAAATGTGCACATGGAAGTCCAACAAATTACCATAATACCAGTCATATTTGAGATATTTTTGGCAATTTGTTGGTCTCCCGTTTTACACTAGCTCACTGAAGCCGTTGCCACTGTTCCTACTAATCAGTAAAGTTGACACATAAACTCTTACCTATTATCCCATCTCCATTTGGCAACAGGGGTCACATGTATCACATTATCTTCAGTATCATGACACCGCATTTCTTGGTTACACTGGATTCAACATTAAACGTTTCTCCTAGTTTGGTCATATGATGGGGCCGATTTTATTCATTCATCTCAAATTTAACTTGAAAATTCATTCTACAAAACACAATAAATATTATTAATACAGGTAAATATTATATGCAAGAAAATTCTGATTCTAACTTTTAAAATTTATGTTCATTTAAAATTTTTATTTTTTATAATTTAACGTTCTCCAACCATTCTTGTGAATTAAATGCTTTTTGACACAGAAATGAATAATAAATAAACGTGTTTCGGTTTTTATGCAATAGGTTTTGTGAAGCTGACAGCAAATATTTCTTCAACCTTCGGGTAGTCAATAAAAGTTTTCTACCTTGCCAGCCCGCCATCGTAGTCTAGTCACTGATAGTTGGATCTCATAGTAAATGTGCACATGGAAGTCCAACAAATTATCATAATACCAGTCGTATTTAAGATATTTATGGCAAATTGTTGGCCTCCCACGTTACACTATTTTCCGGAAACGTTGGCAATTTTCCTACTAAACACTATTTTTAACACTTATTAAAAAAAGGGATAAATATAAATTCCTATTAAAGGAAGGTTCTGGAAATAAGGACTATTTTATTTCAGCAAATGCTACAAGAAATAAACTAGTTTTATTTAATACTTACTGATTTCTGTACATTTTTTGGTTAGTTTCAAAGAAAAAGTTTTACCTATTATCTAACGTCCATTTTCCAGAAGGGGTCACATATATCACATTATCTTCAATAACACGACACTGCTTTTCTTTTATACACTGGATTCATCATTGAACGTTGCTTCTAGTTAATATGGTCCGACCAATTTTATTCAATTATCTCAAACTCAGTTAATAATTAATTCTGCAACAAACAATAAACATCATTAATACAGTGAAATATATGCAATAGAAATTTTTTCCTTAATTTTAAATTTTATAATTATTTTTATTTCTGTTAATTATCAATATTCAATCTTTCTTGGTAAATATGTGCTTTTTAACTCATAAAACATTAAAAAATTAATTATTTTTAGTGTCTCTAGAAATCTTTTTAGTGAAAATATGCCCACATTTTCCTTCAGCCTGCGGTTAGTCATTACAAATTTTCTACCATGTCAGCCCTCAGTCGAAGTCTAGACACTGACCATTATAACTCATAGTAAATGTGCACTAGGAAGCCCAACAAATCACCATAATACCAGTCATATTTGAGATATTTTTGGCAATTTGTTGGTCTCCCGTTTTACACTAGCTCACTGAAGCCGTTGGCACTGTTCCTACTAATCAGTAAGGTTTACACATAAACTCTTACCTATTATCCCATCTACATTTGGCAACAGGGGTCACATGTATCACATTATCTTCAGTATCATGACACCGCATTTCTTGGTTACACTGGATTCAACATTAAACGTTTCTCCTAGTTTGGTCATATGATGGGGCCAATTTTATTCATTCATCTCAAATTTAACTTGAAAATTCATTCTACAAAACACAATAAATATTATTAATACAGGGAAATATTATATGCAAGAAAATTCTGTTTCTAACTTTTAAAATTTATATTCATTTAAAATTTTTATTTTTTATAATTTTACGTTCTCCAACCATTCTTGTGAATTAAATGCTTTTTGACACAGAAATGAATAATAAATAAATGTGTTTCGGTTTTTATGGAAAAGTTTTGGGAAACTGACACCAAATATTTCTTCAACCTTCGGGGAGTCAATAAATGTTTTCTACCTTGCCAGCCCGCCATCGTCGTCTAGTCACTGATAGTTGGATCTCATAGTAAATGTGCACGTGGAAGTCCAACAAATTATCATAATACCAGTCGTATTTGAGATATTTATGTCAAATTGTTGGCCTCCCATGTTTCACTATTTCCCGGAAACGTTGGCATTTTTCCTACTAAACACTATTTTTAGCACTTATTAAAAAAGGGATAATTATAATTACCTATTAAAGGAATGTTCTGGAAATAAGGACTATTATATTTCAGCAAATGCCACAAGAAATAAACTAGTTTTAGTTAATACTTACTTATTTCTGTACATTTTTTGGTTAGATTCAAAGAAAAACTTTTACCTAACGTCCATTTTCCAGAAGGGGTCACATATATCACATTATCTTCAATAACGCAACACTGCTTTTCTTTTATACACTGGATTCATCATTGAACGTTGCTTCTAGTTAATATGGTCCAACCAATTTTATTCAATTATCTCAAACTCAGTTAATAATTAATTCTGCAACAAACAATAAACATCATTAATAATGTGAAATATATGCAATAGACATTTTTTCCTTAATTTTAAAATTTATAATTATTCTTATTTTTGTTTAATTATTTTTATTCAAGATTTCTTGGTAAATATGTGCTTTTTAACTCATAAAACATTAAAAAATTAATTATTTTTAGTGTCTCTAGAAATCTTTTTAGTGAAAATATGCCCACATTTTTCTTCAGCCTACGGTTAGTCATTAAAAATTTTCGACCATGTCAGCCCGCTGTCGAAGTATAGACACTGACCATTATATCTCATAGTAAATGTGCACTAGGAAGCCCAACAAATCACCATAATACCATTCTTATTTCAGATATTTATGGCAAATTGTTGGTCTACCATGTTACAATAGCATCCTGCAGACTTTGGTTCTGGTCCTCCTAAACAATAAACTTGACACATAATATAACACAAGGAGATAATTATAATTTCCTTAAAAATATTTTCTGTAAATAAGAATTATTTTATTCCAGCAAATGCTGCAGGATACCTAGAAGCTTCTGTTAATACATGCTAGATTCAATCCTATTTATGGGTAGTTTCAAATGGAAACTTCTACCTCTTATCTCACCTCCATTTGGCAACAGGAATTACGTTGTTCACACTATTTTCAATATCACGACACCTCATTTCCCATGTACGCTGGATTCAACATTAATTGTTTCTCCTAGTTTGGTCATAAAATGCAGCCGATTTTATTCATTCATCTCAAACTCAGTTGAAAATTCATTCTGCAAAATAATAAATAATTTTAATATAGCGAAATAAATGCAATATAAATTATATTCCTACATTTTAAAATTAATAATTATTTTTATGTTTATAATTAAACATTGACCATTGATTGTTGTTGATTATGTATTTTTTAGCTCATAAGAGAATAATAAATTCAAGATTTTTAGCGTTTCTAGAAATTTGTTTTATCAAAATGTGCAAGCATTATTCTTCAGGCTTCGGGGAGTCAATAGAATATTTCTATTTTGTCAGCCATCCATTGTAGTGTAGACAGTGACTGTTGTATCTCGTAGTAAATGTGCACATGGAAGTCCAACAAATTACCATAATACCAGTCATATTTGAGATATTTTTGGCAATTTGTTGGTCTCCCGTTTTACACTAGCTCACTGAAGCCGTTGGCACTGTTCCTACTAATCAGTAAAGTTGACGCATAAACTCTTACCTATTATCCCATCTCCATTTGGCAACAGGGGTCACATGTATCACATTATCTTCAGTATCATGACACCGCATTTCTTGGTTACACTGGATTCAACATTAAACGTTTCTCCTAGTTTGGTCATATGATGGGGCCGATTTTATTCATTCATCTCAAATTTAACTTGAAAATTCATTCTACAAAACACAATAAATATTATTAATACAGGTAAATATTATATGCAAGAAAATTCTGATTCTAACTTTTAAAATTAAATTCATTTAAAATTTTTATTTTTTATAATTTAACGTTCTCCAACCATTCTTGTGAATTAAATGCTTTTTGACACAGAAATGAATAATAAATAAACGTGTTTCGGTTTTTATGCAATAGGTTTTGTGAAACTGACAGCAAATATTTCTTCAACCTTCGGGTAGTCAATAAAAGATTTCTACCTTGCCATCCCGCCATCGTAGTCTAGTCACTGATAGTTGCATCTCATAGTAAATGTGCACGTGGAAGTCCAACAAATTATCATAATACCAGTCGTATTTAAGATATTTATGGCAAATTGTTCGCCTCCCACGTTACACTATTTTCAGGAAACGTTGGCAATTTTCCTACTAAACACTATTTTTAACACTTATTAAAAAAAGGGATAAATATAAATTCCTATTAAAGGAATGTTCTGGAAATAAAGACTATTTTATTTCAGCAAATGCTACAAGAAATAAACTAGTTTTATTTAATACTTACTGATTTCTGTACATTTTTTGGTTAGTTTCAAAGAAAAAGTTTTACCTATTATCTAACGTCCATTTTCCAGAAGGGGTCACATATATCACATTATCTTCAATAACACGACACTGCTTTTCTTTTATACACTGGATTCATCATTGAACGTTGCTTCTAGTTAATATGGTCCGACCAATTTTATTCAATTATCTCAAACTCAGTTAATAATTAATTCTGCAACAAACAATATACATCATTAATACAGTGAAATATATGCAATAGAAATTTTTTCCTTAATTTTAAATTTTATAATTATTTTTATTTCTGTTAATTATCAATATTCAATCTTTCTTGGTAAATATGTGCTTTTTAACTCATAAAACATTAAAAAATTAATTATTTTTAGTGTCTCTAGAAATCTTTTTAGTGAAAATATGCCCACATTTTCCTTCAGCCTGCGGTTAGTCATTACAAATTTTCTACCATGTCAGCCCTCAGTCGAAGTCTAGACACTGACCATTATAACTCATAGTAAATGTGCACTAGGAAGCCCAACAAATCACCATAATACCAGTCATATTTGAGATATTTTTGGCAATTTGTTGGTCTCCCGTTTTACACTAGCTCACTGAAGCCGTTGGCACTGTTCCTACTAATCAGTAAGGTTGACACATAAACTCTTACCTATTATCCCATCTACATTTGGCAACAGGGGTCACATGTATCACATTATCTTCAGTATCATGACACCGCATATCTTGGTTACACTGGATTCAACATTAAACGTTTCTCCTAGTTTGGTCATATGATGGGGCCAATTTTATTCATTCATCTCAAATTTAACTTGAAAATTCATTCTACAAAACACAATAAATATTATTAATACAGGGAAATATTATATGCAAGAAAATTCTGTTTCTAACTTTTAAAATTTATATTCATTTAAAATTTTTATTTTTTATAATTTTACGTTCTCCAACCATTCTTGTGAATTAAATGCTTTTTGACACAGAAATGAATAATAAATAAATGTGTTTCGGTTTTTATGGAAAAGTTTTGGGAAACTGACACCAAATATTTCTTCAACCTTCGGGGAGTCAATAAAAGTTTTCTACCTTGCCAGCCCGCCATCGTAGTCTAGTCACTGATAGTTGGATCTCGTAGTAAATGTGCACATGGAAGTCCAACAAATTATCATAATACCAGTCGTATTTAAGATATTTATGGCAAATTGTTCGCCTCCCACGTTACACTATTTTCCGGAAACGTTGGCATTTTTCCTACTAAACACTATTTTTAGCACTTATTAAAAAAGGGATAAATATAATTACCTATTAAAGGAATGTTCTGGAAATAAGGACTATTTTATTTCAGAAAATGCCACAAGAAATAAACTAGTTTTAGTTAATTCTTACTTATTTCTGTACATTTTTTGGTTAGACTCAAAGAAAAACATTTACCTAACATCCATTTTCCAGAAGGGGTCACATATATTACATTATCTTCAATAACGCGACACTGCTTTTCTTTTATACACTGGATTCATCATTGAACGTTGCTTCTAGTTAATATGGTCCAACCAATTTTATTCAATTATCTCAAACTCAGTTAATAATTAATTCTGCAACAAACAATAAACATCATTAATAATGTGAAATATATGCAATAGACATTTTTTCCTTAATTTTAAAATTTATAATTATTTTTATTTTTGTTTAATTATGAATATTCAAGATTTCTTGGTAAATATGTGCTTTCAACTCATAAAACATTAAAAAAGTAATTATTTTTAGTGTTTCTAGAAATCTTTTCAGTGAAAATATGCCCACATTTTCCTTCAGCCTGCGGTTAGTCATTAAAAATTTTCGACCATGTCAGCCCTCAGTCGAAGTCTAGACACTGACCATTATATCTCATAGTAAATGTGCACTAGGAAGCCCAACAAATCACCATAATACCATTCTTATTTCAGATATTTATGGCAAATTGTTGGTCTACCATGTTACACTAGCATCCTGCAGACTTTGGTTCTGTTCCTCCTAAACAGTAAACTTGACACATAATATAACACAAGGAGATAATTATAATTTCCTTAAAAATATTTTCTGTAAATAAGTATTATTTTATTCCAGCAAATGCTGCAGGATACCTAGAATCTTCTGTTAATACATGCTAGATTCAATCCTATTTATGGGTAGTTTCAAATGGAAACTTCTACCTCTTATCGCACCTCCATTTGGCAACAGGAATTACGTTGTTCACATTATTTTCAATATCACGACACCTCATTTCCCATGTACGCTGGATTCAACATTAATTGTTTCTCCTAGTTTGGTCATACAATGCAGCCGATTTTATTCATTCATCTCAAACTCAGTTGAAAATTCTTTCTGCAAAATAATAAATAATTTTAATATAGCGAAATAAATGCAATATAAATTATATTCCTACATTTTAAAATTAATAATTATTTTTATGTTTATAATTAAACATTGTCCATTGATTGTTGTTGATTATGTATTTTTTAGCTCATAAGAGAATAATAAATTCAAGATTTTTAGCGTTTCTAGAAATTTGTTTTATCAAAATGTGCAAGCATTATTCTTCAGGCTTCGGGGAGTCAATAAAAGTTTTCTACCTTGCCAGCCCGCCATCGTAGTCTAGTCACTGTTAGTTGGATCTCGTAGTAAATGTGCACATGGAAGTCCAACAAATTATCATAATACCAGTCGTATTTAAGATATTTATGACAAATTGTTGGCCTCCCACCTTACACTATTTCCCGGAAACGTTGGCATTTTTCCTACTAAACACTATTTTTAGCACTTATTAAAAAAGGGATAAATATAATTACCTATTAAAGGAATGTTCTGGAAATAAGGACTATTTTATTTCAGCAAATGCCACAAGAAATAAACTAGTTTTAGTTAATTCTTACTTATTTCTGTACATTTTTTGGTTAGACTCAAAGAAAAACATTTACCTAACGTCCATTTTCCAGAAGGGGTCACATATATCACATTATCTTCAATAACGCGACACTGCTTTTCTTTTATACACTGGATTCATCATTGAACGTTGCTTCTAGTTAATATGGTCCAACCAATTTTATTCAATTATCTCAAACTCAGTTAATAATTAATTCTGCAACAAACAATAAACATCATTAATAATGTGAAATATATGCAATAGACATTTTTTCCTTAATTTTAAAATTTATAATTATTTTTATTTTTGTTTAATTATCAATATTCAAGATTTCTTGGTAAATATGTGCGTTTAACTCATAAAACATTAAAAATGTAATTATTTTTAGTGTTTCTAAAAATCTTTTCAGTGAAAATATGCCCACATTTTCCTTCAGCCTGCGGTTAGTCATTAAAAATTTTCGACCATGTCAGCCCGCAGTCGAAGTCTAGACACTGACCATTATATCTCATAGTAAATGTGCACTAGGAAGCCCAACAAATCACCATAATACCATTCTTATTTCAGATATTTATGGCAAATTGTTGGTCTACCATGTTACACTAGCATCCTGCAGACTTTGGTTCTGGTCCTCCTAAACAGTAAACTTGACACATAATATAACACAAGGAGATAATTATAATTTCCTTAAAAATATTTTCTGTAAATAAGAATTATTTTATTCCAGCAAATGCTGCAGGATACCTAGAAGCTTCTGTTAATACATGCTAGTTTCAATCCTATTTATGGGTAGTTTCAAATGGAAACTTCTACCTCTTATCTCACCTCCATTTGGCAACAGGAATTACGTTGTTCACATTATTTTCAATATCACGACACCTCATTTCCCATGTACGCTGGATTCAACATTAATTGTTTCTCCTAGTTTGGTCATACAATGCAGCCGATTTTATTCATTCATCTCAAACTCAGTTGAAAATTCTTTCTGCAAAATAATAAATAATTTTAATACAGCGAAATATATGCAATATAAATTATATTCCTACATTTTAAAATTAATAATTATTTTTATGTTTATAATTAAACATTGTCCATTGATTGTTGTTGATTATGTATTTTTTAGCTCATAAGAGAATAATAAATTCAAGATTTTTAGCGTTTCTAGAAATTTGTTTTATCAAAATGTGCAAGCATTATTCTTCAGGCTTCGGGGAGTCAATTGAATATTTCTATTTTGTCAGCCATCCATTGTAGTGTAGACAGTGACTGTTGTATCTCGTAGTAAATGTGCACATGGAAGTCCAACAAATTACCATAATACCAGTCATATTTGAGATATTTTTGGCAATTTGTTTTTCTCCCGTTTTACACTAGCTCACTGAAGCCGTTGGCACTGTTCCTACTAATCAGTAAAGTTGACCCATAAACTCTTACCTATTATCCCATCTCCATTTGGCAACAGGGGTCACATGTATCACATTATCTTCAGTATCATGACACCGCATTTCTTGGTTACACTGGATTCAACATTAAACGTTTCTCCTAGTTTGGTCATATGATGGGGCCGATTTTATTCATTCATCTCAAATTTAACTTGAAAATTCATTCTACAAAACACAATAAATATTATTAATACAGGTAAATATTATATGCAAGAAAATTCTGATTCTAACTTTTAAAATTTATATTCATTGAAAATTTTTATTTTTTATAATTTAACGTTCTCCAACCATTCTTGTGAATTAAATGCTTTTTGACACAGAAATGAATAATAAATAAATGTGTTTCGGTTTTTATGCAATAGGTTTTGTGAAACTGACAGCAAATATTTCTTCAACCTTCGAGTAGTCAATAAAATTTTTCTACCTTGCCAGCCCGCCATCGTAGTCTAGTCACTGATAGTTGGATCTTATAGTAAATGTGCACGTGGAAGTCCAACAAATTATCATAATACCAGTCGTATTTAAGATATTTATGGCAAATTGTTGGCCTCCCACGTTACACTATTTTCCGTAAACGTTGGCAATTTTCCTACTAAACACTATTTTTAACACTTATTAAAAAAAGGGATAAATATAAATTCCTATTAAAGGAATGTTCTGGAAATAAGGACTATTTTATTTCAGCAAATGCTACAAGAAATAAACTAGTTTTATTTAATACTTACTGATTTCTGTACATTTTTTGGTTAGTTTCAAAGAAAAAGTTTTACCTATTATCTAACGTCCATTTTCCAGAAGGGGTCACATATATCACATTATCTTCAATAACACGACACTGCTTTTCTTTTATACACTGGATTCATCATTGAACGTTGCTTCTAGTTAATATGGTCCGACCAATTTTATTCAATTATCTCAAACTCAGTTAATAATTAATTCTGCAACAAACAATAAACATCATTAATACAGTGAAATATATGCAATAGAAATTTTTTCCTTAATTTTAAATTTTATAATTATTTTTATTTCTGTTAATTATCAATATTCAATCTTTCTTGGTAAATATGTGCTTTTTAACTCATAAAACATTAAAAAATTAATTATTTTTAGTGTCTCTAGAAATCTTTTTAGTGAAAATATGCCCACATTTTCCTTCAGCCTGTGGTTAGTCATTACAAATTTTCTACCATGTCAGCCCTCAGTCGAAGTCTAGACACTGACCATTATAACTCATAGTAAATGTGCACTAGGAAGCCCAACAAATCACCATAATACCAGTCATATTTGAGATATTTTTGGCAATTTGTTGGTCTCCCGTTTTACACTAGCTCACTGAAGCCGTTGGCACTGTTCCTACTAATCAGTAAGGTTGACACATAAACTCTTACCTATTATCCCATCTACATTTGGCAACAGGGGTCACATGTATCACATTATCTTCAGTATCATGACACCGCATTTCTTGGTTACACTGGATTCAACATTAAACGTTTCTCCTAGTTTGGTCATATGATGGGGCCAATTTTATTCATTCATCTCAAATTTAACTTGAAAATTCATTCTACAAAACACAATAAATATTATTAATACAGGGAAATATTATATGCAAGAAAATTCTGTTTCTAACTTTTAAAATTTATATTCATTTAAAATTTTTATTTTTTATAATTTTACGTTCTCCAACCATTCTTGTGAATTAAATGCTTTTTGACACAGAAATGAATAATAAATAAATGTGTTTCGGTTTTTATGGAAAAGTTTTGGGAAACTGACACCAAATATTTCTTCAACCTTCGGGGAGTCAATAAAAGTTTTCTACCTTGCCAGCCCGCCATCGTAGTCTAGTCACTGATAGTTGGATCTCATAGTAAATGTGCACGTGGAAGTCCAACAAATTATCATAATACCAGTCGTATTTGAGATATTTATGTCAAATTGTTGGCCTCCCACGTTTCACTATTTCCCGGAAACGTTGGCATTTTTCCTACTAAACACTATTTTTAGCACTTATTAAAAAAATTGATAAATATAATTACCTATTAAAGGAATGTTCTGGAAATAAGGACTATTATATTTCAGCAAATGCCACAAGAAATAAACTAGTTTTAGTTAATACTTACTTATTTCTGTACATTTTTTGGTTAGATTCAAAGAAAAACTTTTACCTAACGTCCATTTTCCAGAAGGGGTCACATATATCACATTATCTTCAATAACGCGACACTGCTTTTCTTTTATACACTGGATTCATCATTGAACGTTGCTTCTAGTTAATATGGTCCAACCAATTTTATTCAATTATCTCAAACTCAGTTAATAATTAATTCTGCAACAAACAATAAACATCATTAATAATGTGAAATATATGCAATAGACATTTTTTCCTTAATTTTTAAAATTTATAATTATTTTTATTTTTGTTTAATTATTAATATTCAAGATTTCTTGATAAATATGTGCTTTTAACTCATAAAACATTAAAAAATTAATTATTTTTAGTGTTTCTAGAAATCTTTCCAGTGAAAATATCCTACATTTTTCTTCAGCCTGCGGTTAGTCATTAAAAATTTTCGACCATGTCAGCCCGCTGTCGAAGTCTAGACACTGACCATTATATCTCATAGTAAATGTGCACTAGGAAGCCCAACAAATCACCATAATACCATTCTTATTTCAGATATTTATGGCAAATTGTTGGTCTACCATGTTACAATAGCATCCTGCAGACTTTGGTTCTGGTCCTCCTAAACAATAAACTTGACACATAATATAACACAAGGAGATAATTATAATTTCCTTAAAAATATTTTCTGTAAATAAGAATTATTTTATTCCAGCAAATGCTGCAGGATACCTAGAAGCTTCTGTTAATACATGCTAGTTTCAATCCTATTTATGGGTAGTTTCAAATGGAAACTTCTACCTCTTATCTCACCTCCATTTGGCAACAGGAATTACATTGTTCACATTATTTTCAATATCACAACACCTCATTTCTCAGGTACGCTGGATTCAACATTAATTGTTTCTCCTAGTTTGGTCATACAATGCAGCCGATTTTATTCATTCATCTCAAACTCAGTTGAAAATTCTTTCTGCAAAATAATAAATAATTTTAATACAGCGAAATATATGCAATATAAATTATATTCCTACATTTTAAAATTAATAATAATTTTTATGTTTATAATTAAACATTGTCCATTGATTGTTGTTGATTATGTATTTTTTAGCTCATAAGAGAATAATAAATTCAAGATTTTTAGCGTTTCTAGAAATTTGTTTTATCAAAATGTGCAAGCATTATTCTTCAGGCTTCGGGGAGTCAATAGAATATTTCTATTTTGTCAGCCATCCATTGTAGTGTAGACAGTGACTGTTGTATCTCGTAGTAAATGTGCACATGGAAGTCCAACTAATTACCATAATACCAGTCATATTTGAGATATTTTTGGCAATTTGTTGGTCTCCCGTTTTACACTAGCTCACTGAAGCCGTTGGCACTGTTCCTACTAATCAGTAAAGTTGACACATAAACTCTTACCTATTATCCCATCTCCATTTGGCAACAGGGGTCACATGTATCACATTATCTTCAGTATCATGACACCGCATTTCTTGGTTACACTGGATTCAACATTAAACGTTTCTCCTAGTTTTGTCATATGATGGGGCCGATTTTATTCATTCATCTCAAATTTAACTTGAAAATTCATTCTACAAAACACAATAAATATTATTAATACAGGTAAATATTATATGCAAGAAAATTCTGATTCTAACTTTTAAAATTTATATTCATTTTAAATTTTTATTTTTTATAATTTAACGTTCTCCAACCATTCTTGTGAATTAAATGCTTTTTGACACAGAAATGAATAATAAATAAACGTGTTTCGGTTTTTATGCAATAGGTTTTGTGAAACTGACAGCAAATATTTCTTCAACCTTCGGGTAGTCAATAAAAGTTTTCTACCTTGCCAGCCCGCCATCGTAGTCTAGTCACTGATAGTTGGATCTCATAGTAAATGTTCACGTGGAAGTCCAACAAATTATCATAATACCAGTCGTATTTAAGATATTTATGGCAAATTGTTGGCCTCCCACGTTACACTATTTTCCGGAAACGTTGGCAATTTTCCTACTAAACACTATTTTTAACATTTATTAAAAAAAGGGATAAATATAAATTCCTATTAAAGGAATGTTCTGGAAATAAGGACTATTTTATTTCAGCAAATGCTACAAGAAATAAACTAGTTTTATTTAATACTTACTTCTTTCTGTACATTTTTTGGTTAGTTTCAAAGAAAAATTTTTAACTATTATCTAACGTCCATTTTTCTGAAGGGGTCACATATATCACATTATCTTCAATAACACGACACTGCTTTTCTTTTATACACTGGATTCATCATTGAACGTTGCTTCTAGTTATTATGGTCCGACCAATTTTATTCAATTATCTCAAACTCAGTTAATAATTAATTCTGCAACAAACAATAAACATCATTAATACAGTGAAATATATGCAATAGAAATTTTTTCCTTAATTTTAAATTTTATAATTATTTTTATTTCTGTTAATTATCAATATTCAATCTTTCTTGGTAAATATGTGCTTTTTAACTCATAAAACATTAAAAAATTTATTATTTTCAGTGTCACTAGAAATCTTTTTAGTGAAAATATGCCCACATTTTCCTTCAGCCTGCGGTTAGTCATTACAAATTTTCTACCATGTCAGCCCTCAGTCGAAGTCTAGACACTGACCATTATAACTCATAGTAAATGTGCACTAGGAAGCCCAACAAATCACCATAATACCAGTCATATTTGAGATATTTTTGGCAATTTGTTGGTCTCCCGTTTTACACTAGCTCACTGAAGCCGTTGGCACTGTTCCTACTAATCAGTAAGGTTGACACATAAACTCTTACCTATTATCCCATCTACATTTGGCAACAGGGGTCACATGTATCACACTATCTTCAGTATCATGACACCGCATTTCTTGGTTACACTGGATTCAACATTAAACGTTTCTCCTAGTTTGGTCATATGATGGGGCCAATTTTATTAATTCATCTCAAATTTAACTTGAAAATTCATTCTACAAAACACAATAAATATTATTAATACAGGGAAATATTATATGCAAGAAAATTCTGTTTCTAACTTTTAAAATTTATATTCATTTAAAATTTTTATTTTTTATAATTTTACGTTCTCCAACCATTCTTGTGAATTAAATGCTTTTTGACACAGAAATGAATAATAAATAAATGTGTTTCGGTTTTTATGGAAAAGTTTTGGAAAACTGACACCAAATATTTCTTCAACCTTCGGGGAGTCAATAAAAGTTTTCTACCTTGCCAGCCCGCCATCGTAGTCTAGTCACTGATAGTTGGATCTCATAGTAAATGTGCACGTGGAAGTCCAACAAATTATCATAATACCAGTCGTATTTGAGATATTTATGTCAAATTGTTGGCCTCCCACGTTTCACTATTTCCCGGAAACGTTGGCATTTTTCCTACTAAACACTATTTTTAGCACTTATTAAAAAAAGGGATAAATATAATTACCTATTAAAGGAATGTTCTGGAAATAAGGACTATTATATTTCAGCAAATGCCACAAGAAATAAACTAGTTTTAGTTAATACTTACTTATTTCTGTACATTTTTTGGTTAGATTCAAAGAAAAACTTTTACCTAACGTCCATTTTCCAGAAGGGGTCACATATATCACATTATCTTCAATAATGCGACACTGCTTTTCTTTTATACACTGGATTCATCATTGAACGTTGCTTCTAGGTAATATGGTCCAACCAATTTTATTCAATTATCTCAAACTCAGTTAATAATTAATTCTGCAACAAACAATAAACATCATTAATAATGTGAAATATATGCAATAGACATTTTTTCCTTAATTTTTAAAATTTATAATTATTTTTATTTTTGTTTAATTATTAATATTCAAGATTTCTTGATAAATATGTGCTTTTAACTCATAAAACATTAAAAAATTAATTATTTTTAGTGTTTCTAGAAATCTTTTCAGTGAAAATATCCCACATTTTTCTTCAGCCTGCGGTTAGTCATTAAAAATTTTCGACCATGTCAGCCCGCTGTCGAAGTCTAGACACTGACCATTATATCTCATAGTAAATGTGCACTAGGAAGCCCAACAAATCACCATAATACCATTCTTATTTCAGATATTTATGGCAAATTGTTGGTCTACCATGTTACACTAGCATCCTGCAGACTTTGGTTCTGGTCCTCCTAAACAGTAAACTTGACACATAATATAACACAAGGAGATAATTATAATTTCCTTAAAAATATTTTCTGTAAATAAGAATTATTTTATTCCAGCAAATGCTGCAGGATACCCAGAAGCTTCTGTTAATACATGCTACTTTCAATCCTATTTATGGGTAGTTTCAAATGGAAACTTCTACCTCTTATCTCACCTCCATTTGGCAACAGGAATTACGTTGTTCACATTATTTTCAATATCACGACACCTCATTTCTCATGTACGCTGGATTCAACATTAATTGTTTCTCCTAGTTTGGTCATACAATGCAGCCGATTTTATTCATTCATCTCAAACTCAGTTGAAAATTCTTTCTGCAAAATAATAAATAATTTTAATACAGCGAAATATATGCAATATAAATTATATTCCTACATTTTAAAATTAATAATTATTTTTATGTTTATAATTAAACATTGTCCATTGATTGTTGTTGATTATGTATTTTTTAGCTCATAAGAGAATAATAAATTCAAGATTTTTAGCGTTTCTAGAAATTTGTTTTATCAAAATGTGCAAGCATTATTCTTCAGGCTTCGGGGAGTCAATAGAATATTTCTATTTTGTCAGCCATCCATTGTAGTGTAGACAGTGACTGTTGTATCTCGTAGTAAATGTGCACATGAAAGTCCAACAAATTACCATAATACCAGTCATATTTGAGATATTTTTGGCAATTTGTTGGTCTCCCGTTTTACACTAGCTCACTGAAGCCGTTGGCACTGTTCCTACTAATCAGTAAAGTTGACACATAAACTCTTACCTATTATCCCATCTCCATTTGGCAACAGGGGTCACATGTATCACATTATCTTCAGTATCATGACACCGCATTTCTTGGTTACACTGGATTCAACTTTCAAATGGAAACTTCTACCTCTTATCTCACCTCCATTTGGCAACAGGAATTACGTTGTTCACATTATTTTCAATATCACGACACCTCATTTCTCATGTACGCTGGATTCAACATTAATTGTTTCTCCTAGTTTTGTCATACAATGAAGCCGATTTTATTCATTCATCTCAAACTCAGTTGAAAATTCATTCTGCAAAATAATAAATAATTTTAATACAGCGAAATATATGCAATATAAATTATATTCCTACATTTTAAAATTAATAATTATTTTTATGTTTATAATTAAAAATTGTCCATTGATTGTTTTGATTATGTATTTTTTAGCTCATAAGAGAATAATAAATTCAAGATTTTTAGCGTTTCTAGAAATTTGTTTTATCAAAATGTGCAAGCATTATTCTTCAGGCTTCGGGGAGTCAATAGAATATTTCTATATTGTCAGCCATCCATTGTAGTGTAGACAGTGACTGTTGTATATCGTAGGAAATGTGCACGTGGAAGTCCAACAAATTACCATAATACCAGTCATATTTGGGATATTTTTGGCAATTTGTTGGTCTCCCGTGTTACACTAGCTCACTGAAGCCGTTGGCACTGTTCCTACTAATCAGTAAAGTTGACACATAAACTCTTACCTATTATCCCATCTACATTTGGCAACAGGGGTCACATGTATCACATTATCTTCAGTATCATGACACCGCATTTCTTGGTTACACTGGATTCAACATTAAACGTTTCTCCTAGTGGTCATATGATGGGGCCGATTTTATTCATTCATCTCAAATTTAACTTGAAAATTCATTCTACAAAACACAATAAATATTATTAATACAGGTAAATATTTTATGCGAGAAAATTTTGTTTCTAACTTTTAAAATTTATAGTCATTTAAAATTTTTATTTTTTATAATTTAACGTTCTCCAACCATTCTTGTGAATTAAATGCTTTTTGACACAGAAATGAATAATAAATAAATGTGTTTCGGTTTTTATGCAATTGGTTTTGGGAAACTGACAACAAATATTTCTTCAACCTTCGGGTAGTCAATAAAAGTTTTCTACCTTGCCAGCCCGCCATCGTAGTCTAGTCACTGATAGTTGGATCTCATAGTAAATGTGCACGTGTAAGTCCAACAAATTATCATAATACCAGTCGTATTTAAGATATTTATGGCAAATTGTTGGCCTCCCACGTTACACTATTTTCCGGAAAGTTTGGCAATTTTCCTACTAAACACTATTTTTAACACTTATTAAAAAAAGGGATAAATATAAATTCCTATTAAAGGAATGTTCTGGAAATTAGGACTATTTTATTTCAGCGAATGCCACAAGAAATAAACTAGTTTTAGTTAATTCTTACTTATTTCTGTACATTTTTTGGTTAGACTCAAAGAAAAACATTTACCTAACGTCCATTTTCCAGAAGGGGTCACATATATCACATTATCTTCAATAACGCGACACTGCTTTTCTTTTATACACTGGATTCATCATTGAACGTTGCTTCTAGTTAATATGGTCCGACCAATTTTATTCAATTATCTCAAACTCAGTTAATAAATAATTCTGCAACAAACAATAAACATCATTAATAGAGTGAAATATATGCAATAGAAATTTTTTCCTTAATTTTAAATTTTATAATTATTTTTATTTTTGTTTAATTATCAATATTCAATCTTTCTTGGTAAATATGTGCTTTTTAACTCATAAAACATTAAAAAATTAATTATTTTTAGTGTCTCTAGAAATCTTTTTAGTGAAAATATGCCCACATTTTCCTTCAGCCTGCGGTTAGTCATTACAAATTTTGTACCACGTCAGCCCTCAGTCGAAGTCTAGACACTGACCATTATATCTCATAGTAAATGTGCACTAGGAAGCCCAACAAATCACCATAATACCAGTAATATTTGAGATATTTTTGGCAATTTGTTGGTCTCCCGTTTTACACTAGCTCACTGAAGCCTTTAGCACTGTTCCTACTAATCAGTAAGGTTGACACATAAACTCTTACCTATTATCCCATCTCCATTTGGCAACAGGGGTCACATGTATCACATTATCTTCAGTATCATGACACCGCATTTCTTGGTTACACTGGATTCAACATTAAACGTTTCTCCTAGTTTGGTCATATGATGGGGCCAATTTTATTCAATCATCTCAAATTTAACTTGAAAATTCATTCTACAAAACACAATAAATATTATTAATACAGGGAAATATTATATGCAAGAAAATTCTGTTTCTAACTTTTAAAATTTATATTCATTTAAAATTTTTATTTTTTATAATTTTACGTTCTCCAACCATTCTTGTGAATTAAATGCTTTTTGACACAGAAATGAATAATAAATAAATGTGTTTCGGTTTTTATGCAATAGGTTTTGGGAAACTGACACCATATATTTCTTCAACCTTCGGGTAGTCAATAAAAGTTTTCTACCTTGCCAGCCCGCCATCGTAGTCTAGTCACTGATAGTTGGATTTCGTTGTAAATGTGCACATGGAAGTCCAACAAATTATCATAATACCAGTCGTATTTAAGATATTTATGGCAAAATGTTGGCCTCCCACGTTACACTATTTCCCGGAAACGTTGGCATTTTTCCTACTAAACACTATTTTTAGCACTTATTAAAAAAAGGGATAAATATAATTACCTATTAAAGGAATGTTCTGGAAATAAGGACTATTTTATTTCAGCAAATGCCACAAGAAATAAACTAGTTTTAGTTAATTCTTACTTATTTCTGTACATTTTTTGGTTAGACTCAAAGAAAAACATTTACCTAACATCCATTTTCCAGAAGGGGTCACATATATCACATTATCTTCAATAACGCGACACTGCTTTTCTTTTATACACTGGATTCATCATTGAACGTTGCTTCTAGTTAATATGGTCCGACCAATTTTATTCAAAGAAGTTTCAAAGACTTCAAGTTATCCGACCAAGTTTCAAAGAAAAAAGTTTTACCTATTATCTAACGACCATTTTCAAGAAGGGGTCACATATACCACATTAATTCAATAATGCGAAACTGCTTTTCTTTTATACACTGGATTCATCATTGAACGTTGCTTCTAGTTAATATGGTCCGACCAATTTTATTCAATTATCTCAAACTCAGTTAATAAATAATTCTGCAACAAACAATAAACATCATTAATAAAGTGAAATATATGCAATAGAAATTTTTTCCTTAATTTTAAATTTTATAATTATTTTTATTTTTGTTTAATTATCAATATTCAATCTTTCTTGGTAAATATGTGCTTTTTAACTCATAAAACATTAAAAAATTAATTATTTTTAGTGTCTCTAGAAATCTTTTTAGTGAAAATATGTCCACATTTTCCTTCAGCCTGCGGTTAGTCATTACAAATTTTCTACCATGTCAGCCCTCAGTCGAAGTCTAGACACTGACCATTGTATCTCATAGTAAATGTGCACTAGGAAGCCCAACAAATCACCATAACACCAGTCATATTTTTTAGATATTTTTGGCAATTTGTTGGTCTCCCGTTTTACACTACAGGTAAATATTATATGCAAGAAAATTCTGTTTCTAACTTTTAAAATTTATATTCATTTAAACTTTTTATTTTTTATAATTTAACGTTCTCCAACCATTCTTGTTAATTAAATGCTTTTTGACACAGAAATGAATAATAAATTAACGTGTTTCGGTTTTAATGCAATAGGTTTTGTGAAACTGACAGCAAATATTTCTTCAACCTTCGGGTAGTCAATAAAAGTTTTCTACCTTGCCAGCCCGCCATCGTAGTCTAGTCACTGATAGTTGGATCTCATAGTAAATGTGCACGTGGAAGTCCAACAAATTATCATAATACCAGTCGTATTTAAGATATTTATGGCAAATTGTTGGCCTCCCTCGTTACACTATTTTCCGGAAACGTTGGCAATTTTCCTATTAAACACTATTTTTAACACTTATTAAAAAAGGGATAAATATAAATTCCTATTAAAGGAATGTTCTGGAAATAAGGACTATTTTATTTCAGCAAATGCTACAAGAAATAAACTAGTTTTATTTAATACTTACTGATTTCTGTACATTTTTTGGTTAGTTTCAAAGAAAAAAGTTTTACCTATTATCTAACGTCCATTTTCCTGAAGGGGTCACATATATCACATTATCTTCAATAACGCGACACTGCTTTTCTTTTGTACACTGGATTCATCATTGAACGTTGCTTCTAGTTAATATGGTCCGACCAATTTTATTCAATTATCTCAAACTCAGTTAATAATTAATTCTGCAACAAAAGATAAACATCATTAATAAAGTGAAATATATGCAATAGAAATTTTTTCCTTAATTTTAAATTTTATAATTATTTTTATTTTTGTTAATTATCAATATTCAATCTTTCTTGGTAAATATGTGCTTTTTAACTCATAAAACATTAAATAATTAATTATTTTTAGTGTCTCTAGAAATCTTTTTAGTGAAAATATGCCCACATTTTCCTTCAGCCTGCGGTTAGTCATTACAAATTTTCTACCATGTCAGCCCTCAGTCGAAGTCTAGACACTGACCATTATATCTCATAGTAAATGTGCAATAGGAAGCCCAACAAATCACCATAATACCAGTTATATTTGAGATATTTTTGGCAATTTGTTGGTCTCCCGTTTTACACTAGCTCACTGAAGCCTTTGGCACTGTTCCTACTAATCAGTAAGGTTGACACATAAACTCTTACCTATTATCCCATCTACATTTGGCAACAGGGGTCACATGTATCACATTATCTTCAGTATCATGACACCGCATTTCTTGGTTACACTGGATTCAACATTAAACGTTTCTCCTAGTTTGGTCATATGATGGGGCCAATTTTATTCATTCATCTCAAATTTAACTTGAAAATTCATTCTACAAAACACAATAAATATTATTAATACAGGTAAATATTATATGCAAGAAAATTCTGTTTCTATCTTTTAAAATTTATATTCATTTAAAATTTTTATTTTTTATAATTTAACGTTCTCCAACCATTCTTGTGAATTAAATGCTTTTTGACACAGAAATGAATAATAAATAAATGTGTTTCGGTTTTTATGCAATAGGTTTTGGGAAACTGACAGCAAATATTTCTTCAACCTTCGGGTAGTCAATAAAAGTTTTCTACCTTGCCAGCCCGCCATCGTAGTCTAGTCACTGATAGTTGGATCTCGTAGTAAATGTGCAAATGGAAGTCCAACAAATTATCATAATACCAGTCGTATTTAAGATATTTATGGCAAATTGTTGGCCTCCCACCTTACACTATTTCCCGGAAACGTTGGCATTTTTCCTACTAAACACTATTTTTAGCACTTATTAAAAAAAGGGATAAATATAATTACCTATTAAAGGAATGTTCTGGAAATAAGGACTATTTTATTTCAGCAAATGCCACAAGAAATAAACTAGTTTTAGTTAATTCTTACTTATTTCTGTACATTTTTTGGTTAGACTCAAAGAAAAACATTTACCTAACATCCATTTTCCAGAAGGGGTCACATATATTACATTATCTTCAATAACGCGACACTGCTTTTCTTTTATACACTGGATTCATCATTGAACGTTGCTTCTAGTTAATATGGTCCGACCAATTTTATTCAATTATCTCAAACTCAGTTAATAATTAATTCTGCAACAAACAATAAACATCATTAATAATGTGAAATATATGCAATAGACATTTTTTCCTTAATTTTAAAATTTATAATTATTTTTATTTTTGTTTAATTATCAATATTCAAGATTTCTTGGTAAATATGTGCTTTTAACTCATAAAACATTAAAAAAGTAATAATTTTTTGTGTTTCTAGAAATCTTTTCAGTGAAAATATGCCCACATTTTCCTTCAGCCTGCGGTTAGTCAATACAAATTTTCGACCATGTCAGCCCTCAGTCGAAGTCTAGACACTTACCATTATATCTCATAGTAAATGTGCACTAGGAAGCCCAACAAATCACCATAATACCATTCTTATTTCAGATATTTATGGCAAATTGTTGGTCTACCATGTTACACTAGCATCCTGCAGACTTTGGTTCTGTTCCTCCTAAACAGTAAACTTGACACATAATATAACACAAGGAGATAATTATAATTTCCTTAAAAATATTTTCTGTAAATAAGAATTATTTTATTCCAGCAAATGCTGCAGGAAACCTAGAAGCGTCTGTTAATACATGCTAGTTTCAATCCTATTTATGGGTAGTTTCAAATGGAAACTTCTACCTCTTATCTCACCTCCATTTGGCAACAGGAATTACGTTGTTCACATTATTTTCAATATCACGACACCTTATTTCTCATGTACGCTGGATTCAACATTAATTGTTTCTCCTAGTTTTGTCATACAATGAAGCCGATTTTATTCATTCATCTCAAACTCAGTTGAAAATTCATTCTGCAAAATAATAAATAATTTTAATACAGCGAAATATATGCAATATAAATTATATTCCTACATTTTAAAATTAATAATTATTTTTATGTTTATAATTAAAAATTGTCCATTGATTGTTTTGATTATGTATTTTTTAGCTCATAAGAGAATAATAAATTCAAGATTTTTAGCGTTTCTAGAAATTTGTTTTATCAAAATGTGCAAGCATTATTCTTCAGGCTTCGGGGAGTCAATAGAATATTTCTATTTTGTCAGCCATCCATTGTAGTGTAGACAGTGACTGTTGTATATCGTAGGAAATGTGCACATGGAAGTCCAACAAATTACCATAATACCAGTCATATTTGGGATATTTTTGGCAATTTGTTGGTCTCCCGTGTTACACTAGCTCACTGAAGCCGTTGGCACTGTTCCTAATAATCAGTAAAGTTGACACATAAACTCTTACCTATTATCCCATCTACATTTGGCAACAGGGGTCACATGTATCACATTATCTTCAGTATCATGACACCGCATTTCTTGGTTACACTGGATTCAACATTAAACGTTTCTCCTAGTTTGGTCATATGATGGGGCCGATTTTATTCATTCATCTCAAATTTAACTTGAAAATTCATTCTACAAAACACAATAAATATTATTAATACAGGTAAATATTTTATGCAAGAAAATTTTATTTCTAACTTTTAAAATTTATAGTCATTTAAAATTTTTATTTTTTATAATTTAACGTTCTCCAACCATTCTTGTGAATTAAATGCTTTTTGACACAGAAATGAATAATAAATAAATGTGTTTCGATTTTTATGCAATTGGTTTTGGGAAACTGACAACAAATATTTCTTTAACCTTCGGGTAGTCAATAAAAGTTTTCTACCTTGCCAGCCCGCCATCGTAGTCTAGTCACTGATAGTTGGATCTCATAGTAAATGTGCACGTGGAAGTCCAACAAATTATCATAATACCAGTCGTATTTAAGATATTTATGGCAAATTGTTGGCCTCCCTCGTTACACTATTTTCCGGAAACGTTGGCAATTTTCCTATTAAACACTATTTTTAACACTTATTAAAAAAAGGGATAAATATAAATTCCTATTAAAGGAATGTTCTGGAAATAAGGACTATTTTATTTCAGCAAATGCTACAAGAAATAAACTAGTTTTATTTAATACTTACTGATTTCTGTACATTTTATGGTTAGTTTCAAAGAAAAAAGTTTTACCTATTATCTAACGTCCATTTTCCAGAAGGGGTCACATATATCACATTATCTTCAATAACGCGACACTGCTTTTCTTTTATACACTGGATTCATCATTGAACGTTGCTTCTAGTTAATATGGTCCGACCAATTTTATTCAATTATCTCAAACTCAGTTAATAATTAATTCTGCAACAAACAATAAACATCATTAATAAAGTGAAATATATGCAATAGAAATTTTTTCCTTAATTTAAAATTTTATCATTATTTTTATTTTTGTTTAATTATCAATATTCAATCTTTCTTGGTAAATATGTGCTTTTTAACTCATAAAACATTAAAAAATTAATTATTTTTAGTGTCTCTAGAAATCTTTTTAGTGAAAATATGCCCACATTTTCCTTCAGCCTGCGGTTAGTCATTACAAATTTTCTACCATGTCAGCCCTCAGTCGAAGTCTAGACACTGACCATTATATCTCATAGTAAATGTGCACTAGGAAGCCCAACAAATCACCATAATACCATTCTTATTTCAGATATTTATGGCAAATTGTTGGTCTACCATGTTACACTAGCATCCTGCAGACTTTGGTTCTGTTCCTCCTAAACAGTAAACTTGACACATAATATAACACAAGGAGATAATTATAATTTCCTTAAAAATATTTTCTGTAAATAAGAATTATTTTATTCCAGCAAATGCTGCAGGATACCTAGAAGCTTCTGTTAATACATGCTAGTTTCAATCCTATTTATGGGTAGTTTCAAATGGAAACTTTTACCTCTTATCTCACCTCCATTTGGCAACAGGAATTACGTTGTTCACATTATTTTCAATATCACGACACCTCATTTCTCATGTACGCTGGATTCAACATTAATTGTTTCTCCTAGTTTTGTCATACAATGCAGCCGATTTTATTCATTCATCTCAAACTCAGTTGAAAATTCATTCTGCAAAATAATAAATAATTTTAATACAGCGAAATATATGCAATATAAATTATATTCCTACATTTTAAAATTAATAATTATTTTTATGTTTATAATTAAACATTGTCCATTGATTGTTGTTGATTATGTATTTTTTAGCTCATAAGAGAATAATAAATTCAAGATTTTTAGCGTTTCTAGAAATTTGTTTTATCAAAATGTGCAAGCATTATTCTTCAGGCTTCGGGGAGTCAATAGAATATTTCTATTTTGTCAGCCATCCATTGTAGTGTAGACAGTGACTGTTGTATCTCGTAGTAAATGTGCACATGGAAGTCCAACAAATTAACATAATACCAGTCATATTTGAGATATTTTTGGCAATTTGTTGGTCTCCCGTTTTACACTAGCTCACTGAAGCCGTTGGCACTGTTCCTACTAATCAGTAAGGTTTACACATAAACTCTTACCTATTATCCCATCTCCATTTGGCAACAGGGGTCACATGTATCACATTATCTTCAGTATCATGACACCGCATTTCTTGGTTACACTGGATTCAACATTAAACGTTTCTCCTAGTTTGGTCATATGATGGGGCCGATTTTATTCATTCATCCCAAATTTAACTTGAAAATTCATTCTACAAAACACAATAAATATTATTAATACAGGTAATTATTATATGCAAGAAAATTCTGTTTCAAACTTTTAAAATTTATATTCATTTAAAATTTTTATTTTTTATAATTTAACGTTCTCCAACCATTCTTGTGAATTAAATGCTTCTTGACACAGAAATGAATAATAAATAAATGTGTTTCGGTTTTTATGCAATAGGTTTTGGGAAACTGACATCAAATATTTCTTCAACCTTCGGGTAGTCAATAAAAGTTTTCTACCTTGCCAGCCCGCCATCGTAGTCTAGTCACTGATAGTTGGATCTCGTAGTAAATGTGCACATGGAAGTCCAACAAATTATCATAATACCAGTCGTATTTAAGATATTTATGGCAAATTGTTAGCCTCCCACCTTACACTATTTCCCGGAAATGTTGGCAATTTTCCTACTAAACACTATTTTTTGCACGTATTAAAAAAAGGGATAAATATAAATTCCTATTAAAGGAATGTTCTGGAAATAAGGACTATTTTATTTCAGCAAATGCTACAAGAAATAAACTAGTTTTATTTAATACTTACTGATTTCTGTACATTTTTTGGTTAGTTTCAAAGAAAAAAGTTTTACCTATTATCTAACGTCCATTTTCCAGAAGGGGTCACATATATCACATTATCTTCAATAACGCGACACTGCTTTTCTTTTATACACTGGATTCATCATTGAACGTTGCTTCTAGTTAATATGGTCCAACCAATTTTAATCAATTATCTCAAACTCAGTTAATAATTAATTCTGCAACAAACAATAAACATCATTAATAATGTGAAATATATGCAATAGACATTTTTTCCTTAATTTTAAAATTTATAATTATTTTTATTTTTGTTTAATTATCAATATTCAAGATTTCTTGGTAAATATGTGCTTTCAACTCATAAAACATTAAAAAAGTAATAATTTTTTGTGTTTCTAGAAATCTTTTCAGTGAAAATATGCCCACATTTTCCTTCAGCCTGCGGTTAGTCATTACAAATTTTCTACCATGTCAGCCCTCAGTCGAAGTCTAGACACTGACCATTATATCTCATAGTAAATGTGCACTAGGAAGCCCAACAAATCACCATAATACCATTCTTATTTCAGATATTTATGGCAAATTGTTCGTCTACCATGTTACACTAGCATCCTGCAGACTTTGGTTCTGTTCCTCCTAAACAGTAAACTTGACACATAATATAACACAAGGAGATAATTATAATTTCCTTAAAAATATTTTCTGTAAATAAGAATTATTTTATTCCAGCAAATGCTGCAGGAAACCTAGAAGCTTCTGTTAATACATGCTAGTTTCAATCCTATTTATGGGTAGTTTCAAATGGAAACTTCTACCTCTTATCTCACCTCCATTTGGCAACAGGAATTACGTTGTTCACATTATTTTCAATATCACGACACCTCATTTCTCATGTACGCTGGATTCAACATTAATTGTTTCTCCTAGTTTTGTCATACAATGAAGCCGATTTTATTCATTCATCTCAAACTCAGTTGAAAATTCATTCTGCAAAATAATAAATAATTTTAATACAGCGAAATATATGCAATATAAATTATATTCATACATTTTAAAATTAATAATTATTTTTATGTTTATAATTAAAAATTGTCCATTGATTGTTTTGATTATGTATTTTTTAGCTCATAAGAGAATAATAAATTCAAGATTTTTAGCGTTTCTAGAAATTTGTTTTATCAAAATGTGCATGCATTATTCTTCAGGCTTCGGGGAGTCAATAGAATATTTCTATTTTGTCAGCCATCCATTGTAGTGTAGACAGTGACTGTTGTATCTCGTAGTAAATGTGCACATGGAAGTCCAACAAATTACCAAAATACCAGTCATATTTGAGATATTTTTGGCAATTTGTTGGTCTCCCGTTTTACACTAGCTCACTGAAGCCGTTGGCACTGTTCCTACTAATCAGTAAGGTTTACACATAAACTCTTACCTATTATCCCATCACCATTTGGCAACAGGGGTCACATGTATCACATTATCTTCAGTATCATGACACCGCATTTCTTGGTTACACTGGATTCAACATTAAACGTTTCTCCTAGTTTGGTCATATGATGGGGCCGATTTTATTCATTCATCTCAAATTTAACTTGAAAATTCATTCTACAAAACACAATAAATATTATTAATACAGGTAATTATTATATGCAAGAAAATTCTGTTTCTAACTTTTAAAATTTATATTCATTTAAAATTTTTATTTTTTATAATTTAACGTTCTCCAACCATTCTTGTGAATTAAATGCTTTTTGACACAGAAATGAATAATAAATAAATGTGTTTCGGTTTTTATGCAATAGGTTTTGGGAAACTGACACCATATATTTCTTCAACCTTCGGGTAGTCAATAAAAGTTTTCTACCTTGCCAGCCCGCCATCGTAGTCTAGTCACTGATAGTTGGATCTCGTTGTAAATGTGCACATGGAAGTCCAACAAATTATCATAATACCAGTCGTATTTAAGATATTTATGGCAAAATGTTGGCCTCCCACGTTACACTATTTCCCGGAAACGTTGGCATTTTTCCTACTAAACACTATTTTTAGCACTTATTAAAAAAAGGGATAAATATAATTACCTATTAAAGGAATGTTCTGGAAATAAGGACTATTTTATTTCAGCAAATGCCACAAGAAATAAACTAGTTTTAGTTAATTCTTACTTATTTCTGTACATTTTTTGGTTAGACTCAAAGAAAAACATTTACCTAACATCCATTTTCCAGAAGGGGTCACATATATTACATTATCTTCAATAACGCGACACTGCTTTTCTTTTATACACTGGATTCATCATTGAACGTTGCTTCTAGTTAATATGGTCCAACCAATTTTATTCAATTATCTCAAACTCAGTTAATAATTAATTCTGCAACAAACAATAAACATCATTAATAATGTGAAATATATGCAATAGACATTTTTTCCATAATTTTAAAATTTATAATTATTTTTATTTTTGTTTAATTATGAATATTCAAGATTTCTTGGTAAATATGTGCTTTCAACTCATAAAACATTAAAAAAGTAATTATTTTTAGTGTTTCTAGAAATCTTTTCAGTGAAAATATGCCCACATTTTCCTTCAGCCTGCGGTTAGTCATTAAAAATTTTCGACCATATCAGCCCTCAGTCGAAGTCTAGACACTGACCATTATATCTCATAGTAAATGTGCACTAGGAAGCCCAACAAATCACCATAATACCATTCTTATTTCAGATATTTATGGCAAATTGTTGGTCTACCATGTTACACTAGCATCCTGCAGACTTTGGTTCTGTTCCTCCTAAACAGTAAACTTGACACATAATATAACACAAGGAGATAATTATAATTTCCTTAAAAATATTTTCTGTAAATAAGAATTATTTTATTCCAGCAAATGCTGCAGGATACCTAGAAGCTTCTGTTAATACATGCTAGATTCAATCCTATTTATGGGTAGTTTCAAATGGAAACTTCTACCTCTTATCTCACCTCCATTTGGCAACAGGAATTACGTTGTTCACATTATTTTCAATATCACGACACCTCATTTCCCATGTACGCTGGATTCAACATTAATTGTTTCTCCTAGTTTTGTCATACAATGAAGCCGATTTTATTCATTCATCTCAAACTCAGTTGAAAATTCATTCTGCAAAATAATAAATAATTTTAATACAGCGAAATATATGCAATATAAATTATATTCATACATTTTAAAATTAATAATTATTTTTATGTTTATAATTAAAAATTGTCCATTGATTGTTTTGATTATGTATTTTTTAGCTCATAAGAGAATAATAAATTCAAGATTTTTAGCGTTTCTAGAAATTTGTTTTATCAAAATGTGCATGCATTATTCTTCAGGCTTCGGGGAGTCAATAGAATATTTCTATTTTGTCAGCCATCCATTGTAGTGTAGACAGTGACTGTTGTATCTCGTAGTAAATGTGCACATGGAAGTCCAACAAATTACCAAAATACCAGTCATATTTGAGATATTTTTGGCAATTTGTTGGTCTCCCGTTTTACACTAGCTCACTGAAGCCGTTGGCACTGTTCCTACTAATCAGTAAGGTTTACACATAAACTCTTACCTATTATCCCATCACCATTTGGCAACAGGGGTCACATGTATCACATTATCTTCAGTATCATGACACCGCATTTCTTGGTTACACTGGATTCAACATTAAATGTTTCTCCTAGTTTGGTCATATGATGGGGCCGATTTTATTCATTCATCTCAAATTTAACTTGAAAATTCATTCTACAAAACACAATAAATATTATTAATACAGGTAATTATTATATGCAAGAAAATTCTGTTTCTAACTTTTAAAATTTATATTCATTTAAAATTTTTATTTTTTATAATTTAACGTTCTCCAACCATTCTTGTGAATTAAATGCTTTTTGACACAGAAATGAATAATAAATAAATGTGTTTCGGTTTTTATGCAATAGGTTTTGGGAAACTGACACCATATATTTCTTCAACCTTCGGGTAGTCAATAAAAGTTTTCTACCTTGCCAGCCCGCCATCGTAGTCTAGTCACTGATAGTTGGATCTCGTTGTAAATGTGCACATGGAAGTCCAACAAATTATCATAATACCAGTCGTATTTAAGATATTTATGGCAAAATGTTGGCCTCCCACGTTACACTATTTCCCAGAAACGTTGGCATTTTTCCTACTAAACACTATTTTTAGCACTTATTAAAAAAAGGGATAAATATAATTACCTATTAAAGGAATGTTCTGGAAATAAGGACTATTTTATTTCAGCAAATGCCACAAGAAATAAACTAGTTTTAGTTAATTCTTACTTATTTCTGTACATTTTTTGGTTAGACTCAAAGAAAAACATTTACCTAACATCCATTTTCCAGAAGGGGTCACATATATTACATTATCTTCAATAACGCGACACTGCTTTTCTTTTATACACTGGATTCATCATTGAACGTTGCTTCTAGTTAATATGGTCCAACCAATTTTATTCAATTATCTCAAACTCAGTTAATAATTAATTCTGCAACAAACAATAAACATCATTAATAATGTGAAATATATGCAATAGACATTTTTTCCATAATTTTAAAATTTATAATTATTTTTATTTTTGTTTAATTATGAATATTCAAGATTTCTTGGTAAATATGTGCTTTCAACTCATAAAACATTAAAAAAGTAATTATTTTTAGTGTTTCTAGAAATCTTTTCAGTGAAAATATGCCCACATTTTCCTTCAGCCTGCGGTTAGTCATTAAAAATTTTCGACCATATCAGCCCTCAGTCGAAGTCTAGACACTGACCATTATATCTCATAGTAAATGTGCACTAGGAAGCCCAACAAATCACCATAATACCATTCTTATTTCAGATATTTATGGCAAATTGTTGGTCTACCATGTTACACTAGCATCCTGCAGACTTTGGTTCTGTTCCTCCTAAACAGTAAACTTGACACATAATATAACACAAGGAGATAATTATAATTTCCTTAAAAATATTTTCTGTAAATAAGAATTATTTTATTCCAGCAAATGCTGCAGGATACCTAGAAGCTTCTGTTAATACATGCTAGATTCAATCCTATTTATGGGTAGTTTCAAATGGAAACTTCTACCTCTTATCTCACCTCCATTTGGCAACAGGAATTACGTTGTTCACATTATTTTCAATATCACGACACCTCATTTCCCATGTACGCTGGATTCAACATTAATTGTTTCTCCTAGTTTGGTCATAAAATGCAGCCGATTTTATTCATTCATCTCAAACTCAGTTGAAAATTCTTTCTGCAAAATAATAAATAATTTTAATATAGCGAAATAAATGCAATATAAATTATATTCCTACATTTTAAAATTAATAATTATTTTTATGTTTATAATTAAACATTGTCCATTGATTGTTGTTGATTATGTATTTTTTAGCTCATAAGAGAATAATAAATTCAAGATTTTTAGCGTTTCTAGAAATTTGTTTTATCAAAATGTGCAAGCATTATTCTTCAGGCTTCGGGGAGTCAATAGAATATTTCTATTTTGTCAACCATCCATTGTAGTGTAGACAGTGACTGTTGTATCTCGTAGTAAATGTGCACATGGAAGTCCAACAAATTACCATAATACCAGTCATATTTGAGATATTTTTGGCAATTTGTTGGTCTCCCGTTTTACACTAGCTCACTGAAGCCGTTGCCACTGTTCCTACTAATCAGTAAAGTTGACACATAAACTCTTACCTATTATCCCATCTCCATTTGGCAACAAGGGTCACATGTATCACATTATCTTCAGTATCATGACACCGCATTTCTTGGTTACACTGGATTCAACATTAAACGTTTCTCCTAGTTTGGTCATATGATGGGGCCGATTTTATTCATTCATCTCAAATTTAACTTGAAAATTCATTCTACAAAACACAATAAATATTATTAATACAGGTAAATATTATATGCAAGAAAATTCTGATTCTAACTTTTAAAATTTATGTTCATTTAAAATTTTTATTTTTTATAATTTAACGTTCTCCAACCATTCTTGTGAATTAAATGCTTTTTGACACAGAAATGAATAATAAATAAACGTGTTTCGGTTTTTATGCAATAGGTTTTGTGAAACTGACAGCAAATATTTCTTCAACCTTCGGGTAGTCAATAAAAGTTTTCTACCTTGCCAGCCCGCCATCGTAGTCTAGTCACTGATAGTTGGATCTCATAGTAAATGTGCACATGGAAGTCCAACAAATTATCATAATACCAGTCGTATTTAAGATATTTATGGCAAATTGTTGGCCTCCCACGTTACACTATTTTCCGGAAACGTTGGCAATTTTCCTACTAAACACTATTTTTAACACTTATTAAAAAAAGGGATAAATATAAATTCCTATTAAAGGAAGGTTCTGGAAATAAGGACTATTTTATTTCAGCAAATGCTACAAGAAATAAACTAGTTTTATTTAATACTTACTGATTTCTGTACATTTTTTGGTTAGTTTCAAAGAAAATGTTTTACCTGTTATCTAACGTCCATTTTCCAGAAGGGGTCACATATATCACATTATCTTCAATAACACGACACTGCTTTTCTTTTATACACTGGATTCATCATTGAACGTTGCTTCTAGTTAATATGGTCCGACCAATTTTATTCAATTATCTCAAACTCAGTTAATAATTAATTCTGCAACAAACAATAAACATCATTAATACAGTGAAATATATGCAATAGAAATTTTTTCCTTAATTTTAAATTTTATAATTATTTTTATTTCTGTTAATTATCAATATTCAATCTTTCTTGGTAAATATGTGCTTTTTAACTCATAAAACATTAAAAAATTAATTATTTTTAGTGTCTCTAGAAATCTTTTTAGTGAAAATATGCCCACATTTTCCTTCAGCCTGCGGTTAGTCATTACAAATTTTCTACCATGTCAGCCCTCAGTCGAAGTCTAGACACTGACCATTATAACTCATAGTAAATGTGCACTAGGAAGCCCAACAAATCACCATAATACCAGTCATATTTGAGATATTTTTGGCAATTTGTTGGTCTCCCGTTTTACACTAGCTCACTGAAGCCGTTGGCACTGTTCCTACTAATCAGTAAGGTTGACACATAAACTCTTACCTATTATCCCATCTACATTTGGCAACAGGGGTCACATGTATCACATTATCTTCAGTATCATGACACCGCATTTCTTGGTTACACTGGATTCAACATTAAACGTTTCTCCTAGTTTGGTCATATGATGGGGCCAATTTTATTCATTCATCTCAAATTTAACTTGAAAATTCATTCTACAAAACACAATAAATATTATTAATACAGGGAAATATTATATGCAAGAAAATTCTGTTTCTAACTTTTAAAATTTATATTCATTTAAAATTTTTATTTTTTATAATTTTACGTTCTCCAACCATTCTTGTGAATTAAATGCTTTTTGACACAGAAATGAATAATAAATAAATGTGTTTCGGTTTTTATGGAAAAGTTTTGGGAAACTGACACCAAATATTTCTTCAACCTTCGGGGAGTCAATAAAAGTTTTCTACCTTGCCAGCCCGCCATCGTCGTCTAGTCACTGATAGTTGGATCTCATAGTAAATGTGCACGTGGAAGTCCAACAAATTATCATAATACCAGTCGTATTTGAGATATTTATGTCAAATTGTTGGCCTCCCACGTTTCACTATTTCCCGGAAACGTTAGCATTTTTCCTACTAAACACTATTTTTAGCACTTATTAAAAAAGGGATAATTATAATTACCTATTAAAGGAATGTTCTGGAAATAAGGACTATTATATTTCAGCAAATGCCACAAGAAATAAACTAGTTTTAGTTAATTCTTACTTATTTCTGTACATTTTTTGGTTAGATTCAAAGAAAAACTTTTACCTAACGTCCATTTTCCAGAAGGGGTCACATATATCACATTATCTTCAATAACGCGACACTGCTTTTCTTTTATACACTGGATTCATCATTGAACGTTGCTTCTAGTTAATATGGTCCAACCAATTTTATTCAATTATCTCAAACTCAGTTAATAATTAATTCTGCAACAAACAATAAACATCATTAATAATGTGAAATATATGCAATAGACATTTTTTCCTTAATTTTAAAATTTATAATTATTTTTATTTTTGTTTAATTATTTTTATTCAAGATTTCTTGATAAATATGTGCTTTTAAATCATAAAACATTAAAAAATTAATTATTTTTAGTGTTTCTAAAAATCTTTTCAGTGAAAATATCCCACATTTTTCTTCAGCCTACGGTTAGTCATTAAAAATTTTCGACCATGTCAGCCCGCTGTCGAAGTATAGACACTGACCATTATATCTCATAGTAAATGTGCACTAGGAAGCCCAACAAATCACCATAATACCATTCTTATTTCAGATATTTATGGCAAATTGTTGGTCTACCATGTTACAATAGCTTCCTGCAGACTTTGGTTCTGGTCCTCCTAAACAATAAACTTGACACATAATATAACACAAGGAGATAATTATAATTTCCTTAAAAATATTTTCTGTAAATAAGAATTATTTTATTCCAGCAAATGCTGCAGGATACCTAGAAGCTTCTGTTAATACATGCTAGATTCAATCCTATTTATGGGTAGTTTCAAATGGAAACTTCTACCTCTTATCTCACCTCCATTTGGCAACAGGAATTACGTTGTTCACATTATTTTCAATATCACGACACCTCATTTCCCATGTACGCTGGATTCAACATTAATTGTTTCTCCTAGTTTGGTCATAAAATGCAGCCGATTTTATTCATTCATCTCAAACTCAGTTGAAAATTCATTCTGCAAAATAATAAATAATTTTAATATAGCGAAATAAATGCAATATAAATTATATTCCTACATTTTAAAATTAATAATTATTTTTATGTTTATAATTAAACATTGTCCATTGATTGTTGTTGATTATGTATTTTTTAGCTCATAAGAGAATAATAAATTCAAGATTTTTAGCGTTTCTAGAAATTTGTTTTATCAAAATGTGCAAGCATTATTCTTCAGGCTTCGGGGAGTCAATAGAATATTTCTATTTTGTCAGCCATCCATTGTAGTGTAGACAGTGACTGTTGTATATCGTAGGAAATGTGCACATGGAAGTCCAACAAATTACCATAATACCAGTCATATTTGGGATATTTTTGGCAATTTGTTGGTCTCCCGTGTTACACTAGCTCACTGAAGCCGTTGGCACTGTTCCTAATAATCAGTAAAGTTGACACATAAACTCTTACCTATTATCCCATCTACATTAGCAACAGGGGTCACATGTATCACATTATCTTCAGTATCATGACACCGCATTTCTTGGTTACACTGGATTCAACATTAAACGTTTCTCCTAGTGGTCATATGAAGGGGCCGATTTTATTCATTCATCTCAAATTTAACTTGAAAATTCATTCTACAAAACACAATAAATATTATTTATACAGGTAAATATTTTATGCAAGAAAATTTTGTTTCTAACTTTTAAAATTTATAGTCATTTAAAATTTTTATTTTTTATAATTTAACGTTCTCCAACCATTCTTGTGAATTAAATGCTTTTTGACACAGAAATGAATAATAAATAAATGTGTTTCGATTTTTATGCAATTGGTTTTGGGAAACTGACAACAAATATTTCTTCAACCTTCGGGTAGTCAATAAAAGTTTTCTACCTTGCCAGCCCGCCATCGTAGTCTAGTCACTGATAGTTGGATCTCGTTGTAAATGTGCACATGGAAGTCCAACAAATTATCATAATACCAGTCGTATTTAAGATATTTATGGCAAAATGTTGGCCTCCCACGTTACACTATTTCCCGGAAACGTTGGCATTTTTCCTACTAAACACTATTTTTAGCACTTATTAAAAAAAGGGATAAATATAATTACCTATTAAAGGAATGTTCTGGAAATAAGGACTATTTTATTTCAGCAAATGCCACAAGAAATAAACTAGTTTTAGTTAATTCTTACTTATTTCTGTACATTTTTTGGTTAGACTCAAAGAAAAACATTTACCTAACGTCCATTTTCCAGAAGGGGTCACATATATCACATTATCTTCAATAACGCGACACTGCTTTTCTTTTATACACTGGATTCATCATTGAACGTTGCTTCTAGTTAATATGGTCCGACCAATTTTATTCAATTATCTCAAACTCAGTTAATAATTAATTCTGCAACAAACAATAAACATCATTAATAAAGTGAAATATATGCAATAGAAATTTTTTCCTTAATTTAAAATTTTATCATTATTTTTATTTTTGTTTAATTATCAATATTCAAGATTTCTTGGTAAATATGTGCTTTCAACTCATAAAACATTAAAAAAGTAATTATTTTTAGTGTTTCTAGAAATCTTTTCAGTGAAAATATGCCCACATTTTCCTTCAGCCTGCGGTTAGTCATTACAAATTTTCTACCATGTCAGCCCTCAGTCGAAGTCTAGACACTGACCATTATATCTCATAGTAAATGTGCACTAGGAAGCCCAACAAATCACCATAATACCATTCTTATTTCAGATATTTATGGCAAATTGTTGGTCTACCATGTTACACTAGCATCCTGCAGACTTTGGTTCTGTTCCTCCTAAACAGTAAACTTGACACATAATATAACACAAGGAGATAATTATAATTTCCTTAAAAATATTTTCTGTAAATAAGAATTATTTTATTCCAGCAAATGCTGCAGGATACCTAGAAGCTTCTGTTAATACATGCTAGTTTCAATCCTATTTATGGGTAGTTTCAAATGGAAACTTTTACCTCTTATCTCACCTCCATTTGGCAACAGGAATTACGTTGTTCACATTATTTTCAATATCACGACACCTCATTTCTCATGTACGCTGGATTCAACATTAATTGTTTCTCCTAGTTTTGTCATACAATGCAGCCGATTTTATTCATTCATCTCAAACTCAGTTGAAAATTCATTCTGCAAAATAATAAATAATTTTAATACAGCGAAATATATGCAATATAAATTATATTCCTACATTTTAAAATTAATAATTATTTTTATGTTTATAATTAAACATTGTCCATTGATTGTTGTTGATTATGTATTTTTTAGCTCATAAGAGAATAATAAATTCAAGATTTTTAGCGTTTCTAGAAATTTGTTTTATCAAAATGTGCAAGCATTATTCTTCAGGCTTCGGGGAGTCAATAGAATATTTCTATTTTGTCAGCCATCCATTGTAGTGTAGACAGTGACTGTTGTATCTCGTAGTAAATGTGCACATGGAAGTCCAACAAATTAACATAATACCAGTCATATTTGAGATATTTTTGGCAATTTGTTGGTCTCCCGTTTTACACTAGCTCACTGAAGCCGTTGGCACTGTTCCTACTAATCAGTAAGGTTTACACATAAACTCTTACCTATTATCCCATCTCCATTTGGCAACAGGGGTCACATGTATCACATTATCTTCAGTATCATGACACCGCATTTCTTGGTTACACTGGATTCAACATTAAACGTTTCTCCTAGTTTGGTCATATGATGGGGCCGATTTTATTCATTCATCCCAAATTTAACTTGAAAATTCATTCTACAAAACACAATAAATATTATTAATACAGGTAATTATTATATGCAAGAAAATTCTGTTTCAAACTTTTAAAATTTATATTCATTTAAAATTTTTATTTTTTATAATTTAACGTTCTCCAACCATTCTTGTGAATTAAATGCTTCTTGACACAGAAATGAATAATAAATAAATGTGTTTCGGTTTTTATGCAATAGGTTTTGGGAAACTGACATCAAATATTTCTTCAACCTTCGGGTAGTCAATAAAAGTTTTCTACCTTGCCAGCCCGCCATCGTAGTCTAGTCACTGATAGTTGGATCTCGTAGTAAATGTGCACATGGAAGTCCAACAAATTATCATAATACCAGTCGTATTTAAGATATTTATGGCAAATTGTTAGCCTCCCACCTTACACTATTTCCCGGAAATGTTGGCAATTTTCCTACTAAACACTATTTTTTGCACGTATTAAAAAAAGGGATAAATATAAATTCCTATTAAAGGAATGTTCTGGAAATAAGGACTATTTTATTTCAGCAAATGCTACAAGAAATAAACTAGTTTTATTTAATACTTACTGATTTCTGTACATTTTTTGGTTAGTTTCAAAGAAAAAAGTTTTACCTATTATCTAACGTCCATTTTCCAGAAGGGGTCACATATATCACATTATCTTCAATAACGCGACACTGCTTTTCTTTTATACACTGGATTCATCATTGAACGTTGCTTCTAGTTAATATGGTCCAACCAATTTTAATCAATTATCTCAAACTCAGTTAATAATTAATTCTGCAACAAACAATAAACATCATTAATAATGTGAAATATATGCAATAGACATTTTTTCCTTAATTTTAAAATTTATAATTATTTTTATTTTTGTTTAATTATCAATATTCAAGATTTCTTGGTAAATATGTGCTTTCAACTCATAAAACATTAAAAAAGTAATAATTTTTTGTGTTTCTAGAAATCTTTTCAGTGAAAATATGCCCACATTTTCCTTCAGCCTGCGGTTAGTCATTACAAATTTTCTACCATGTCAGCCCTCAGTCGAAGTCTAGACACTGACCATTATATCTCATAGTAAATGTGCACTAGGAAGCCCAACAAATCACCATAATACCATTCTTATTTCAGATATTTATGGCAAATTGTTCGTCTACCATGTTACACTAGCATCCTGCAGACTTTGGTTCTGTTCCTCCTAAACAGTAAACTTGACACATAATATAACACAAGGAGATAATTATAATTTCCTTAAAAATATTTTCTGTAAATAAGAATTATTTTATTCCAGCAAATGCTGCAGGAAACCTAGAAGCTTCTGTTAATACATGCTAGTTTCAATCCTATTTATGGGTAGTTTCAAATGGAAACTTCTACCTCTTATCTCACCTCCATTTGGCAACAGGAATTACGTTGTTCACATTATTTTCAATATCACGACACCTCATTTCTCATGTACGCTGGATTCAACATTAATTGTTTCTCCTAGTTTTGTCATACAATGAAGCCGATTTTATTCATTCATCTCAAACTCAGTTGAAAATTCATTCTGCAAAATAATAAATAATTTTAATACAGCGAAATATATGCAATATAAATTATATTCATACATTTTAAAATTAATAATTATTTTTATGTTTATAATTAAAAATTGTCCATTGATTGTTTTGATTATGTATTTTTTAGCTCATAAGAGAATAATAAATTCAAGATTTTTAGCGTTTCTAGAAATTTGTTTTATCAAAATGTGCATGCATTATTCTTCAGGCTTCGGGGAGTCAATAGAATATTTCTATTTTGTCAGCCATCCATTGTAGTGTAGACAGTGACTGTTGTATCTCGTAGTAAATGTGCACATGGAAGTCCAACAAATTACCAAAATACCAGTCATATTTGAGATATTTTTGGCAATTTGTTGGTCTCCCGTTTTACACTAGCTCACTGAAGCCGTTGGCACTGTTCCTACTAATCAGTAAGGTTTACACATAAACTCTTACCTATTATCCCATCACCATTTGGCAACAGGGGTCACATGTATCACATTATCTTCAGTATCATGACACCGCATTTCTTGGTTACACTGGATTCAACATTAAACGTTTCTCCTAGTTTGGTCATATGATGGGGCCGATTTTATTCATTCATCTCAAATTTAACTTGAAAATTCATTCTACAAAACACAATAAATATTATTAATACAGGTAATTATTATATGCAAGAAAATTCTGTTTCTAACTTTTAAAATTTATATTCATTTAAAATTTTTATTTTTTATAATTTAACGTTCTCCAACCATTCTTGTGAATTAAATGCTTTTTGACACAGAAATGAATAATAAATAAATGTGTTTCGGTTTTTATGCAATAGGTTTTGGGAAACTGACACCATATATTTCTTCAACCTTCGGGTAGTCAATAAAAGTTTTCTACCTTGCCAGCCCGCCATCGTAGTCTAGTCACTGATAGTTGGATCTCGTTGTAAATGTGCACATGGAAGTCCAACAAATTATCATAATACCAGTCGTATTTAAGATATTTATGGCAAAATGTTGGCCTCCCACGTTACACTATTTCCCGGAAACGTTGGCATTTTTCCTACTAAACACTATTTTTAGCACTTATTAAAAAAAGGGATAAATATAATTACCTATTAAAGGAATGTTCTGGAAATAAGGACTATTTTATTTCAGCAAATGCCACAAGAAATAAACTAGTTTTAGTTAATTCTTACTTATTTCTGTACATTTTTTGGTTAGACTCAAAGAAAAACATTTACCTAACATCCATTTTCCAGAAGGGGTCACATATATTACATTATCTTCAATAACGCGACACTGCTTTTCTTTTATACACTGGATTCATCATTGAACGTTGCTTCTAGTTAATATGGTCCAACCAATTTTATTCAATTATCTCAAACTCAGTTAATAATTAATTCTGCAACAAACAATAAACATCATTAATAATGTGAAATATATGCAATAGACATTTTTTCCATAATTTTAAAATTTATAATTATTTTTATTTTTGTTTAATTATGAATATTCAAGATTTCTTGGTAAATATGTGCTTTCAACTCATAAAACATTAAAAAAGTAATTATTTTTAGTGTTTCTAGAAATCTTTTCAGTGAAAATATGCCCACATTTTCCTTCAGCCTGCGGTTAGTCATTAAAAATTTTCGACCATATCAGCCCTCAGTCGAAGTCTAGACACTGACCATTATATCTCATAGTAAATGTGCACTAGGAAGCCCAACAAATCACCATAATACCATTCTTATTTCAGATATTTATGGCAAATTGTTGGTCTACCATGTTACACTAGCATCCTGCAGACTTTGGTTCTGTTCCTCCTAAACAGTAAACTTGACACATAATATAACACAAGGAGATAATTATAATTTCCTTAAAAATATTTTCTGTAAATAAGAATTATTTTATTCCAGCAAATGCTGCAGGATACCTAGAAGCTTCTGTTAATACATGCTAGATTCAATCCTATTTATGGGTAGTTTCAAATGGAAACTTCTACCTCTTATCTCACCTCCATTTGGCAACAGGAATTACGTTGTTCACATTATTTTCAATATCACGACACCTCATTTCCCATGTACGCTGGATTCAACATTAATTGTTTCTCCTAGTTTGGTCATAAAATGCAGCCGATTTTATTCATTCATCTCAAACTCAGTTGAAAATTCTTTCTGCAAAATAATAAATAATTTTAATATAGCGAAATAAATGCAATATAAATTATATTCCTACATTTTAAAATTAATAATTATTTTTATGTTTATAATTAAACATTGTCCATTGATTGTTGTTGATTATGTATTTTTTAGCTCATAAGAGAATAATAAATTCAAGATTTTTAGCGTTTCTAGAAATTTGTTTTATCAAAATGTGCAAGCATTATTCTTCAGGCTTCGGGGAGTCAATAGAATATTTCTATTTTGTCAACCATCCATTGTAGTGTAGACAGTGACTGTTGTATCTCGTAGTAAATGTGCACATGGAAGTCCAACAAATTACCATAATACCAGTCATATTTGAGATATTTTTGGCAATTTGTTGGTCTCCCGTTTTACACTAGCTCACTGAAGCCGTTGCCACTGTTCCTACTAATCAGTAAAGTTGACACATAAACTCTTACCTATTATCCCATCTCCATTTGGCAACAGGGGTCACATGTATCACATTATCTTCAGTATCATGACACCGCATTTCTTGGTTACACTGGATTCAACATTAAACGTTTCTCCTAGTTTGGTCATATGATGGGGCCGATTTTATTCATTCATCTCAAATTTAACTTGAAAATTCATTCTACAAAACACAATAAATATTATTAATACAGGTAAATATTATATGCAAGAAAATTCTGATTCTAACTTTTAAAATTTATGTTCATTTAAAATTTTTATTTTTTATAATTTAACGTTCTCCAACCATTCTTGTGAATTAAATGCTTTTTGACACAGAAATGAATAATAAATAAACGTGTTTCGGTTTTTATGCAATAGGTTTTGTGAAACTGACAGCAAATATTTCTTCAACCTTCGGGTAGTCAATAAAAGTTTTCTACCTTGCCAGCCCGCCATCGTAGTCTAGTCACTGATAGTTGGATCTCATAGTAAATGTGCACATGGAAGTCCAACAAATTATCATAATACCAGTCGTATTTAAGATATTTATGGCAAATTGTTGGCCTCCCACGTTACACTATTTTCCGGAAACGTTGGCAATTTTCCTACTAAACACTATTTTTAACACTTATTAAAAAAAGGGATAAATATAAATTCCTATTAAAGGAAGATTCTGGAAATAAGGACTATTTTATTTCAGCAAATGCTACAAGAAATAAACTAGTTTTATTTAATACTTACTGATTTCTGTACATTTTTTGGTTAGTTTCAAAAAAATGTTTTACCTGTTATCTAACGTCCATTTTCCAGAAGGGGTCACATATATCACATTATCTTCAATAACACGACACTGCTTTTCTTTTATACACTGGATTCATCATTGAACGTTGCTTCTAGTTAATATGGTCCGACCAATTTTATTCAATTATCTCAAACTCAGTTAATAATTAATTCTGCAACAAACAATAAACATCATTAATACAGTGAAATATATGCAATAGAAATTTTTTCCTTAATTTTAAATTTTATAATTATTTTTATTTCTGTTAATTATCAATATTCAATCTTTCTTGGTAAATATGTGCTTTTTAACTCATAAAACATTAAAAAATTAATTATTTTTAGTGTCTCTAGAAATCTTTTTAGTGAAAATATGCCCACATTTTCCTTCAGCCTGCGGTTAGTCATTACAAATTTTCTACCATGTCAGCCCTCAGTCGAAGTCTAGACACTGACCATTATAACTCATAGTAAATGTGCACTAGGAAGCCCAACAAATCACCATAATACCAGTCATATTTGAGATATTTTTGGCAATTTGTTGGTCTCCCGTTTTACACTAGCTCACTGAAGCCGTTGGCACTGTTCCTACTAATCAGTAAGGTTGACACATAAACTCTTACCTATTATCCCATCTACATTTGGCAACAGGGGTCACATGTATCACATTATCTTCAGTATCATGACACCGCATTTCTTGGTTACACTGGATTCAACATTAAACGTTTCTCCTAGTTTGGTCATATGATGGGGCCAATTTTATTCATTCATCTCAAATTTAACTTGAAAATTCATTCTACAAAACACAATAAATATTATTAATACAGGGAAATATTATATGCAAGAAAATTCTGTTTCTAACTTTTAAAATTTATATTCATTTAAAATTTTTATTTTTTATAATTTTACGTTCTCCAACCATTCTTGTGAATTAAATGCTTTTTGACACAGAAATGAATAATAAATAAATGTGTTTCGGGTTTTATGGAAAAGTTTTGGGAAACTGACACCAAATATTTCTTCAACCTTCGGGGAGTCAATAAAAGTTTTCTACCTTGCCAGCCCGCCATCGTCGTCTAGTCACTGATAGTTGGATCTCATAGTAAATGTGCACGTGGAAGTCCAACAAATTATCATAATACCAGTCGTATTTGAGATATTTATGTCAAATTGTTGGCCTCCCACGTTTCACTATTTCCCGGAAACGTTAGCATTTTTCCTACTAAACACTATTTTTAGCACTTATTAAAAAAGGGATAATTATAATTACCTATTAAAGGAATGTTCTGGAAATAAGGACTATTATATTTCAGCAAATGCCACAAGAAATAAACTAGTTTTAGTTAATTCTTACTTATTTCTGTACATTTTTTGGTTAGATTCAAAGAAAAACTTTTACCTAACGTCCATTTTCCAGAAGGGGTCACATATATCACATTATCTTCAATAACGCGACACTGCTTTTCTTTTATACACTGGATTCATCATTGAACGTTGCTTCTAGTTAATATGGTCCAACCAATTTTATTCAATTATCTCAAACTCAGTTAATAATTAATTCTGCAACAAACAATAAACATCATTAATAATGTGAAATATATGCAATAGACATTTTTTCCTTAATTTTAAAATTTATAATTATTTTTATTTTTGTTTAATTATTTTTATTCAAGATTTCTTGATAAATATGTGCTTTTAAATCATAAAACATTAAAAAATTAATTATTTTTAGTGTTTCTAAAAATCTTTTCAGTGAAAATATCCCACATTTTTCTTCAGCCTACGGTTAGTCATTAAAAATTTTCGACCATGTCAGCCCGCTGTCGAAGTATAGACACTGACCATTATATCTCATAGTAAATGTGCACTAGGAAGCCCAACAAATCACCATAATACCATTCTTATTTCAGATATTTATGGCAAATTGTTGGTCTACCATGTTACAATAGCTTCCTGCAGACTTTGGTTCTGGTCCTCCTAAACAATAAACTTGACACATAATATAACACAAGGAGATAATTATAATTTCCTTAAAAATATTTTCTGTAAATAAGAATTATTTTATTCCAGCAAATGCTGCAGGATACCTAGAAGCTTCTGTTAATACATGCTAGATTCAATCCTATTTATGGGTAGTTTCAAATGGAAACTTCTACCTCTTATCTCACCTCCATTTGGCAACAGGAATTACGTTGTTCACATTATTTTCAATATCACGACACCTCATTTCCCATGTACGCTGGATTCAACATTAATTGTTTCTCCTAGTTTGGTCATAAAATGCAGCCGATTTTATTCATTCATCTCAAACTCAGTTGAAAATTCATTCTGCAAAATAATAAATAATTTTAATATAGCGAAATAAATGCAATATAAATTATATTCCTACATTTTAAAATTAATAATTATTTTTATGTTTATAATTAAACATTGTCCATTGATTGTTGTTGATTATGTATTTTTTAGCTCATAAGAGAATAATAAATTCAAGATTTTTAGCGTTTCTAGAAATTTGTTTTATCAAAATGTGCAAGCATTATTCTTCAGGCTTCGGGGAGTCAATAGAATATTTCTATTTTGTCAGCCATCCATTGTAGTGTAGACAGTGACTGTTGTATCTCGTAGTAAATGTGCACATGGAAGTCCAACAAATTACCATAATACCAGTCATATTTGAGATATTTTTGGCAATTTGTTGGTCTCCCGTTTTACACTAGCTCACTGAAGCCGTTGGCACTGTTCCTACTAATCAGTAAAGTTGACGCATAAACTCTTACCTATTATCCCATCTCCATTTGGCAACAGGGGTCACATGTATCACATTATCTTCAGTATCATGACACCGCATTTCTTGGTTACACTGGATTCAACATTAAACGTTTCTCCTAGTTTGGTCATATGATGGGGCCGATTTTATTCATTCATCTCAAATTTAACTTGAAAATTCATTCTACAAAACACAATAAATATTATTAATACAGGTAAATATTATATGCAAGAAAATTCTGATTCTAACTTTTAAAATTAAATTCATTTAAAATTTTTATTTTTTATAATTTAACGTTCTCCAACCATTCTTGTGAATTAAATGCTTTTTGACACAGAAATGAATAATAAATAAACGTGTTTCGGTTTTTATGCAATAGGTTTTGTGAAACTGACAGCAAATATTTCTTCAACCTTCGGGTAGTCAATAAAAGTTTTCTACCTTGCCATCCCGCCATCGTAGTCTAGTCACTGATAGTTGCATCTCATAGTAAATGTGCACGTGGAAGTCCAACAAATTATCATAATACCAGTCGTATTTAAGATATTTATGGCAAATTGTTCGCCTCCCACGTTACACTATTTTCCGGAAACGTTGGCAATTTTCCTACTAAACACTATTTTTAACACTTATTAAAAAAAGGGATAAATATAAATTCCTATTAAAGGAATGTTCTGGAAATAAAGACTATTTTATTTCAGCAAATGCTACAAGAAATAAACTAGTTTTATTTAATACTTACTGATTTCTGTACATTTTTTGGTTAGATTCAAAGACAAACTTTTACCTAACGTCCATTTTCAGAGGGGTCACATATATCACATTATCTTCAATAACACGACACTGCTTTTCTTTTATACACTGGATTCATCATTGAACGTTGCTTCTAGTTAATATGGTCCGACCAATTTTATTCAATTATCTCAAACTCAGTTAATAATTAATTCTGCAACAAACAATAAACATCATTAATACAGTGAAATATATGCAATAGAAATTTTTTCCTTAATTTTAAATTTTATAATTATTTTTATTTCTGTTAATTATCAATATTCAATCTTTCTTGGTAAATATGTGCTTTTTAACTCATAAAACATTAAAAAATTAATTATTTTTAGTGTCTCTAGAAATCTTTTTAGTGAAAATATGCCCACATTTTCCTTCAGCCTGCGGTTAGTCATTACAAATTTTCTACCATGTCAGCCCTCAGTCGAAGTCTAGACACTGACCATTATAACTCATAGTAAATGTGCACTAGGAAGCCCAACAAATCACCATAATACCAGTCATATATGAGATATTTTTGGCAATTTGTTGGTCTCCCGTTTTACACTAGCTCACTGAAGCCGTTGGCACTGTTCCTACTAATCAGTAAGGTTGACACATAAACTCTTACCTATTATCCCATCTACATTTGGCAACAGGGGTCACATGTATCACATTATCTTCAGTATCATGACACCGCATTTCTTGGTTACACTGGATTCAACATTAAACGTTTCTCCTAGTTTGGTCATATGATGGGGCCAATTTTATTCATTCATCTCAAATTTAACTTGAAAATTCATTCTACAAAACACAATAAATATTATTAATACAGGGAGATATTATATGCAAGAAAATTCTGTTTCTAACTTTTAAAATTTATATTCATTTAAAATTTTTATTTTTTATAATTTTACGTTCTCCAACCATTCTTGTGAATTAAATGCTTTTTGACACAGAAATGAATAATAAATAAATGTGTTTCGGTTTTTATGGAAAAGTTTTGGGAAACTGACACCAAATATTTCTTCAACCTTCGGGGAGTCAATAAAAGTTTTCTACCTTGCCAGCCCGCCATCGTAGTCTAGTCACTGATAGTTGGATCTCATAGTAAATGTGCACGTGGAAGTCCAACAAATTATCATAATACCAGTCGTATTTGAGATATTTATGTCAAATTGTTGGCCTCCCACGTTTCACTATTTCCCGGAAACGTTGGCATTTTTCCTACTAAACACTATTTTTAGCACTTATTAAAAAAGGGATAATTATAATTACCTATTAAAGGAATGTTCTGGAAATAAGGACTATTATATTTCAGCAAATGCCACAAGAAATAAACTAGTTTTAGTTAATACTTACTTATTTCTGTACATTTTTTGGTTAGATTCAAAGAAAAACTTTTACCTAACGTCCATTTTCCAGAAGGGGTCACATATATCACATTATATTCAATAACGCAACACTGCTTTTCTTTTATACACTGGATTCATCATTGAACGTTGCTTCTAGTTAATATGGTCCAACCAATTTTATTCAATTATCTCAAACTCAGTTAATAATTAATTCTGCAACAAACAATAAACATCATTAATAATGTGAAATATATGCAATAGACATTTTTTCCATAATTTTAAAATTTATAATTATTTTTATTTTTGTTTAATTATTATTATTCAAGATTTCTTGATAAATATGTGCTTTTAACTCATAAAACATTAAAAAATTAATTATTTTTAGTGTTTCTAGAAATCTTTCAAGTGAAAATATCCCACATTTTTCTTCAGCCTACGGTTAGTCATTAAAAATTTTCGACCATGTCAGCCCGCTGTCGAAGTATAGACACTGACCATTATATCTCATAGTAAATGTGCACTAGGAAGCCCAACAAATCACCATAATACCATAATACCATTCTTATTTCAGATATTTATGGCAAATTGTTGGTCTACCATGTTACAATAGCATCCTGCAGACTTTGGTTCTGGTCCTCCTAAACAATAAACTTGACACATAATATAACACAAGGAGATAATTATAATTTCCTTAAAAATATTTTCTGTAAATAAGAATTATTTTATTCCAGCAAATGCTGCAGGATACCTAGAAGCTTCTGTTAATACATGCTAGTTTCAATCCTATTTATGGGTAGTTTCAAATGGAAACTTCTACCTCTTATCTCACCTCCATTTGGCAACAGGAATTACGTTGTTCACATTATTTTCAATATCACGACACCTCATTTCCCATGTACGCTGGATTCAACATTAATTGTTTCTCCTAGTTTGGTCATACAATGCAGCCGATTTTATTCATTCATCTCAAACTCAGTTGAAAATTCTTTCTGCAAAATAATAAATAATTTTAATACAGCGAAATATATGCAATATAAATTATATTCCTACATTTTAAAATTAATAATTATTTTTATGTTTATAATTAAACATTGTCCATTGATTGTTGTTGATTATGTATTTTTTAGCTCATAAGAGAATAATAAATTCAAGATTTTTAGCGTTTCTAGAAATTTGTTTTATCAAAATGTGCAAGCATTATTCTTCAGGCTTCGGGGAGTCAATTGAATATTTCTATTTTGTCAGCCATCCATTGTAGTGTAGACAGTGACTGTTGTATCTCGTAGTAAATGTGCACATGGAAGTCCAACAAATTACCATAATACCAGTCATATTTGAGATATTTTTGGCAATTTGTTTTTCTCCCGTTTTACACTAGCTCACTGAAGCCGTTGGCACTGTTCCTACTAATCAGTAAAGTTGACACATAAACTCTTACCTATTATCCCATCTCCATTTGGCAACAGGGGTCACATGTATCACATTATCTTCAGTATCATGACACCGCATTTCTTGGTTACACTGGATTCAACATTAAACGTTTCTCCTAGTTTGGTCATATGATGGGGCCGATTTTATTCATTCATCTCAAATTTAACTTGAAAATTCATTCTACAAAACACAATAAATATTATTAATACAGGTAAATATTATATGCAAGAAAATTCTGATTCTAACTTTTAAAATTTATATTCATTTAAAATTTTTATTTTTTATAATTTAACGTTCTCCAACCATTCTTGTGAATTAAATGCTTTTTGACACAGAAATGAATAATAAATAAATGTGTTTCGGTTTTTATGCAATAGGTTTTGTGAAACTGACAGCAAATATTTCTTCAACCTTCGGGTAGTCAATAAAAGTTTTCTACCTTGCCAGCCCGCCATCGTAGTCTAGTCACTGATAGTTGGATCTCATAGTAAATGTGCACGTGGAAGTCCAACAAATTATCATAATACCAGTCGTATTTAAGATATTTATGGCAAATTGTTGGCCGCCCACGTTACACTATTTTCCGTAAACGTTGGCAATTTTCCTACTAAACACTATTTTTAACACTTATTAAAAAAAGGGATAAATATAAATTCCTATTAAAGGAATGTTCTGGAAATAAGGACTATTTTATTTCAGCAAATGCTACAAGAAATAAACTAGTTTTATTTAATACTTACTGATTTCTGTACATTTTTTGGTTAGTTTCAAAGAAAAAGTTTTACCTATTATCTAACGTCCATTCTCCAGAAGGGGTCACATATATCACATTATCTTCAATAACACGACACTGCTTTTCTTTTATACACTGGATTCATCATTGAACGTTGCTTCTAGTTAATATGGTCCGACCAATTTTATTCAATTATCTCAAACTCAGTTAATAATTAATTCTGCAACAAACAATAAACATCATTAATACAGTGAAATATATGCAATAGAAATTTTTTCCTTAATTTTAAATTTTATAATTATTTTTATTTCTGTTAATTATCAATATTCAATCTTTCTTGGTAAATATGTGCTTTTTAACTCATAAAACATTAAAAAATTAATTATTTTTAGTGTCTCTAGAAATCTTTTTAGTGAAAATATGCCCACATTTTCCTTCAGCCTGTGGTTAGTCATTACAAATTTTCTACCATGTCAGCCCTCAGTCGAAGTCTAGACACTGACCATTATAACTCATAGTAAATGTGCACTAGGAAGCCCAACAAATCACCATAATACCAGTCATATTTGAGATATTTTTGGCAATTTGTTGGTCTCCCGTTTTACACTAGCTCACTGAAGCCGTTGGCACTGTTCCTACTAATCAGTAAGGTTGACACATAAACTCTTACCTATTATCCCATCTACATTTGGCAACAGGGGTCACATGTATCACATTATCTTCAGTATCATGACACCGCATTTCTTGGTTACACTGGATTCAACATTAAACGTTTCTCCTAGTTTGGTCATATGATGGGGCCAATTTTATTCATTCATCTCAAATTTAACTTGAAAATTCATTCTACAAAACACAATAAATATTATTAATACAGGGAAATATTATATGCAAGAAAATTCTGTTTCTAACTTTTAAAATTTATATTCATTTAAAATTTTTACTTTTTATAATTTTACGTTCTCCAACCATTCTTGTGAATTAAATGCTTTTTGACACAGAAATGAATAATAAATAAATGTGTTTCGGTTTTTATGGAAAAGTTTTGGGAAACTGACACCAAATATTTCTTCAACCTTCGGGGAGTCAATAAAAGTTTTCTACCTTGCCAGCCCGCCATCGTAGTCTAGTCACTGATAGTTGGATCTCATAGTAAATGTGCACGTGGAAGTCCAACAAATTATCATAATACCAGTCGTATTTGAGATATTTATGTCAAATTGTTGGCCTCCCACGTTTCACTATTTCCCGGAAACGTTGGCATTTTTCCTACTAAACACTATTTTGAGCACTTATTAAAAAAAGGGATAAATATAATTACCTATTAAAGGAATGTTCTGGAAATAAGGACTATTATATTTCAGCAAATGCCACAAGAAATAAACTAGTTTTAGTTAATACTTACTTATTTCTGTACATTTTTTGGTTAGATTCAAAGAAAAACTTTTACCTAACGTCCATTTTCCAGAAGGGGTCACATATATCACATTATCTTCAATAACGCGACACTGCTTTTCTTTTATACACTGGATTCATCATTGAACGTTGCTTCTAGTTAATATGGTCCAACCAATTTTATTCAATTATCTCAAACTCAGTTAATAATTAATTCTTCAACAAACAATAAACATCATTAATAATGTGAAATATATGCAATAGACATTTTTTCCTTAATTTTTAAAATTTATAATTATTTTTATTTTTGTTTAATTATTAATATTCAAGATTTCTTGATAAATATGTGCTTTTAACTCATAAAACATTAAAAAATTAATTATTTTTAGTGTTTCTAGAAATCTTTCCAGTGAAAATATCCTACATTTTTCTTCAGCCTGCGGTTAGTCATTAAAAATTTTCGACCATGTCAGCCCGCTGTCGAAGTCTAGACACTGACCATTATATCTCATAGTAAATGTGCACTAGGAAGCCCAACAAATCACCATAAAACCATTCTTATTTCAGATATTTATGGCAAATTGTTGGTCTACCATGTTACACTAGCATCCTGCAGACTTTGGTTCTGGTCCTCCTAAACAGTAAACTTGACACATAATATAACACAAGGAGATAATTATAATTTCCTTAAAAATATTTTCTGTAAATAAGAATTATTTTTTCCAGCAAATGCTGCAGGATACCTAGAAGCTTCTGTTAATACATGCTACTTTCAATCCTATTTATGGGTAGTTTCAAATGGAAACTTCTACCTCCTTTCTCACCTCCATTTGGCAACAGGAATTACGTTGTTCACATTATTTTCAATATCACAATACCTCATTTCTCATGTACGCTGGATTCAACATTAATTATTTCTCCTAGTTTGGTCATACAATGCAGCCGATTTTATTCATTCATCTCAAACTCAGTTGAAAATTCTTTCTGCAAAATAATAAATAATTTTAATACAGCGAAATATATGCAATATAAATTATATTCCTACATTTTAAAATTAATAATTATTTTTATGTTTATAATTAAACATTGTCCATTGATTGTTGTTGATTATGTATTTTTTAGTTCATAAGAGAATAATAAATTCAAGATTTTTAGCGTTTCTAGAAATTTGTTTTATCAAAATGTGCAAGCATTATTCTTCAGGCTTCGGGGAGTCAATAGAATATTTCTATTTTGTCAGCCATCCATTGTAGTGTAGACAGTGACTGTTGTATCTCGTAGTAAATGTGCACATGGAAATCCAACAAATTACCATAATACCAGTCATATTTGAGATATTTTTGGCAATTTGTTGGTCTCCCGTTTTACACTAGCTCACTGAAGCCGTTGGCACTGTTCCTACTAATCAGTAAAGTTGACACATAAACTCTTACCTATTATCCCATCTCCATTTGGCAACAGGGGTCACATGTATCACATTATCTTCAGTATCATGACACCGCATTTCTTGGTTACACTGGATTCAACATTAAACGTTTCTCCTAGTTTGGTCATATGATGGGGCCGATTTTATTCATTCATCTCAAATTTAACTTGAAAATTCATTCTACAAAACACAATAAATATTATTAATACAAGTAAATATTATATGCAAGAAAATTCTGTTTCTAACTTTTAAAATTTATATTCATTTAAAATTTTTATTTTTTATAATTTTACGTTCTCCAACCATTCTTGTGAATTAAATGCTTTTTGACACAGAAATGAATAATAAATAAATGTGTTTCGGTTTTTATGCAATAGGTTTTGGGAAACTGACACCAAATATTTCTTCAACCTTCGGGTAGTCAATAAAAGTTTTCTACCTTGCCAGCCCACCATCGTAGTCTAGTCACTGATAGTTGGATCTCATAGTAAATGTGCACGTGGAAGTCCAACAAATTATCATAATACCAGTCGTATTTGAGATATTTATGTCAAATTGTCGGCCTCCCACGTTTCACTATTTCCCGGAAATGTTGGCATTTTTCCTACTAAACACTATTTTTAGCACTTATTAAAAAAAGGGATAAATATAATTACCTATTAAAGGAATGTTCTGGAAATAAGGACTATTATATTTCAGCAAATGCCACAAGAAATAAATTAGTTTTAGTTAATACTTACTTATTTCGGTACATTTTTTGGTTAGATTCAAAGAAAAACTTTTACCTAACGTCCATTTTCCAGAAGGGGTCACATATATCACATTATCTTCAATAACGCGACACTGCTTTTCTTTTATACACTGGATTCATCATTGAACGTTGCTTCTAGTTAATATGGTCCAACCAATTTTATTCAATTATCTCAAACTCAGTTAATAATTAATTCTGCAACAAACAATAAACATCATTAATAATGTGAAATATATGCAATAGACATTTTTTCCTTAATTTTAAAATTTATAATTATTTTTATTTTTGTTAAATTATCAATATTCAAGATTTCTTGATAAATATGTGCGTTTAACTCATAAAACATTAAAAATGTAATTATTTTTAGTGTTTCTAGAAATCTTTTCAGTGAAAATATGCCCACATTTTCCTTCAGCCTGCGGTTAGTCATTAAAAATTTTCGACCATGTCAGCCCTCAGTCGAAGTCTAGACACTTACCATTATATCTCATAGTAAATGTGCACTAGGAAGCCCAACAAATCACCATAAAACCATTCTTATTTCAGATATTTATGGCAAATTGTTGGTCTACCATGTTACACTAGCATCCTGCAGACTTTGGTTCTGGTCCTCCTAAACAGTAAACTTGACACATAATATAACACAAGGAGATAATTATAATTTCCTTAAAAATATTTTCTGTAAATAAGAATTATTTTTTCCAGCAAATGCTGCAGGATACCTAGAAGCTTCTGTTAATACATGCTACTTTCAATCCTATTTATGGGTAGTTTCAAATGGAAACTTCTACCTCTTATCTCACCTCCATTTGGCAACAGGAATTACGTTGTTCACATTATTTTCAATATCACGATACCTCATTTCTCATGTACGCTGGATTCAACATTAATTATTTCTCCTAGTTTGGTCATACAATGCAGCCGATTTTATTCATTCATCTCAAACTCAGTTGAAAATTCTTTCTGCAAAATAATAAATAATTTTAATACAGCGAAATATATGCAATATAAATTATATTCCTACATTTTAAAATTAATAATTATTTTTATGTTTATAATTAAACATTGTCCATTGATTGTTGTTGATTATGTATTTTTTAGCTCATAAGAGAATAATAAATTCAAGATTTTTAGCGTTTCTAGAAATTTGTTTTATCAAAATGTGCAAGCATTATTCTTCAGGCTTCGGGGAGTCAATAGAATATTTCTATTTTGTCAGCCATCCATTGTAGTGTAGACAGTGACTGTTGTATCTCGTAGTAAATGTGCACATGGAAGTCCAACAAATTACCATAATACCAGTCATATTTGAGATATTTTTGGCAATTTGTTGGTCTCCCGCATTACACTAGCTCACTGAAGCCGTTGGCACTGTTCCTACTAATCAGTAAAGTTGACACATAAACTCTTACCTATTATCCCATCTCCATTTGGCAACAGGGGTCACATGTATCACATTATCTTCAGTATCATGACACCGCATTTCTTGGTTACACTGGATTCAACATTAAACGATTCTCCTAGTTTGGTCATATGATGGGGCCGATTTTATTCATTCATCTCAAATTTAACTTGAAAATTCATTCTACAAAACACAATAAATATTATTAATACAAGTAAATATTATATGCAAGAAAATTCTGTTTCTAACTTTTAAAATTTATATTCATTTAAAATTTTTATTTTTTATAATTTTACGTTCTCCAACCATTCTTGTGAATTAAATGCTTTTTGACACAGAAATGAATAATAAATAAATGTGTTTCGGTTTTTATGCAATAGGTTTTGGGAAACTGACACCAAAAATTTCTTCAACCTTCGGGTAGTCAATAAAAGTTTTCTACCTTGCCAGCCCGCCATCGTAGTCTAGTCACTGATAGTTGGATCTCATAGTAAATGTGCACGTGGAAGTCCAACAAATTATCATAATACGAGTCGTATTTAAGATATTTATGGCAAATTGTTGGCCTCCCACGTTACACTATTTTCCGGAAACGTTGGCAATTTTCCTATTAAACACTATTTTTAACACTTATTAAAAAAAGGGATAAATATAAATTCCTATTAAAGGAATGTTCTGGAAATAAGGACTATTTTATTTCAGCAAATGCTACAAGAAATAAACTAGTTTTATTAATACTTACTGATTTCTGTACATTTTTTTGGTTAGTTTCAAAGAAAAAGTTTTACCTATTATCTAACGTCCATTTTCCAGAAGGGGTCACATATATCACATTATCTTCAATAACACGACACTGCTTTTCTTTTATACACTGGAAACATCATTGAACGTTGCTTCTAGTTAATATGGTCCGACCAGTTTTATTCAATTATCTCAAACTCAGTTAATAATTAATTCTGCAACGAAAAATAAACATCATTAATAAAGTGAAATATATGCAATAGAAATTTTTTCCTTAATTTTAAATTTTATAATATTTTTATTTTTGTTAATTGTCAATATTCAATCTTTCTTGGTAAATATGTGCTTTTTAACTCATAAAACATTAAAAAATTAATTATTTTTAGTGTCTCTAGAAATCTTTTTAGTGAAAATATGCCCACATTTTCCTTCAGCCTGCGGTTAGTCATTACAAATTTTCTACCATGTCAGCCCTCAGTCGAAGTCTAGACACTGACCATTATATCTCATAGTAAATGTGCACTAGGAAGCTCAACAAATCACCATAATACCAGTCATATTTGAGATATTTTTGGCAATTTGTTGGTCTCCCGTTTTACACTAGCTCACTGAAGCCGTTGGCACTGTTCCTACTAATCAGTAAGGTTGACACATTAGCTCTTACCTATTATCCCATCTACATTTGGCAACAGGGGTCACATGTATCACATTATCTTCAGTATCATGACACCGCATTTCTTGGTTACACTGGATTCAACATTAAACGTTTCTCCTAGTTTGGTCATATGATGGGGCCAATTTTATTCATTCATCTCAAATTTAACTTGAAAATTCATTCTACAAAACACAATAAATATTATTAATACAGGGAAATATTATATGCAAGAAAATTTTGTTTCTAACTTTTAAAATTTATATTCATTTAAAATTTTTATTTTTTATAATTTTACGTTCTCCAACCATTCTTGTGAATTAAATGCTTTTTGACACAGAAATGAATAATAAATAAATATGTTTCGGTTTTTATGGAAAAGTTTTGGGAAACTGACACCAAATATTTCTTCAACCTTCGGGGAGTCAATAAAAGTTTTCTACCTTGCCAGCCCGCCATCGTAGTCTAGTCACTGATAGTTGGATCTCATAGTAAATGTGCACGTGGAAGTCCAACAAATTATCATAATACCAGTCGTATTTGAGATATTTATGTCCAATTGTCGGCCTCCCACGTTTCACTATTTCCCGGAAACGTTGGCATTTTTCCTACTAAACACTATTTTTAGCACTTATTAAAAAAAGGGATAAATATAATTACCTATTAAAGGAATGTTCTGGAAATAAGGACTATCATATTTCAGCAAATGCCACAAGAAATAAACTAGTTTTAGTTAATACTTACTTATTTCTGTACATTTTTTGGTTAGATTCAAAGAAAAACTTTTACCTAACGTCCATTTTCAGAGGGGTCACATATATCACATTATCTTCAATAACGCGACACTGCTTTTCTTTTATACACTGGATTCATCATTGAACGTTGCTTCTAGTTAATATGGTCCAACCAATTTTATTCAATTATCTCAAACTCAGTTAATAATTAATTCTGCAACAAACAATAAACATAATTAATAATGTGAAATATATGCAACAGACATTTTTTCCTTAATTTTAAAATTTATAATTATTTTTATTTTTGTTTAATTATCAATATTCAAGATTTCTTGTTAAATATGTGCTTTTAACTCATAAAACAATAAAAATGTAATTATTTTTAGTGTTTCTAGAAATCTTTTCAGTGAATATATGCCCACATTTTCCTTCAGCCTGCGGTTAGTCATTAAAAATTTTCTACCATGTCAGCCCTCAGTCGAAGTCTAGACACTGACCATTATATCTCATAGTAAATGTGCACTAGGAAGCCCAACAAATCATCATAATACCATTCTTATTTCAGATATTTATGGCAAATTGTTGGTCTACCATGTTACACTAGCATCCTGCAGACTTTGGTTCTGGTCCTCCTAAACAGTAAACTTGACACATAATATAACACAAGGAGATAATTATAATTTCCTTAAAAATATTTTCTGTAAATAAGAATTATTTTTTCCAGCAAATGCTGCAGGATACCTAGAAGCTTCTGTTAATACATGCTACTTTCAATCCTATTTATGGGTAGTTTCAAATGGAAACTTCTACCTCCTTTCTCACCTCCATTTGGCAACAGGAATTACGTTGTTCACATTATTTTCAATATCACAATACCTCATTTCTCATGTACGCTGGATTCAACATTAATTATTTCTCCTAGTTTGGTCATACAATGCAGCAGATTTTATTCATTCATCTCAAACTCAGTTGAAAATTCTTTCTGCAAAATAATAAATAATTTTAATACAGCGAAATATATGCAATATAAATTATATTCCTACATTTTAAAATTAATAATTATTTTTATGTTTATAATTAAACATTGTCCATTGATTGTTGTTGATTATGTATTTTTTAGCTCATAAGAGAATAATAAATTCAAGATTTTTAGAGTTTCTAGAAATTTGTTTTATCAAAATGTGCAAGCATTATTCTTCAGGCTTCGGGGAGTCAATAGAATATTTCTATTTTGTCAGCCATCCATTGTAGTGTAGACAGTGACTGTTGTATCTCGTAGTAAATGTGCACATGGAAGTCCAACAAATTACCATAATACCAGTCATATTTGAGATATTTTTGGCAATTTGTTGGTCTCCCGTTTTACACTAGCTCACTGAAGCCGTTGGCACTGTTCCTACTAATCAGTAAGGTTGACAAATAAACTCTTACCTATTATCCCATCTCCATTTGGCAACAGGGGTCACATGTATCACATTATCTTCAGTATCATGACACCGCATTTCTTGGTTACACTGGATTCAACATTAAACGTTTCTCCTAGTTTGGTCATATGATGGGGCCGATTTTATTCATTCATCTCAAATTTAACTTGAAAATTCATTCTACAAAACACAATAAATATTATTAATACAAGTAAATATTATATGCAAGAAAATTCTGTTTCTAACTTTTAAAATTTATATTCATTTAAAATTTTTATTTTTTATAATTTTACGTTCTCCAACCATTCTTGTGAATTAAATGCTTTTTGACACAGAAATGAATAATAAATAAATGTGTTTCGGTTTTTATGCAATAGGTTTTGGGAAACTGACACCAAATATTTCTTCAACCTTCGGGTAGTCAATAAAAGTTTTCTACCTTGCCAGCCCACCATCGTAGTCTAGTCACTGATAGTTGGATCTCATAGTAAATGTGCACGTGGAAGTCCAACAAATTATCATAATACCAGTCGTATTTGAGATATTTATGTCAAATTGTCGGCCTCCCACGTTTCACTATTTCCCGGAAATGTTGGCATTTTTCCTACTAAACACTATTTTTAGCACTTATTAAAAAAAGGGATAAATATAATTACCTATTAAAGGAATGTTCTGGAAATAAGGACTATTATATTTCAGCAAATGCCACAAGAAATAAATTAGTTTTAGTTAATACTTACTTATTTCGGTACATTTTTTGGTTAGATTCAAAGAAAAACTTTTACCTAACGTCCATTTTCCAGAAGGGGTCACATATATCACATTATCTTCAATAACGCGACACTGCTTTACTTTTATACACTGGATTCATCATTGAACGTTGCTTCTAGTTAATATGGTCCAACCAATTTTATTCAATTATCTCAAACTCAGTTAATAATTAATTCTGCAACAAACAATAAACATCATTAATAATGTGAAATATATGCAATAGACATTTTTTCCTTAATTTTAAAATTTATAATTATTTTTATTTTTGTTAAATTATCAATATTCAAGATTTCTTGATAAATATGTGCGTTTAACTCATAAAACATTAAAAATGTAATTATTTTTAGTGTTTCTAGAAATCTTTTCAGTGAAAATATGCCCACATTTTCCTTCAGCCTGCGGTTAGTCATTAAAAATTTTCGACCATGTCAGCCCTCAGTCGAAGTCTAGACACTTACCATTATATCTCATAGTAAATGTGCACTAGGAAGCCCAACAAATCACCATAAAACCATTCTTATTTCAGATATTTATGGCAAATTGTTGGTCTACCATGTTACACTAGCATCCTGCAGACTTTGGTTCTGGTCCTCCTAAACAGTAAACTTGACACATAATATAACACAAGGAGATAATTATAATTTCCTTAAAAATATTTTCTGTAAATAAGAATTATTTTTTCCAGCAAATGCTGCAGGATACCTAGAAGCTTCTGTTAATACATGCTACTTTCAATCCTATTTATGGGTAGTTTCAAATGGAAACTTCTACCTCTTATCTCACCTCCATTTGGCAACAGGAATTACGTTGTTCACATTATTTTCAATATCACGATACCTCATTTCTCATGTACGCTGGATTCAACATTAATTATTTCTCCTAGTTTGGTCATACAATGCAGCCGATTTTATTCATTCATCTCAAACTCAGTTGAAAATTCTTTCTGCAAAATAATAAATAATTTTAATACAGCGAAATATATGCAATATAAATTATATTCCTACATTTTAAAATTAATAATTATTTTTATGTTTATAATTAAACATTGTCCATTGATTGTTGTTGATTATGTATTTTTTAGCTCATAAGAGAATAATAAATTCAAGATTTTTAGCGTTTCTAGAAATTTGTTTTATCAAAATGTGCAAGCATTATTCTTCAGGCTTCGGGGAGTCAATAGAATATTTCTATTTTGTCAGCCATCCATTGTAGTGTAGACAGTGACTGTTGTATCTCGTAGTAAATGTGCACATGGAAGTCCAACAAATTACCATAATACCAGTCATATTTGAGATATTTTTGGCAATTTGTTGGTCTCCCGTTTTACACTAGCTCACTGAAGCCGTTGGCACTGTTCCTACTAATCAGTAAAGTTGACACATAAACTCTTACCTATTATCCCATCTCCATTTGGCAACAGGGGTCACATGTATCACATTATCTTCAGTATCATGACACCGCATTTCTTGGTTACACTGGATTCAACATTAAACGATTCTCCTAGTTTGGTCATATGATGGGGCCGATTTTATTCATTCATCTCAAATTTAACTTGAAAATTCATTCTACAAAACACAATAAATATTATTAATACAAGTAAATATTATATGCAAGAAAATTCTGTTTCTAACTTTTAAAATTTATATTCATTTAAAATTTTTATTTTTTATAATTTTACGTTCTCCAACCATTCTTGTGAATTAAATGCTTTTTGACACAGAAATGAATAATAAATAAATGTGTTTCGGTTTTTATGCAATAGGTTTTGGGAAACTGACACCAAAAATTTCTTCAACCTTCGGGTAGTCAATAAAAGTTTTCTACCTTGCCAGCCCGCCATCGTAGTCTAGTCACTGATAGTTGGATCTCATAGTAAATGTGCACGTGGAAGTCCAACAAATTATCATAATACGAGTCGTATTTAAGATATTTATGGCAAATTGTTGGCCTCCCACGTTACACTATTTTCCGGAAACGTTGGCAATTTTCCTATTAAACACTATTTTTAACACTTATTAAAAAAAGGGATAAATATAAATTCCTATTAAAGGAATGTTCTGGAAATAAGGACTATTTTATTTCAGCAAATGCTACAAGAAATAAACTAGTTTTATTAATACTTACTGATTTCTGTACATTTTTTTGGTTAGTTTCAAAGAAAAAGTTTTACCTATTATCTAACGTCCATTTTCCAGAAGGGGTCACATATATCACATTATCTTCAATAACACGACACTGCTTTTCTTTTATACACTGGAAACATCATTGAACGTTGCTTCTAGTTAATATGGTCCGACCAGTTTTATTCAATTATCTCAAACTCAGTTAATAATTAATTCTGCAACGAAAAATAAACATCATTAATAAAGTGAAATATATGCAATAGAAATTTTTTCCTTAATTTTAAATTTTATAATATTTTTATTTTTGTTAATTGTCAATATTCAATCTTTCTTGGTAAATATGTGCTTTTTAACTCATAAAACATTAAAAAATTAATTATTTTTAGTGTCTCTAGAAATCTTTTTAGTGAAAATATGCCCACATTTTCCTTCAGCCTGCGGTTAGTCATTACAAATTTTCTACCATGTCAGCCCTCAGTCGAAGTCTAGACACTGACCATTATATCTCATAGTAAATGTGCACTAGGAAGCTCAACAAATCACCATAATACCAGTCATATTTGAGATATTTTTGGCAATTTGTTGGTCTCCCGTTTTACACTAGCTCACTGAAGCCGTTGGCACTGTTCCTACTAATCAGTAAGGTTGACACATTAGCTCTTACCTATTATCCCATCTACATTTGGCAACAGGGGTCACATGTATCACATTATCTTCAGTATCATGACACCGCATTTCTTGGTTACACTGGATTCAACATTAAACGTTTCTCCTAGTTTGGTCATATGATGGGGCCAATTTTATTCATTCATCTCAAATTTAACTTGAAAATTCATTCTACAAAACACAATAAATATTATTAATACAGGGAAATATTATATGTAAGAAAATTTTGTTTCTAACTTTTAAAATTTATATTCATTTAAAATTTTTATTTTTTATAATTTTACGTTCTCCAACCATTCTTGTGAATTAAATGCTTTTTGACACAGAAATGAATAATAAATAAATATGTTTCGGTTTTTATGGAAAAGTTTTGGGAAACTGACACCAAATATTTCTTCAACCTTCGGGGAGTCAATAAAAGTTTTCTACCTTGCCAGCCCGCCATCGTAGTCTAGTCACTGATAGTTGGATCTCATAGTAAATGTGCACGTGGAAGTCCAACAAATTATCATAATACCAGTCGTATTTGAGATATTTATGTCCAATTGTCGGCCTCCCACGTTTCACTATTTCCCGGAAACGTTGGCATTTTTCCTACTAAACACTATTTTTAGCACTTATTAAAAAAAGGGATAAATATAATTACCTATTAAAGGAATGTTCTGGAAATAAGGACTATCATATTTCAGCAAATGCCACAAGAAATAAACTAGTTTTAGTTAATACTTACTTATTTCTGTACATTTTTTGGTTAGATTCAAAGAAAAACTTTTACCTAACGTCCATTTTCAGAGGGGTCACATATATCACATTATCTTCAATAACGCGACACTGCTTTTCTTTTATACACTGGATTCATCATTGAACGTTGCTTCTAGTTAATATGGTCCAACCAATTTTATTCAATTATCTCAAACTCAGTTAATAATTAATTCTGCAACAAACAATAAACATAATTAATAATGTGAAATATATGCAACAGACATTTTTTCCTTAATTTTAAAATTTATAATTATTTTTATTTTTGTTTAATTATCAATATTCAAGATTTCTTGTTAAATATGTGCTTTTAACTCATAAAACAATAAAAATGTAATTATTTTTAGTGTTTCTAGAAATCTTTTCAGTGAATATATGCCCACATTTTCCTTCAGCCTGCGGTTAGTCATTAAAAATTTTCTACCATGTCAGCCCTCAGTCGAAGTCTAGACACTGACCATTATATCTCATAGTAAATGTGCACTAGGAAGCCCAACAAATCATCATAATACCATTCTTATTTCAGATATTTATGGCAAATTGTTGGTCTACCATGTTACACTAGCATCCTGCAGACTTTGGTTCTGGTCCTCCTAAACAGTAAACTTGACACATAATATAACACAAGGAGATAATTATAATTTCCTTAAAAATATTTTCTGTAAATAAGAATTATTTTTTCCAGCAAATGCTGCAGGATACCTAGAAGCTTCTGTTAATACATGCTACTTTCAATCCTATTTATGGGTAGTTTCAAATGGAAACTTCTACCTCCTTTCTCACCTCCATTTGGCAACAGGAATTACGTTGTTCACATTATTTTCAATATCACAATACCTCATTTCTCATGTACGCTGGATTCAACATTAATTATTTCTCCTAGTTTGGTCATACAATGCAGCAGATTTTATTCATTCATCTCAAACTCAGTTGAAAATTCTTTCTGCAAAATAATAAATAATTTTAATACAGCGAAATATATGCAATATAAATTATATTCCTACATTTTAAAATTAATAATTATTTGTATGTTTATAATTAAACATTGTCCATTGATTGTTGTTGATTATGTATTTTTTAGCTCATAAGAGAATAATAAATTCAAGATTTTTAGCGTTTCTAGAAATTTGTTTTATCAAAATGTGCAAGCATTATTCTTCAGGCTTCGGGGAGTCAATAGAATATTTCTATTTTGTCAGCCATCCATTGTAGTGTAGACAGTGACTGTTGTATCTCGTAGTAAATGTGCACATGGAAGTCCAACAAATTACCATAATACCAGTCATATTTGAGATATTTTTGGCAATTTGTTGGTCTCCCGTTTTACACTAGCTCACTGAAGCCGTTGGCACTGTTCCTACTAATCAGTAAGGTTGACAAATAAACTCTTACCTATTATCCCATCTCCATTTGGCAACAGGGGTCACATGTATCACATTATCTTCAGTATCATGACACCGCATTTCTTGGTTACACTGGATTCAACATTAAACGTTTCTCCTAGTTTGGTCATATGATGGGGCCGATTTTATTCATTCATCTCAAATTTAACTTGAAAATTCATTCTACAAAACACAATAAATATTATTAATACAAGTAAATATTATATGCAAGAAAATTGTGTTTCTAACTTTTAAAATTTATATTCATTTAAAATTTTTATTTTTTATAATTTTACGTTCTCCAACCATTCTTGTGAATTAAATGCTTTTTGACACAGAAATGAATAATAAATAAATGTGTTTCGGTTTTTATGCAATAGGTTTTGGGAAACTGACACCAAATATTTCTTCAACCTTCGGGTAGTCAATAAAAGTTTTCTACCTTGCCAGCCCACCATCGTAGTCTAGTCACTGATAGTTGGATCTCATAGTAAATGTGCACGTGGAAGTCCAACAAATTATCATAATACCAGTCGTATTTGAGATATTTATGTCAAATTGTCGGCCTCCCACGTTTCACTATTTCCCGGAAATGTTGGCATTTTTCCTACTAAACACTATTTTTAGCACTTATTAAAAAAAGGGATAAATATAATTACCTATTAAAGGAATGTTCTGGAAATAAGGACTATTATATTTCAGCAAATGCCACAAGAAATAAATTAGTTTTAGTTAATACTTACTTATTTCGGTACATTTTTTGGTTAGATTCAAAGAAAAACTTTTACCTAACGTCCATTTTCCAGAAGGGGTCACATATATCACATTATCTTCAATAACGCGACACTGCTTTACTTTTATACACTGGATTCATCATTGAACGTTGCTTCTAGTTAATATGGTCCAACCAATTTTATTCAATTATCTCAAACTCAGTTAATAATTAATTCTGCAACAAACAATAAACATCATTAATAATGTGAAATATATGCAATAGACATTTTTTCCTTAATTTTAAAATTTATAATTATTTTTATTTTTGTTAAATTATCAATATTCAAGATTTCTTGATAAATATGTGCGTTTAACTCATAAAACATTAAAAATGTAATTATTTTTAGTGTTTCTAGAAATCTTTTCAGTGAAAATATGCCCACATTTTCCTTCAGCCTGCGGTTAGTCATTAAAAATTTTCGACCATGTCAGCCCTCAGTCGAAGTCTAGACACTTACCATTATATCTCATAGTAAATGTGCACTAGGAAGCCCAACAAATCACCATAAAACCATTCTTATTTCAGATATTTATGGCAAATTGTTGGTCTACCATGTTACACTAGCATCCTGCAGACTTTGGTTCTGGTCCTCCTAAACAGTAAACTTGACACATAATATAACACAAGGAGATAATTATAATTTCCTTAAAAATATTTTCTGTAAATAAGAATTATTTTTTCCAGCAAATGCTGCAGGATACCTAGAAGCTTCTGTTAATACATGCTACTTTCAATCCTATTTATGGGTAGTTTCAAATGGAAACTTCTACCTCTTATCTCACCTCCATTTGGCAACAGGAATTACGTTGTTCACATTATTTTCAATATCACGATACCTCATTTCTCATGTACGCTGGATTCAACATTAATTATTTCTCCTAGTTTGGTCATACAATGCAGCCGATTTTATTCATTCATCTCAAACTCAGTTGAAAATTCTTTCTGCAAAATAATAAATAATTTTAATACAGCGAAATATATGCAATATAAATTATATTCCTACATTTTAAAATTAATAATTATTTTTATGTTTATAATTAAACATTGTCCATTGATTGTTGTTGATTATGTATTTTTTAGCTCATAAGAGAATAATAAATTCAAGATTTTTAGCGTTTCTAGAAATTTGTTTTATCAAAATGTGCAAGCATTATTCTTCAGGCTTCGGGGAGTCAATAGAATATTTCTATTTTGTCAGCCATCCATTGTAGTGTAGACAGTGACTGTTGTATCTCGTAGTAAATGTGCACATGGAAGTCCAACAAATTACCATAATACCAGTCATATTTGAGATATTTTTGGCAATTTGTTGGTCTCCCGTTTTACACTAGCTCACTGAAGCCGTTGGCACTGTTCCTACTAATCAGTAAAGTTGACACATAAACTCTTACCTATTATCCCATCTCCATTTGGCAACAGGGGTCACATGTATCACATTATCTTCAGTATCATGACACCGCATTTCTTGGTTACACTGGATTCAACATTAAACGATTCTCCTAGTTTGGTCATATGATGGGGCCGATTTTATTCATTCATCTCAAATTTAACTTGAAAATTCATTCTACAAAACACAATAAATATTATTAATACAAGTAAATATTATATGCAAGAAAATTCTGTTTCTAACTTTTAAAATTTATATTCATTTAAAATTTTTATTTTTTATAATTTTACGTTCTCCAACCATTCTTGTGAATTAAATGCTTTTTGACACAGAAATGAATAATAAATAAATGTGTTTCGGTTTTTATGCAATAGGTTTTGGGAAACTGACACCAAAAATTTCTTCAACCTTCGGGTAGTCAATAAAAGTTTTCTACCTTGCCAGCCCGCCATCGTAGTCTAGTCACTGATAGTTGGATCTCATAGTAAATGTGCACGTGGAAGTCCAACAAATTATCATAATACCAGTCGTATTTAAGATATTTATGGCAAATTGTTGGCCTCCCACGTTACACTATTTTCCGGAAACGTTGGCAATTTTCCTATTAAACACTATTTTTAACACTTATTAAAAAAAGGGATAAATATAAATTCCTATTAAAGGAATGTTCTGGAAATAAGGACTATTTTATTTCAGCAAATGCTACAAGAAATAAACTAGTTTTATTAATACTTACTGATTTCTGTACATTTTTTTGGTTAGTTTCAAAGAAAAAGTTTTACCTATTATCTAACGTCCATTTTCCAGAAGGGGTCACATATATCACATTATCTTCAATAACACGACACTGCTTTTCTTTTATACACTGGAAACATCATTGAACGTTGCTTCTAGTTAATATGGTCCGACCAGTTTTATTCAATTATCTCAAACTCAGTTAATAATTAATTCTGCAACGAAAAATAAACATCATTAATAAAGTGAAATATATGCAATAGAAATTTTTTCCTTAATTTTAAATTTTATAATATTTTTATTTTTGTTAATTGTCAATATTCAATCTTTCTTGGTAAATATGTGCTTTTTAACTCATAAAACATTAAAAAATTAATTATTTTTAGTGTCTCTAGAAATCTTTTTAGTGAAAATATGCCCACATTTTCCTTCAGCCTGCGGTTAGTCATTACAAATTTTCTACCATGTCAGCCCTCAGTCGAAGTCTAGACACTGACCATTATATCTCATAGTAAATGTGCACTAGGAAGCTCAACAAATCACCATAATACCAGTCATATTTGAGATATTTTTGGCAATTTGTTGGTCTCCCGTTTTACACTAGCTCACTGAAGCCGTTGGCACTGTTCCTACTAATCAGTAAGGTTGACACATTAGCTCTTACCTATTATCCCATCTACATTTGGCAACAGGGGTCACATGTATCACATTATCTTCAGTATCATGACACCGCATTTCTTGGTTACACTGGATTCAACATTAAACGTTTCTCCTAGTTTGGTCATATGATGGGGCCAATTTTATTCATTCATCTCAAATTTAACTTGAAAATTCATTCTACAAAACACAATAAATATTATTAATACAGGGAAATATTTTATGCAAGAAAATTTTGTTTCTAACTTTTAAAATTTATATTCATTTAAAATTTTTATTTTTTATAATTTTACGTTCTCCAACCATTCTTGTGAATTAAATGCTTTTTGACACAGAAATGAATAATAAATAAATATGTTTCGGTTTTTATGCAATAGGTTTTGGGAAACTGACACCAAATATTTCTTCAACCTTCGGGGAGTCAATAAAAGTTTTCTACCTTGCCAGCCCGCCATCGTAGTCTAGTCACTGATAGTTGGATCTCATAGTAAATGTGCACGTGGAAGTCCAACAAATTATCATAATACCAGTCGTATTTGAGATATTTATGTCCAATTGTCGGCCTCCCACGTTTCACTATTTCCCGGAAACGTTGGCATTTTTCCTACTAAACACTATTTTTAGCACTTATTAAAAAAAGGGATAAATATAATTACCTATTAAAGGAATGTTCTGGAAATAAGGACTATCATATTTCAGCAAATGCCACAAGAAATAAACTAGTTTTAGTTAATACTTACTTATTTCTGTACATTTTTTGGTTAGATTCAAAGAAAAACTTTTACCTAACGTCCATTTTCAGAGGGGTCACATATATCACATTATCTTCAATAACGCGACACTGCTTTTCTTTTATACACTGGATTCATCATTGAACGTTGCTTCTAGTTAATATGGTCCAACCAATTTTATTCAATTATCTCAAACTCAGTTAATAATTAATTCTGCAACAAACAATAAACATAATTAATAATGTGAAATATATGCAACAGACATTTTTTCCTTAATTTTAAAATTTATAATTATTTTTATTTTTGTTTAATTATCAATATTCAAGATTTCTTGTTAAATATGTGCTTTTAACTCATAAAACAATAAAAATGTAATTATTTTTAGTGTTTCTAGAAATCTTTTCAGTGAATATATGCCCACATTTTCCTTCAGCCTGCGGTTAGTCATTAAAAATTTTCTACCATGTCAGCCCTCAGTCGAAGTCTAGACACTGACCATTATATCTCATAGTAAATGTGCACTAGGAAGCCCAACAAATCATCATAATACCATTCTTATTTCAGATATTTATGGCAAATTGTTGGTCTACCATGTTACACTAGCATCCTGCAGACTTTGGTTCTGGTCCTCCTAAACAGTAAACTTGACACATAATATAACACAAGGAGATAATTATAATTTCCTTAAAAATATTTTCTGAAAATAAGAATTATTTTATTCCAGCATATGCTGCAGGATACCTAGAAGCTTCTGTTAATACATGCTACTTTCAATCCTATTTATGGGTAGTTTCAAATGGAAACTTCTACCTCTTATCTCACCTCCATTTGGCAACAGGAATTACGTTGTTCACATTATTTTCAATATCACGACACCTCATTTCTCATGTACGCTGGATTCAACATTAATTGTTTCTCCTAGTTTGGTCATACAATGCAGCCGATTTTATTCATTCATCTCAAACTCAGTTGAAAATTCTTTCTGCAAAATAATAAATAATTTTAATACAGCGAAATATATGCAATATAAATTATATTCCTACATTTTAAAATTAATAATTATTTTTATGTTTATAATTAAACATTGTCCATTGATTGTTGTTGATTATGTATTTTTTAGCTCATAAGAGAATTATAAATTCAAGATTTTTAGCGTTTCTAGAAATTTGTTTTATCAAAATGTGCAAGCATTATTCTTCAGGCTTCGGGGAGTCAATAGAATATTTCTATTTTGTCAGCCATCCATTGTAGTGTAGACAGTGACTGTTGTATCTCGTAGTAAATGTGCACATGGAAGTCCAACAAATTACCATAATACCAGTCATATTTGAGATATTTTTGGCAATTTGTTGGTCTCCCGTTTTACACTAGCTCACTGAAGCCGTTGGCACTGTTCCTACTAATCAGTAAGGTTGACAAATAAACTCTTACCTATTATCCCATCTCCATTTGGCAACAGGGGTCACATGTATCACATTATCTTCAGTATCATGACACCGCATTTCTTGGTTACACTGGATTCAACATTAAACGTTTCTCCTAGTTTGGTCATATGATGGGGCCGATTTTATTCATTCATCTCAAATTTAACTTGAAAATTCATTCTACAAAACGCAATAAATATTATTAATACAGGTAAATATTATATGCAAGAAAATTCTGTTTCTAACTTTTAAAATTTATATTCATTTAAAATTTTTATTTTTTATAATTTAACGTTCTCCAACCATTCTTTTGAATTAAATGCTTTTTGACACAGAAATGAATAATAAATAAATGTGTTTCTGTTTTTATGCAATAGGTTTTGGGAAACTGACACCAAATATTTCTTCAACCTTCGGGTAGTCAATAAAAGTTTTCTACCTTGCCAGCCCGCCATCGTAGTCTAGTCACTGATAGTTGGATCTCGTAGTAAATGTGCACATGGAAGTCCAACAAATTATAATAATACCAGTCGTATTTAAGATATTTATGGCAAATTGTTGGCCTCCCACCTTACATTATTTTCTGGAAACGTTGGTAATTTTCCTGCTAAACACTATTTTTAACACTTATTAAAAAAAGGGTTAAATATAATTTCCTATTAAAGGAATGTTCTGGAAATAAGGACTATTTTATTTCAGCAAATGCTACAAGAAATAAACTTTTTTTAGTTAATACTTACTTATTTCTGTACATTTTTGGTTAGTTTCAAAGACATACTTTTACCTATTATCTAACGTCCATTTTCCAGAAGGGGTCACATATATCACATTATCTTCAATAACGCGACACTGCTTTTCTTTTATACACTGGATTCATCATTGAACGTTGCTTCTAGTTAATATGGTCCAACCAATTTTATTCAATTATCTCAAACTCAGTTAATAATTAATTCTGCAACAAACACTAAACATCATTAATAAAGTGAAATATATGCAATAGACATTTTTTCCTTAATTTTAAAATTTATAATTATTTTTATTTTTGTTTAATTATCAATATTCAAGATTTCTTGGTAAATATTTTATGTGCTTTTAACTCATAAAACATTAAAAAATTAATTATTTTTAGTGTTTCTAGAAATCTTTTCAGTGAAAATATGGCCACATTTTCCTTCAGCCTGCGGTTAGTCATTAAAAATTTTCTACCATGTCAGCCCTCAGTCGAAGTCTAGACACTGACCATTATATCTCATAGTAAATGTGCACTAGGAAGCACAACAAATCACCATAATACCATTCTTATTTCAGATATTTATGGCAAATTGTTGGTCTACCATGTTACACTAGCATTTTGCAGACTTTGGTTCTGGTCCTCCTAAACAGTAAACTTGACACATAATATAACACAAGGAGATATTTATAATTTCCTTAAAAATATTTTCTGTAAATAAGTATTATTTTATTCCAGCAAATGCTGCAGGATACCTAGAAGCTTCAGTTAATACATGCTAGTTTCAATCCTATTATTGGGTAGTTTCAAATGAAAACTTATACCTCTTATCTCACCTCCATTTGGCAACAGGAATTACGTTGTTCACATTATTTTCAATATCATGACACCTCATTTCTCGTGTACGCTGGATCCAACATTAATTGTTTCTCCTAGTTTGGTCATACAATGCAGCCGATTTTATTCATTCATCTCAAACTCAGTTGAAAATTCTTTCTGCAAAATAATAAATAATTTTAATACAGAGAAATATATGCAATATAAATTATATTCCTACATTTTAAAATTAACAATTATTTTTATGTTTATAATTAAACATTGTCCATTGATTGTTGTTGATTATGTATTTTTTAGCTCATAAGAGAATAATAAATTCAAGATTTTTAGCGTTTCTAGAAATTTGTTTTATCAAAATGTGCAAGCATTATTCTTCAGGCTTCGGGGAGTCAATAGAATATTTCTATTTTGTCAGCCATCCATTGTAGTGTAGACAGTGACTGTTGTATCTCGTAGTAAATGTGCACATGGAAGTCCAACAAATTACCATAATACCAGTCATATTTGAGATATTTTTGGCAATTTGTTGGTCTCCCGCATTACACTAGCTCACTGAAGCCGTTGGCACTGTTCCTACTAATCAGTAAGGTTGACACATAAACACTTACCTATTATCCCAAATCCATTTGGCAACAGGGGTCACATGTATCACATTATCTTCAGTATCATGACACCGCATTTCTTGGTTACACTGGATTCAACATTAAACGTTTCTCCTAGTTTGGTCATATGATGGTGCCGATTTTATTCATTCATCTCAAATTAACTTGAAAATTCATTCTACAAAACACAATAAATATTATTAATACAGGTAATTATTATATGCAAGAAAATTCTGTTTCTAACTTTTAAAATTTATATTCATTTAAAATTTTTATTTTTTATAATTTTACGTTCTCCAACCATTCTTGTGAATTAAATGCTTTTTGACACAGAAATGAATAATAAATAAATGTGTTTCGGTTTTTATGGAAAAGTTTTGGGAAACTGACACCAAATATTTCTTCAACCTTCGGGGAGTCAATAAAAGTTTTCTACCTTGCCAGCCCGCCATCGTAGTCTAGTCACTGATAGTTTGATCTGGTAGTAAATGTGCACGTGGAGTCCAACAAATTATCATAATACCAGTTGTATTTGAGATATTTATGGCAAATTGTTGGCCTCCCACCTTACACTATTTTCCGGAAACGTTGGCAATTTTCCTACTAAACACTATTTTTAGCACTTATTAAAAAAAGGGATAAATATAATTACCTATTAAAGGAATGTTCTGGAAATAAGGACTATTTTATTTCAGCAAATGCTACAAGAAATAAACTAGTTTTAGTTAACACTTACTTATTTCTGTACATTTTTTGGTTGGTTTCAAACATAAACTTTTACCTATTATCTAACTTCCATTTTCCAGAAGGGGTCACATATATCACATTATCTTCAATAACGCGACACTGCTTTTCTTTTATACACTGGATTCATCATTGAACGTTGCTTCTAGTTAATATGGTCCAACCAATTTTATTCAATTATCTCAAACTCAGTTAATAATTAATTCTGCAACAAACAATAAACATCATTAATAATGTGAAATATATGCAATAGACATTTTTTCCTTAATTTTAAAATTTATAATTATTTTTATTTTTGTTAAATTATCAATATTCAATATTTCTTGGTAAATATGTGCTTTTAACTCATAAAACATTTAAAAATTAATTATTTTTAGTGTTTCTAGAAATCTTTTTAGTGGAAATATGGCCACATTTTCCTTCAGCCTGCGGTTAGTCATTAAAAATTTTCTAACATGTCAGCCCTTAGTCGAAGTCTAGACACTGACCATTATATCTCATAGTAAATGTGCACTAGGAAGCCCAACAAATCACCATAATACCATTCTTATTTCAGATATTTATGGCAAATTGTTGGTCTACCATGTTACACTAGCATCCTGCAGACTTTGGTTCTGGTCCTCCTAAACAGTAAACTTGACACATAATATAACACAAGGAGATAATTATAATTTCCTTAAAAATATTTTCTGTAAATAAGTATTATTTTATTCCAGCAAATGCTGCAGGATACCTAGAAGCTTCAGTTACTACATGCTAGTTTCAATCCTATTATTGGGTAGTTTCAAATGAAAACTTCTACCTCTTATCTCACCTCCATTTGGCAACAGGAATTACGTTGTTCACATTATTTTCAATATCACGACACCTCATTTCTCATGTACGCTGGATTCAACATTAATTGTTTCTCCTAGTTTGGTCATACAATGCAGCCGATTTTATTCATTCATCTCAAACTCAGTTGAAAATTCTTTCTGCAAAATAATAAATAATTTTAATACAGCGAAATATATGCAATATAAATTATATTCCTACATTTTAAAATTAATAATTATTTTTATGTTTATAATTAAACATTGTCCATTGATTGTTGTTGATTATGTATTTTTTAGCTCATAAGAGAATAATAAATTCAAGATTTTTAGCGTTTCTAGAAATTTGTTTTATCAAAATGTGCAAGCATTATTCTTCAGGCTTCGGGGAGTCAATAGAATATTTCTATTTTGTCAGCCATCCATTGTAGTGTAGACAGTGACTGTTGTATCTCGTAGTAAATGTGCACATGGAAGTCCAACAAATTACCATAATACCAGTCATATTTGAGATATTTTTGGCAATTTGTTGGTCTCCCGCATTACACTAGCTCACTGAAGCCGTTGGCACTGTTCCTAATAATCAGTAAGGTTGACACATAAACACTTACCTATTATCCCATCTCCATTTGGCAACAGGGGTCACATGTATCACTTTATCTTCAGTATCATGACACCGCATTTCTTGGTTACACTGGATTCAACATTAAACGTTTCTCCTAGTTTGGTCATATGATGGTGCCGATTTTATTTATTCATCTCAAGTTAACTTGAAAATTCATTCTACAAAACACAATAAATAATATTAATACAGGGAAATATTATATGCAAGAAAATTCTGCTTCTAACTTTTAAAATTTATATTCATTTAAAATTTTTATTTTTTATAATTTTACGTTCTCCAACCATTCTTGTGAATTAAATGCTTTTTGACACAGAAATGAATAATAAATAAATGTGTTTCGGTTTTTATGGAAAAGTTTTGGGAAACTGACACCAAATATTTCTTCAACCTTCAGGGAGTCAATAAAAGTTTTCTACCTTGCCAGCCCGCCATCGTAGTCTAGTCACTGATAGTTTGATCTGGTAGTAAATGTGCACGTGGAGTTCAACAAATTATCATAATACCAGTTGTATTTGAGATATTTATGGCAAATTGTTGGCCTCCCACGTTTCACTATTTTCCGGAAACGTTGGCAATTTTCCTACTACACACAATTTTTAGCACTTATTAAAAAAAGGGATAAATATAATTACCTATTAAAGGAATGTTCTGGAAATAAGGACTATTTTATTTCAGCAAATGCCACAAGAAATAAACTAGTTTTAGTTAATACTTACTTATTTCTGTACATTTTTTGGTTAGTTTCAAAGAAAAACTTTTACCTAACGTCCATTTTCCAGAAGGGGTCACATATATCACATTATCTTCAATAACGCGACACTGCTTTTCTTTTATACACTGGATTCATCATTGAACGTTGCTTCTAGTTAATATGGTCCAACCAATTTTATTCAATTATCTCAAACTCAGTTAATAATTAATTCTGCAACAAACAATAAACATCATTAATAATGTGAAATATATGCAATAGACATTTTTTCCTTAATTTTAAAATTTATAATTATTTTTATTTTTGTTTAATTATCAATATTCAATATTTCTTGGTAAATATGTGCTTTTAACTCATAAAACATTTAAAAATTAATTATTTTTAGTGTTTCTAGAAATCTTTTTAGTGGAAATATGGCCACATTTTCCTTCAGCCTGCGGTTAGTCATTAAAAATTTTCTAACATGTCAGCCCTCAGTCGAAGTCTAGACACTGACCATTATATCTCATAGTAAATGTGCACTAGGAAGCCCAACAAATCACCATAATACCATTCTTATTTCAGATATTTATGGCAAATTGTTGGTCTACCATGTTACACTAGCATCCTGCAGACTTTGGTTCTGGTCCTCCTAAACAGTAAACTTGACACATAATATAACACAAGGAGATAATTATAATTTCCTTAAAAATATTTTCTGTAAATAAGTATTATTTTATTCCAGCAAATGCTGCAGGATACCTAGAAGCTTCAGTTACTACATGCTAGTTTCAATCCTATTATTGGGTAGTTTCAAATGAAAACTTCTACCTCTTATCTCACCTCCATTTGGCAACAGGAATTACGTTGTTCACATTATTTTCAATATCACGACACCTCATTTCTCATGTACGCTGGATTCAACATTAATTGTTTCTCCTAGTTTGGTCATACAATGCAGCCGATTTTATTCATTCATCTCAAACTCAGTTGAAAATTCTTTCTGCAAAATAATAAATAATTTTAATACAGCGAAATATATGCAATATAAATTATATTCCTACATTTTAAAATTAATAATTATTTTTATGTTTATAATTAAACATTGTCCATTGATTGTTGTTGATTATGTATTTTTTAGCTCATAAGAGAATAATAAATTCAAGATTTTTAGCGTTTCTAGAAATTTGTTTTATCAAAATGTGCAAGGATTATTCTTCAGGCTTCGGGGAGTCAATAGAATATTTCTATTTTGTCAGCCATCCATTGTAGTGTAGACAGTGACTGTTGTATCTCGTAGTAAATGTGCACATGGAAGTCCAACAAATTACCATAATACCAGTCATATTTGAGATATTTTTGGCAATTTGTTGGTCTCCCGCATTACACTAGCTCACTGAAGCCGTTGGCACTGTTCCTACTAATCAGTAAGGTTGACACATAAACACTTACCTATTATCCCATCTCCATTTGGCAACAGGGGTCACATGTATCACATTATCTTCAGTATCATGACACCGCATTTCTTGGTTACACTGGATTCAACATTAAACGTTTCTCCTAGTTTGGTCATATGATGGTGCCGATTTTATTTATTCATCTCAAGTTAACTTGAAAATTCATTCTACAAAACACAAATATTATTAATACAGGGAAATATTATATGCAAGAAAATTCTGCTTCTAACTTTTAAAATTTATATTCATTTAAAATTTTTATTATTTATAATTTTACGTTCTCCAACCATTCTTGTGAATTAAATGCTTTTTGACACAGAAATGAATAATAAATAAATGTGTTTCGGTTTTTATGGAAAAGTTTTGGGAAACTGACACCAAATATTTCTTCAACCTTCAGGGAGTCAATAAAAGTTTTCTACCTTGCCAGCCCGCCATCGTAGTCTAGTCACTGATAGTTTGATCTGGTAGTAAATGTGCACGTGGAGTTCGACAAATTATCATAATACTAGTTGTATTTGAGATATTTATGGCAAATTGTTGGCCTCCCACGTTACACTATTTTCCGGAAACGTTGGCAATTTTCCTACTAAACACTATTTTTAGCACTTATTAAAAAAAGGGATAAATATAATTACCTATTAAAGGAATGTTCTGGAAATAAGGACTATTTTATTTCAGCAAATGCCACAAGAAATAAACTAGTTTTAGTTAATACTTACTTATTTCTGTACATTTTTTGGTTAGTTTCAAAGAAAAACTTTTACCTAACGTCCATTTTCCAGAAGGGGTCACATATATCACATTATCTTCAATAACGCGACACTGCTTTTCTTTTATACACTGGATTCATCATTGAACGTTGCTTCTAGTTAATATGGTCCAACCAATTTTATTCAATTATCTCAAACTCAGTTAATAATTAATTCTGCAACAAACAATAAACATCATTAATAATGTGAAATATATGCAATAGACATTTTTTCCTTAATTTTAAAATTTATAATTATTTTTATTTTTGTTTAATTATCAATATTCAATATTTCTTGGTAAATATGTGCTTTTAACTCATAAAACATTAAAAAATTAATTATTTTTAGTGTTTCTAGAAATCTTTTCAGTGAAAATATGCCCACATTTACCTACAGCCTGTGGTTAGTCATTAAATATTTTCTACCATGTCAGCCCTCAGTCGAAGTCTAGACACAGACCATTATATCTCATAGTAAATGTGCACTAGGAAGCCCAACAAATCACCATAATACCATTCTTATTTCAGATATTTATGGCAAATTGTTGGTCTACCATGTTACACTAGCATCCTGCAGACTTTGGTTCTGGTCCTCCTAAACAGTAAACTTGACACATAATATAACACAAGGAGATAATTATAATTTCCTTAAAAATATTTTCTGTAAATAAGTATTATTTTATTCCAGCAAATGCTGCAGGATACCTAGAAGCTTCAGTTAATACATGCTAGTTTCAATCCTATTTATGGGTAGTTTCAAATGGAAACTTCTACCTCTTATCTCACCCCCATTTGGCAACAGGAATTACGTTGTTCACATTATTTTCAATATCACGACACCTCATTTCTCGTGTACGCTGGATTCAACATTAATTGTTTCTCCTAGTTTGGTCATACAATGCAGCCGATTTTATTCATTCATCTCAAACTGAGTTGAAAATTCTTTCTGCAAAATAATAAATAATTTTAATACAGCGAAATATATGCAATATAAATTATATTCCTACATTTTAAAATTAATAATTATTTTTATGTTTATAATTAAACATTTTCCATTGATTGTTGTTGATATATGTATTTTTTAGCTCATAAGAGAATAATAAATTCAAGATTTTTAGCGTTTCTAGAAATTTGTTTTATCAAAATGTGCAAGCATTATTCTTCAGGCTTCGGGGAGTCAATAGAATATTTCTATTTTGTCAGCCATCCATTGTAGTGTAGACAGTGACTGTTGTATCTCGTAGTAAATGTGCACATGGAAGTCCAACAAATTACCATAATACCAGTCATATTTGAGATATTTTTGGCAATTTGTTGGTCTCCCGCATTACACTAGCTCACTGAAGCCGTTGGCACTGTTCCTACTAATCAGTAAGGTTGACACATAAACACTTACCTATTATCCCATCTCCATTTGGCAACAGGGGTCACATGTATCACATTATCTTCAGTATCATGACACCGCATTTCTTGGTTACACTGGATTCAACATTAAACGTTTCTCCTAGTTTGGTCATATGATGGTGCCGATTTTATTTATTCATCTCAAGTTAACTTGAAAATTCATTCTACAAAACACAATAAATATTATTAATACAGGGAAATATTATATGCAAGAAAATTCTGCTTCTAACTTTTAAAATTTATATTCATTTAAAATTTTTATTTTTTATAATTTTACGTTCTCCAACCATTCTTGTGAATTAAATGCTTTTTGACACAGAAATGAATAATAAATAAATGTGTTTCGGTTTTTATGGAAAAGTTTTGGGAAACTGACACCAAATATTTCTTCAACCTTCAGGGAGTCAATAAAAGTTTTCTACCTTGCCAGCCCGCCATCGTAGTCTAGTCACTGATAGTTTGATCTGGTAGTAAATGTGCACGTGGAGTTCGACAAATTATCATAATACTAGTTGTATTTGAGATATTTATGGCAAATTGTTGGCCTCCCACGTTACACTATTTTCCGGAAACGTTGGCAATTTTCCTACTAAACACTATTTTTAGCACTTATTAAAAAAAGGGATAAATATAATTACCTATTAAAGGAATGTTCTGGAAATAAGGACTATTTTATTTCAGCAAATGCCACAAGAAATAAACTAGTTTTAGTTAATACTTACTTATTTCTGTACATTTTTTGGTTAGTTTCAAAGAAAAACTTTTACCTAACGTCCATTTTCCAGAAGGGGTCACATATATCACATTATCTTCAATAACGCGACACTGCTTTTCTTTTATACACTGGATTCATCATTGAACGTTGCTTCTAGTTAATATGGTCCAACCAATTTTATTCAATTATCTCAAACTCAGTTAATAATTAATTCTGTAACAAACAATAAACATCATTAATAATGTGAAATATATGCAATAGACATTTTTTCCTTAATTTTAAAATTTATAATTATTTTTATTTTTGTTTAATTATCAATATTCAATATTTCTTGTTAAATATGTGCTTTTAACTCATAAAACATTAAAAAATTAATTATTTTTAGTGTTTCTAGAAATCTTTTCAGTGAAAATATGCCCACAATTACCTACAGCCTGTGGTTAGTCATTAAATATTTTCTACCATATCAGCCCTCAGTCGAAGTCTAGACACAGACCATTATATCTCATAGTAAATGTGCACTAGGAATCCCAACAAATCACCATAATACCATTCTTATTTCAGATATTTATGGCAAATTGTTGGTCTACCATGTTACACTAGCATCCTGCAGACTTTGGTTCTGGTCCTCCTAAACAGTAAACTTGACACATAATATAACACAAGGAGATAATTATAATTTCCTTAAAAATATTTTCTGTAAATAAGTATTACTTTATTCCAGCAAATGCTGCAGGATACCTAGAAGCTTCAGTTACTACATGCTAGTTTCAATCCTATTATTGGGTAGTTTCAAATGAAAACTTCTACCTCTTATCTCACCTCCATTTGGCAACAGGGATTACGTTGTTCACATTATTTTTCAATATCACAACACCTCATTTCTCATGTACGCTGGATTCAACATTAATAGTTTCTCCTAGTTTGGTCATACAATGCAGCCGATTTTATTCATTCATCTCAAACTCAGTTGAAAATTCTTTCTGCAAAATAATAAATAATTTTAATACAGCGAAATATATGCAATATAAATTATATTCCTACATTTTAAAATTAATAATTATTTTTATGTTTATAATTAAACATTGTCCATTGATTGTTGTTGATTATGTATTTTTTAGCTCATAAGAGAATAATAAATTCAAGATTTTTAGCGTTTCTAGAAATTTGTTTTATCAAAATGTGCAAGGATTATTCTTCAGGCTTCGGGGAGTCAATAGAATATTTCTATTTTGTCAGCCATCCATTGTAGTGTAGACAGTGACTGTTGTATCTCGTAGTAAATGTGCACATGGAAGTCCAACAAATTACCATAATACCAGTCATATTTGAGATATTTTTGGCAATTTGTTGGTCTCCCGCATTACACTAGCTCACTGAAGCTGTTGGCACTGTTCCTACTAATCAGTAAGGTTGACACATAAACACTTACCTATTATCCCATCTCCATTTGGCAACAGGGGTCACATGTATCACATTATCTTCAGTATCATGACACCGCATTTCTTGGTTACACTGGATTCAACATTAAACGTTTCTCCTAGTTTGGTCATATGATGGTGCCGATTTTATTTATTCATCTCAAGTTAACTTGAAAATTCATTCTACAAAACACAAATATTATTAATACAGGGAAATATTATATGCAAGAAAATTCTGCTTCTAACTTTTAAAATTTATATTCATTTAAAATTTTTATTTTTTATAATTTTACGTTCTCCAACCATTCTTGTGAATTAAATGCTTTTTGACACAGAAATGAATAATAAATAAATGTGTTTCGGTTTTTATGGAAAAGTTTTGGGAAACTGACACCAAATATTTCTTCAACCTTCAGGGAGTCAATAAAAGTTTTCTACCTTGCCAGCCCGCCATCGTAGTCTAGTCACTGATAGTTTGATCTGGTAGTAAATGTGCACGTGGAGTTCGACAAATTATCATAATACTAGTTGTATTTGAGATATTAATGGCAAATTGTTGGCCTCCCACGTTACACTATTTTCCGGAAACGTTGGCAATTTTCCTACTAAACACTATTTTTAGCACTTATTAAAAAAAGGGATAAATATAATTACCTATTAAAGGAATGTTCTGGAAATAAGGACTATTTTATTTCAGCAAATGCCACAAGAAATAAACTAGTTTTAGTTAATACTTACTTATTTCTGTATATTTTTTGGTTAGTTTCAAAGAAAAACTTTTACCTAATGTCCATTTTCCAGAAGGGGTCACATATATCACATTATCTTCAATAACGCGACACTGCTTTTCTTTTATACACTGGATTCATCATTGAACGTTGCTTCTAGTTAATATGGTCCAACCAATTTTATTCAATTATCTCAAACTCAGTTAATAATTAATTCTGTAACAAACAATAAACATCATTAATAATGTGAAATATATGCAATAGACATTTTTTCCTTAATTTTAAAATTTATAATTATTTTTATTTTTGTTTAATTATCAATATTCAATATTTCTTGTTAAATATGTGCTTTTAACTCATAAAACATTAAAAAATTAATTATTTTTAGTGTTTCTAGAAATCTTTTCAGTGAAAATATGCCCACATTTACCTACAGCCTGTGGTTAGTCATTAAATATTTTCTACCATATCAGCCCTCAGTCGAAGTCTAGACACAGACCATTATATCTCATAGTAAATGTGCACTAGGAAGCCCAACAAATCACCATAATACCATTCTTATTTCAGATATTTATGGCAAATTGTTGGTCTACCATGTTACACTAGCATCCTGCAGACTTTGGTTCTGGTCCTCCTAAACAGTAAACTTGACACATAATATAACACAAGGAGATAATTATAATTTCCTTAAAAATATTTTCTGTAAATAAGTATTATTTTATTCCAGCAAATGCTGCAGGATACCTAGAAGCTTCAGTTACTTCATGCTAGTTTCAATCCTATTATTGGGTAGTTTCAAATGAAAACTTCTACCTCTTATCTCACCTCCATTTGGCAACAGGAATTACGTTGTTCACATTATTTTCAATATCACGACACCTCATTTCTCGTGTACGCTGGATTCAACATTAATAGTTTCTCCTAGTTTGGTCATACAATGCAGCCGATTTTATTCATTCATCTCAAACTGAGTTGAAAATTCTTTCTGCAAAATAATAAATAATTTTAATACAGCGAAATATATGCAATATAAATTATATTCCTACATTTTAAAATTAATAATTATTTTTGTGTTTATAATTAAATATTGTCCATTGATTGTTGTTGATTATGTATTTTTTAGCTCATAAGAGAATAATAAATTCATGATTTTTAGCGTTTCTAGAAATTTGTTTTATCAAAATGTGCAAGCATTATTCTTCAGGCTTCGGGGAGTCAATAGAATATTTCTATTTTGTCAGCCATCCATTGTAGTGTAGACAGTGACTGTTGTATCTCGTAGTAAATGTGCACATGGAAGTCCAACAAATTACCATAATACCAGTCATATTTGAGATATTTTTGGCAATTTGTTGGTCTCCCGCATTACACTAGCTCACTGAAGCCGTTGGCACTGTTCCTACTAATCAGTAAGGTTGACACATAAACACTTACCTATTATCCCATCTCCATTTGGCAACAGGGGTCACATGTATCACATTATCTTCAGTATCATGACACCGCATTTCTTGGTTACACTGGATTCAACATTAAACGTTTCTCCTAGTTTGGTCATATGATGGTGCCGATTTTATTTATTCATCTCAAGTTAACTTGAAAATTCATTCTACAAAACACAATAAATATTATTAATACAGGGAAATATTATATGCAAGAAAATTCTGCTTCTAACTTTTAAAATTTATATTCATTTAAAATTTTTATTTTTTATAATTTTACGTTCTCCAACCATTCTTGTGAATTAAATGCTTTTTGACACAGAAATGAATAATAAATAAATGTGTTTCGATTTTTATGGAAAAGTTTTGGGAAACTGACACCAAATATTTCTTCAACCTTCAGGGAGTCAATAAAAGTTTTCTACCTTGCCAGCCCGCCATCGTAGTCTAGTCACTGATAGTTTGATCTGGTAGTAAATGTGCACGTGGAGTTCGACAAATTATCATAATACTAGTTGTATTTGAGATATTTATGGCAAATTGTTGGCCTCCCACGTTACACTATTTTCCGGAAACGTTGGCAATTTTCCTACTAAACACTATTTTTAGCACTTATTAAAAAAAGGGATAAATATAATTACCTATTAAAGGAATGTTCTGGAAATAAGGACTATTTTATTTCAGCAAATGCCACAAGAAATAAACTAGTTTTAGTTAATACTTACTTATTTCTGTACATTTTTTGGTTAGTTTCAAAGAAAAACTTTTACCTAACGTCCATTTTCCAGAAGGGGTCACATATATCACATTATCTTCAATAACGCGACACTGCTTTTCTTTTATACACTGGATTCATCATTGAACGTTGCTTCTAGTTAATATGGTCCAACCAATTTTATTCAATTATCTCAAACTCAGTTAATAATTAATTCTGCAACAAACAATAAACATCATTAATAATGTGAAATATATGCAATAGACATTTTTTCCTTAATTTTAAAATTTATAATTATTTTTATTTTTGTTTAATTATCAATATTCAATATTTCTTGGTAAATATGTGCTTTTAACTCATAAAACATTAAAAAATTAATTATTTTTAGTGTTTCTAGAAGTCTTTTCAGTGAAAATATGCCCACATTTACCTACAGCCTGTGGTTAGTCATTAAATATTTTCTACCATGTCAGCCCTCAGTCGAAGTCTAGACACAGACCATTATATCTCATAGTAAATGTGCACTAGGAAGCCCAACAAATCACCATAATACCATTCTTAATTCAGATATTTATGGCAAATTGTTGGTCTACCATGTTACACTAGCATCCTGCAGACTTTGGTTCTGGTCGTCCTAAACAGTAAACTTGACACATAATATAACACAAGGAGATAATTATAATTTCCTTAAAAATATTTTCTGTAAATAAGTATTATTTTATTCCAGCAAATGCTGCAGGATACCTAGAAGCTTCAGTTAATACATGCTAGTTTCAATCCTATTTATGGGTAGTTTCAAATGGAAACTTCTACCTCTTATCTCACCCCCATTTGGCAACAGGAATTACGTTGTTCACATTATTTTCAATATCACGACACCTCATTTCTCGTGTACGCTGGATTCAACATTAATTGTTTCTCCTAGTTTGGTCATACAATGCAGCCGATTTTATTCATTCATCTCAAACTGAGTTGAAAATTCTTTCTGCAAAATAATAAATAATTTTAATACAGCGAAATATATGCAATATAAATTATATTCCTACATTTTAAAATTAATAATTATTTTTATGTTTATAATTAAACATTTTCCATTGATTGTTGTTGATTATGTATTTTTTAGCTCATAAGAGAATAATAAATTCAAGATTTTTAGCGTTTCTAGAAATTTGTTTTATCAAAATGTGCAAGCATTATTCTTCAGGCTTCGGGGAGTCAATAGAATATTTCTATTTTGTCAGCCATCCATTGTAGTGTAGACAGTGACTGTTGTATCTCGTAGTAAATGTGCACATGGAAGTCCAACAAATTACCATAATACCAGTCATATTTGAGATATTTTTGGCAATTTGTTGGTCTCCCGCATTACACTAGCTCAATGAAGCCGTTGGCACTGTTCCTACTAATCAGTAAGGTTGACACATAAACACTTACCTATTATCCCATCTCCATTTGGCAACAGGGGTCACATGTATCACATTATCTTCAGTATCATGACACCGCATTTCTTGGTTACACTGGATTCAACATTAAACGTTTCTCCTAGTTTGGTCATATGATGGTGCCGATTTTATTCATTTATCTCAAATTAACTTGAAAATTCATTCTACAAAACACAATAAATATTATTAATACAGGGAAATATTATATGCAAGAAAATTCTGTTTCTAACTTTTAAAATTTATATTCATTTAAAATTTTTATTTTTTATAATTTTACGTTCTCCAACCATTCTTGTGAATTAAATGCTTTTTGACACAGAAATGAATAATAAATAAATGTGTTTCGGTTTTTATGGAAAAGTTTTGGGAAACTGACACCAAATATTTCTTCAACCTTCAGGGAGTCAATAAAAGTTTTCTACCTTGCCAGCCCGCCATCGTAGTCTAGTCACTGATAGTTTGATCTGGTAGTAAATGTGCACGTGGAGTTCGACAAATTATCATAATACTAGTTGTATTTGAGATATTTATGGCAAATTGTTGGCCTCCCACGTTACACTATTTTCCGGAAACGTTGGCAATTTTCCTACTAAACACTATTTTTAGCACTTATTAAAAAAAGGGATAAATATAATTACCTATTAAAGGAATGTTCTGGAAATAAGGACTATTTTATTTCAGCAAATGCCACAAGAAATAAACTAGTTTTAGTTAATACTTACTTATTTCTGTACATTTTTTGGTTAGTTTCAAAGAAAAACTTTTACCTAACGTCCATTTTCCAGAAGGGGTCACATATATCACATTATCTTCAATAACGCGACACTGCTTTTCTTTTATACACTGGATTCATCATTGAACGTTGCTTCTAGTTAATATGGTCCAACCAATTTTATTCAATTATCTCAAACTCAGTTAATAATTAATTCTGCAACAAACAATAAACATCATTAATAATGTGAAATATAAGCAATAGACATTTTTTCCTTAATTTTAAAATTTATAATTATTTTTATTTTTGTTTAATTATCAATATTCAATATTTCTTGGTAAATATGTGCTTTTAACTCATAAAACATTAAAAAATTAATTATTTTTAGTGTTTCTAGAAATCTTTTCAGTGAAAATATGCCCACATTTACCTACAGCCTGTGGTTAGTCATTAAATATTTTCTACCATATCAGCCCTCAGTCGAAGTCTAGACACAGACCATTATATCTCATAGTAAATGTGCACTAGGAAGCCCAACAAATCACCATAATACCATTCTTATTTCAGATATTTATGGCAAATTGTTGGTCTACCATGTTACACTAGCATCCTGCAGACTTTGGTTCTGGTCCTCCTAAACAGTAAACTTGACACATAATATAACACAAGGAGATAATTATAATTTCCTTAAAAATATTTTCTGTAAATAAGTATTATTTTATTCCAGCAAATGCTGCAGGATACCTAGAAGCTTCAGTTACTACATGCTAGTTTCAATCCTATTATTGGGTAGTTTCAAATGAAAACTTCTACCTCTTATCTCACCTCCATTTGGCAACAGGAATTACGTTGTTCACATTATTTTTCAATATCACGACACCTCATTTCTCATGTACGCTGGATTCAACATTAATAGTATCTCCTAGTTTGGTCATACAATGCAGCCGATTTTATTCATTTATCTCAAACTCAGTTGAAAATTCTTTCTGCAAAATAATAAATAATTTTAATACAGCGAAATATATGCAATATAAATTATATTCCTACATTTTAAAATTAATAATTATTTTTATGTTTATAATTAAACATTGTCCATTGATTGTTGTTGATTATGTATTTTTTAGCTCATAAGAGAATAATAAATTCAAGATTTTTAGCGTTTCTAGAAATTTGTTTTATCAAAATGTGCAAGGATTATTCTTCAGGCTTCGGGGAGTCAATAGAATATTTCTATTTTGTCAGCCATCCATTGTAGTGTAGACAGTGACTGTTGTATCTCGTAGTAAATGTGCACATGGAAGTCCAACAAATTACCATAATACCAGTCATATTTGAGATATTTTTGGCAATTTGTTGGTCTCCCGCATTACACTAGCTCACTGAAGCCGTTGGCACTGTTCCTACTAATCAGTAAGGTTGACACATAAACACTTACCTATTATCCCATCTCCATTTGGCAACAGGGGTCACATGTATCACATTATCTTCAGTATCATGACACCGCATTTCTTGGTTACACTGGATTCAACATTAAACGTTTCTCCTAGTTTGGTCATATGATGGTGCCGATTTTATTTATTCATCTCAAGTTAACTTGAAAATTCATTCTACAAAACACAAATATTATTAATACAGGGAAATATTATATGCAAGAAAATTCTGCTTCTAACTTTTAAAATTTATATTCATTTAAAATTTTTATTTTTTATAATTTTAAGTTCTCCAACCATTCTTGTGAATTAAATGCTTTTTGACACAGAAATGAATAATAAATAAATGTGTTTCGGTTTTTATGGAAAAGTTTTGGGAAACTGACACCAAATATTTCTTCAACCTTCAGGGAGTCAATAAAAGTTTTCTACCTTGCCAGCCCGCCATCGTAGTCTAGTCACTGATAGTTTGATCTGGTAGTAAATGTGCACGTGGAGTTCGACAAATTATCATAATACTAGTTGTATTTGAGATATTAATGGCAAATTGTTGGCCTCCCACGTTACACTATTTTCCGGAAACGTTGGCAATTTTCCTACTAAACACTATTTTTAGCACTTATTAAAAAAAGGGATAAATATAATTACCTATTAAAGGAATGTTCTGGAAATAAGGACTATTTTATTTCAGCAAATGCCACAAGAAATAAACTAGTTTTAGTTAATACTTACTTATTTCTGTATATTTTTTGGTTAGTTTCAAAGAAAAACTTTTACCTAACGTCCATTTTCCAGAAGGGGTCACATATATCACATTATCTTCAATAACGCGACACTGCTTTTCTTTTATACACTGGATTCATCATTGAACGTTGCTTCTAGTTAATATGGTCCAACCAATTTTATTCAATTATCTCAAACTCAGTTAATAATTAATTCTGCAACAAACAATAAACATCATTAATAATGTGAAATATATGCAATAGACATTTTTTCCTTAATTTTAAAATTTATAATTATTTTCATTTTTGTTTAATTATCAATATTCAATATTTCTTGGTAAATATGTGCTTTTAACTCATAAAACATTAAAAAATTAATTATTTTTAGTGTTTCTAGAAATCTTTTCAGTGAAAATATGCCCACATTTACCTACAGCCTGTGGTTAGTCATTAAATATTTTCTACCATGTCAGCCCTCAGTCGAAGTCTAGACACAGACCATTATATCTCATAGTAAATGTGCACTAGGAAGCCCAACAAATCACCATAATACCATTCTTATTTCAGATATTTATGGCAAATTGTTGGTCTACCATGTTACACTAGCATCCTGCAGACTTTGGTTCTGGTCCTCCTAAACAGTAAACTTGACACATAATATAACACAAGGAGATAATTATAATTTCCTTAAAAATATTTTCTGTAAATAAGTATTATTTTATTCCAGCAAATGCTGCAGGATACCTAGAAGCTTCAGTTACTACATGCTAGTTTCAATCCTATTATTGGGTAGTTTCAAATGAAAACTTCTACCTCTTATCTCACCTCCATTTGGCAACAGGAATTACGTTGTTCACATTATTTTCAATATCACGACACCTCATTTCTCGTGTACGCTGGATTCAACATTAATAGTTTCTCCTAGTTTGGTCATACAATGCAGCCGATTTTATTCATTCATCTCAAACTGAGTTGAAAATTCTTTCTGCAAAATAATAAATAATTTTAATACAGCGAAATATATGCAATATAAATTATATTCCTACATTTTAAAATTAATAATTATTTTTGTGTTTATAATTAAACATTGTCCATTGATTGTTGTTGATTATGTATTTTTTAGCTCATAAGAGAATAATAAATTCATGATTTTTAGCGTTTCTAGAAATTTGTTTTATCAAAATGTGCAAGCATTATTCTTCAGGCTTCGGGGAGTCAATAGAATAATTCTATTTTGTCAGCCATCCATTGTAGTGTAGACAGTGACTGTTGTATCTCGTAGTAAATGTGCACATGGAAGTCCAACAAATTACCATAATACCAGTCATATTTGAGATATTTTTGGCAATTTGTTGGTCTTCCGCATTACACTAGCCCACTGAAGCCGTTGGCACTGTTCCTACTAATCAGTAAGGTTGACACATAAACACTTACCTATTATCCCATCTCCATTTGGCAACAGGGGTCACATGTATCACATTATCTTCAGTATCATGACACCGCATTTCTTGGTTACACTGGATTCAACATTAAACGTTTCTCCTAGTTTGGTCATATGATGGTGCCGATTTTATTTATTCATCTCAAGTTAACTTGAAAATTCATTCTACAAAACACAATAAATATTATTAATACAGGGAAATATTATATGCAAGAAAATTCTGCTTCTAACTTTTAAAATTTATATTCATTTAAAATTTTTATTTTTTATAATTTTACGTTCTCCAACCATTCTTGTGAATTAAATGCTTTTTGACACAGAAATGAATAATAAATAAATGTGTTTCGGTTTTTATGGAAAAATTTTGGGAAACTGACACCAAATATTTCTTCAACCTTCAGGGAGTCAATAAAAGTTTTCTACCTTGCCAGCCCGCCATCGTAGTCTAGTCACTGATAGTTTGATCTGGTAGTAAATGTGCACGTGGAGTTCGACAAATTATCATAATACTAGTTGTATTTGAGATATTTATGGCAAATTGTTGGCCTCCCACGTTACACTATTTTCCGGAAACGTTGGCAATTTTCCTACTAAACACTATTTTTAGCACTTATTAAAAAAAGGGATAAATATAATTACCTATTAAAGGAATGTTCTGGAAATAAGGACTATTTTATTTCAGCAAATGCCACAAGAAATAAACTAGTTTTAGTTAATACTTACTTATTTCTGTACATTTTTTGGTTAGTTTCAAAGAAAAACTTTTACCTAACGTCCATTTTCCAGAAGGGGTCACATATATCACATTATCTTCAATAACGCGACACTGCTTTTCTTTTATACACTGGATTCATCATTGAACGTTGCTTGTAGTTAATATGGTCCAACCAATTTTATTCAATTATCCCGAACTCAGTTAATAATTAATTCTGCAACAAACAATAAACATCATTAATAATGTGAAATATATGCAATAGACATTTTTTCCTTAATTTTAAAATTTATAATTATTTTTATTTTTGTTTATTTATCAATATTCAATATTTCTTGGTAAATATGTGCTTTTAACTCATAAAACATTAAAAAATTAATTATTTTTAGTGTTTCTAGAAGTCTTTTCAGTGAAAATATTCCCACATTTACCTACAGCCTGTGGTTAGTCATTAAATATTTTCTACCATGTCAGCCCTCAGTCGAAGTCTAGACACAGACCATTATATCTCATAGTAAATGTGCACTAGGAAGCCCAACAAATCACCATAATACCATTCTTATTTCAGATATTTATGGCAAATTGTTGGTCTACCATGTTACACTAGCATCCTGCAGACTTTGGTTCTGGTCCTCCTAAACAGTAAACTTGACACATAATATAACACAAGGAGATAATTATAATTTCCTTAAAAATATTTTCTGTAAATAAGTATTATTTTATTCCAGCAAATGCTGCAGGATACCTAGAAGCTTCAGTTAATACATGCTAGTTTCAATCCTATTTATGGGTAGTTTCAAATGGAAACTTCTACCTCTTATCTCACCCCCATTTGGCAACAGGAATTACGTTGTTCACATTATTTTCAATATCACGACACCTCATTTCTCGTGTACGCTGGATTCAACATTAATTGTTTCTCCTAGTTTGGTCATACAATGCAGCCGATTTTATTTATTCATCTCAAACTGAGTTGAAAATTCTTTCTGCAAAATAATAAATAATTTTAATACAGCGAAATATATGCAATATAAATTATATTCCTACATTTTAAAATTAATAATTATTTTTATGTTTATAATTAAACATTTTCCATTGATTGTTGTTGATTATGTATTTTTTAGCTCATAAGAGAATAATAAATTCAAGATTTTTAGCGTTTCTAGAAATTTGTTTTATCAAAATGTGCAAGCATTATTCTTCAGGCTTCGGGAGTCAATAGAATATTTCTATTTTGTCAGCCATCCATTGTAGTGTAGACAGTGACTGTTGTATCTCGTAGTAAATGTGCACATGGAAGTCCAACAAATTACCATAATACCAGTCATATTTGAGATATTTTTGGCAATTTGTTGGTCTCCCGCATTACACTAGCTCACTGAAGCCGTTGGCACTGTTCCTACTAATCAGTAAGGTTGACACATAAACACTTACCTATTATCCCATCTCCATTTGGCAACAGGGGTCACATGTATCACATTATCTTCAGTATCATGACACCGCATTTCTTGGTTACACTGGATTCAACATTAAACGTTTCTCCTAGTTTGGTCATATGATGGTGCCGATTTTATTCATTTATCTCAAATTAACTTGAAAATTCATTCTACAAAACACAATAAATATTATTAATACAGGGAAATATTATATGCAAGAAAATTCTGTTTCTAACTTTTAAAATTTATATTCATTTAAAATTTTTATTTTTTATAATTTTACGTTCTCCAACCATTCTTGTGAATTAAATGCTTTTTGACACAGAAATGAATAATAAATAAATGTGTTTCGGTTTTTATGGAAAAGTTTTGGGAAACTGACACCAAATATTTCTTCAACCTTCAGGGAGTCAATAAAAGTTTTCTACCTTGCCAGCCCGCCATCGTAGTCTAGTCACTGATAGTTTGATCTGGTAGTAAATGTGCACGTGGAGTCCAACAAATTATCATAATACCAGTTGTATTTGAGATATTTATGGAAAATTGTTGGCCTCCCACGTTACACTATTTTCCGGAAATGTTGGCAATTTTCCTACTAAACACTATTTTTAGGACTTATTAAAAAAAGGGATAAATATAATTACCTATTAAAGGAATGTTCTGGAAATAAGGACTATTTTATTTCAGCAAATGCCACAAGAAATAAACTAGTTTTAGTTAATACTTACTTATTTCTGTACATTTTTTGGTTAGTTTCAAAGAAAAACTTTTACCTAACGTCCATTTTCCAGAAGGGGTCACATATATCACATTATCTTCAATAACGCGACACTGCTTTTCTTTTATACACTGGATTCATCATTGAACGTTGCTTCTAGTTAATATGGTCCAACCAATTTTATTCAATTATCTCAAACTCAGTTAATAATTAATTCTGTAACAAACAATAAACATCATTAATAATGTGAAATATATGCAATAGACATTTTTTCCTTAATTTTAAAATTTATAATTATTTTTATTTTTGTTTAATTATCAATATTCAATATTTCTTGTTAAATATGTGCTTTTAACTCATAAAACATTAAAAAATTAATTATTTTTAGTGTTTCTAGAAATCTTTTCAGTGAAAATATGCCCACATTTACCTACAGCCTGTGGTTAGTCATTAAATATTTTCTACCATATCAGCCCTCAGTCGAAGTCTAGACACAGACCATTATATCTCATAGTAAATGTGCACTAGGAAGCCCAACAAATCACCATAATACCATTCTTATTTCAGATATTTATGGCAAATTGTTGGTCTACCATGTTACACTAGCATCCTGCAGACTTTGGTTCTGGTCCTCCTAAACAGTAAACTTGACACATAATATAACACAAGGAGATAATTATAATTTCCTTAAAAATATTTTCTGTAAATAAGTATTATTTTATTCCAGCAAATGCTGCAGGATACCTAGAAGCTTCAGTTAATACATGCTAGTTTCAATCCTATTATTGGGTAGTTTCAAATGAAAACTTCTACCTCTTATCTCACCTCCATTTGGCAACAGGAATTACGTTGTTCACATTATTTTCAATATCGTGACACCTCATTTCTCGTGTACGCTGGATTCAACATTAATAGTTTCTCCTAGTTTGGTCATACAATGCAGCCGATTTTATTCATTCATCTCAAACTGAGTTGAAAATTCTTTCTGCAAAATAATAAATAATTTTAATACAGCGAAATATATGCAATATAAATTATATTCCTACATTTTAAAATTAATAATTATTTTTATGTTTATAATTAAACATTGTCCATTGATTGTTGTTGATTATGTATTTTTTAGCTCATAATAGAATAATAAATTCAAGATTTTTAGCGTTTCTAGAAATTTGTTTTATCAAAATATGCAAGCATTATTCTTCAGGCTTCGGGGAGTCAATAGAATATTTCTATTTTGTCAGCCATCCATTGTAGTGTAGACAGTGACTGTTGTATCTCGTAGTAAATGTGCACATGGAAGTCCAACAAATTACCATAATACCAGTCATATTTGAGATATTTTTGGCAATTTGTTGGTCTCCCGCATTACACTAGCTCACTGAAGCCGTTGGCACTGTTCCTACTAATCAGTAAGGTTGACACATAAACACTTACCTATTATCCCATCTCCATTTGGCACCAGGGGTCACATGTATCACATTATCTTCAGTATCATGACACCGCATTTCTTGGTTACACTGGATTCAACATTAAACGTTTCTCCTAGTTTGGTCATATCATGGTGCCGATTTTATTCATTCATCTCAAATTAACTTGAAAATTCATTCTACAAAACACAATAAATATTATTAATACAGGGAAATATTATATGCAAGAAAATTGTGTTTCTAACTTTTAAAATTTATATTCATTTAAAATTTTTATTTTTTATAATTTTACGTTCTCCAACCATTCTTGTGAATTAAATGCTTTTTGACACAGAAATGAATAATAAATAAATGTGTTTCGGTTTTTATGGAAAAGTTTTGGGAAACTGACACCAAATATTTCTTCAACCTTCAGGGAGTCAATAAAAGTTTTCTACCTTGCCAGCCCGCCATCGTAGTCTAGTCACTGATAGTTTGATCTGGTAGTAAATGTGCACGTGGAGTCCAACAAATTATCATAATACCAGTTGTATTTGAGATATTTATGGAAAATTGTTGGCCTCCCACGTTACACTATTTTCCGGAAACGTTGGCAATTTTCCTACTAAACACTATTTTTAGCACTTATTAAAAAAAGGGATAAATATAATTACCTATTAAAGGAATGTTCTGGAAATAAGGACTATTTTATTTCAGCAAATGCCACAAGAAATAAACTAGTTTTAGTTAATACTTACTTAATTCTGTACATTTTTTGGTTAGTTTCAAAGAAAAACTTTTACCTATTATCTAACGTCCATTTTCCAGAAGGGGTCACATATATCACATTATCTTCAATAACGCGACACTGCTTTTCTTTTATACACTGGATTCATCATTGAACGTTGCTTCTAGTTAATATGGTCCAACCAATTTTATTCAATTATCTCAAACTCAGTTAATAATTAATTCTGCAACAAACAATAAACATCATTAATAATGTGACATATATATGCAATAGACATTTTTTCCTAAATTTTAAAATTTATAATTATTTTTATTTTTGTTTAATTATCAATATTCAATATTTCTTGGTAAATATGTGCTTTTAACACATAAAACATTAAAAAATTAATTATTTTTAGTGTTTCTAGAAATCTTTTCAGTGAAAATATGCCCACATTTACCTACAGCCTGTGGTTAGTCATTAAATATTTTCTACCATGTCAGCCCTCAGTCGAAGTCTAGACACAGACCATTATATCTCATAGTAAATGTGCACTAGGAAGCCCAACAAATCAACATAATACCATTCTTATTTCAGATATTTATGGCAAATTGTTGGTCTACCATGTTACACTAGCATCCTGCAGACTTTGGTTCTGGTCCTCCTAAACAGTAAACTTGACACATAATATAACACAAGGAGATAATTATAATTTCCTTAAAAATATTTTCTGTAAATAAGTATTATTTTATTCCAGCAAATGCTGCAGGATACCTAGAAGCTTCAGTTAATACATGCTAGTTTCAATCCTATTATTGGGTAGTTTCAATTGAAAACTTCTACCTCTTATCTCACCTCCATTTGGCAACAGGAATTATGTTGTTCACATTATTTTCAATATCACGACACCTCATTTCTCGTGTACGCTGGATTCAACATTAATTGTTTCTCCTAGTTTGGTCATACAATGCAGCCGATTTTATTCATTCATCTCAAACTGAGTTGAAAATTCTTTCTGCAAAATAATAAATAATTTTAATACAGCGAAATATATGCAATATAAATTATATTCCTACATTTTAAAATTAATAATTATTTTTATGTTTATAATTAAACATTGTCCATTGATTGTTGTTGATTATGTATTTTTTAGCTCATAAGAGAATAATAAATTCAAGATTTTTAGCGTTTCTAGAAATTTGTTTTATCAAAATGTGCAAGCATTATTCTTCAGGCTTCGGGGAGTCAATAGAATATTTCTATTTTGTCAGCCATCCATTGTAGTGTAGACAGTGACTGTTGTATCTCGTAGTAAATGTGCACATGGAAGTCCAACAAATTACCATAATACCAGTCATATTTGAGATATTTTTGGCAATTTGTTGGTCTCCCGCATTACACTAGCTCACTGAAGCCGTTGGCACTGTTCCTACTAATCAGTAAGGTTGACACATAAACACTTACCTATTATCCCATCTCCATTTGGCAACAGGGGTCACATGTATCACATTATCTTCAGTATCATGACACCGCATTTCTTGGTTACACTGGATTCAACATTAAACGTTTCTCCTAGTTTGGTCATATGATGGGGCCAATTTTATTCATTCATCTCAAATTTAACTTGAAAATTCATTCTACAAAACACAATAAATATTATTAAAACAGGTAAATATTATATGCAAGAAAATTCTGTTTCTAACTTTTAAAATTTATATTCATTTAAAATTTTTATTTTTTATAATTTTACGTTCTCCAACCATTCTTGTGAATTAAATGCTTTTTGACACAGAAATGAATAATAAATAAATGTGTTTCGGTTTTTATGGAAAAGTTTTGGGAAACTGACACCAAATATTTCTTCAACCTTCGGGGAGTCAATAAATTTTTCTACCTTGCCAGCCCGCCATCGTAGTCTAGTCACTGATAGTTTGATCTGGTAGTAAATGTACACGTGGAGTCCAACAAATTATCATAATACCAGTCGTATTTGAGCTATTTATGGCAAATTGTTGGCCTCCCACGTTACACTATTTTCCGGAAACGTTGGCAATTTTCCTACTAAACACTATTTTTAGCACTTATTAAAAAAAGGGATAAATATAATTTACCTATTAAAGGAATGTTCTGGAAATAAGGACTATTTTATTTCAGCAAATGCCACAAGAAATAAACTAGTTTTAGTTAATACTTACTTATTTCTGTATATTTTTTGGTTAGTTTCAAAGAAAAACTTTTACCTAATGTCCATTTTCCAGAAGGGGTCACATATATCACATTATCTTCAATAACGCGACACTGCTTTTCTTTTATACACTGGATTCATCATTGAACGTTGCTTCTAGTTAATATGGTCCAACCAATTTTATTCAATTATCTCAAACTCAGTTAATAATTAATTCTGCAACAAACAATAAACATCATTAATAATGTGAAATATATGCAATAGACATTTTTTCCTTAATTTTAAAATTTATAATTATTTTTATTTTTGTTTAATTATCAATATTCAATATTTCTTGGTAAATATGTGCTTTTAACTCATAAAACATTAAAAAATTAATTATTTTTAGTGTTTCTAGAAATCTTTTCAGTGAAAATATGCCCACATTTACCTACAGCCTGTGGTTAGTCAATAAATATTTTCTACCATGTCAGCCCTCAGTCGAAGTCTAGACACAGACCATTATATCTCATAGTAAATGTGCACTAGGAAGCCCAACAAATCACCATAATACCATTCTTATTTCAGATATTTATGGCAAATTGTTGGTCTACCATGTTACACTAGCATCCTGCAGACTTTGGTTCTGTCCTCCTAAACAGTAAACTTGACACATAATATAACACAAGGAGATAATTATAATTTCCTTAAAAATATTTTCTGTAAATAAGTATTATTTTATTCCAGCAAATGCTGCAGGATACCTAGAAGCTTCAGTTAATACATGCTAGTTTCAATCCTATTATTGGGTAGTTTCAAATGAAAACTTCTACCTCTTATCTCACCTCCATTTGGCAACAGGAATTACGTTGTTCACATTATTTTCAATATCGTGACACCTCATTTCTCGTGTACGCTGGATTCAACATTAATAGTTTCTCCTAGTTTGGTCATACAATGCAGCCGATTTTATTCATTCATCTCAAACTGAGTTGAAAATTCTTTCTGCAAAATAATAAATAATTTTAATACAGCGAAATATATGCAATATAAATTATATTCCTACATTTTAAAATTAATAATTATTTTTATGTTTATAATTAAACATTGTCCATTGATTGTTGTTGATTATGTATTTTTTAGCTCATAAGAGAATAATAAATTCAAGATTTTTAGCGTTTCTAGAAATTTGTTTTATCAAAATATGCAAGCATTATTCTTCAGGCTTCGGGGAGTCAATAGAATATTTCTATTTTGTCAGCCATCCATTGTAGTGTAGACAGTGACTGTTGTATCTCGTAGTAAATGTGCACATGGAAGTCCAACAAATTACCATAATACCAGTCATATTTGAGATATTTTTGGCAATTTGTTGGTCTCCCGCATTACACTAGCTCACTGAAGCCGTTGGCACTGTTCCTACTAATCAGTAAGGTTGACACATAAACACTTACCTATTATCCCATCTCCATTTGGCAACAGGGGTCACATGTATCACATTATCTTCAGTATCATGACACCGCATTTCTTGGTTACACTGGATTCAACATTAAACGTTTCTCCTAGTTTGGTCATATGATGGTGCCGATTTTATTCATTTATCTCAAATTAACTTGAAAATTCATTCTACAAAACACAATAAATATTATTAATACAGGGAAATATTATATGCAAGAAAATTCTGTTTCTAACTTTTAAAATTTATATTCATTTAAAATTTTTATTTTTTATAATTTTACGTTCTCCAACCATTCTTGTGAATTAAATGCTTTTTGACACAGAAATGAATAATAAATAAATGTGTTTCGGTTTTTATGGAAAAGTTTTGGGAAACTGACACCAAATATTTCTTCAACCTTCAGGGAGTCAATAAAAGTTTTCTACCTTGCCAGCCCGCCATCGTAGTCTAGTCACTGATAGTTTGATCTGGTAGTAAATGTGCACGTGGAGTCCAACAAATTATCATAATACCAGTTGTATTTGAGATACTTATGGAAAATTGTTGGCCTCCCACGTTACACTATTTTCCGGAAATGTTGGCAATTTTCCTACTAAACACTATTTTTAGCACTTATTAAAAAAAGGGATAAATATAATTACCTATTAAAGGAATGTTCTGGAAATAAGGACTATTTTATTTCAGCAAATGCCACAAGAAATAAACTAGTTTTAGTTAATACTTACTTATTTCTGTACATTTTTTGGTTAGTTTCAAAGAAAAACTTTTACCTAACGTCCATTTTCCAGAAGGGGTCACATATATCACATTATCTTCAATAACGCGACACTGCTTTTCTTTTATACACTGGATTCATCATTGAACGTTGCTTCTAGTTAATATGGTCCAACCAATTTTATTCAATTATCTCAAACTCAGTTAATAATTAATTCTGTAACAAACAATAAACATCATTAATAATGTGAAATATATGCAATAGACATTTTTTCCTTAATTTTAAAATTTATAATTATTTTTATTTTTGTTTAATTATCAATATTCAATATTTCTTGTTAAATATGTGCTTTTAACTCATAAAACATTAAAAAATTAATTATTTTTAGTGTTTCTAGAAATCTTTTCAGTGAAAATATGCCCACATTTACCTACAGCCTGTGGTTAGTCATTAAATATTTTCTACCATATCAGCCCTCAGTCGAAGTCTAGACACAGACCATTATATCTCATAGTAAATGTGCACTAGGAAGCCCAACAAATCACCATAATACCATTCTTATTTCAGATATTTATGGCAAATTGTTGGTCTACCATGTTACACTAGCATCCTGCAGACTTTGGTTCTGGTCCTCCTAAACAGTAAACTTGACACATAATATAACACAAGGAGATAATTATAATTTCCTTAAAAATATTTTCTGTAAATAAGTATTATTTTATTCCAGCAAATGCTGCAGGATACCTAGAAGCTTCAGTTACTACATGCTAGTTTCAATCCTATTATTGGGTAGTTTCAAATGAAAACTTCTACCTCTTATCTCACCTCCATTTGGCAACAGGGATTACGTTGTTCACATTATTTTTCAATATCACGACACCTCATTTCTCATGTACGCTGGATTCAACATTAATAGTTTCTCCTAGTTTGGTCATACAATGCAGCCGATTTTATTCATTCATCTCAAACTCAGTTGAAAATTCTTTCTGCAAAATAATAAATAATTTTAATACAGCGAAATATATGCAATATAAATTATAATCCTACATTTTAAAATTAATAATTATTTTTATGTTTATAATTAAACATTGTCCATTGATTGTTGTTGATTATGTATTTTTTAGCTCATAAGAGAATAATAAATTCAAGATTTTTAGCGTTTCTAGAAATTTGTTTTATCAAAATGTGCAAGGATTATTCTTCAGGCTTCGGGGAGTCAATAGAATATTTCTATTTTGTCAGCCATCCATTGTAGTGTAGACAGTGACTGTTGTATCTCGTAGTAAATGTGCACATGGAAGTCCAACAAATTACCATAATACCAGTCATATTTGAGATATTTTTGGCAATTTGTTGGTCTCCCGCATTACACTAGCTCACTGAAGCCGTTGGCACTGTTCCTACTAATCAGTAAGGTTGACACATAAACACTTACCTATTATCCCATCTCCATTTGGCAACAGGGGTCACATGTATCACATTATCTTCAGTATCATGACACCGCATTTCTTGGTTACACTGGATTCAACATTAAACGTTTCTCCTAGTTTGGTCATATGATGGTGCCGATTTTATTTATTCATCTCAAGTTAACTTGAAAATTCATTCTACAAAACACAAATATTATTAATACAGGGAAATATTATATGCAAGAAAATTCTGCTTCTAACTTTTAAAATTTATATTCATTTAAAATTTTTATTTTTTATAATTTTACGTTCTCCAACCATTCTTGTGAATTAAATGCTTTTTGACACAGAAATGAATAATAAATAAATGTGTTTCGGTTTTTATGGAAAAGTTTTGGGAAACTGACACCAAATATTTCTTCAACCTTCAGGGAGTCAATAAAAGTTTTCTACCTTGCCAGCCCGCCATCGTAGTCTAGTCACTGATAGTTTGATCTGGTAGTAAATGTGCACGTGGAGTTCGACAAATTATCATAATACTAGTTGTATTTGAGATATTAATGGCAAATTATTGGCCTCCCACGTTACACTATTTTCCGGAAACGTTGGCAATTTTCCTACTAAACACTATTTTTAGCACTTATTAAAAAAAGGGATAAATATAATTACCTATTAAAGGAATGTTCTGGAAATAAGGACTATTTTATTTCAGCAAATGCCACAAGAAATAAACTAGTTTTAGTTAATACTTACTTATTTCTGTATATTTTTTGGTTAGTTTCAAAGAAAAACTTTTACCTAACGTCCATTTTCCAGAAGGGGTCACATATATCACATTATCTTCAATAACGCGACACTGCTTTTCTTTTATACACTGGATTCATCATTGAACGTTGCTTCTAGTTAATATGGTCCAACCAATTTTATTCAATTATCTCAAACTCAGTTAATAATTAATTCTGCAACAAACAATAAACATCATTAATAATGTGAAATATATGCAATAGACATTTTTTCCTTAATTTTAAAATTTATAATTATTTTCATTTTTGTTTAATTACCAATATTCAATATTTCTTGGTAAATATGTGCTTTTAACTCATAAAACATTAAAAAATTAATTATTTTTAGTGTTTCTAGAAATCTTTTCAGTGAAAATATGCCCACATTTACCTACAGCCTGTGGTTAGTCATTAAATATTTTCTACCATGTCAGCCCTCAGTCGAAGTCTAGACACAGACCATTATATCTCATAGTAAATGTGCACTAGGAAGCCCAACAAATCACCATAATACCATTCTTATTTCAGATATTTATGGCAAATTGTTGGTCTACCATGTTACACTAGCATCCTGCAGACTTTGGTTCTGGTCCTCCTAAACAGTAAACTTGACACATAATATAACACAAGGAGATAATTATAATTTCCTTAAAAATATTTTCTGTAAATAAGTATTATTTTATTCCAGCAAATGCTGCAGGATACCTAGAAGCTTCAGTTACTACATGCTAGTTTCAATCCTATTATTGGGTAGTTTCAAATGAAAACTTCTACCTCTTATCTCACCTCCATTTGGCAACAGGAATTACGTTGTTCACATTATTTTCAATATCACGACACCTCATTTCTCGTGTACGCTGGATTCAACATTAATAGTTTCTCCTAGTTTGGTCATACAATGCAGCCGATTTTATTCATTCATCTCAAACTGAGTTGAAAATTCTTTCTGCAAAATAATAAATAATTTTAATACAGCGAAATATATGCAATATAAATTATATTCATACATTTTAAAATTAATAATTATTTTTGTGTTTATAATTAAACATTGTCCATTGATTGTTGTTGATTATGTATTTTTTAGCTCATAAGAGAATAATAAATTCATGATTTTTAGCGTTTCTAGAAATTTGTTTTATCAAAATGTGCAAGCATTATTCTTCAGGCTTCGGGGAGTCAATAGAATATTTCTATTTTGTCAGCCATCCATTGTAGTGTAGACAGTGACTGTTGTATCTCGTAGTAAATGTGCACATGGAAGTCCAACAAATTACCATAATACCAGTCATATTTGAGATATTTTTGGCAATTTGTTGGTCTCCCGCATTACACTAGCTCACTGAAGCCGTTGGCACTGTTCCTACTAATCAGTAAGGTTGACACATAAACACTTACCTATTATCCCATCTCCATTTGGCAACAGGGGTCACATGTATCACATTATCTTCAGTATCATGACACCGCATTTCTTGGTTACACTGGATTCAACATTAAACGTTTCTCCTAGTTTGGTCATATGATGGTGCCGATTTTATTTATTCATCTCAAGTTAACTTGAAAATTCATTCTACAAAACACAATAAATATTATTAATACAGGGAAATATTATATGCAAGAAAATTCTGCTTCTAACTTTTAAAATTTATATTCATTTAAAATTTTTATTTTTTATAATTTTACGTTCTCCAACCATTCTTGTGAATTAAATGCTTTTTGACACAGAAATGAATAATAAATAAATGTGTTTCGATTTTTATGGAAAAGTTTTGGGAAACTGACACCAAATATTTCTTCAACCTTCAGGGAGTCAATAAAAGTTTTCTACCTTGCCAGCCCGCCATCGTAGTCTAGTCACTGATAGTTTGATCTGGTAGTAAATGTGCACGTGGAGTTCGACAAATTATCATAATACTAGTTGTATTTGAGATATTTATGGCAAATTGTTGGCCTCCCACGTTACACTATTTTCCGGAAACGTTGGCAATTTTCCTACTAAACACTATTTTTAGCACTTATTAAAAAAAGGGATAAATATAATTACCTATTAAAGGAATGTTCTGGAAATAAGGACTATTTTATTTCAGCAAATGCCACAAGAAATAAACTAGTTTTAGTTAATACTTACTTATTTCTGTACATTTTTTGGTTAGTTTCAAAGAAAAACTTTTACCTAACGTCCATTTTCCAGAAGGGGTCACATATATCACATTATCTTCAATAACGCGACACTGCTTTTCTTTTATACACTGGATTCATCATTGAACGTTGCTTCTAGTTAATATGGTCCAACCAATTTTATTCAATTATCTCAAACTCAGTTAATAATTAATTCTGCAACAAACAATAAACATCATTAATAATGTGAAATATATGCAATAGACATTTTTTCCTTAATTTTAAAATTTATAATTATTTTTATTTTTGTTTAATTATCAATATTCAATATTTCTTGGTAAATATGTGCTTTTAACTCATAAAACATTAAAAAATTAATTGTTTTTAGTGTTTCTAGAAGTCTTTTCAGTGAAAATATGCCCACATTTACCTACAGCCTGTGGTTAGTCATTAAATATTTTCTACCATGTCAGCCCTCAGTCGAAGTCTAGACACAGACCATTATATCTCATAGTAAATGTGCACTAGGAAGCCCAACAAATCACCATAATACCATTCTTATTTCAGATATTTATGGCAAATTGTTGGTCTACCATGTTACACTAGCATCCTGCAGACTTTGGTTCTGGTCCTCCTAAACAGTAAACTTGACACATAATATAACACAAGGAGATAATTATAATTTCCTTAAAAATATTTTCTGTAAATAAGTATTATTTTATTCCAGCAAATGCTGCAGGATACCTAGAAGCTTCAGTTAATACATGCTAGTTTCAATCCTATTTATGGGTAGTTTCAAATGGAAACTTCTACCTCTTATCTCACCCCCATTTGGCAACAGGAATTACGTTGTTCACATTATTTTCAATATCACGACACCTCATTTCTCGTGTACGCTGGATTCAACATTAATTGTTTCTCCTAGTTTGGTCATACAATGCAGCCGATTTTATTCATTCATCTCAAACTGAGTTGAAAATTCTTTCTGCAAAATAATAAATAATTTTAATACAGCGAAATATATGCAATATAAATTATATTCCTACATTTTAAAATTAATAATTATTTTTATGTTTATAATTAAACATTTTCCATTGATTGTTGTTGATTATGTATTTTTTAGCTCATAAGAGAATAATAAATTCAAGATTTTTAGCGTTTCTAGAAATTTGTTTTATCAAAATGTGCAAGCATTATTCTTCAGGCTTCGGGGAGTCAATTGAATATTTCTATTTTGTCAGCCATCCATTGTAGTGTAGACAGTGACTGTTGTATCTCGTAGTAAATGTGCACATGGAAGTCCAACAAATTACCATAATACCAGTCATATTTGAGATATTTTTGGCAATTTGTTGGTCTCCCGCATTACACTAGCTCACTGAAGCCGTTGGCACTGTTCCTACTAATCAGTAAGGTTGACACATAAACACTTACCTATTATCCCATCTCCATTTGGCAACAGGGGTCACATGTATCACATTATCTTCAGTATCATGACACCGCATTTCTTGGTTACACTGGATTCAACATTAAACGTTTCTCCTAGTTTGGTCATATGATGGTGCCGATTTTATTCATTTATCTCAAATTAACTTGAAAATTCATTCTACAAAACACAATAAATATTATTAATACAGGGAAATATTATATGCAAGAAAATTCTGTTTCTAACTTTTAAAATTTATATTCATTTAAAATTTTTATTTTTTATAATTTTACGTTCTCCAACCATTCTTGTGAATTAAATGCTTTTTGACACAGAAATGAATAATAAATAAATGTGTTTCGGTTTTTATGGAAAAGTTTTGGGAAACTGACACCAAATATTTCTTCAACCTTCAGGGAGTCAATAAAAGTTTTCTACCTTGCCAGCCCGCCATCGTAGTCTAGTCACTGATAGTTTGATCTGGTAGTAAATGTGCACGTGGAGTTCGACAAATTATCATAATACTAGTTGTATTTGAGATATTTATGGCAAATTGTTGGCCTCCCACGTTACACTATTTTCCGGAAACGTTGGCAATTTTCCTACTAAACACTATTTTTAGCACTTATTAAAAAAAGGGATAAATATAATTACCTATTAAAGGAATGTTCTGGAAATAAGGACTATTTTATTTCAGCAAATGCCACAAGAAATAAACTAGTTTTAGTTAATACTTACTTATTTCTGTACACTTTTTGGTTAGTTTCAAAGAAAAACTTTTACCTAACGTCCATTTTCCAGAAGGGGTCACATATATCACATTATCTTCAATAACGCGACACTGCTTTTCTTTTATACACTGGATTCATCATTGAACGTTGCTTCTAGTTAATATGGTCCAACCAATTTTATTCAATTATCTCAAACTCAGTTAATAATTAATTCTGCAACAAACAATAAACATCATTAATAATGTGAAATATATGCAATAGACATTTTTTCCTTAATTTTAAAATTTATAATTATTTTTATTTTTGTTTAATTATCAATATTCAATATTTCTTGGTAAACATGTGCTTTTAACTCATAAAACATTAAAAAATTAATTATTTTTAGTGTTTCTAGAAATCTTTTCAGTGAAAATATGCCCACATTTACCTACAGCCTGTGGTTAGTCATTAAATATTTTCTACCATGTCAGCCCTCAGTCGAAGTCTAGACACAGACCATTATATCTCATAGTAAATGTGCACTAGGAAGCCCAACAAATCACCATAATACCATTCTTATTTCAGATATTTATGGCAAATTGTTGGTCTACCATGTTACACTAGCATCCTGCAGACTTTGGTTCTGGTCCTCCTAAACAGTAAACTTGACACATAATATAACACAAGGAGATAATTATAATTTCCTTAAAAATATTTTCTGTAAATAAGTATTATTTTATTCCAGCAAATGCTGCAGGATACCTAGAAGCTTCAGTTAATACATGCTAGTTTCAATCCTATTTATGGGTAGTTTCAAATGGAAACTTCTACCTCTTATCTCACCCCCATTTGGCAACAGGAATTACGTTGTTCACATTATTTTCAATATCACGACACCTCATTTCTCGTGTACGCTGGATTCAACATTAATTGTTTCTCCTAGTTTGGTCATACAATGCAGCCGATTTTATTCATTCATCTCAAACTGAGTTGAAAATTCTTTCTGCAAAATAATAAATAATTTTAATACAGCGAAATATATGCAATATAAATTATATTCCTACATTTTAAAATTAATAATTATTTTTATGTTTATAATTAAACATTTTCCATTGATTGTTGTTGATTATGTATTTTTTAGCTCATAAGAGAATAATAAATTCAAGATTTTTAGCGTTTCTAGAAATTTGTTTTATCAAAATGTGCAAGCATTATTCTTCAGGCTTCGGGGAGTCAATAGAATATTTCTATTTTGTCAGCCATCCATTGTAGTGTAGACAGTGACTGTTGTATCTCGTAGTAAATGTGCACATGGAAGTCCAACAAATTACCATAATACCAGTCATATTTGAGATATTTTTGGCAATTTGTTGGTCTCCCGCATTACACTAGCTCACTGAAGCCGTTGGCACTGTTCCTACTAATCAGTAAGGTTGACACATAAACACTTACCTATTATCCCATCTCCATTTGGCAACAGGGGTCACATGTATCACATTATCTTCAGTATCATGACACCGCATTTCTTGGTTACACTGGATTCAACATTAAACGTTTCTCCTAGTTTGGTCATATGATGGTGCCGATTTTATTCATTTATCTCAAATTAACTTGAAAATTCATTCTACAAAACACAATAAATATTATTAATACAGGGAAATATTATATGCAAGAAAATTCTGATTCTAACTTTTAAAATTTATATTCATTTAAAATTTTTATTTTTTATAATTTTACGTTCTCCAACCATTCTTGTGAATTAAATGCTTTTTGACACAGAAATGAATAATAAATAAATGTGTTTCGGTTTTTATGGAAAAGTTTTGGGAAACTGACACCAAATATTTCTTCAACCTTCAGGGAGTCAATAAAAGTTTTCTACCTTGCCAGCCCGCCATCGTAGTCTAGTCACTGATAGTTTGATCTGGTAGTAAATGTGCACGTGGAGTCCAACAAATTATCATAATACCAGTTGTATTTGAGATATTTATGGAAAATTGTTGGCCTCCCACGTTACACTATTTTCCGGAAATGTTGGCAATTTTCCTACTAAACACTATTTTTAGCACTTATTAAAAAAAGGGATAAATATAATTACCTATTAAAGGAATGTTCTGGAAATAAGGACTATCATATTTCAGCAAATGCCACAAGAAATAAACTAGTTTTAGTTAATACTTACTTATTTCTGTACATTTTTTGGTTAGATTCAAAGAAAAACTTTTACCTAACGTCCATTTTCCAGAAGGGGTCACATATATCACATTATCTTCAATAACGCGACACTGCTTTTCTTTTATACACTGGATTCATCATTGAACGTTGCTTCTAGTTAATATGGTCCAACCAATTTTATTCAATTATCTCAAACTCAGTTAATAATTAATTCTGTAACAAACAATAAACATCATTAATAATGTGAAATATATGCAATAGACATTTTTCCTTAATTTTAAAATTTATAATTATTTTTATTTTTGTTTAATTATCAATATTCAATATTTCTTGGTAAATATGTGCTTTTAACTCATAAAACATTAAAAAATTAATTATTTTTAGTGTTTCTAGAAATCTTTTCAGTGAAAATATGCCCACATTTACCTACAGCCTGTGGTTAGTCATTAAATATTTTCTACCATATCAGCCCTCAGTCGAAGTCTAGACACAGACCATTATATCTCATAGTAAATGTGCACTAGGAAGCCCAACAAATCACCATAATACCATTCTTATTTCAGATATTTATGGCAAATTGTTGGTCTACCATGTTACACTAGCATCCTGCAGACTTTGGTTCTGGTCCTCCTAAACAGTAAACTTGACACATAATATAACACAAGGAGATAATTATAATTTCCTTAAAAATATTTTCTGTAAATAAGTATTATTTTATTCCAGCAAATGCTGCAGGATACCTAGAAGCTTCAGTTACTACATGCTAGTTTCAATCCTATTATTGGGTAGTTTCAAATGAAAACTTCTACCTCTTATCTCACCTCCATTTGGCAACAGGAATTACGTTGTTCACATTATTTTTCAATATCACGACACCTCATTTCTCATGTACGCTGGATTCAACATTAATAGTATCTCCTAGTTTGGTCATACAATGCAGCCGATTTTATTCATTCATCTCAAACTGAGTTGAAAATTCTTTCTGCAAAATAATAAATAATTTTAATACAGCGAAATATATGCAATATAAATTATATTCCTACATTTTAAAATTAATAATTATTTTTGTGTTTATAATTAAACATTGTCCATTGATTGTTGTTGATTATGTATTTTTTAGCTCATAAGAGAATAATAAATTCATGATTTTTAGCGTTTCTAGAAATTTGTTTTATCAAAATGTGCAAGCATTATTCTTCAGGCTTCGGGGAGTCAATAGAATATTTCTATTTTGTCAGCCATCCATTGTAGTGTAGACAGTGACTGTTGTATCTCGTAGTAAATGTGCACATGGAAGTCCAACAAATTACCATAATACCAGTCATATTTGAGATATTTTTGGCAATTTGTTGGTCTCCCGCATTACACTAGCTCACTGAAGCCGTTGGCACTGTTCCTACTAATCAGTAAGGTTGACACATAAACACTTACCTATTATCCCATCTCCATTTGGCAACAGGGGTCACATGTATCACATTATCTTCAGTATCATGACACCGCATTTCTTGGTTACACTGGATTCAACATTAAACGTTTCTCCTAGTTTGGTCATATGATGGTGCCGATTTTATTTATTCATCTCAAGTTAACTTGAAAATTCATTCTACAAAACACAATAAATATTATTAATACAGGGAAATATTATATGCAAGAAAATTCTGCTTCTAACTTTTAAAATTTATATTCATTTAAAATTTTTATTTTTTATAATTTTACGTTCTCCAACCATTCTTGTGAATTAAATGCTTTTTGACACAGAAATGAATAATAAATAAATGTGTTTCGGTTTTTATGGAAAAGTTTTGGGAAACTGACACCAAATATTTCTTCAACCTTCAGGGAGTCAATAAAAGTTTTCTATCTTGCCAGCCCGCCATCGTAGTCTAGTCACTGATAGTTTGATCTGGTAGTAAATGTGCACGTGGAGTTCGACAAATTATCATAATACTAGTTGTATTTGAGATATTTATGGCAAATTGTTGGCCTCCCACGTTACACTATTTTCCGGAAACGTTGGCAATTTTCCTACTAAACACTATTTTTAGCACTTATTAAAAAAAGGGATAAATATAATTACCTATTAAAGGAATGTTCTGGAAATAAGGACTATTTTATTTCAGCAAATGCCACAAGAAATAAACTAGTTTTAGTTAATACTTACTTATTTCTGTACATTTTTTGGTTAGTTTGAAAGAAAAACTTTTACCTAACGTCCATTTTATTGAAGGGGTCACATATATCACATTATCTTCAATAACGCGACACTGCTTTTCTTTTATACACTGGATTCATCATTGAACGTTGCTTCTAGTTAATATGGTCCAACCAATTTTATTCAATTATCTCGAACTCAGTTAATAATTAATTCTGCAACAAACAATAAACATCATTAATAATGTGAAATATATGCAATAGACATTTTTTCCTTAATTTTAAAATTTATATTTATTTTTATTTTTGTTTAATTATCAATATTCAATATTTCTTGGTAAATATGTGCTTTTAACTCATAAAACATTAAAAAATTAATTATTTTTAGTGTTTCTAGAAGTCTTTTCAGTGAAAATATGCCCACATTTACCTACAGCCTGTGGTTAGTCATTAAATATTTTCTACCATGTCAGCCCTCAGTCGAAGTCTAGACACAGACCATTATATCTCATAGTAAATGTGCACTAGGAAGCCCAACAAATCACCATAATACCATTCTTATTTCAGATATTTATGGCAAATTGTTGGTCTACCATGTTACACTAGCATCCTGCAGACTTTGGTTCTGGTCCTCCTAAACAGTAAACTTGACACATAATATAACACAAGGAGATAATTATAATTTCCTTAAAAATATTTTCTGTAAATAAGTATTATTTTATTCCAGCAAATGCTGCAGGATACCTAGAAGCTTCAGTTAATACATGCTAGTTTCAATCCTATTTATGGGTAGTTTCAAATGGAAACTTCTACCTCTTATCTCACCCCCATTTGGCAACAGGAATTACGTTGTTCACATTATTTTCAATATCACGACACCTCATTTCTCGTGTACGCTGGATTCAACATTAATTGTTTCTCCTAGTTTGGTCATACAATGCAGCCGATTTTATTCATTCATCTCAAACTGAGTTGAAAATTCTTTCTGCAAAATAATAAATAATTTTAATACAGCGAAATATATGCAATATAAATTATATTCCTACATTTTAAAATTAATAATTATTTTTATGTTTATAATTAAACATTTTCCATTGATTGTTGTTGATTATGTATTTTTTAGCTCATAAGAGAATAATAAATTCAAGATTTTTAGCGTTTCTAGAAATTTGTTTTATCAAAATGTGCAAGCATTATTCTTCAGGCTTCGGGGAGTCAATAGAATATTTCTATTTTGTCAGCCATCCATTGTAGTGTAGACAGTGACTGTTGTATCTCGTAGTAAATGTGCACATGGAAGTCCAACAAATTACCATAATACCAGTCATATTTGAGATATTTTTGGCAATTTGTTGGTCTCCCGCATTACACTAGCTCACTGAAGCCGTTGGCACTGTTCCTACTAATCAGTAAGGTTGACACATAAACACTTACCTATTATCCCATCTCCATTTGGCAACAGGGGTCACATGTATCACATTATCTTCAGTATCATGACACCGCATTTCTTGGTTACACTGGATTCAACATTAAACGTTTCTCCTAGTTTGGTCATATGATGGTGCCGATTTTATTCATTTATCTCAAATTAACTTGAAAATTCATTCTACAAAACACAATAAATATTATTAATACAGGGAAATATTATATGCAAGAAAATTCTGTTTCTAACTTTTAAAATTTATATTCATTTAAAATTTTTATTTTTTATAATTTTACGTTCTCCAACCATTCTTGTGAATTAAATGCTTTTTGACACAGAAATGAATAATAAATAAATGTGTTTCGGTTTTTATGGAAAAGTTTTGGGAAACTGACACCAAATATTTCTTCAACCTTCAGGGAGTCAATAAAAGTTTTCTACCTTGCCAGCCCGCCATCGTAGTCTAGTCACTGATAGTTTGATCTGGTAGTAAATGTGCACGTGGAGTCCAACAAATTATCATAATACCAGTTGTATTTGAGATTTTTATGGAAAATTGTTGGCCTCCCACGTTACACTATTTTCCGGAAATGTTGGCAATTTTCCTACTAAACACTATTTTTAGCACTTATTAAAAAAAGGGATAAATATAATTACCTATTAAAGGAATGTTCTGGAAATAAGGACTATTTTATTTCAGCAAATGCCACAAGAAATAAACTAGTTTTAGTTAATACTTACTTATTTCTGTACATTTTTTGGTTAGTTTCAAAGAAAAACTTTTACCTAACGTCCATTTTCCAGAAGGGGTCACATATATCACATTATCTTCAATAACGCGACACTGCTTTTCTTTTATACACTGGATTCATCATTGAACGTTGCTTCTAGTTAATATGGTCCAACCAATTTTATTCAATTATCTCAAACTCAGTTAATAATTAATTCTGTAACAAACAATAAACATCATTAATAATGTGAAATATATGCAATAGACATTTTTTCCTTAATTTTAAAATTTATAATTATTTTTATTTTTGTTTAATTATCAATATTCAATATTTCTTGTTAAATATGTGCTTTTAACTCATAAAACATTAAAAAATTAATTATTTTTAGTGTTTCTAGAAATCTTTTCAGTGAAAATATGCCCACATTTACCTACAGCCTGTGGTTAGTCATTAAATATTTTCTACCATATCAGCCCTCAGTCGAAGTCTAGACACAGACCATTATATCTCATAGTAAATGTGCACTAGGAAGCCCAACAAATCACCATAATACCATTCTTATTTCAGATATTTATGGCAAATTGTTGGTCTACCATGTTACACTAGCATCCTGCAGACTTTGGTTCTGGTCCTCCTAAACAGTAAACTTGACACATAATATAACACAAGGAGATAATTATAATTTCCTTAAAAATATTTTCTGTAAATAAGTATTATTTTATTCCAGCAAATGCTGCAGGATACCTAGAAGCTTCAGTTAATACATGCTAGTTTCAATCCTATTATTGGGTAGTTTCAAATGAAAACTTCTACCTCTTATCTCACCTCCATTTGGCAACAGGAATTACGTTGTTCACATTATTTTCAATATCGCGACACCTCATTTCTCGTGTACGCTGGATTCAACATTAATAGTTTCTCCTAGTTTGGTCATACAATGCAGCCGATTTTATTCATTCATCTCAAACTGAGTTGAAAATTCTTTCTGCAAAATAATAAATAATTTTAATACAGCGAAATATATGCAATATAAATTATATTCCTACATTTTAAAATTAATAATTATTTTTATGTTTATAATTAAACATTGTCCATTGATTGTTGTTGATTATGTATTTTTTAGCTCATAAGAGAATAATAAATTCAAGATTTTTAGCGTTTCTAGAAATTTGTTTTATCAAAATATGCAAGCATTATTCTTCAGGCTTCGGGGAGTCAATAGAATATTTCTATTTTGTCAGCCATCCATTGTAGTGTAGACAGTGACTGTTGTATCTCGTAGTAAATGTGCACATGGAAGTCCAACAAATTACCATAATACCAGTCATATTTGAGATATTTTTGGCAATTTGTTGGTCTCCCGCATTACACTAGCTCACTGAAGCCGTTGGCACTGTTCCTACTAATCAGTAAGGTTGACACATAAACACTTACCTATTATCCCATCTCCATTTGGCACCAGGGGTCACATGTATCACATTATCTTCAGTATCATGACACCGCATTTCTTGGTTACACTGGATTCAACATTAAACGTTTCTCCTAGTTTGGTCATATGATGGTGCCGATTTTATTCATTCATCTCAAATTAACTTGAAAATTCATTCTACAAAACACAATAAATATTATTAATACAGGGAAATATTATATGCAAGAAAATTGTGTTTCTAACTTTTAAAATTTATATTCATTTAAAATTTTTATTTTTTATAATTTTACGTTCTCCAACCATTCTTGTGAATTAAATGCTTTTTGACACAGAAATGAATAATAAATAAATGTGTTTCGGTTTTTATGGAAAAGTTTTGGGAAACTGACACCAAATATTTCTTCAACCTTCAGGGAGTCAATAAAAGTTTTCTACCTTGCCAGCCCGCCATCGTAGTCTAGTCACTGATAGTTTGATCTGGTAGTAAATGTGCACGTGGAGTCCAACAAATTATCATAATACCAGTTGTATTTGAGATATTTATGGAAAATTGTTGGCCTCCCACGTTACACTATTTTCCGGAAACGTTGGCAATTTTCCTACTAAACACTATTTTTAGCACTTATTAAAAAAAGGGATAAATATAATTACCTATTAAAGGAATGTTCTGGAAATAAGGACTATTTTATTTCAGCAAATGCCACAAGAAATAAACTAGTTTTAGTTAATACTTACTTAATTCTGTACATTTTTTGGTTAGTTTCAAAGAAAAACTTTTACCTATTATCTAACGTCCATTTTCCAGAAGGGGTCACATATATCACATTATCTTCAATAACGCGACACTGCTTTTCTTTTATACACTGGATTCATCATTGAACGTTGCTTCTAGTTAATATGGTCCAACCAATTTTATTCAATTATCTCAAACTCAGTTAATAATTAATTCTGCAACAAACAATAAACATCATTAATAATGTGACATATATATGCAATAGACATTGTTTCCTAAATTTTAAAATTTATAATTATTTTTATTTTTGTGTAATTATCAATATTCAATATTTCTTGGTAAATATGTGCTTTTAACTCATAAAACATTAAAAAATTAATTATTTTTAGTGTTTCTAGAAATCTTTTCAGTGAAAATATGCCCACATTTACCTACAGCCTGTGGTTAGTCATTAAATATTTTCTACCATGTCAGCCCTCAGTCGAAGTCTAGACACAGACCATTATATCTCATAGTAAATGTGCACTAGGAAGCCCAACAAATCAACATAATACCATTCTTATTTCAGATATTTATGGCAAATTGTTGGTCTACCATGTTACACTAGCATCCTGCAGACTTTGGTTCTGGTCCTCCTAAACAGTAAACTTGACACATAATATAACACAAGGAGATAATTATAATTTCCTTAAAAATATTTTCTGTAAATAAGTATTATTTTATTCCAGCAAATGCTGCAGGATACCTAGAAGCTTCAGTTAATACATGCTAGTTTCAATCCTATTATTGGGTAGTTTCAATTGAAAACTTCTACCTCTTATCTCACCTCCATTTGGCAACAGGAATTATGTTGTTCACATTATTTTCAATATCACGACACCTCATTTCTCGTGTACGCTGGATTCAACATTAATTGTTTCTCCTAGTTTGGTCATACAATGCAGCCGATTTTATTCATTCATCTCAAACTGAGTTGAAAATTCTTTCTGCAAAATAATAAATAATTTTAATACAGCGAAATATATGCAATATAAATTATATTCCTACATTTTAAAATTAATAATTATTTTTATGTTTATAATTAAACATTTTCCATTGATTGTTGTTGATTATGTATTTTTTAGCTCATAAGAGAATAATAAATTCAAGATTTTTAGCGTTTCTAGAAATTTGTTTTATCAAAATGTGCAAGCATTATTCTTCAGGCTTCGGGGAGTCAATAGAATATTTCTATTTTGTCAGCCATCCATTGTAGTGTAGACAGTGACTGTTGTATCTCGTAGTAAATGTGCACATGGAAGTCCAACAAATTACCATAATACCAGTCATATTTGAGATATTTTTGGCAATTTGTTGGTCTCCCGCATTACACTAGCTCACTGAAGCCGTTGGCACTGTTCCTACTAATCAGTAAGGTTGACACATAAACACTTACCTATTATCCCATCTCCATTTGGCAACAGGGGTCACATGTATCACATTATCTTCAGTATCATGACACCGCATTTCTTGGTTACACTGGATTCAACATTAAACGTTTCTCCTAGTTTGGTCATATGATGGTGCCGATTTTATTCATTCATCTCAAATTAACTTGAAAATTCATTCTACAAAACACAATAAATATTATTAATACAGGGAAATATTATATGCAAGAAAATTGTGTTTCTAACTTTTAAAATTTATATTCATTTAAAATTTTTATTTTTTATAATTTTACGTTCTCCAACCATTCTTGTGAATTAAATGCTTTTTGACACAGAAATGAATAATAAATAAATGTGTTTCAGTTTTTATGGAAAAGTTTTGGGAAACTGACACCAAATATTTCTTCAACCTTCGGGGAGTCAATAAATTTTTCTACCTTGCCAGCCCGCCATCGTAGTCTAGTCACTGATAGTTTGATCTGGTAGTAAATGTACACGTGGAGTCCAACAAATTATCATAATACCAGTCGTATTTGAGCTATTTATGGCAAATTGTTGGCCTCCCACGTTACACTATTTTCCGGAAACGTTGGCAATTTTCCTACTAAACACTATTTTTAGCACTTATTAAAAAAAGGGATAAATATAATTTACCTATTAAAGGAATGTTCTGGAAATAAGGACTATTTTATTTCAGCAAATGCCACAAGAAATAAACTAGTTTTAGTTAATACTTACTTATTTCTGTATATTTTTTGGTTAGTTTCAAAGAAAAACTTTTACCTAATGTCCATTTTCCAGAAGGGGTCACATATATCACATTATCTTCAATAACGCGACACTGCTTTTCTTTTATACACTGGATTCATCATTGAACGTTGCTTCTAGTTAATATGGTCCAACCAATTTTATTCAATTATCTCAAACTCAGTTAATAATTAATTCTGCAACAAACAATAAACATCATTAATAATGTGAAATATATGCAATAGACATTTTTTCCTTAATTTTAAAATTTATAATTATTTTTATTTTTGTTTAATTATCAATATTCAATATTTCTTGGTAAATATGTGCTTTTAACTCATAAAACATTAAAAAATTAATTATTTTTAGTGTTTCTAGAAATCTTTTCAGTGAAAATATGCCCACATTTACCTACAGCCTGTGGTTAGTCATTAAATATTTTCTACCATGTCAGCCCTCAGTCGAAGTCTAGACACAGACCATTATATCTCATAGTAAATGTGCACTAGGAAGCCCAACAAATCACCATAATACCATTCTTATTTCAGATATTTATGGCAAATTGTTGGTCTACCATGTTACACTAGCATCCTGCAGACTTTGGTTCTGGTCCTCCTAAACAGTAAACTTGACACATAATATAACACAAGGAGATAATTATAATTTCCTTAAAAATATTTTCTGTAAATAAGTATTATTTTATTCCAGCAAATGCTGCAGGTTACCTAGAAGCTTCAGTTAATACATGCTAGTTTCAATCCTATTATTGGGTAGTTTCAAATGAAAACTTCTACCTCTTATCTCACCTCCATTTGGCAACAGGAATTACGTTGTTCACATTATTTTCAATATCACGACACCTCATTTCTCGTGTACGCTGGATTCAACATTAATAGTTTCTCCTAGTTTGGTCATACAATGCAGCCGATTTTATTCATTCATCTCAAACTGAGTTGAAAATTCTTTCTGCAAAATAATAAATAATTTTAATACAGCGAAATATATGCAATATAAATTATATTCCTACATTTTAAAATTAATAATTATTTTTATGTTTATAATTAAACATTTTCCATTGATTGTTGTTGATTATGTATTTTTTAGATCATAACAGAATAATAAATTCAAGATTTTTAGCGTTTCTAGAAATTTGTTTTATCAAAATGTGCAAGCATTATTCTTCAGGCTTCGGGGAGTCAATAGAATATTTCTATTTTGTCAGCCATCCATTGTAGTGTAGACAGTGACTGTTGTATCTCGTAGTAAATGTGCACATGGAAGTCCAACAAATTACCATAATACCAGTCATATTTGAGATATTTTTGGCAATTTGTTGGTCTCCCGCATTACACTAGCTCACTGAAGCCATTGGCACTGTTCCTACTAATCAGTAAGGTTGACACATAAACACTTACCTATTATCCCATCTCCATTTGGCAACAGGGGTCACATGTATCACATTATCTTCAGTATCATGACACCGCATTTCTTGGTTACACTGGATTCAACATTAAACGTTTCTCCTAGTTTGGTCATATGATGGTGCCGATTTTATTCATTTATCTCAAATTAACTTGAAAATTCATTCTACAAAACACAATAAATATTATTAATACAGGGAAATATTATATGCAAGAAAATTCTGTTTCTAACTTTTAAAATTTATATTCATTTAAAATTTTTATTTTTTATAATTTTACGTTCTCCAACCATTCTTGTGAATTAAATGCTTTTTGACACAGAAATGAATAATAAATAAATGTGTTTCGGTTTTTATGGAAAAGTTTTGGGAAACTGACACCAAATATTTCTTCAACCTTCAGGGAGTCAATAAAAGTTTTCTACCTTGCCAGCCCGCCATCGTAGTCTAGTCACTGATAGTTTGATCTGGTAGTAAATGTGCACGTGGAGTCCAACAAATTATCATAATACCAGTTGTATTTGAGATATTTATGGAAAATTGTTGGCCTCCCACGTTACACTATTTTCCGGAAATGTTGGCAATTTTCCTACTAAACACTATTTTTAGCACTTATTAAAAAAAGGGATAAATATAATTACCTATTAAAGGAATGTTCTGGAAATAAGGACTATTTTATTTCAGCAAATGCCACAAGAAATAAACTAGTTTTAGTTAATACTTACTTATTTCTGTACATTTTTTGGTTAGTTTCAAAGAAAAACTTTTACCTAACGTCCATTTTCCAGAAGGGGTCACATATATCACATTATCTTCAATAACGCGACACTGCTTTTCTTTTATACACTGGATTCATCATTGAACGTTGCTTCTAGTTAATATGGTCCAACCAATTTTATTCAATTATCTCAAACACAGTTAATAATTAATTCTGTAACAAACAATAAACATCATTAATAATGTGAAATATATGCAATAGACATTTTTTCCTTAATTTTAAAATTTATAATTATTTTTATTTTTGTTTAATTATCAATATTCAATAATTCTTGTTAAATATGTGCTTTTAACTCATAAAACATTAAAAAATTAATTATTTTTAGTGTTTCTAGAAATCTTTTCAGTGAAAATATGCCCACATTTACCTACAGCCTGTGGTTAGTCATTAAATATTTTCTACCATATCAGCCCTCAGTCGAAGTCTAGACACAGACCATTATATCTCATAGTAAATGTGCACTAGGAAGCCCAACAAATCACCATAATACCATTCTTATTTCAGATATTTATGGCAAATTGTTGGTCTACCATGTTACACTAGCATCCTGCAGACTTTGGTTCTGGTCCTCCTAAACAGTAAACTTGACACATAATATAACACAAGGAGATAATTATAATTTCCTTAAAAATATTTTCTGTAAATAAGTATTATTTTATTCCAGCAAATGCTGCAGGATACCTAGAAGCTTCAGTTAATACATGCTAGTTTCAATCCTATTATTGGGTAGTTTCAAATGAAAACTTCTACCTCTTATCTCACCTCCATTTGGCAACAGGAATTACGTTGTTCACATTATTTTCAATATCGTGACACCTCATTTCTCGTGTACGCTGGATTCAACATTAATAGTTTCTCCTAGTTTGGTCATACAATGCAGCCGATTTTATTCATTCATCTCAAACTGAGTTGAAAATTCTTTCTGCAAAATAATAAATAATTTTAATACAGCGAAATATATGCAATATAAATTATATTCCTACATTTTAAAATTAATAATTATTTTTATGTTTATAATTAAACATTGTCCATTGATTGTTGTTGATTATGTATTTTTTAGCTCATAAGAGAATAATAAATTCAAGATTTTTAGCGTTTCTAGAAATTTGTTTTATCAAAATATGCAAGCATTATTCTTCAGGCTTCGGGGAGTCAATAGAATATTTCTATTTTGTCAGCCATCCATTGTAGTGTAGACAGTGACTGTTGTATCTCGTAGTAAATGTGCACATGGAAGTCCAACAAATTACCATAATACCAGTCATATTTGAGATATTTTTGGCAATTTGTTGGTCTCCCGCATTACACTAGCTCACTGAAGCCGTTGGCACTGTTCCTACTAATCAGTAAGGTTGACACATAAACACTTACCTATTATCCCATCTCCATTTGGCACCAGGGGTCACATGTATCACATTATCTTCAGTATCATGACACCGCATTTCTTGGTTACACTGGATTCAACATTAAACGTTTCTCCTAGTTTGGTCATATCATGGTGCCGATTTTATTCATTCATCTCAAATTAACTTGAAAATTCATTCTACAAAACACAATAAATATTATTAATACAGGGAAATATTATATGCAAGAAAATTGTGTTTCTAACTTTTAAAATTTATATTCATTTAAAATTTTTATTTTTTATAATTTTACGTTCTCCAACCATTCTTGTGAATTAAATGCTTTTTGACACAGAAATGAATAATAAATAAATGTGTTTCGGTTTTTATGGAAAAGTTTTGGGAAACTGACACCAAATATTTCTTCAACCTTCAGGGAGTCAATAAAAGTTTTCTACCTTGCCAGCCCGCCATCGTAGTCTAGTCACTGATAGTTTGATCTGGTAGTAAATGTGCACGTGGAGTCCAACAAATTATCATAATACCAGTTGTATTTGAGATATTTATGGAAAATTGTTGGCCTCCCACGTTACACTATTTTCCGGAAACGTTGGCAATTTTCCTACTAAACACTATTTTTAGCACTTATTAAAAAAAGGGATAAATATAATTACCTATTAAAGGAATGTTCTGGAAATAAGGACTATTTTATTTCAGCAAATGCCACAAGAAATAAACTAGTTTTAGTTAATACTTACTTAATTCTGTACATTTTTTGGTTAGTTTCAAAGAAAAACTTTTACCTATTATCTAACGTCCATTTTCCAGAAGGGGTCACATATATCACATTATCTTCAATAACGCGACACTGCTTTTCTTTTATACACTGGATTCATCATTGAACGTTGCTTCTAGTTAATATGGTCCAACCAATTTTATTCAATTATCTCAAACTCAGTTAATAATTAATTCTGCAACAAACAATAAACATCATTAATAATGTGACATATATATGCAATAGACATTGTTTCCTAAATTTTAAAATTTATAATTATTTTTATTTTTGTGTAATTATCAATATTCAATATTTCTTGGTAAATATGTGCTTTTAACTCATAAAACATTAAAAAATTAATTATTTTTAGTGTTTCTAGAAATCTTTTCAGTGAAAATATGCCCACATTTACCTACAGCCTGTGGTTAGTCATTAAATATTTTCTACCATGTCAGCCCTCAGTCGAAGTCTAGACACAGACCATTATATCTCATAGTAAATGTGCACTAGGAAGCCCAACAAATCAACATAATACCATTCTTATTTCAGATATTTATGGCAAATTGTTGGTCTACCATGTTACACTAGCATCCTGCAGACTTTGGTTCTGGTCCTCCTAAACAGTAAACTTGACACATAATATAACACAAGGAGATAATTATAATTTCCTTAAAAATATTTTCTGTAAATAAGTATTATTTTATTCCAGCAAATGCTGCAGGATACCTAGAAGCTTCAGTTAATACATGCTAGTTTCAATCCTATTATTGGGTAGTTTCAATTGAAAACTTCTACCTCTTATCTCACCTCCATTTGGCAACAGGAATTATGTTGTTCACATTATTTTCAATATCACGACACCTCATTTCTCGTGTACGCTGGATTCAACATTAATTGTTTCTCCTAGTTTGGTCATACAATGCAGCCGATTTTATTCATTCATCTCAAACTGAGTTGAAAATTCTTTCTGCAAAATAATAAATAATTTTAATACAGCGAAATATATGCAATATAAATTATATTCCTACATTTTAAAATTAATAATTATTTTTATGTTTATAATTAAACATTTTCCATTGATTGTTGTTGATTATGTATTTTTTAGCTCATAAGAGAATAATAAATTCAAGATTTTTAGCGTTTCTAGAAATTTGTTTTATCAAAATGTGCAAGCATTATTCTTCAGGCTTCGGGGAGTCAATAGAATATTTCTATTTTGTCAGCCATCCATTGTAGTGTAGACAGTGACTGTTGTATCTCGTAGTAAATGTGCACATGGAAGTCCAACAAATTACCATAATACCAGTCATATTTGAGATATTTTTGGCAATTTGTTGGTCTCCCGCATTACACTAGCTCACTGAAGCCGTTGGCACTGTTCCTACTAATCAGTAAGGTTGACACATAAACACTTACCTATTATCCCATCTCCATTTGGCAACAGGGGTCACATGTATCACATTATCTTCAGTATCATGACACCGCATTTCTTGGTTACACTGGATTCAACATTAAACGTTTCTCCTAGTTTGGTCATATGATGGTGCCGATTTTATTCATTCATCTCAAATTAACTTGAAAATTCATTCTACAAAACACAATAAATATTATTAATACAGGGAAATATTATATGCAAGAAAATTGTGTTTCTAACTTTTAAAATTTATATTCATTTAAAATTTTTATTTTTTATAATTTTACGTTCTCCAACCATTCTTGTGAATTAAATGCTTTTTGACACAGAAATGAATAATAAATAAATGTGTTTCGGTTTTTATGGAAAAGTTTTGGGAAACTGACACCAAATATTTCTTCAACCTTCGGGGAGTCAATAAATTTTTCTACCTTGCCAGCCCGCCATCGTAGTCTAGTCACTGATAGTTTGATCTGGTAGTAAATGTACACGTGGAGTCCAACAAATTATCATAATACCAGTCGTATTTGAGCTATTTATGGCAAATTGTTGGCCTCCCACGTTACACTATTTTCCGGAAACGTTGGCAATTTTCCTACTAAACACTATTTTTAGCACTTATTAAAAAAAGGGATAAATATAATTTACCTATTAAAGGAATGTTCTGGAAATAAGGACTATTTTATTTCAGCAAATGCCACAAGAAATAAACTAGTTTTAGTTAATACTTACTTATTTCTGTATATTTTTTGGTTAGTTTCAAAGAAAAACTTTTACCTAATGTCCATTTTCCAGAAGGGGTCACATATATCACATTATCTTCAATAACGCGACACTGCTTTTCTTTTATACACTGGATTCATCATTGAACGTTGCTTCTAGTTAATATGGTCCAACCAATTTTATTCAATTATCTCAAACTCAGTTAATAATTAATTCTGCAACAAACAATAAACATCATTAATAATGTGAAATATATGCAATAGACATTTTTTCCTTAATTTTAAAATTTATAATTATTTTTATTTTTGTTTAATTATCAATATTCAATATTTCTTGGTAAATATGTGCTTTTAACTCATAAAACATTAAAAAATTAATTATTTTTAGTGTTTCTAGAAATCTTTTCAGTGAAAATATGCCCACATTTACCTACAGCCTGTGGTTAGTCATTAAATATTTTCTACCATGTCAGCCCTCAGTCGAAGTCTAGACACAGACCATTATATCTCATAGTAAATGTGCACTAGGAAGCCCAACAAATCACCATAATACCATTCTTATTTCAGATATTTATGGCAAATTGTTGGTCTACCATGTTACACTAGCATCCTGCAGACTTTGGTTCTGGTCCTCCTAAACAGTAAACTTGACACATAATATAACACAAGGAGATAATTATAATTTCCTTAAAAATATTTTCTGTAAATAAGTATTATTTTATTCCAGCAAATGCTGCAGGATACCTAGAAGCTTCAGTTAATACATGCTAGTTTCAATCCTATTATTGGGTAGTTTCAAATGAAAACTTCTACCTCTTATCTCACCTCCATTTGGCAACAGGAATTACGTTGTTCACATTATTTTCAATATCACGACACCTCATTTCTCGTGTACGCTGGATTCAACATTAATAGTTTCTCCTAGTTTGGTCATACAATGCAGCCGATTTTATTCATTCATCTCAAACTGAGTTGAAAATTCTTTCTGCAAAATAATAAATAATTTTAATACAGCGAAATATATGCAATATAAATTATATTCCTACATTTTAAAATTAATAATTATTTTTATGTTTATAATTAAACATTTTCCATTGATTGTTGTTGATTATGTATTTTTTAGATCATAACAGAATAATAAATTCAAGATTTTTAGTGTTTCTAGAAATTTGTTTTATCAAAATGTGCAAGCATTATTCTTCAGGCTTCGGGGAGTCAATAGAATATTTCTATTTTGTCAACCATCCATTGTAGTGTAGACAGTGACTGTTGTATCTCGTAGTAAATGTGCACATGGAAGTCCAACAAATTACCATAATACCAGTCATATTTGAGATATTTTTGGCAATTTGTTGGTCTCCCGCATTACACTAGCTCACTGAAGCCATTGGCACTGTTCCTACTAATCAGTAAGGTTGACACATAAACACTTACCTATTATCCCATCTCCATTTGGCAACAGGGGTCACATGTATCACATTATCTTCAGTATCATGACACCGCATTTCTTGGTTACACTGGATTCAACATTAAACGTTTCTCCTAGTTTGGTCATATGATGGTGCCGATTTTATTCATTTATCTCAAATTAACTTGAAAATTCATTCTACAAAACACAATAAATATTATTAATACAGGGAAATATTATATGCAAGAAAATTCTGTTTCTAACTTTTAAAATTTATATTCATTTAAAATTTTTATTTTTTATAATTTTACGTTCTCCAACCATTCTTGTGAATTAAATGCTTTTTGACACAGAAATGAATAATAAATAAATGTGTTTCGGTTTTTATGGAAAAGTTTTGGGAAACTGACACCAAATATTTCTTCAACCTTCAGGGAGTCAATAAAAGTTTTCTACCTTGCCAGCCCGCCATCGTAGTCTAGTCACTGATAGTTTGATCTGGTAGTAAATGTGCACGTGGAGTCCAACAAATTATCATAATACCAGTTGTATTTGAGATATTTATGGAAAATTGTTGGCCTCCCACGTTACACTATTTTCCGGAAATGTTGGCAATTTTCCTACTAAACACTATTTTTAGCACTTATTAAAAAAAGGGATAAATATAATTACCTATTAAAGGAATGTTCTGGAAATAAGGACTATTTTATTTCAGCAAATGCCACAAGAAATAAACTAGTTTTAGTTAATACTTACTTATTTCTGTACATTTTTTGGTTAGTTTCAAAGAAAAACTTTTACCTAACGTCCATTTTCCAGAAGGGGTCACATATATCACATTATCTTCAATAACGCGACACTGCTTTTCTTTTATACACTGGATTCATCATTGAACGTTGCTTCTAGTTAATATGGTCCAACCAATTTTATTCAATTATCTCAAACACAGTTAATAATTAATTCTGTAACAAACAATAAACATCATTAATAATGTGAAATATATGCAATAGACATTTTTTCCTTAATTTTAAAATTTATAATTATTTTTATTTTTGTTTAATTATCAATATTCAATAATTCTTGTTAAATATGTGCTTTTAACTCATAAAACATTAAAAAATTAATTATTTTTAGTGTTTCTAGAAATCTTTTCAGTGAAAATATGCCCACATTTACCTACAGCCTGTGGTTAGTCATTAAATATTTTCTACCATATCAGCCCTCAGTCGAAGTCTAGACACAGACCATTATATCTCATAGTAAATGTGCACTAGGAAGCCCAACAAATCACCATAATACCATTCTTATTTCAGATATTTATGGCAAATTGTTGGTCTACCATGTTACACTAGCATCCTGCAGACTTTGGTTCTGGTCCTCCTAAACAGTAAACTTGACACATAATATAACACAAGGAGATAATTATAATTTCCTTAAAAATATTTTCTGTAAATAAGTATTATTTTATTCCAGCAAATGCTGCAGGATACCTAGAAGCTTCAGTTAATACATGCTAGTTTCAATCCTATTATTGGGTAGTTTCAAATGAAAACTTCTACCTCTTATCTCACCTCCATTTGGCAACAGGAATTACGTTGTTCACATTATTTTCAATATCGTGACACCTCATTTCTCGTGTACGCTGGATTCAACATTAATAGTTTCTCCTAGTTTGGTCATACAATGCAGCCGATTTTATTCATTCATCTCAAACTGAGTTGAAAATTCTTTCTGCAAAATAATAAATAATTTTAATACAGCGAAATATATGCAATATAAATTATATTCCTACATTTTAAAATTAATAATTATTTTTATGTTTATAATTAAACATTGTCCATTGATTGTTGTTGATTATGTATTTTTTAGCTCATAAGAGAATAATAAATTCAAGATTTTTAGCGTTTCTAGAAATTTGTTTTATCAAAATATGCAAGCATTATTCTTCAGGCTTCGGGGAGTCAATAGAATATTTCTATTTTGTCAGCCATCCATTGTAGTGTAGACAGTGACTGTTGTATCTCGTAGTAAATGTGCACATGGAAGTCCAACAAATTACCATAATACCAGTCATATTTGAGATATTTTTGGCAATTTGTTGGTCTCCCGCATTACACTAGCTCACTGAAGCCGTTGGCACTGTTCCTACTAATCAGTAAGGTTGACACATAAACACTTACCTATTATCCCATCTCCATTTGGCACCAGGGGTCACATGTATCACATTATCTTCAGTATCATGACACCGCATTTCTTGGTTACACTGGATTCAACATTAAACGTTTCTCCTAGTTTGGTCATATCATGGTGCCGATTTTATTCATTCATCTCAAATTAACTTGAAAATTCATTCTACAAAACACAATAAATATTATTAATACAGGGAAATATTATATGCAAGAAAATTGTGTTTCTAACTTTTAAAATTTATATTCATTTAAAATTTTTATTTTTTATAATTTTACGTTCTCCAACCATTCTTGTGAATTAAATGCTTTTTGACACAGAAATGAATAATAAATAAATGTGTTTCGGTGTTTATGGAAAAGTTTTGGGAAACTGACACCAAATATTTCTTCAACCTTCAGGGAGTCAATAAAAGTTTTCTACCTTGCCAGCCCGCCATCGTAGTCTAGTCACTGATAGTTTGATCTGGTAGTAAATGTGCACGTGGAGTCCAACAAATTATCATAATACCAGTTGTATTTGAGATATTTATGGAAAATTGTTGGCCTCCCACGTTACACTATTTTCCGGAAACGTTGGCAATTTTCCTACTAAACACTATTTTTAGCACTTATTAAAAAAAGGGATAAATATAATTACCTATTAAAGGAATGTTCTGGAAATAAGGACTATTTTATTTCAGCAAATGCCACAAGAAATAAACTAGTTTTAGTTAATACTTACTTAATTCTGTACATTTTTTGGTTAGTTTCAAAGAAAAACTTTTACCTATTATCTAACGTCCATTTTCCAGAAGGGGTCACATATATCACATTATCTTCAATAACGCGACACTGCTTTTCTTTTATACACTGGATTCATCATTGAACGTTGCTTCTAGTTAATATGGTCCAACCAATTTTATTCAATTATCTCAAACTCAGTTAATAATTAATTCTGCAACAAACAATAAACATCATTAATAATGTGAAATATATGCAATAGACATTTTTTCCTAAATTTTAAAATTTATAATTATTTTTATTTTTGTTTAATTATCAATATTCAATATTTCTTGGTAAATATGTGCTTTTAACTCATAAAACATTAAAAAATTAATTATTTTTAGTGTTTCTAGAAATCTTTTCAGTGAAAATATGCCCACATTTACCTACAGCCTGTGGTTAGTCATTAAATATTTTCTACCATGTCAGCCCTCAGTCGAAGTCTAGACACAGACCATTATATCTCATAGTAAATGTGCACTAGGAAGCCCAACAAATCACCATAATACCATTCTTATTTCAGATATTTATGGCAAATTGTTGGTCTACCATGTTACACTAGCATCCTGCAGACTTTGGTTCTGGTCCTCCTAAACAGTAAACTTGACACATAATATAACACAAGGAGATAATTATAATTTCCTTAAAAATATTTTCTGTAAATAAGTATTATTTTATTCCAGCAAATGCTGCAGGATACCTAGAAGCTTCAGTTAATACATGCTAGTTTCAATCCTATTATTGGGTAGTTTCAATTGAAAACTTCTACCTCTTATCTCACCTCCATTTGGCAACAGGAATTATGTTGTTCACATTATTTTCAATATCACGACACCTCATTTCTCGTGTACGCTGGATTCAACATTAATTGTTTCTCCTAGTTTGGTCATACAATGCAGCCGATTTTATTCATTCATCTCAAACTGAGTTGAAAATTCTTTCTGCAAAATAATAAATAATTTTAATACAGCGAAATATATGCAATATAAATTATATTCCTACATTTTAAAATTAATAATTATTTTTATGTTTATAATTAAACATTTTCCATTGATTGTTGTTGATTATGTATTTTTTAGATCATAAGAGAATAATAAATTCAAGATTTTTAGCGTTTCTAGAAATTTGTTTTATCAAAATGTGCAAGCATTATTCTTCAGGCTTCGGGGAGTCAATAGAATATTTCTATTTTGTCAGCCATCCATTGTAGTGTAGACAGTGACTGTTGTATCTCGTAGTAAATGTGCACATGGAAGTCCAACAAATTACCATAATACCAGTCATATTTGAGATATTTTTGGCAATTTGTTGGTCTCCCGCATTACACTAGCTCACTGAAGCCGTTGGCACTGTTCCTACTAATCAGTAAGGTTGACACATAAACACTTACCTATTATCCCATCTCCATTTGGCAACAGGGGTCACATGTATCACATTATCTTCAGTATCATGACACCGCATTTCTTGGTTACACTGGATTCAACATTAAACGTTTCTCCTAGTTTGGTCATATGATGGTGCCGATTTTATTCATTTATCTCAAATTAACTTGAAAATTCATTCTACAAAACACAATAAATATTATTAATACAGGGAAATATAATATGCAAGAAAATTCTGTTTCTAACTTTTAAAATTTATATTCATTTAAAATTTTTATTTTTTATAATTTTACGTTCTCCAACCATTCTTGTGAATTAAATGCTTTTTGACACAGAAATGAATAATAAATAAATGTGTTTCGGTTTTTATGGAAAAGTTTTGGGAAACTGACACCAAATATTTCTTCAACCTTCAGGGAGTCAATAAAAGTTTTCTACCTTGCCAGCCCGCCATCGTAGTCTAGTCACTGATAGTTTGATCTGGTAGTAAATGTGCACGTGGAGTCCAACAAATTATCATAATACCAGTTGTATTTGAGATATTTATGGCTAATTGTTGGCCTCCCACGTTACACTATTTTCCGGAAATGTTGGCAATTTTCCTACTAAACACTATTTTTAGCACTTATTAAAAAAAGGGATAAATATAATTACCTATTAAAGGAATGTTCTGGAAATAAGGACTATTTTATTTCAGCAAATGCCACAAGAAATAAACTAGTTTTAGTTAATACTTACTTAATTCTGTACATTTTTTGGTTAGTTTCAAAGAAAAACTTTTACCTAACGTCCATTTTCCAGAAGGGGTCACATATATCACATTATCTTCAATAACGCGACACTGCTTTTCTTTTATACACTGGATTCATCATTGAACGTTGCTTCTAGTTAATATGGTCCAACCAATTTTATTCAATTATCTCAAACACAGTTAATAATTAATTCTGTAACAAACAATAAACATCATTAATAATGTGAAATATATGCAATAGACATTTTTTCCTTAATTTTAAAATTTATAATTATTTTTATTTTTGTTTAATTATCAGTATTCAATATTTCTTGTTAAATATGTGCTTTTAACTCATAAAACATTAAAAAATTAATTATTTTTAGTGTTTCTAGAAATCTTTTCAGTGAAAATATGCCCACATTTACCTACAGCCTGTGGTTAGTCATTAAATATTTTCTACCATATCAGCCCTCAGTCGAAGTCTAGACACAGACCACTATATCTCATAGTAAATGTGCACTAGGATGCCCAACAAATCACCATAATACCATTCTTATTTCAGATATTTATGGCAAATTGTTGGTCTACCATGTTACACTAGCATCCTGCAGACTTTGGTTCTGGTCCTCCTAAACGGTAAACTTGACACATAATATAACACAAGGAGATAATTATAATTTCCTTAAAAATATTTTCTGTAAATAAGTATTATTTTATTCCAGCAAATGCTGCAGGATACCTAGAAGCTTCAGTTAATACATGCTAGTTTCAATCCTATTATTGGGTAGTTTCAAATGAAAACTTCTACCTCTTATCTCACCTCCATTTGGCAACAGGAATTACGTTGTTCACATTATTTTCAATATCGTGACACCTCATTTCTCGTGTACGCTGGATTCAACATTAATAGTTTCTCCTAGTTTGGTCATACAATGCAGCCGATTTTATTCATTCATCTCAAACTGAGTTGAAAATTCTTTCTGCAAAATAATAAATAATTTTAATACAGCGAAATATATGCAATATAAATTATATTCCTACATTTTAAAATTAATAATTATTTTTATGTTTATAATTAAACATTGTCCATTGATTGTTGTTGATTATGTATTTTTTAGCTCATAAGAGAATAATAAATTCAAGATTTTTAGCGTTTCTAGAAATTTGTTTTATCAAAATATGCAAGCATTATTCTTCAGGCTTCGGGGAGTCAATAGAATATTTCTATTTTGTCAGCCATCCATTGTAGTGTAGACAGTGACTGTTGTATCTCGTAGTAAATGTGCACATGGAAGTCCAACAAATTACCATAATACCAGTCATATTTGAGATATTTTTGGCAATTTGTTGGTCTCCCGCATTACACTAGCTCACTGAAGCCGTTGGCACTGTTCCTACTAATCAGTAAGGTTGACACATAAACACTTACCTATTATCCCATCTCCATTTGGCACCAGGGGTCACATGTATCACATTATCTTCAGTATCATGACACCACATTTCTTGGTTACACTGGATTCAACATTAAACGTTTCTCCTAGTTTGGTCATATGATGGTGCCGATTTTATTCATTCATCTCAAATTAACTTGAAAATTCATTCTACAAAACACAATAAATATTATTAATACAGGGAAATATTATATGCAAGAAAATTGTGTTTCTAACTTTTAAAATTTATATTCATTTAAAATTTTTATTTTTTATAATTTTACGTTCACCAACCATTCTTGTGAATTAAATGCTTTTTGACACAGAAATGAATAATAAATAAATGTGTTTCGGTTTTTATGGAAAAGTTTTGGGAAACTGACACCAAATATTTCTTCAACCTTCGGGGAGTCAATAAAAGTTTTCTACCTTGCCAGCCCGCCATCGTAGTCTAGTCACTGATAGTTTGATCTCGTAGTAAATGTGCAAGTGGAGTCCAACAAATTATCATAATACCAGTCGTATTTGAGATATTTATGGCTAATTGTTGGCCTCCCACACATTACACTATTTTCCGGAAACGTTGGCAATTTTCCTACTAAACACTATTTTTAGCACTTATTAAAAAAAGGGATAAATATAATTACCTATTAAAGGAATGTTCTGGAAATAAGGACTATTTTATTTCAGCAAATGCCACAAGAAATAAACTAGTTTTAGTTAATACTTACTTAATTCTGTACATTTTTTGGTTAGTTTCAAAGAAAAACTTTTACCTATTATCTAACGTCCATTTTCCAGAAGGGGTCACATATATCACATTATCTTCAATAACGCGACACTGCTTTTCTTTTATACACTGGATTCATCATTGAACGTTGCTTCTAGTTAATATGGTCCAACCAATTTTATTCAATTATCTCAAACTCAGTTAATAATTAATTCTGCAACAAACAATAAACATCATTAATAATGTGAAATATATGCAATAGACATTTTTTCCTAAATTTTAAAATTTATAATTATTTTTATTTTTGTTTAATTATCAATATTCAATATTTCTTGGTAAATATGTGCTTTTAACTCATAAAACATTAAAAAATTAATTATTTTTAGTGTTTCTAGAAATCTTTTCAGTGAAAATATGCCCACATTTACCTACAGCCTGTGGTTAGTCATTAAATATTTTCTACCATGTCAGCCCTCAGTCGAAGTCTAGACACAGACCATTATATCTCATAGTAAATGTGCACTAGGAAGCCCAACAAATCAACATAATACCATTCTTATTTCAGATATTTATGGCAAATTGTTGGTCTACCATGTTACACTAGCATCCTGCAGACTTTGGTTCTGGTCCTCCTAAACAGTAAACTTGACACATAATATAACACAAGGAGATAATTATAATTTCCTTAAAAATATTTTCTGTAAATAAGTATTATTTTATTCCAGCAAATGCTGCAGGATACCTAGAAGCTTCAGTTAATACATGCTAGTTTCAATCCTATTATTGGGTAGTTTCAAATGAAAACTTCTACCTCTTATCTCACCTCCATTTGGCAACAGGAATTACGTTGTTCACATTATTTTCAATATCACGACACCTCATTTCTCGTGTACGCTGGATTCAACATTAATTGTTTCTCCTATTTTGGTCATACAGTGCAGCCGATTTTATTCATTCATCTCAAACTCAGTTGAAAATTCTTTCTGCAAAATAATAAATAATTTTAATACAGCGAAATATATGCAATATAAATTATATTCCTACATTTTAAAATTAATAATTATTTTTATGTTTATAATTAAACATTGTCCATTGATTGTTGTTGATTCTGTATTTTTTAGCTCATAAGAGAATAATAAATTCAAGATTTTTAGCGTTTCTAGAAATTTGTTTTATCAAAAGTTGCAAGCATTATTCTTCAGGCTTCGGGGAGTCAATAGAATATTTCTATTTTGTCAGCCATCCATTGTAGTGTAGACAGTGACAGTTGTATCTCGTAGTAAATGTGCACATGGAAGTCCAACAAAATACCATAATACCAGTCATATTTGAGATATTTTTGGCAATTTGTTGGTCTCCCACGTTACACTAGCTCACTGAAGCCGTTGGCACTGTTCCTACTAATCAGTAAGGTTGACACATAAACACTTACCTATTATCCCATCTCCATTTGGCAACAGGGGTCACATGTATCACATTATCTTCAGTATCATGACACCGCATTTCTTGGTTACACTGGATTCAACATTAAACGTTTCTCCTAGTTTGGTCATATGATGGTGCCGATTTTATTCATTCATTTCAAATTAACTTGAAAATTCATTCTACAAAACACAATAAATATTATTAATACAGGGAAATATTATATGCAAGAAAATTCTGTTTCTAACTATTAAAATTTATATTCAATTAAAATTTTTATTTTTTATAATTTTACGTTCTCCAACCATTCTTGTGAATTAAATGCTTTTTGACACAGAAATGAATAATAAATAAATGTGTTTCGGTTTTTATGGAAAAGTTTTGGGAAACTGACACCAAATACTTCTTCAACCTTCGGGGAGTCAATAAATGTTTTCTACCTTGCCAGCCCGCCATCGTAGTCTAGTCACTGATAGTTTGATCTCGTAGTAAATGTGCAAGTGGAGTCCAACAAATTATCATAATACCAGTCGTATTTGAGATATTTATGGCTAATTGTTGGCCTCCCACACATTACACTATTTTCCGGAAACGTTGGCAATTTTCCTACTAAACACTATTTTTAGCACTTATTAAAAAAAGGGATAAATATAATTACCTATTAAAGGAATGTTCTGGAAATAAGGACTATTTTATTTCAGCAAATGCCACAAGAAATAAACTAGTTTTAGTTAATACTTACTTAATTCTGTACATTTTTTGGTTAGTTTCAAAGAAAAACTTTTACCTATTATCTAACGTCCATTTTCCAGAAGGGGTCACATATATCACATTATCTTCAATAACGCGACACTGCTTTTCTTTTATACACTGGATTCATCATTGAACGTTGCTTCTAGTTAATATGGTCCAACCAATTTTATTCAATTATCTCAAACTCAGTTAATAATTAATTCTGCAACAAACAATAAACATCATTAATAATGTGAAATATATGCAATAGACATTTTTTCCTAAATTTTAAAATTTATAATTATTTTTATTTTTGTTTAATTATCAATATTCAATATTTCTTGGTAAATATGTGCTTTTAACTCATAAAACATTAAAAAATTAATTATTTTTAGTGTTTCTAGAAATCTTTTCAGTGAAAATATGCCCACATTTACCTACAGCCTGTGGTTAGTCATTAAATATTTTCTACCATGTCAGCCCTCAGTCGAAGTCTAGACACAGACCATTATATCTCATAGTAAATGTGCACTAGGAAGCCCAACAAATCAACATAATACCATTCTTATTTCAGATATTTATGGCAAATTGTTGGTCTACCATGTTACACTAGCATCCTGCAGACTTTGGTTCTGGTCCTCCTAAACAGTAAACTTGACACATAATATAACACAAGGAGATAATTATAATTTCCTTAAAAATATTTTCTGTAAATAAGTATTATTTTATTCCAGCAAATGCTGCAGGATACCTAGAAGCTTCAGTTAATACATGCTAGTTTCAATCCTATTATTGGGTAGTTTCAAATGAAAACTTCTACCTCTTATCTCACCTCCATTTGGCAACAGGAATTACGTTGTTCACATTATTTTCAATATCACGACACCTCATTTCTCGTGTACGCTGGATTCAACATTAATTGTTTCTCCTATTTTGGTCATACAGTGCAGCCGATTTTATTCATTCATCTCAAACTCAGTTGAAAATTCTTTCTGCAAAATAATAAATAATTTTAATACAGCGAAATATATGCAATATAAATTATATTCCTACATTTTAAAATTAATAATTATTTTTATGTTTATAATTAAACATTGTCCATTGATTGTTGTTGATTCTGTATTTTTTAGCTCATAAGAGAATAATAAATTCAAGATTTTTAGCGTTTCTAGAAATTTGTTTTATCAAAAGTTGCAAGCATTATTCTTCAGGCTTCGGGGAGTCAATAGAATATTTCTATTTTGTCAGCCATCCATTGTAGTGTAGACAGTGACTGTTGTATCTCGTAGTAAATGTGCACATGGAAGTCCAACAAAATACCATAATACCAGTCATATTTGAGATATTTTTGGCAATTTGTTGGTCTCCCACGTTACACTAGCTCACTGAAGCCGTTGGCACTGTTCCTACTAATCAGTAAGGTTGACACATAAACACTTACCTATTATCCCATCTCCATTTGGCAACAGGGGTCACATGTATCACATTATCTTCAGTATCATGACACCGCATTTCTTGGTTACACTGGATTCAACATTAAACGTTTCTCCTAGTTTGGTCATATGATGGTGCCGATTTTATTCATTCATTTCAAATTAACTTGAAAATTCATTCTACAAAACACAATAAATATTATTAATACAGGGAAATATTATATGCAAGAAAATTCTGTTTCTAACTATTAAAATTTATATTCAATTAAAATTTTTATTTTTTATAATTTTACGTTCTCCAACCATTCTTGTGAATTAAATGCTTTTTGACACAGAAATGAATAATAAATAAATGTGTTTCGGTTTTTATGGAAAAGTTTTGGGAAACTGACACCAAATACTTCTTCAACCTTCGGGGAGTCAATAAAAGTTTTCTACCTTGCCAGCCCGCCATCGTAGTCTAGTCACTGATAGTTTGATCTCGTAGTAAATGTGCAAGTGGAGTCCAACAAATTATCATAATACCAGTCGTATTTGAGATATTTATGGCTAATTGTTGGCCTCCCACACATTACACTATTTTCCGGAAACGTTGGCAATTTTCCTACTAAACACTATTTTTAGCACTTATTAAAAAAAGTGATAAATATAATTTCCTATTAAAGGAATGTTCTGGAAATAAAGACTATTTTATTTCAGCAAATGCTACAAGAAATAAACTAGTTTTAGTTAATACTTACTTATTTCTGTACATTTTTTGGGTAGTTTCAAAGAAAAACTTTTACCTATTATCTAATGTCCATTTTCCAGAAGGGGTCACATATATCACATTATCTTCAATAACGCGACGCTACTTTTCTTGTATACACTGGATTCATCATTGAACTTTCTTCTAGTTAATATGGTCCAACCAATTTTATTCAATTATCTCAAACTCAGTTAATAATTAATTCTGCAACAAACAATAAACATCTTTAATAAAGTGAAATATATGCAATAGAAATTTTTTCCTTAATTTTAAAATTTATAATTATTTTTATTTTTGTTTAATTATCATTATTCAATTTTTCTTGGTAAATATGTGCTTTTTAACTCATAAAACATTAAAAAATTAATTATTTTTAGTGTTTCAAAAATCTTTTCAGTGAAAATATGCTAACATTTTCCTTCAGCCTGCGGTTAGTCATTAGAAATTTTCTACCATGTCAGCCCTCAGTCGAAGTCTAGACACTGACCATTATATCTCATAGTAAATGTGCACTAGGAAGCCCAACAAATCACCATAATACCATTCTTATTTCAGATATTTATGGCAAATTGTTGGTCTACCATGTTACACTAGCATCCTGCAGACTTTGGTTCTGTTGCTCCTAAACAGTAAACTTGACACATAATATAACACAAGGAGATAATTATAATTTCCTTAAAAATATTTTCTGTAAATATGTATTATTTTATTCCAGCAAATGCTGCAGGATACATAGAAGCTTCAGTAAATACATGCTAGTTTCAATCCTGTTTATGGGTAGTTTCAAATGAAAACTACCTCTAATCTCACCTCCATTTGGCAACAGGAGTTACGTTGTTCACATTATTTTCAATATCACGACACATCATTTCCCGTGTACACTGGATTCAACATTAATTGTTTCTCCTAATTTGGTCATACAATGCAGCTGATTTTATTCATTCAGCTCAAACTCAGTTGCAAATTCTATCTGCAACAAACAATAAATAATTTTTCTACAGTGAAATATATGCAATATAAATTATATTCTTACATTTTAAAATTAATAATTATTTTTATGTTTATAATTAAACATTGTCAATTGATTGTTGTTGATGATGTATTTTTTAGCTCATAGGAGAATAATAAATTCATGATTTTTGGCGTTTGTAGAAATTTGTTTAATCAAAATGTGCAAGCATTATTCATCAGGCTTCGGGGAGTCAATAGAATATTTCTATTTTGTCAGCCATCCATTGTAGTGTAGACAGTGACTGTTGTATCTCGAAGTAAATGTGTACATGGAAGTCCCAAAAATTACCATAATACCAGTCGTATTTGAGATATTTTTGGTAATTTGTTGGTCTCCCGCATTACACAACTCACTGAAGCAGTTGGCACTGTTCCCACTAATCAGTAAGGTTGAAACATAAACTCTTACCTATTATCCCATCTCCATTTGGCAACAGTTGTCACATGTATCACATTATCTTCAGTATCATGGCACCGCATTTCTTGTGTACACTGTATTCAACATTAAACGTTTTTCCTAGTTTGGTCATATGATGGGGCCGATTTTATTAATTCATCTCAAATTAACTTGTAAATTCATTCTACAATACACAATAAATATTATTAATACAGGGAAATATTATATGCAAGAAAATTCTATTTCTTACTTTTAAAATTTATATTCATATAAAATTTTTATTTTTTATAATTTAACGTTCTCCAACAATTCTTGTGAATTAAATGCTTTTTGACACAGAAATGAATAATAAATAAGTGTGTTTCGGTTTTTATAGAAAAGGTTTTGAAAAACTGACACCAAATAGTTCTTCAACCTTCGGGGAGTCAATAAAAGTTTTCTACCTTGCCAGCCCGCCATCGTAGTATAGTCACTGATAGTTGGATCTCGTAGTAAATGTGCACATGGAAGTCCAACAAATTATCATAATACCAGTCATATTTGAGATATTTATGCCAAATTGTGGCCTCCCACGTTACACTATTTTCCGGAAATGTTGGCAATTTTCCTACTAAACACTATGTTTAACACTTATTAATAAAAGGGAAAAATGTAATTTCCTGTTAAAGGAATGTTCTGTAAATAAGGACTATTTTATTTTAGCAAATGCTACAAGAAATAAACTAGTTTTAGTTAATACTTACTTATTTCTGTACATATTTTGGTTAGTTTCAAAGAAAAACTTTTAACTATTATCTAACATCCATTTTCCAGAATGGTTCACATATATCACATTATCTTCAATAACGCGACACTGCTTTTCTTGTATACACTGGATTCATCATTGAACGTTGCTTCTAGTTAATATGGTCCAACCAATTTTATTCAATTATCTCAAACTCAGTTAATAATTAATTCTGCAACAAACAATAAACATCATTAATACAGTGGAATATATGCAATACAAATTTTTTCCTTTATTTAAAATTGAAAATTGTTTTATTTTTGTTTAATTATCATTATTGAATCTTTCTTGGTAAATATGTGCTTTTAAAATCATAAAACATTAAAAAATTAATTATTTTTAGTGTTTCAAAAATCTTTTCAGTGAAAATATGGCTACATTTTTCTTCAGCCTGCGGTTAGTCAAAAGAAGTTTTCTACCATGTCAGCCCTCAGTCGAAGTCTAGACACTGACAGTTGTATCTCGTAGTAAATGTGCACTAGAAAGTCCAAAAAATCACCATAATACCATTCTTATATCACATATTTATGGCAAATTGTTGGTCTATCATGTTACACTAGCATCCTGCAGACTTTGGTTCTGTTCCTCCTAAACAGTAAACTTAACACATAATATAACACAAGGAGATAATTATAATTTCCTTAAAAATATTTTCTGTAAATAAGTATTATTTTATTCCAGCAAATGCTGCAGGATACATAGAAGCTTCAGTAAATACATGCTAGTTTCAATCCTGTTTATGGGTAGTTTCAAATGAAAACTTCTACCTCTAATCTCACCTCCATTTGGCAACAGGAGTTACGTTGTTCACATTATTTTCAATATCATGACACCTCATTTCTTGTGTACACTGGATTCAACATTAATTTTTTCTCCTAGTTTGTTCATACAATGCAGCCGATTTTATTGATTCATCTCAAACTCAGTTGAAAATTCTTTCTGCAAAAATAATAAATAATTTTAATACAGCGAAATATATGCAATATAAATTATATTCCTACATTTTAAAATTATAATTATTTTTATGTTTATAATTAAAAATTGCCATTGATTGTTGTTGATAATGTATATTTTAGCTCATAAGAGAATAATAAATTCATGATTTTTGGCGTATCATGAAATTTGTTTAATCAAAATGTGCAAGCATTATTCTTCAGGCTTCGGGGAGTCAATAGAATATTTCTACTTTGTCAGCCCTCCTTCGTAGTGTAGACAGTGACTGTTGTATCTCGTAGTAAATGTGCACATGGAAGTCCAACAAATTACCATAATACCAGTCGTATTTGAGATATTTTTGGCAATTTGTTGGTCTCCCGTGTTACACTAGCTCACTGAAGCCGTTGGCACTGTTCCTACTAATCAGTAAGGTTGACACATAAACTCTTACCTATTATCCCATCGCCATTTGGCAACAGGGGTCACATGTATCACATTATCTTCAGTATCATGACACCGCATTTCTTGTGTACACTGGGTTCAACATTAAACGTTTCTAATAGTTTGGTCATATGATGGGGCCGATTTTATTCATTCATCTCAAATTAACTTGAAAATTCATTCTACAAAACACAATAAATATTATTAATACAGGGAAATATTATATGCAAGAAAATTCTATTCCTAACTTTTATAATTTATATTCATTTCAAATTTTTATTTTTTATAATTTAATGTTCTCCAACCATTGTTGTGAATTAAATGCTTTTTGACACAGAAATGAATAATAAATAAATGCGTTTCGGTTGTTATGGAAAAGGTTTTGGGAAACTGACACCAAATATTTCTTCAACCTTCGGGGAGTCAATAAAAGTTTTCTACCTTGCCAGCCCGCCATCGTAGTCTAGTCACTGATAGTTGGATCTCGTAGTAAATGTGCACATAGAAGTCCAACAAATTATCATAATACCAGGCGTATTTGAGATATTTATGGCAAATTGTTGGCCTCCTGCTTTACACTGCAGACTTTGGCCCTCTTCCTCCTAAACTGTAAACCTGACACTTAATAGTACACAAGGAGATAATCATAATTTCTTTAAAAATGTTTTCTGTAAGTAAGTATTATTTTATCCCAGCAAAAGCTGGAGGTTACATAGAAGCTTCAGTTAATACATGCTAGGTTCAATCCTATTTATGGGAATTTTCAAATGACATCTTTTACCTCTTATCTCACCTCCATTGGCAACAGGGGTTACGTTGTTCACATTGTCTTCAATATCACTACACCGCATTTCTCGTATACACTGGATTCAACATTAAATGTTTCTCCTAGTTTGGTCATACAATGCAGCCGATTTTATTCATTCATCTCAAACACCGTTGAAAATTCTTTCTGCAACAAACAATAAATAATTTTAATACATCGAAATATATGCGATATAAATTATTTTCCTACATTGTAAAATTAATAATTATATTTATATTTATAATTAAACATTGTCCATTGATTGTTGTTGATTATGTATTTTTTAGCTCATAAGAGAATAATAAATTCAAGATTTGTGGTGGTTCTAGTAATTTGTTTAGTTAAAATGTGCAAGCATTATTCTTCAGACTTCGAGGAGTTAATAAAATATTTCTACCTTGTCATCCCTGCATCGTAGTGTAGACTCTGTCCGTTGTATCATGGCGTAAATGTTCACAAGGAAGTCCAACAAATTACCATAATACCAGTCGTATTTGTGATATTTATGGCAAATTGTTGGCCTCCCACGTTACACTATTTTCCGAAAGCGTTGACAATTTTCCTACTATACACTATTTTTACCACATACAGTATTAAAAAAAGGGATAAATATAATTTCCTATTAAAGGAATGTTCTGTAAATAAGGACTATTTTATTTCTGAAAATGCTACAACAAATAATCTAGTTTTAGTTACTACTTACTTACACAGTGCATTCAAAAAGTCCCGGAACTGATGCTGCTATAGACATACAGATGGAGCTATCTCTGTGTCACAGCTGGAACACTATGTGACAATTTTCACCCACTTCCTGTGCCAATTGCATTGTTGAGGACTCATTCCATAGTAAACAGCGACACTGTTAAGTTTATCTGGTTTTTCTTTGTTGTCATAATTTTCGAGATGGAGCAAAGAGCTTCAATTAAATTTTGTTTTAAATGTGGAAAAAGTGCGACAGAAACGTTTTCGATGATGCTACTTGCATATGGAAAAGATTGTTTAAGTCATAGAAAAGTGTTCGAGTGGTATGCACGTTTTAAAAATGGTCGTGAGTCTCTAGAAGATGATCCAAGAGATGGGCGCCCCTCCACAAGCGTGACTGACGAGAATGTTAAGCGTTTCTGTGCTGCACTGTCCGTCAACCGTCAGCTGAGAGTCCAGATTTTATCAGAAAAGATTGGCATCAGTGTGGGTAGTATTTACACTATCATGCATGATGTACTCGGCAAACGGAAACTGTGTGCCATGTTCGTTCCACACTTGTTAACAGCAGAGCAAAAAGAACGTGTGGAAACATCACGAAGTCTCATTGAATGGGCCGATGACAACCCGAATTTCTTACAGAACATTGTCACAAGCGACGAATCGTGGTGTTTCCAGTATGACCCATCTACCAAACATCAAACAGCTGAATGGCTCAACCAAGGAGATGTCAGACCCATGAAAGTGAGGGTCACAAAATCAAAAGTGAAACAATGCTGATCACATTTTTTGATTCAAGGGGACTGATCCAAAAAGAATTCTTGCCACCTGGCCAGACTGTAACTGGACCATTTTACAAAGAGGTACTTGATCGCCTTTTGAAGAATTCGCAGGGTTAGGCCAGAAATGTACCGATCAGGGGAGTGGTTTCTTCTGCATGACAATGCTCCAGTCCACTCATCTTTGATTGTCTCACAATTTCTTGCTGGAAAATCAGTCACAGTGATTAACCATCCACCCTACTCACCAGATTTGGCTCCGGCTGACTTCTTTCTGTTCCCTAAGCTGAAGGTGGCACTGAAGGGGCAGCGTTTTGATAATGTAGAGACAATTCAGAAGATTGTGACAGCTGTTTTAAACACAATTTTGAAGGTGAACTATGCGCATGCCTTTCAACGATAGTATGAGCGATCTAAAATCTGTATAGAGAGGGAAGGGATGTATGTTGAATAATAAATAATCAAATTTCATTTATCTGAAAAGTTGTGACCTTAATAGCATTAGTCCCGGAACTTTTTGAATGCAGTATGTATTTCTGTACATTTTTAGGGTAGTTTCAAAGAAAAACTTTTCCTATTATCTAATGTCCATTTTCCAGAAGGGGTCACATAAATCACATAATCTTCAATAATGTGACACTGCTTTTCACTGCTTTTCTTGTATACACTGGATTCATCATTGAACGTTGCTTCTAGTTGGGTCACATGGTCCAACCAATTTTATTCAATTATCTCAAACTCAGTTGATAATTCATTCTGCAACAAACAATAAACATCATTAATACAGCAAAATATATGGAATAGAAATTTTTCCTTCATTTTAAAATTTATAATTATTTTTATTTTTGTTTAATTATCATTACTCAATCATTCTTGGTAAATATGTGCTTTTTAACTCATAAAATATTAAAAAATTAATTATTTTTAGTGTTTCTAGAAATCTTTTCAGTAAAAATATGCCCACATTTTTCTTCAGCCTGCGGTTAGTCAATAGAAATTTTCTACCATGTCAGACCTCAGTCGAAGTCTAGACACTGACCGTTGTATCTCGTAGTAAATGTGCACTAGGAAGTGCAACAAATCACCATAATACCATTCTTATTTCAGATATTTATGGCAAATTGTTGGTCTACCATGTTACACTAGCATCCTGCAGACTTTGGTTCTGTTCCTCCTAAACAGTAAACTTGACACATAATATAACACAAGGAGATAATTATAATTTCCTTAAAAAAATTTTCTTTAAATAAGTATATTTTATTCCTCCAAATGCTGCAGGATACATAGAAGCTTCAGTTAATACATGCTATTCTCAATTGTATTTATGAGTAGTTTCAAATGAAAACTTCTACCTCTTATCTCACCTCCATTTGGCAACAGGGGTTACGTTGATCACATTATTTTCAATATCACGACACCTCATTTCTCGTGTACACTGAATTCAACTTTAATTTTTTCTCCTAGTTTTGTCATACAATGCAGCTGATTTTATTCATTCATCTCAAACTCAGTTGAAAATTCTTTCTGCAAAAATAATAAATAATTTTAATACAGCGAAATATATGCAATATAAATTATATTCCTACATTTTAAAATTAATAATTATTTTTATGTTTATAATTAAACATTGTCCATTGATTGTTGTTGATTATGTATTTTTTAGCTCATAAGAGAATAATAAATTCATGATTTTTGGCGTTTCTAGAAATTTGTTTAATCAAAATGTGAAAGTATTATTCTTCAGGCTTCGGGGAGTCAATAGAATATTTCTACTTTGTCAGCCCTCCTTCGTAGTGTAGACAGTGACTGTTGTATCTCGTAGTAAATGTGCACATGGAAGTCCAACAAATTACCATAATACCAGTCGTATTTGAGATATTTATGGCAATTTGTTGGTCTCCCGCATTACACAAGCTCACTGACACCATTGGCACTGTTCCAACTATTACCTCTTATCTCATCTCCATTTGGCAACAGGGGTCACATGTATCACATTATCTTCAGTATCATGACACCGCATTTCTTGTGTACACTGGATTCAACGTTTCTCCTAGTTTGGTCATATGATACGGCCGATTTTAATCATTCATCTCAAATTAACTTGAAAATTCATTCTACAAAACACAATAAATATTATTAATTCAGGGAAATATTATATGCAAGAAAATTCTATTCCTAACTTTTAAAATTTATATCCATTTAAAATTTTTATTTTTATAATTTAACGTTCTCCAACCATTCTTGTGAATTAAATGCTTTTTGGCACAGAAATGAATAATAAATAAATGTGTTTCGGTTTTTATGGAAAAGGTTTTGGGAAACTGACACCAAATATTTCTTCAACCTTCGGGGAGTCAACAAAAGTTTTCTACCTTGCCAGCCCGCCATCGTAGTCTAGTCACTGATAGTAGGATCTCGTTGTAAATGTAGACCGTTGTATCATGGTGTAAATGTTCACAAGGAACTCCAACAAATTACCATAATACCAGTCATATTTGAGATATTTATGGCAAATTGTTGGCCTCCCACATTACACTATTTTCCGGAAGCGTTGGCAAATTTCCTACTAAACACTATTTTTAGCACATATTAAAAAAAGGGATAAATATAATTTCCTATTAAAAGAATGTTCTGTAAATAAGGACTATTTTATTTCTGCAAATGCTACAAGAAATAATCTAGTTTTAGTGAATACTTACTTATTTCTGTACATTTTACGGTAGTTTCAAAGAAAAACTTTTACCTATTATCTAATGTCCATTTTCCAGAAGGGGTCACATATATCACATTCTCTTCAATAACGTGACACTGCTTTTCTCTGCTTTTCTTGTATACACTGGATTCATCATTGAACGTTGCTCCTAGTTGGGTCACATGGTCCAACCAATTTTATTCAATTATCTGAAACATAGTAGAAATACATTCTGCAACAAACAATAAACATCATTAATACAGCGAAATAAATGCAATACATGGCATATGTTTGCACTGTTCCTGGTAAACAGTATTGTTGACACATAACTAAAAAAATCGATAATTATAATTTCCTATTAAAGAAATATTCTGTATATATGTACTATTTTACTTCAGCAAATTCTACAGGAAACATACTAGTTGTAGTTAATACGTACTAATTTCTGTACTAATTAAGAGTAGTTTCAAGGAAAAAATTTTACCTCTTATCTACTGTCCATTTTGTAACAGGGGTCACATGTATCACATTATTCTCAATAACACGGCACCTCATTTCTTGTTTACACTGGATTCATCGTTGAATGTTTTTCTTAGTTTGTTAATAGGATGCAGCCAATTTTATTTGTTCACTTTAAACTCAGTTGAAAATTCATTCTGCAACAAAAAAATAAAAAATTTTAATACAGCGAAATATATGCAATACAAATTCTATTCCTACATTTTTAATTATAATTATTTTTATTTTTTTATTTTTATAATTAAACATTGTCCATCCGTTCTTGGTGATTATGTACTTTTTTAACTCATAAGAGAATAATAAATTAATGATTTTTGGTGTTTCTAGAAATTTGTTTAGACAAAATGTGCAAGCAAATTTTCTTCAGCCTTCAGGGAGTCAATAGAATATTTCTACTTTGTCAGCCCCCCCCCATCTTAGTGTAGACAGTGACCATTGTATCTTGTAGTAAGTGTGCACAAGAAAGTCCAAAAAATTACCATAAACCAGTCGTATTTGAGATATTTATGGCAACTTGTTGGTCTCCCGCATTACACTAGCTCAATGCAGCTGTTGGGATTGATCCTACTAATAGCCTATAGTTGACGCATAATACAAAACAAAAGATAATTATATTTTCCTTAAACAAATTTTATGTAAATGAGTACTATTTTAATTCAGCAAATGCTACAGGAAACATACTAGTTTCAGTTAACACGTACTACTTTCTATACTATTTATGGGTAGTTTCACACGTAAACTTTTACCTCTTATCTCATCTCCATTTGGCAACAGGGGTCACATATACCACATTATCCTCAATATAATGACACTGCATTTCTGTTGTACACTGGACTCAATATTTAACGTTTCTCCTAGTTTGGTCATACGATGCACTCAATTTTATTCACTCATCTCAATCTCACTTGAAAATTCATTCTACCACACAAAATAAATATTATTAATACAGCAAAATATTATATTCAAGAAAAATTCTATTCCTACTTTTTAAAATGTTATTCATTTCAAATTTTTATTATTTATAATTTAACGTTTTCCAACCATTCTTATGAATTAAGTGCTTTTCGACACAGAAGTGAACAATAAATAAATGTCTTTCGATTTTTATGGAAAAGGTTTTGGGAAACTGACACAAAATATTTCTTCAACGTTCAGGGAGTCAATAAAAGGTCTCTACCTTGTCAGCTCTCCATCGTAGTATAGAAACTGACTGTTGTATCTGGTAGTAAATGTGCCAACAAATTACTTAATACCAATCGTATTTGAGATATTTATGGCAAATTGTTGGCCTCCCGCATTACAATATTTCCTGGCAGATGTTGGCAATGTTCCTGCTAAACACTATTTTTAGCACACATTATAAAAAAGGACAAATATTATTTCGTATTAAGGGGATATTACACTGAAAAGGGTCGTTTTTTTAAATATGCATTATATAGGGTTGTACTAATTTTTTTTATGTAAGGAATAGTGTAAAAAAAATACAGAAATATGAAACTTGACTTCGAATTAAAAGCCTTCGCAGTCTTTGCCGTAAGTTTTCCGGGGCTCACACCCAGTGCTTTTTGTAGATCAGGAAGTGTTTGCCTGTAGCCAGTATTCTATTGGCACACTGCTTCACACACTCCCATTTCTAGTGTTTGTCTTGAAGAGAAAGAAGTTTTTGGACACTTCGACCAAATGATGCCATGGAGCGCCTCATTGGCGTTTTGCGTTTTTCCTGACACGCATCTATCAAGCAAAGTGTCGCTGGCCAACCTCTGGTACAGTGGCAGTATTTTTGCAACAACTTCTTCAGTCAAGGGTGTTTTGATTTTTTGTCTGTGTGGTTCAGACCTAATTTTTTAGCAATGGCTCTATTGTAAAAACACCACGACTCTGTTCCTGTTGGGCATTTTTTGTGATTTGGTTTCTCGTCAGTTGAAGAGCAATGTGTCAATGTGGTGAATATAGCTGTTTTCATTTTATTTATATCTCCCAGATTTCTTTGTATTCCATTTCTATAGTAATTAGTCAACTTGTTTATAGTTGTTCCCTTCAAACTTCCATAGGCTTTCCCACCCAGAGGTTGGCCTTTGCCGATGTTTTTGGCAACAATTTTCCTCAAACCTGAACCGAGATGCTTTGCAACGTGGTTCAAACACTCAACCTTTTCAATTTTTTGGTCCTTGTAGAGATTCAAGTCAGTTAGTTGGGCAAAGGTTTTTGAATCACCATCACACACTAATGTAGTGTATCAAATCCATTTTTTTCTGATCGCTTCCAAATGCGCTCCGCTGCTTCCATCTCCATGGCCGGAGAAGATCCATCGTAGTTTTTTTGGCAGTTAGGCTTATGCTTTCTGTACCATACTCTAAACTTGGCGGTGCCTTTCCAAGTTTTTTTCCTTTTTATCGCAAGCTAGGCAGTATTTGGATAATACTTCATAGTCGATTACTAATCCGGTAACTACATCAATGCAGCAACCGACTCCGTTCTTCGATGTGAATCCCCGTTTCTGCCAAGTTCCGTCGTAACTTACGGATATGTCGATTGGGCCAGGTTCATCAAGAGAGGTATTATTTAGGATGCTGTAAGCTTTGCAGACTTCTTTTCTAGCTTTTTGTAATGATTCCATTGCAGTTTTGACATATCGCTTATACATAGTATCCATATGCTGACTATAACTAGTAATGTTCATAGGCTTCATATTCAAGCTCATGCTGAAAGACTCCATACCTCCATGTCCTTTTCCCATGCTACAAAAGCTCTGAACCATTCTACGATTCACATCATACGAAGGTCGTGTAGAGTCATCTTCACTTAGCCTAACTCGGTCAGAAGTGTCGAACGATTTGTGGAAATCACAGTCTTTACACTGAACAGCGAAGAAGTTGGCATAGCCTTTAGGTGGCATCTGACTAACCTGTAAGGTACGAACACACACAGGACATGAAAAACCTTCTAAAAACTTTACAAGCCTATTTGCATCTACAAAAACATACTTAGGTGCATCGTAATCAACGTCCACTACAGACCTATAACTGTCATAAAGGGCAAAGCCAGTAGCCTTTTCAAACTTTTCACTAGGCCTACTTGTGCCTACTTCATTACCATCATTAGTAACTTCTGGTAAGTTAGTGCTAAAAGAAGTACTAGGAATGTCTGTATCTTGTAACATAGGCCTAGCCTCACTTTCATTTTCACCATCACCAATGTCCATTTCAACTGATAAAAAATCTGTAGGAAGTATTTCATACCTTCTGGAAATGTTGATTTTGTTTCGCATAGCAATATGTTTCTTGCTTTTCTTCACTCTTCCCATTTTTGAAAAGTATTAGAAAAAGAAACACTGAACAACAACAAGCAGCTTTCCACAATTACACTATGACAGCTGACAGCAGTGAGCAGAACAACAAAATAAATCAGCTGTTTTTGTTTTGTCAAAAAAACACTGTCACACACATATATATATTTGTTCTTTCTGAAATGAATAACTATTCAGAAATAACAACGATGTAGTGTACTTATTTACTGATCCTCAAAGTAACCGCTGCAGCACGAAAACTACCAGTCACGAAAGAGTACGCATTCTCAGAAAAACAATTTTTTCTGGTAAAAATACAGGTGAAACATGACTTATATTGTATTTTTCTTGTGCAGGAAGACATGTAGAACAAAATTAGCAAAAAAAAAATTTCAAACATTTTGTCATTTTTGGCCATTTTCAGTGTAACATCCAATGTTATATAAATGAGGACCATTTTATTTCAGAAAATGCTACAGGAAATATACTAGTTTTAGTAAATACGTACTAATTTCTGTACTATTTAATTCTAGTTTCAAAGAAAAACTTTTACCTCTTATCTGATATCAATTTTGCAGGTGGGGTTACATATATCACATTATCTTAAATAATGCGACACTGCATTTCTTGTGTACACTGGATTCATCATTGAACGCTCCTCCTAGTTCGGTCATATAGTCCAACCAATTTTATTCATTTATCTCAAACTCAGTTGATAATACATTCTGCAACAAACAATAAACATTATTAATACAGCGAAGTATATGAAATACAAATTTCTTATCTTAAACCTCTTATCTTATCATTCATCTCAAACTCAGTTGAAAATTCATTCTGCAACAAACAATAAATAATTTTAATACAGCTAAATACATGCAATACAAATTCTATTCCTACATTTTGATATTTATAATTATTTATATTTTCTTTTATTTTTATAATTAAACATAGTCCATCCATTCTTGGAGATTATGTACTTTTTTAACTCATAAGAGAACAATAAATTAATGATTTTTGGTTTTTCTAGAAATTTGTATAGTCAAAATTTGCAAGCAAATTTTCTTCAGCCTTCGGGGAGTCAATAGAATATTTCTACTTTGTCAGCCCTCCATCTTAGTGTAGACAGTGACCATTGTATCTCGTAGTAAATGTGCACAAGGAAGTCCAACAAATTACCATAATACCTGTCATATTTGAGATATTTATGGCAACTTGTTGGTCTCCCATTTTAAACTAGCACACTGCATCTATTGGCACTGTTCCTACTAATCAGTAAAGTTGACACATAATACAAAACAAAAAGATAATTAAAATTTCCTTTAAAAAATTTAATGTAAATGAGTACTATTTTATTTCAGCAAATGCTACAGGAAACATACTAGTTTCAGTTAATACGTACTAGTTTCTATACTATTTATGGGTAGTTTCACACGTAAACATTTACCTCTTATCTCATCTCCATTTGGCAATTGGGGTCACATATACTACATTATCCTCAATATAATGACACTCCATTTCTCGTGTACATTGGTATCAATATTTAACGTTTCTCCTAGTTTCGTCATACAATGCAATCAATATTATTCACTCTTCTCAATCTCACTTGAAAATTCATTCTACAACACAAAATAAATAATTCTTGGATTTCGTTGTCCATGACGTGTCCGTTACTTAACTAAATATCACTATAGTATTGACGACTCGGAACACTAAGTTTTTTTATAAGTAAAAACGTAAAGTTTTACCTTACAGCCTAAACCGGCTTTCACCTTTAGAAGGCTTCATCAGAGGCCTTCTAAAGGTGAAAGCCGGTTTAGGCTGTAAGGTAAAACTTTACGTTTTTACTTATAAAAAAACTTAGTGTTCCGAGTCGTCAATACTATAGTGATATTTAAATAAATAATATTAATACAGTAAAATATTATATGCAAGAAAATTCTATTCCTACATTTTAAAATTTATATTAATTTCAAATTTTTATTTTTTATAATTTAACGTTCTCCAACCATTCTTGTGAATTAAGTCCTTTTTGACACAGAAGTGACTAATAAATAAATGTCTTTCGGTTTTTATGGAAAAGATTTTGGGAAACTGACACCAAAAATTTCTTCAACCTTCGGGGAGTCAATAAAAGTTTTCTACCTTGTCAGCCCTCCATCGTAGTGTAGAAAATGACTGTTGTATCTGGTAGTAAATGTGCACAAGGAAGTCCTACAAATTCCCATAATACCAATCATATTTGAGATATTTATGGTAAATTATTGGACTCCCGCGTTACAATATTTCCTGGCAGATGTTGGCAATGTTCCTGCTAAACACTATTTTTAGCACATATTAAAAAAAGGATAAAAATTATTTCCTATTAAAGAAATGTTATGTAAATGACAACTATTTTATTTCAGCAAATACTACAGGAAATATACTAGTTTTAGTTAATACGTCCTAATTTCTGTACTATTTAATTCTAGTTTCAAAGAAAAACGTTCACCTCTTATCTAATGTCTATTTTGCAGCTGGGGTCACATATATCACATTATCTTCAATAACGTGACACTGCATTTCTTGTGTACACTGGATTCATCATTGAACGCTGCACCTAGTTGGGTCATATGGTCCAACCAATTTTATTCATTTATCTCAAACTCAGTTGATAATACATTCTGCAACAAACAATAAACATTATTAATACAGCGAAGTATATGAAATACAAATTTCTTATCTTACATTTTTTTTAAATTTATAATTATTTTTATTTTTTTCTACTGATCATTATCCAACCGTTCTTGGTAAATATGTACTTTTTAACTCACACAACATTAGAAAATTAATTATTTTTAGTGTTTCCAGAAATCTTTTTAGTGAACATGTGCCCACATTTTTCTTCAGGCTGCGGTTAGTCAATAGAAATTTTCTACCATGTCAGCTCTCAGTTGTAGTCTAGACACTGACCATTGTATCTCATAGAAAATGTGCACTAGGCAGTCCAACAAATCACCATAATACCATTCGTATTTGAGATATTTATGGCAACCTTTTGGTCTACCGTGTTACACTAGCATTTTGCATACTTTGGTCCTGTTCCTCCTAACCAGTAAACTTGACACATAATACAACACAAGGAGATAATTATAATTTCCTAAAAAAATTTTTCTGAAAATAAGTATTATTTTATTCCAGCAAGTGCTGCAGGATACATAGAAGTCTTAGTTAATACATGATAGATCCAATCCTATTTATAGGTAGTTTCAAATGAAAACTTTTACCTCTTATTTCACCTCCATTTGGCAACAGGAGTTACGTCGTTCACATTATCTTCAATATCGTGACACCGCGCATTTCTTGTGTACACTGGATTCTCAAATAAAGTCGTATTTGAGATATTTATGGCAAATTGTTGGCCTCCCATGTTACACTATTTCTCAGAATATGTTGGTAATGTTCCTGTTAAACACTACTTTTAGCACATATTAAACAAAGGGATAAACATAATTTCCTATTAAAGAAATGTTCTGTAAATGAGAACTATTTTATTTCAGCAAATGCTACAGGAAATATATTAGTTTTAGTTAATACATACTAATTCCTGTACTATTTAATTCTAGTCTCAAAGAAAAACTTTTACCTCATATCTAATGTCAATTTTGCAACTGGGGTTACATATATCACATTATCTTCAATAATGCGACACTGCATTTCTTGTGCACACTGGATTCATCATTGAACTATGCTCTTAGTTGGGTCATATGGTCCAACCAATTTTATTCATTTATCTCAAACTCAGTTGATAATACAATTCTGCAATAAACAATAAACATTATTAATACAGCAAAGTATATGCAATACAAATTCTATTCTTATATTGTTTTTAAATATATAATTTTTTTATTGTTTTCTACTGACCATCATCCAATCGTTCATACAACATTAAACAATTATTTATTTTTAGCGTTTCCAGAAATCTTTTTAGTGAAAACGTGCCCACTTTTTTTTCAGCCTATGGTTAGTCAATAGAAATTTTCTACCATGTCAGCTCAAAGTTGTAGTCTTGACACTGACCGTTGTATCTCGTACTAAATGTGCCCTAGGAAGTCCAACAAATCACCATAATACCATTCGTATTTGAGATATTTATGGCAAATTGTTGGTCTAACGTGTTACACTAGCATCCTGCAGATTTTGGCCCTGTTCCTCCTAAACAGTACACTTAACACATATTACAACACAACGAGATAATTGTAATTTCCTAAAGAAGATGTTCAGTACATAAGTATTATTTCATTCCAACAAATGCTAAAGGATACATAGAAGTTTCCGTTAATACATGCTAGTTTCAATCCTATTTATGGGTAGTTTCAAATGAAAACTTTATCTCTTATCTCACCTCTATTTGGCAACAGGGGTTACGTTGTTCACATTATCTTGAATATCATGACACCGAATTTCTCGTGTACACTGGATTTAACATTAAATGTTTCTCCTAGTTTGGTCATACAATGGAACAGATTGTATTCATTCATTTCAAAGTCAGTTGAAAATTCTTTCTGAAAAACAATAATTATTATTACTACAGTGAAATATATGCAATATAAATTCTATTCCGACGTTTTAAAATTTATAATTATTTATATTTTTATAATTTACATTTGAACATTATCCAACCTTTTTTAGTAATTATGTGCTTATCTAGCTCATAAAAAAATAATCAATTAATGGTTTTTGGCGTTTCTAGAATTTTTGCTTAATGAATATGACCCCACATTTTTCCTTAGCATTCGGGGAGTAAATAGAAGTTTCCTATCTTGTCAGCCCTCCATCGTAGTGTAGACCCTGATGGTTGTATCTTGTAGTAAATGTGCACAAGGAAGTCCAACAAATTACCATAATACCAGTCGTATTTGAGTTATTTATGGCAAATTGTTGGCCTCCCGAGTTACACTACTTCCCGGAAGATGTTGGCAATGTTCCTGTTAAACACTATTTTTAGCTCATATTAAAAAGGCATAAATATAATTTCCTATTAAAGAAAAGTTATTTGAATAAGAACTATTTTATTTCAGCAAATGCTACAGGAAATATACTAGTTGAAGTATATACGTACTAATTTCTGTACTATTTAATTCTAGTTTCAAAAAAAAAAAATATTTACCTCTTATCTAATTTCATTTTGCAGCTGGGGTCACATATATCACATTATCTTCAATAATGCGACACTGCATTTCTTGTGTACACTGGATTCATCATTGAACGTTGCTCTTAGTTCGGTTATATGGCCCAACCAATTTTATTCATTTATCTCAAACTCAGTTGATAATACAATTCTGCAACAAATAATAAACATTATTAATACAGCGAAATATATGCAAAACAAATCCTATTCCTACGTTTTAAAATTGATAATTATTTTTATTTTTTTTATCCAATCGTTCTTGGTAAATATGTGCTTTGTAACTCATAAAACAATAAAAAATTAATTATTTTTAGTGTTTCTAGAAATCTTTTTAGTGAACATGTGCCCACATTTTTCTTCGTCCTGCAGTTAGTCAATAGAAATGTTCTACCATGTCAGTCCTCCTTCGTAGTCTAGACACTGACCAATGTATCTTGAAGTAAATGTGCACTAGGAAGTCCAACAAATCACCATAATACCATTCGTATTTGAGATATTTATGGCAAATTGTTGGTCTACCGTGTTACACTAGCATCCTGCAGACTTTGGCCCTGTTCCTCCTAAATGGTAAACTTGACACATATTACAATACAAGGAGATAGTTATAATTTCCTTAAAAAATTTTCTGTACCTAAGTATTATTTCATTCCAGCAAATGCTGCAGGATACATAGAAGTTTCAGTTCATACATGCTAGTTTCAATCCTATTTATACGTAGTTTCAAATGGAAACTTCTACCTCTTATCTCACCTCCATTTGGCAACAGGAATTACGTTGTTCACATTATTTTCAATATCACGACACCTCATTTCTCGTGTACGCTGGATTCAACATTAAATGTTTCTCCTAGTTTGATCATACAATGCAACCAATTTTATTCATTCATCTCAAACTCAGTTGAAAATTCTTTCTGCAAAAACAATAACTATTATTAATACAATGAAATATATGTAATACAAACTATGTTCCAACATTTTAAAATTTATAATTATTTATATTTTTATAATTTATAATTGAAAATTACCCAACCATTTTTAGTAATTATGTGCTTATCTAGCTCATAAAAGAATAATAAATTAGTGGTTTTTGGGGTTTCTAGAAATTTTGATTAATGAATATGACCCCACATTTTTCCTTAGCCTTCGGGGAGTATATAGAGGTATCCTTCCTTGTCAGCCCTCTTTCGTAGTGTAGACACTGACTGTTGTATCTTGTAGTGAATGTGCACAAGCAAGTCCAACAAATTACATAATACCAGTCGTATTTGAGATAATTATAGCAAATTGTTGGCCTCCATCATTACACTAACCCACGGCAGATGTTGGCACTGTTCCTGGTAAATAATATTGTTTACACATAATAAAAAAGGGATAATTATAATTTCCTAATAAAGAAAGTTTCTCTATATAAATACTATTTTACTTCAGCAAATGCTACAGGAAACATATTAGTTTTAGTAAATACGTACTAATTTCTGTTCTATTTAATTCTAGTTTCAAAGAAAAACTTTTACCTCTTATCTAATGTCCATTTTGCAGCTGGGGTCACATATATCACTTTATCTTCAATAACGTGACACTGCATTTCTTGTGTACACTGGATTCATCATTGAACGCTGCACCTAGTTGGGTCATATGGTCCAACCAATTTTAATCATTTATCTCAAACTCAGTTGATAATACATTCTGCAACAAACAATAAACATTATTAATACAGCCAAGTATATGCAATACAAATTCTATTCTTACATTTTTTAAATTTTTATTATTTTTATTTTTTTCTACTGATCATTAGGCAATCATTCTTGGTAAATATGTACTTTTTAACTCATACAACATTAAAAAATTATTTATTTTTTAGCGTTTCCAGAAATCTTTTAGTGAAAATGTGCCCACATTTTTCTTCAGCATGCGGTTAGTAAATAGAAATGTTCTACTATGTCAGCCCTCAGTCGTAGTCTAGACACTGACCGTTATATCTAGTAGTAAATGTGCACTAGGAAGTCCAACAAATTACCATAATACTATTCGTATTTGAGATATTTATGGCAAATTGTTGGCATCCCTCATTACACTAACTCATGGCATATGTTTGCACTGTTCCTGGTAAACAGTATTGTTGACACATAACAAAAAAAGGAATAATTATAATTTTCCATTAAAGAAATGTTCTGTATATATGTACTATTTTACTTCAGCAAATTCTACAGGAAACATACTAGTTGTAGTTAATACATACTAATTTCTGTACTAATTAAGAGTAGTTTCAAAGAAAAAATTTCTGTCCATTTTGTAACAGGGGTCGCATGTATTACATTATTCTCAATAACGCGGCACCGCATTTCTTGTTTACACTGGATTCATCGTTGAATATTTTTCTTAGTTTTGTAATAAGATGCAGCCAATTTTATTCATTCATTTTAAACTCAGTTGAAAATTCATTCTGCAACAAAAAAATAAAAAATTTTAATACAGCGAAATATATGCAATACAAACTCTATTCCTACATTTTTAATTTATAATTATTTTTATTTTTTTATTTTTATAATTAAAATATAACATTGTCCATCCGTTCTTGGTGATTATGTACTTTTTTAACTCATAAGAGAATAATAAATTAATGATTTTTGGTGTTTCTAGAAATTTGTTTAGTCAAAATGTGCAAGCATTTTTCTTCAGCCTTCGGGGAGTCAATAGAATATTTCTACTTTGTCAGCCTTCCATCGTACTGTAGACAGTGACCGTTGTATCTTGTAGTAAATGTGCACAAGAGAGTCCAAAAAATTACCATAATACCAGTCATATTTGAGATATTTATGGCAACATGTTGGTCTCCCACATTACACTTGCCTACTGCAGCCGTTGGCATTGTTCCTACTAATCAGTATAGTTGACACATAATACAAAAGAACAAGATAATTATATTTTCCTTAAACAAATTTTATGTAAATGAGTACTATTTTATGTAAGCAAATTCTACAGGAAACATACTAGTTTCAGTTAATACATACTACTTTCTATACTATTTAAGGGTAGTTTCACACATAAACTTTTACCTCCTATCCCATCTCCATTTAGCAACAGGGGTCACATATATCACATTATCTTCAATATAATAACACTGCATTCCTCGTGTACACTGGATTCATCATTAAACATTTCTCCTAGTTTGATCATATGATGCACTCGATTTTATTCATTCATCTCAAAATCAGTTGTAAATTCTTTCTGCAAAAAACAATAAATATTATTAATACAGTGAAATATTATATGCAAGACAAATTCTATTCCTACTTTTTAAAATTTATATTCATTTAAAATTTTTATTTTTTATAATTTAACATTCTCCAACCGTTCATGTGAATTAAGTGCTTTTTGACACAAGAATGAGTAATAAATAAATGTCTTTTGGTGTTTCTAGAAATTTTGTTAAATGAATATGACCCCACATTTTTCCTTATTCTTCGGTGAGTAAATAGAAGTTTCCTACCTTGTCAGCCCTCCATCGTAGTGTAGACACTGACCATTGTATCTCGTAGTAAATGTGCACAAGGAAGTCCAACAAATAACCATAATACCAGTCGTATTTGAGATAATTAAAGCAATTTGTTGGCCTCCCTCATTATACTAACTCATGGCAGATGTTGGCAATGTTCCTGCTAAACAATATTTTTCGCACATTTTAAAAAAGGGATAAATATAATTTCCTATTGAAGAAATGTTCTGTAAATGAGGACTATTTTATTTCAGCAAATGCTACAGGAAATATACTAGTGTTAGTTAATACCAGTGGCGGCTCGTACAGGGAGGGCAAAAGGGTGCAGCCCTCCCACTAAATTTGCAAATTAAACTTGTCAATAATATAACTAGAATGTGTAACTTAGTATCCTTATGTGAAAGATATTTTTGGGGCGACTAATAGTGATCACCCGATGTTTTCGACATGTACCCGCAGCCGGACGCTTTCGCTGTCGTCCTCCCTTTTAAAGCTGGTCTTGCGGGGAGCGGGGAAAGAGGACGTGTACACATGTCTATGCTTTTAAATCAGCAGCAGCCATTATAGGGAGGGGGGCTCTGCCCGCTGTCTGATTTCGCGGCTCTTTTCATAGAGAGCCGGAGAGTTGTTCAGAACTTCTCTATTGCTGTTTAAGGGCATATATTTTCTCTTGTGTTTTATATAGTTTTGATTGTGTTCTTGTTGTATTTTTTGTGTAAACATAATGTTCTAATAATTTATTCTTTATTAGGCAGTGTATTCTGTGTAAGATAGTGTTTTGTCGAACCTTATGTACATAAACGTGTAATTTATTCTGTGTAGGCATGAGCCTGTGTGTTCTGTGCGTATTTGTTAGAAACGAAAAAAATGGCTATGAATTCAGTAAGTAATATTAAACGTTTGATTATTTCAAATTCACTGACTTACAAAAAGAAAATAGAACTAAAAAAATTAGGGCCACCAAAACCGAATTTAGATATCACACAACAAAATTATAAAACGGATAGGCCAGCATCAAGTAAGAAAAACTACACAAGAAAATTTAATAGAAACTGTTACTTACATGCTGATTGGATATGTGGATGTGAGGTGATGAATTCCTTTTTTTGTTATGTATGTTTGGTGATGAACCTAAACAGTGATTCAGCCTGGACTGAAAATGGAATTAAGAACTTGAAACATTTGGGAGAAAAAATTAAAAAACTTAAAATTAGTGAAACTCATATGAACAATTGTATTGAATATTCATTGTTAGGAAAAGTCAATATTAGTTACCAGTTAAACAGTGCATATATATTAAAAATTAAACAGCATAATGAAGAAGTCTCTAAGAACAGACACATCCTAAGTAAGTTAATTGACTGTGTAAAGTTTTGTGGAATATTTGAACTAGCTTTAAGGGGACATGAAACAAACACATCTGAGAATCCAGGTATTTTTAGGAGCTTAGTAAATTTAATGGCAGGCCTACATAGCATCTTACGAGAGCATATTGAAAAAACAAACAATAGGGTTTTCGTTGGTCTTTCTAAAACAATTCAAAATGAAATTTTGGATTCTATTTATGCAGTGTGCATTGGACTAATAAAAAAGAAATAAATGATACTGACTACATTTCAATTGAAGCAGATGAAACCACGGATTGTGCCACTCTGTCACAAATGGTGTTAGTTGTTAATTGAACAGAAAAATACATGAGAGATTTATCAGTTTTGTCAGTCCACAAGATCACTCCGCTGATGGTATTAGTAATACTATTTTTGAAGAATTAGCAAAATTAGAACTTGATAAGTTGCATAGTAAAATTACACAGGTCGACATGGGTTCTGGGGTTTGGAAAGTAAGTGGTGTTCTTTACTAAATTGGCACCCTTGAACATGAAAATGATATCAGTTTTTTTCCATCACCCTCAGTTTTCTCTACACAGCTACCCCTCTTCCCAACCTACTGCGGGCTATTTACTATTTACTATTGGCTGCGAAATCTATGTTATGTAGTGTAATTAATATAAATGTGGCAACATTGCTTGTTTGTAGGTACATCATATTCAATGTACAGAAATCGTGATAAAGACTTTAGGGAATTTTTTGTTGAAGACGGTTTAATGGTGTTCTGCAAAGACATCGCCGGATTAGTGATGAAAATGGGAGCTCAAAAGTATGACAGTAAGCAATGGAGGTTATTTATAGATTCTTCAAAGCGAAGTTTGAAAGCAGTGTTACTACACATTGGAAATGAGCTAGCATCAATTCCAATTGCGTATTCAGTACACTTAAAAGAGGCGTACAGTACCATGAAACTACTCCTTCAAAATTTGAAGTATGAAGAACACCAGTGGCTTGTATGTGGTGACTTTAAAGTGATTGGCATCCTTCTCGGCCAGCAAACAGGGTACACCAAGATGCCTTGCTATATGTGTGAATGGGACAGTAGAGCATATCATGAGCATTGGAGTAGAAGAGAGTGGCCTAAGAGGGAAAACCTGATATCGGGATCGAAGAACATTGTGAATGAGCATTTGGTTAATCCAGATCACATTTTATTGCCTCCACTGCACATCAAATTAGGACTTATGAAGCAGTATGTGAAAGCATTGGACAAAACAGGAAACTGTTTCCAATACCTGTGTAGCCAATTCCCAAATCTATCAGACGCAAAGTTGAAAGAAGAAGTATTTGTTGGACCGGATATATGTAAGTTGATGTCTGGTGAACACTTTGAAAGTACAATGACGGAAATAGAACAGCAAGCTTGGAGAAGTTTAAACAATGTTGTGCATCGTTTCCTTGGCCAGAATAAGCAGCCTGATTACAAGGAAATAGTGGAAGATATGCTGCAGTCGTTTAAACAGTTAGGATGCAAGGTCTCCCTAAAACTACATTTTCTAATGTCACACCTAGACAATTTTCAGGACAATTTGGCTGACACATCAGAGGAACATGGTGAACGGTTCCATCAGGAACTTAAAACTCTGGACCATCGTTATCAAGGTCGTTGGGGAATAAACATGATGTCTGACTACTGCTGGTGTATCACACGTGAAGGAGAAGTGACACACAAAAGGAAGACATCAAGCGTTCATTCACGGGCAAACGTAAACGGAAGTAATACCTCCACCCGGTAAATGTCCAAATCACCATATTTGCTTCTTCTAATTCATATGTGTCTCACGTTACTTTTTTTTAGCATTTTATTGTTCCATTTCGCCTCCATCTTCCTGTAATTGCTTTCCGATTTCATTTTTACAGATTTCGATGATGATGATGATGGTGCAAAAACCTGACGTGCTGTAGAGAAGCAGGCTTCAGATTCGTGATCAGCGCAATCGATTTAGTTAGAAACTCATATTTTCATGCAAACCCCAGACAAAAAGTCAAAATTTGTCGACCTGTGTTATTGCACAAAGTTACGATGGGGCAGCAGTAATGAGTGGAAAATATAACGGTGTTCACGCAAAAGTTAAAGCTGTGTACAAGAATGCCCAGTATATACACTGCTATGCCCATCAACTAAACTTAATTATTGAGCACGCTGCATCACAAAACAAGCAAGTAAAAATATTTTTCTGTAATTTACATGGCTTTACAACATTTTTTCAAGATCATCCAAGCGAACTGCCATACTTGATGAAGTAGTAAAGAAACGTCTCCCTAAATGTTCTAATACCAGGTGGAATTTTAAATCCCGTTGTGTGTCAACAGTATTTATTCATAAAAATGACATTTCCGCTGTTCTTGAAAACATCATAGATGATGACGAGAGTGACAAGTCCACTGTTCAGAAAGCATTAGGACTGAAAAACACATTAAATAATGATTATTTTAATTTTTGGTTAACATTTTTCAACAAAATTATGCCAGCCTGTGACATTTTGTTTAATCAATTACAGCAAGTAGAAATTGACAGTATTAAAACACACCAGTATGTTGCCTCATTCAAGTCACACATTCAAAACGTCAGAGATTATATTGATTTTGATGCCAGTCTGTCTGCATGAAATGATTTTGGAGAATCATCACAAAATCCAAAAAGGTCACGTTTTGATGAAAGCAAGAAGACTGCAGCTAAAGAAGTTTGTGACATAATAGTTATCAACATAGACGACAGATTTTCATTTTCAGACCATTTAGCAAAAGCAGTTTTGTTACAACCAACCCTGTTTTCTAAACATCAGCTTATCTTTCCAGAAACACAGTTACAAATTGCTGCTAAACAATTTAATTTAAATGAAACTGCTTTAAGACATGAACTGGTAGTTCTATACAGCAGGCCCGACTTCACAAAGGCAACTGGCGCATTGGTTCTACTCAATTTTGTATATGAAAACAATCTAGTTACTGTTTTTCTCGAACTGGTAAAACTATTAAAAGTTATTTGTACAATCCCTATGACTACAGCAGAAAGTGAACAATGTTTCTCAACTCTCAAACGCATTAAAACATTTACACGTAATACAATGAAACAGGACAGACTGAGTGTTCTAGGAATGTGTTCAATTGAAAAAAAATGTTAGAAATAACTCCGAACTTTAATGAATTAGTTATTGACCATTTTGCCAAACAAAAGGAGAGGAGAATGGATTTCATGTTCAAGCAAATAAACTAATCCAAGGTAGGGAACAAATATATTTTATTTAGTAATGCATGCATTTAATAATATAATTTATTAAGTATTTTTTTCAGGAACGGGAACTGCTTAGGGTTATAAACAGTTTCAGTTTCAAACACTGTTTAAATATTGGTAGTTTGCAAGGTAGGATTTTGATATTAACAATACTTTTAGTAGTAAACCAGGTTCAATTTTACAATTATTTCATGATAATAGCAATAATTTAGTTTCTACTGGTGACTTTTGTTACCTAAGGTTCCAAAAAATTTTGCCCCCCCCCAAGTCATAAACATTACCAGCCGCCACTGGTTAGACCCTAATACACGTACTAATTTCTGTACTGTTTAAGGGTAGTTTCAAAAATAAACTTTTACCTCTTATCTAATGTCCATTTTGCAGCAGGGGTCACATGTATCACATTATCTTCAATAACGCGACACTGCATTTCTTGTGTATACTGGATTCATCATTGAACGTTGCTCCTAGTCTGGTCATACGGTTCAGCCAATTTTATTCATTCATCTCAAACTCAGCTGATAATACATTCTGCAACAAACAATAAATATTATTAATACAGCGAAATATATGCAATACATATTCTATTCCTATATTTTAAAATTTATAATTATTTTTTATTTTTTTTAATGATCATTATCCAACCATTCTTGGTAATTATGTGCTTTTCAGTTCATAAAACATATAAATTAATTTAAAATATAAATTAATATTAAAAATATTAATATATTAATTATTTTGAGTGTTTCTAGAAATCTTTTTAGTGGAAATATGCCCACATTTTTCTTCATCCTGTGGTTAGTCAATAGAAATTTTATACCATGTCAACCCTCAGTCGTAGTCTAGACACTGAGCGTTGTATGTCGTAGTAAATGTGCACTATGAAGTCCAAAAAATTACTATAATACCACTCATATTTGTGATATTTGTGGCAAATTGTTGGCCTCCCGCGTTATACTAGCATTCTGCAGATGTTCGCACTCTTCCTACTAAACATTAAAGTTGACACATAATACAAAACAAAGAGACAATTATAATTTCCTATTAAAAAATTTTCTGTAAATTAATGCTATTTTATATCAGAAAATGCTCCAGGAAACATACAAGTTTCAGTTATTACCAGCTTGTTTCAATCTTATTTTTAGGTAGTTTCAAACAAAAACTTTTACCTCTTATCTCATGTCATTTTCGCAACAGAGGTTACATGGATCACATTATCTTCAATAACGCGTAGTTGAATGTATCTCCTAGTTTGATCATATGATGCCGCCATTTTTATTAATTCATTTCAAATTAAGTTGAAAATATTTTCTGCAAGAAACAATAAATATTGTTAATACAGCGAAATATATGCAATATACAAAATCTATTCCTACTTTTTAAAATTTATAATAATTTAGATTTTTTTATTTTTTGTTGTTTAAAGATATCCAACCATTCTTGGTAATTATGTGCTTTCATTACACGTAAAAAATAAAAAATAAATGATTTTCGGTGTTTCTAGAAATCTGTTTAGTGAAACTGTGCCCAAATTTTTCTTCAGTCTTCGTAAGTCCATAGGAATTTTCTACCTATAGTCAGCCCTCAGTCGTAGTGTAGACACTGACCGTTGTATGTTGCATCTCATAGTAAATGTGTGTAGGGAAGTCCAACAAATTACCATAATACCAGCCGTATATCTGATATTTATGGTAAATTGTTGGCCTCCCGCGGTCTGCCATCCATACCATTACAAGGTTCACATTATCTTCAATAACGCGGCACCGATTTTCTTGTGTACACTGGATTCATCGTTGAACTTTTCTCCTAGTTTGGTCATACAATGCAGCCGATTTTATTCATTCATCTCAACTCAGTTGAAAATATATTCTGCAACAAACTTTCCTATAAGCAAGAAGCAATAAATATTATTAATACAGTGAAATATATGCAATACAGATTATATTCCTACTTTTTAAAATTTATTAATAATTAAGTTACCCTTTTTATTTTAATAATTTAACGTTAACTAGAATAATGAGTTCCTGAAGAAACTAAATTTGAAACGAGTAATGTTGAAGCACCTTGACTAAAGACAAAATAAGTGGACTGAATATTATTTAATTAGGCATCTGGGAACAATCGTAGACGGCTAAAAATACTGTAACTCACAGGAAAACTGTAAAGAGAACCTGGAGGCACTTTTTTCTCGTAGTTGTAGAGTCGCCATATAACTTTCAGTACCGGTAAATTTAAGCTGTCTATGGTTATGACAACAAACACCACGTTACATCGTAGACGCGTCTACAAGAAAGGCTAAATAATTACCGTAATAACAGTGTTACATCGGCAGGAAAATTATCAATAACATTTGACAGACCTAGGGGACTGTTGTTGTTAACCGTTACATTGATCAGTTATTAGAAATGAACAAGAATTTCTGTAACCTATATGTATTGAATACAATTTTCAAAAATCACTTTTTACGTTATTTTATACGAACGGTGTTTAAATTGAAATTATAATTTATTATTTACTCAAAAATTAATGTAAGAGAAACAATTTACATATAGATATTTTTTAATACTTTCGCCGTCGCCATGCTTGCGTATTCCTTGAGAAAAAAAATCTTGTAGAAGAAGTCCCACACGACCTCTAACAGCTTCGATGATTTTTTTATTGGAACGGAATTTTCCTCTCTTACAGCTCACTTAAGGGCCCAAGCAAATGAAAGTCAAAGTAAACGAGGTCCGGACTATAAAGCGGATAGGGGAGAACGGTTCTCTTTATTTTTCATATTGTACCTATCATATGAGTCGCGACATGAGGGCACGCATTCTCCTGTAAGAAACATAATGTAATAATGTAAGAAATGGTGGTGTTTTTACGCTTATTTCAGTTGGCTGTTTCTGTTTGGAATAATACTCGGCGTTTACAGTCCGCTGTTCTGTTAAGTCGTAACCAATGTTTATGACGCCTCTCATATTCCTAAATAAGAAAGACGTGATTTTTCCTACTTAAAAAGTGCTTTTTGCTTTTTTGTTTCGAAGATGAAAGATGCCACCACTGCATCATCGATGCTCTTTTGGGTTCTGGAGTAAAATAGTGTACCAAGGTTTCATCAACAGTGACAACAGGCTGTACTAATACTGTGGCAATTGTGAATAAGCCAGCTGAACGCGTGTCTGCTTGCGTTCATTCGTCATCATTCGCGGAATCCAATGTGTGCATACTTTTCAATAATGAAGCTGATGAATACAGCTGTGTTCACTACCAAAACACTGATATTTAATGTAGAAGAAATATCCCGCACTGTGATTTGACGGTCATTTTGAACAAGTGTGTTGGTTTAAATGTAAAATTTATAATATACCTCTATTTTAATCCGTCTTGCTATCTTTAGTTATTTTGTACACTATATGTTTCGGGAATGAATTCTCATCTTCAGGTGAATTTTGGAATTGATTCCCGAAACACGTAGTGTACAAAATAACTACAAGATCGCAAGACGGATTACAATAAAGGTATATTATAAATTTTAAATTTAAATCTTAATGCGATCTGGAGACTGTATATAATGGAGTGTGTTGATCCTTGTTACCCATCTCAACTTCTGTCGATGTTTTGAGCATCGTAGGTACGGTTCATTCTCGACACGTTCTCAACCATTTTTGAAAGCTTTACTCTATTTATAGACGCTTATGACTGACAACGTCTCTTCATCAAACTGACTTTTAAGTTTTTCACAAATTTCTGATGGTTTTATTTTTTTTGTGAGAAATTGAATAATAACACGTTTTTTTACGCTTGAATACATCTATACTTCAACTTTACTTACAAAACAAGCAACAATACGTAAGTATTTGTTCCCGTTCATCAGACACTGTTACCAACTTTGGCATTTGTTTCCAACTAGGTGGACGACCTTGAACTCTCGCTGCCCTTCCTGTTGAATCCCATAAACAACATCGTTGATTCTTTTTTTCACAGTGTAGGGTCCTTCCCAGTAAGACTGAAGCTTAGGTGAGCGACCACGACGGCGCTTTGGGTTGAACAACCAGACCTGATCTCCTTGTTGGAAACCCACACTATTGCTGCGAATGTCATACCGAGTTTTCATTTTATCACTGGCAATCTTCAGCCGTCCTCTTACCAAGCGATTCATTTCTTGCAGTTGGTTTTCTAATTGCGAGAAATAGTTCTGTGGCTCTTGGGACTGAGTCTCAGGTGATCCGAACATTAAGTCCCCAGAAAAACGAATCTCACTCTCAAACACCAATTTTGCTGGAGTCATGCCGGTTGTGTCGTGGACTTAACGCCAAGATGGCCTCCAGATGTTAAATATTAGAATTACCTTGGTTCATTCTTTGCAACTTCTTTGTGTTTTTTCCTCAGTATACACTACGCGTTTCGGAACTTAAAGTCCCATCATCAGGTGGATAAACTTTTCACTCATGTAGAGCACGTCACAAGATAAAAAATATATAAAGGTGACGCACATATCGCTACTCAGTCGATTTCCCCACTCGCGTTATCTCGCGATGCGCATCGCTGCCGACCCCGTGAGCGACTGACAAATCTATTCGGCCTGTATTTATTTGTTGTGCTGTTTCAGCATGCGTATAGCAGTATCATACAGTTCGTTTGACTTGAACGACAGTTTCTCGTTCAGAAGCTGATCATTGTGTGTTGTAGAGGCTCTGTAAATTTCAGACTCTTCCAGTGCGTCCATGAGTTTACCCTTTTTGCAAAAATGCAGTGGTTTGAAATTATTTCTAAAATTGGAATAGGCATGGTTGTGATCAATAATATGCATGGCAAAGTTTGATTTGACGTTCCTGATGTTGCCCCTACGCAGGTGCTCTTTATATTTATCTAAAAAGTTTCCGCCTGTTTGTCCAATGTAGAAACTATTACATACTTCACATTCTATTTTATACACCCCTGAACAGCTTTCTACTGGTTTATTGGATTTTGGCCTTAAAGTTTTTAAAATGCTGTTATTCGTCTTAAAAGATACTGTATAGTTCTTTCTAAAAACATTATAAATAGTATTGGGTAAAAGATTCGTATATTCAGTTGCTATGTATTTCTGAACCCTATTGTGTGTTTCATTGTTATTTCTATGCAGGTTCTTTTTTTGCTTTTGTACTAACCTATCCACAATCACGCTGTTATAACCGTTGGCCATCGCTATGTACTTTATAGTATTAAGTTCTTCACGGTAGTCCTCCGGCTCCAATGGAATTTTCAATAGCCTGTTGACGAAGGAGTTAAAAGACGCCATTTTCTGAGCGAATGGATGAAATGAGGGCGCATGGATAGTAATGTCCGTAGTGGTTGGCTTTCTGTAGATTTTACGATACTATTTATATAGCCCAATACTATTTATAATGTTTTTAGAAAGTATGACTATACAGTATCTTTTAAGACGAATAACAGCATTTTAAAAACTTTAAGGCCAAAATCCAATAAACCAGTAGAAAGCTGTTCAGGGGTGTATAAAATAGAATGTGAAGTATGTAATAGTTTCTACATTGGACAAACATGCAGAAATCTTTTAGATAGATATAAAGAGCACCTGCCTAGGGGCAACATCAGGAACGTCAAATCAAACTTTGCCATGCATATCATTGATCACAACCATGCCTATTCCAATTTTAGAAATAATTTCAAACCACTGCATTTTTGCAAAAAGGGTAAACTCATGGACGCGCTGGAAGAGTTTGAAATTTACAGAGCCTCTACAACACACAATGATCAGCTTCTGAACGAGAAACTGTCGTTCAAGTCAAACAAACTGTATGATACTTCTATACGCATGCTGAAACAGCACGACAAATAAATACAGGCCGAATAGATTTGTCAGTCGCTCACGGGGTCGGTAGCGATGCGCATTGCGAGATAACGCGAGTGGGGAAATCGACTGAGTAGCGAGATGTGCGTGACCTTTATATATTTTTTATCTTGTGACGTACTCTACATGAGTGAAAAGTTTATCCACCTGATGATGGGACTTTAAGTCCCGAAACGCATAGTGTATATTGAGGAAAAAACACAAAGAAGTTGCAAAGAAGGAACCAAGGTAATTCTAATATTTAATTATTTAGGCAACTTGGAGACCACAACAATTATGTATCCAGATGTTCCATCATGCATCTCCTTCAAAACAGACTGCACTTTACTTCGGGGAACTATCAACTTCATGACCACGTCTCGTCCATCTGCACTTTCCCAAGCCCTTTTCAGCAATCCCTTTTCTAAGGTGAGAGATTCCCATTGTGCCCAGTAGCCCTTCAGCACTTCGGAGCCATGGCAGATATCTGGCCAATCCGGGCGGCAACCTTCCTCTTTTGCTGTCAAGATCGGTCCAATGTCTTCATCAGCCATCTGTTCTTGTTGACAGTCTTGTGTTGTCCAGCCGTCAGCCAGGAAATCTACAGTGATGGCTTGAACATGTTCGCTTGAGTTTTGTTCTTCCTGTCTGTGGCAATGTCGGCAGTCTTCCGGGCACGGTCTTCGTGATAAGCCATCTGCATTACCATGCAGGGCCCCCGTCGATGTTGTACCTTGAAGTTTTACTCTTGCAGACGTTCAAGCCAACTTGCCAACTGTCCTTCCGGATTTTTAAATCTTAAGAGCCATGCAAGCGCGGCATGGTCGGTGCGTAGTGAAAACTCTCTTCCATAGAGGTATTTATGGAAGTGCTCCATCGCTCGGACGATTGCCAGCAACTCTCTCCTTGTGACGCAATAATATCTCTCCGGTTTAGAAAGTGTCTTGCTGTAATACGCTATTACTCGTTCTTCACCGTTTTGAACTTGAGACAAAACTGCTCCTAGACCAGTATTGCTTGCGTCTGTGTCCACAATGTACTTCCCTTCGGAATCTGGGAAAGCAAGAATTGGCTCCGAACATAATGCAATTTTCAAAGTCCTAAATGCTTGATCACAATCCCTCGACCACTGGAAGTTTCGTTTATTTTCTGTTAGCTCATGTAGTGGCTTAGCAATAGTAGCGAAGCCTTTCACAAAACGTATGTAATATGAGCATAACCCCAGGAAACTCCGAACTTCGTGTTTACTCTTCGGCACTGTCCAGTCTCTTACGGTGTCTACTTTATTAGGATCCATGCTAACACCCGCTGCCGAAACCAGATGGCCCAGATACTGTACTTCCTTCTGGAATAGAGAACAGTTCGTCGGGCTCAACTTCAGTTGGGCAACGTGAATTCTAGTTAGAACCTGCTTAAGGCTATCCAAATGGTTTTTGAAAGTCTTCCCGATGACTATGACATCGTCTAAATAAACAAGGAAAGTTTTCCATATCAGGCTTCGGAGTACCAGGTCCATCAATCTTTCAAATGTTGCCGGTACATTACAGAGTCCAAATGGCATGACGTTAAATTGGAATAAGCCACTTGGGGTCGAGGAAGCGGTCTTTTCCTTGTCTTCTTGATGAAGACCCGCTTGCCAATATCCACTCTTCAGGTCCAATGTGGAAAACCTCTGCGCTCCGGACAACGTGTCGAGTGTATCGTCAACGCGAGGTAATGGATAGCAGTCTTTCTTTTTAACGTCATTTAACCTCCGGTAGTCTACACAGAAACGCAATCCACCATCCTTCTTCGCTACCAGCACTACAGGAGAAGACCAAGCACTTGACGAAGGTTCGATTACTCCCTCTGTCAACATGTCCTGTACTAACCGAGACATTTCCTCTTGTTTAGATAATGGAGGCCTTCGAGGAGGTTGGCGTATCGATGTTGTGTCCCCGGTATTGATGCGATGTTGCACAAGAGAGGTTCTTCCCAGTGACTGTCTCCGAACTGCAAAACAATCATTGAATTCATGTTAAAACTGTCTGAGTTCTTTTACCTCACCACTTGAGAGGTCATTAGAAGATCTGTTCAATAATTCTTGCAGTTCCTCTGGTAATTTGGAATTATCCGAAGCACTGGATCTTCGTTGCGTCATTCCGGCTACCCAGGCCACAGGAGTCAATTTGCCTAGGAGCGTACTGCTTTGTAAAGTGCTTGATCTAAAATATCCGCCACTCTAATAGGTACATTTCCTGTTTCGTCAGGTTTTACTAAACCTCTGGCAATTAGTATGCCCGGTGTGCTGACTACCTGAGGTTCGAATATAGAGCACTGGTTGCCCCTAGTATCTAACTCGGTTCTAACAATGATGATGTTTTCGGAGTTTGGCGGAACAGTTACGACCACTTGGTTTATGACGTCTATCAATTTTTCTGCTGTCGTCATTGTTGATAGCATTACCTCTTCGCCTCCGATTCTCAAGACATTGTTTTTGAAGTCGACTATAAATCTGTATGCGTTCATAACGTCCACACCAAGAATTGCTTCATCCACAATGTCTGCAACAAGTACTTGATGATTAAACTCAAGTCGACCGAGGCGTAGATGTATCTGCACTTTTCCATACACTCTTACAGGCCGTCCAGTAGCTGTTCGCAAGCTGCAAGAGCACCAGGTTAGCTTGAGATCTTTCACCACGTCGGGGCGCAAAATAGAAACTGTTGCGCCTGTGTCAACTGTAATCGGGGTTGGCCTTTCTTGAACAAATCCGGTAACTACCAAGCTCCCGCTGTTTTTCTTAAGTGTAGAAATTGCGTATTGTCTAGGGGCTTCGTTCCTCCAGTTAGTCAGCACAAGCCCCGTTGTACCGACTATTGCTCGTTTCCCTGCTACTGAATTCTAACCCGACAATCTCGTTGTAGATGTCCAGGTTTCCCACATCTATAACACTTCGGTCTTCCATCCTTTCTTATTTTACTCTGTGGCGCCGACCGTCGAGTCTCTGTTCCTTGTTGTTCTTCTTCTTCGTCTGTGCTGTCGCGATCTTTTAGCGCGCGCACTTTATGACTTGTCCAACCAGACGCTGATTTGGCGGCCTCAAATTTCAAAGCATGTACCAGGGCGTCCGCGCTGTTCTGGTATCTTGCCATTCGTAACACTTGCTGTAGTTCGTTATCTCGGTCACCGGTAGTAAATGTCTGTATCACAAAACTCGTTCGAAAATCTTCTGGCACTTCAGGATAGGCCAGTCTAATTAGTCTGTCGATACTTGCTTCAAACACTTGAAGGCTCTCCCTGGCATGCGGTCGTCTTGCTCTCAACTGGATGCAGTACACATCTCGCAAATGTTTATCACCATACAGTAATTCCAGAGCTTTTATCAATTCGGCATAGGTGTTTTGGCTGTCAGGTGATACTTTCTGTAGTAGTTCTGCCGCGGGTCCTTTTAATGAGAGAACGAGTGAAACTGCCTTGTCTTTCTCCGTCCAATTATTTGCGCGTGCAGCAGCTTCGAATTGGCGTAAATACGTCGCCCAGTGCGTGCTTCCATCAAAGGTTGGGGCCTTGACATGAACTGTCCCAACCGCAGGCGAGGTGACCTTCTCTATTGACTTATTTTCTGTGTCTTTCTCCGTCCTTATCATTGGTACAGTCTGTTCACAAAGCTGTTTGGTTGTAACTTCAGGAACTGCTTTCTTATGTTTGCCATTGAGATTTCTACTGCAGATATTTTATTTGACATGGTTTCTTCTATGTCAGATATTTTTGTGGACATCGATTCTTCAACACTCGAGACAGATTTTTCTACTTCAGCTATTTTTAATGTCATTGATTCTTGAACCTCCGATATTTTAGTAATTTGTTTATTAAGCTCACCTCGTAGGAGACCCAATTCTGCGGTACTAGGTTCTTGCATCTGTTTCTGCTCCTGTATTAATGCTTTGATGTCTTCTGCTTCACGCTCCCGTTCCTCTGCCTCCTGTCGTCGTCGTTCCTCTGTCTCTAGCAGGAGAGTTTTCTGTCTCGCTTCCGCTTTCTCGTCTTGTCGTTTTTCTGCCTCTCTCTTTCTTGTCTTCGTTCTTCTTTTTGTCGTCTTTCTGCTTCTTCCGCCTCCTGTCTGCGTTTTACATCCTGTCGTTTCTCCGTCTGTAACAGCAGCGACTGTAAATTTTCCATCGTCTGACTGGCATCCATTGTTTACCGATTAATTACGAATTACACTCGTCTTGTACAAAGTGTCCACTGATTCCACTGTTAACCGTTTTATCCCAGTTCTGACACCACTGCTACGACGGTCTACTCGATCGTCGTCCGAGGTACAGTGGATGTTTTCGTCGTAGGTACAGTGGAAAACAACAAAATACAAGACACCAATTAAGTCACTAATTACCAGCTTTAATTTCCACAGTTAACAGTTCGTAATTAACAACACAGTCTCTACAACAAATCAGATAAAAATTGTTCACACGCAATAAAATGTCCATTAAAATTAAACACAATTGCCGTCCGATTATAAAACACAACACTTAACTAATAACCACTTGAACGCGCACAGTAATTTCGCCCGACAATAACTCTCGAACCGCGCTGTCAATATATCGCACTAATACTGAAACTTAAGGTCTCTGCCGCCATGTATTTATACCTGCGCTCACAGACCAGAATGTTCCTAATTGCAGCTTAGCGCTCGTGTGAACTACGTAATTAACTGCGGCCTTGACACAGTCCGCGCGGCTGGTGCCTTCGAGAAACCTCTCGAAAATGCGTCGACAAGCACGTACGCCACACGCGTTACATCGAGATTCTTCTGGCACATTCGACAAACACGTAGATTGTTCTGTGTATCGTAACAATATGCATTACAAGTTGTTGGACATTCTGGACAAACAAAATGTGCAAAACTTAGAAGCTATAATGTTTCAGAAAATCCTTATTCTTTCACTTCAAATGATGATAATTTTTCGTTTTTATTTTTGTACTGAAAACAATTTCAGTCACATACCTTGGGTTATTCCATATTTATGGTTTTTGGATTATTCTATAGCTCTTCAATATTAGAGAGGATTTGTTTTTTCAGAGATAAACTTTTACTAAAATTTGATAAGTGTAATTATTTAATAATATTGTTATGACGGTTTACTTGATCGTCGTATGGTACAGTGGAAAGCAAAATACAAGACACCAATTAAGTCAGTAATCATCAGTTTTAGTTATCACAGTTAAACCGTTCGTAATTAACAACACAGTCTCTTACAAAAAATTAAAAAAATTGTTCACACGCAATAAAATGTCAACTAATATAAAACAAGAATGAATTACAATTATACCGCCCGATTATAAAACACAACACTTCGCCACAATAACCACTTGAACGCACAGAGTAATCACTTGTAATCGCCCGACAATGTACTGAACTAAGGCCGCTGACGCCTTGTGTTTATACAACGCTCACAGACCAGAACATACCACAACTACGCGTTATCTCTTCACTACGACGTAATTAATTGCGGTCTTGACACAGCGAGGCTGGCGGCGTCTAGAAAATTCTCGAAAGCGCAGGTTGAAATCACGTACGCCACAACATTCAGCCGGATTCCAATGGATCGTTCTAGAAGCGCGTAGATTGTTCTGTGATGTCGTAACAATATACAGAAAATTGTTATTCTCTTCTACTCGGAGTAAAATTGTTTCTTTAAAATTCCGACTAATTGTATTATTTTTTTTAATTTACATGAACATGTTTAACGAAAAATAGCATTTAATATACTTAAAACACTAACATAACAACAAATAATTTTTTCTCATTTTGTTTTGGAAAACGAGGAGCAGTGTTTTTAATAAAAATATAAATTATAAATAATGTAAACTAAGTCAGTTTTTATTAAAATTTCTTCTAATGCATGTCGCCGTCATAAAACATCATAATAAATGTCTAAGCTATATGTAAAATGATTATGTTCACTTTATAACACAGGCATTTTCCTTAAGGCTGCCGTGTAATATCTGTAGCGCAAACATGCCCTACTCTCATTATCTAGGCTCTAACTTTGCGCTAGAATAAAAACTGGTTTAAATTAAATTATCATAACAGCTTTTGCCTGCTGCTTTCTTACCAACATGAAAAACTGCAACAGCAGGCAACTAAAATAACAATATAGGGAATGTCAAAGGTTTTCGAACTTGTAAACACCAAATTGAAAACCCTACTAAAGAAAGAAGATGAAATCAAATTTTCGTCATAATTATTAATATGATTATTTCTAATATCATTATTTCTTTTAATATGTGTTTAGTGGCTCGGCACCAAAGGCCTTTAGCCCAACAACCTGTTTCAGGAGTGTTGCTCGACGGTAATCGAAATAGTAATCGATAGTAAACTATACAGTAATCGCGCTGCTTTAAGGAAGGACAGAGTTCTGTCTATCGCTAACTGTTCGTTGCCGAGTTCTTCCTTCAGGTTACCTTTTACTCTGTGTCTCTGCCTCAGTTCTGCAAAAGCACTACAGTCTTTTATGATGTGTTTCACTGTAAGTGCTCCGCCACAAGTGCAGACGGGTCGTTTGTGTCCTTGTTGGAGGTACGAATACGTCAAGTTCGTGTGCCCAATGCACAGTCTGGTGAGCAAACTTGTTCACGACGACTGTGATCACCTGCTACTTGCCGGACGCTCTGCTCACGGTAGATAGTTTGCTCTGTCGTATGTTCCACGTCTTCTGCCACACATTAATAATGGTGCAGTTTTGCGCATCAGGTCGTATGGCAATCGCATCGACTCGTGGCTGCCCGCAGCGTTTTTCGCCGCGTTGTCAGCTTCTTCGTTACCTTTAATACCTACGTGATCCGGACACCAAACAAAAATAAAAGATAAACCACCATCTTCTAACGAATGACATAACGCCATTATCTGTTATAATAGCGGTTCCACTGTGCTCGAATTGTCCAAGGCAGTTAGAAAACTCAGTGAATCCGTACAGATAACAAATTTCCTGTTACCTTGGAGTTCACAGGAACGAAGAGCATGCACACCGCGTACAGTTCGGTGGGAGGGCAGCGTCCAGGAGTGGGAGGCGTCCTCGATGGCAAACGAACTGCCCACTCCGCTCTCCGTTATTGACCCAACAGTGTACACAATGGTGTGTTCCTCGACGTATTCTTCTAGATCTGATCTAAACAGGAGTTTCAGTTTAGTTGAGTGGCACGATTTCTTATTTCTACTGGCGACACCCAGCCGGCAGTTTGGTTTGCAAAGCAGCCAAGAGGGCACATTGCACGGAGCGTACGCCTGAATACCCGGCGCCTCGATGTTGTAGCCCTAGCAAGGACGGTGGTCGTACACCCTAGCAAGTCTGTTGTTCGCCAGCAACACATGGTTTATATGGCTCAAGACTGCTAATATTTTTGCCACATATCTCAGCAACAGCAGTTGACGTCGCAGCTCTAAAGACGCCATTACCGCTTCTCGATACAAGCTTTGTGCAGGGCTAGTGCAGAACGCTCCTGTTGCGTACTGCACCCCTGCATTGTGAACAGGATCCAGCTTTTTCAAGCACGAACGCCTAGCTGAAAAATACACCGCGCTCCATCTTGAATAACACCAGCGTGGCATACAGACGCAATGAAACCTCTCTATCCACTCTCCAGGACATATGGAAGATACACGTGATTGCGTTCAACGAGGATTTGCAGCCAGATCGTCCAGGTGTACATTTCAAGGCAATTTTTTGTCAAAAGTTAAGCCCATAAATTTTATAACGGCCCTATAGAGTAGCCGGACACCGTTCAAGGTTACCGTCGGGTCCGGGTGCCTCCCTCGCTTCGACAGAAGTGGACACAGGTCGTTTTTGTTACCGAGAAAGAAACTCCTACGTTGTTACCATTTTCTACCAACGTGTCTATAGCGCCTTGCAGTTTATGCTTGATCATTGCTGTTGCTTTAGCCGGGTAGAACACCACAAGATCGTCAACATACAAGCACTTCCAAATGACGTTTCTATACCCTCAAAGATCCCGTTGATGACAATGGTAAAAAGCGTGGCGCCCAACGGAGATCCCTGAGGTACTCCATTTTCCAGTTTGTGAGGGGGCCGACAGCGATGGTCCTGCCCGAACACGGAAAGTCCTGTCTCTGAGAGAGCTGGAGGTAAATTTGGGCAGGTTACCTCTGAACCGCCAATCATGAAGTTGTTGCATGACGTTATATCTCCACTTTGTCGAACGCTTTCTCCAAGTCGAAGAATACTGCAATCATGTATTTGTTTGCAATGAAACTGTTCTGAACTTCGTTCTCCAGATAAACCAGTTGATCAGTAGTAGAATGGTGTCTCCGATACCCACACTGGTGTGCGGTCAGAAGGCCGTATTTTTCCAGACGCCAGGTGAGCCGACTGTGTACCATCCTCTCCATTAACTTTCCTAGATAGCACGTCAACGATACTGGACGATAGTTTTCCGCTTTCAGGAGATCCTTTCAGTCTTCAGAAGCGGGATGATGATAGCCTCCTTCCATGGCTTTAAATACTCCCCTTGCATCTATATGGCGTTAAAGAGTGCCAGCAATGTAGCCATAGCTACATCCGGCAGTCGACGTATGATGCTGTAAGGAATATCGTCCGGTCCCACCGCAGTGTCGCCGACAGCGCGGACAGTGGACTGTAACTCCCTCATCGTGAAAGGCACGTTATAGCTCCTGTACCCTTCGCATTCGAAGTCAAGGTCGCGTTCGCCTTTATCTTTCCTTAGGAAGAAGTTGAGAGGATAACTTTCTGTACTACTGACCTCGGCATAGACGTAGGTTTCCCAGCTCGATCGTTTTGCAGTAAAGTATTGTTCTACATGCGGCGGCTCGAAGTCGCTTAAAATCGATGTGATTATCTTTGGGCGGCGCTCGTTTATATAGGGCTTGTCGTTTCTCTCTTATTGCGTCTTTCGCAGCGTTGTTGTACCACGGTACCGTTGGTCTGGATGAACGACCACCGGTCCCTGGATATGTTTTGAAGCTGCTAAGGTGTTAGCAGCTGTGAAACTGTGTACGCCGTCTTCTATATTTCCACAGACGTTCGTAGGCGTGCAAGCAATCTGAAAACCTGTCCAATCAGCACGGTCCACGCGCCATCTTTTTTGTTCTTTGGCGTTTGCGTTGTAATTAGCACAGGGAAGTGGTCGCTCCCATGGACATCCGGGAGCACTCTCCACGACAGACGCGGAGCAAGACCCAGGCTACAGATCATCAAAAGATCAATAGCCGAGAAAGTACCACTTTCAATGTTGAAAAGTGTGCTCTCGCCTGTGTTTAAAAAGACTAGCGCGTTGTTTAGCAAAAGATCCTCAATTCTTAATACATGACTGTTCGTCCTAAGACACCCAAGTGGGACTGTGGGCGTTGAAGACCCCGACAAGGAGTAATAGAGACGGTAGCTGCTCGAGAGATCCTGTAGGTAATCTGCTCGCCACTCAGAATTTGGTAAGTATAAGCAGTAGAGCGTCATCTTTAGTGACTGTAATAAACTGATTGCTACAGCTTGTAGAGGCGTAGCGAGCGATATACGTCTAAAAGGATATGTGTTAAATTCTTGGATTTCGTTGGCCATGACGTGTCCGTTACTTAACTAAATACAACTATTTCACTAACGACTCGGAACACAAAGATTTTTATGAGTAAAAACATAAAGTTTTACCTTATAACCTGAACCGGTTTTCACTTTTAAAACGCTTCTTCAGATGTTGCCGCTGGTAGCCCTGTCCGTCTTGTTGTGGGTGACGGAATCGATTTTCGAAAGATCGATGTTGTGTGTGTAGGGTGAGATATGTTCGAATAATGCGTGTGATTTGAATTGTGTCTGTTCGTTTAGGATGTCGTTTTTATTTGTTTTCGTGTGTTTGTATATTTCCAATTGTTCTAGAGTGTCTAGTTTTCGGCTTTGGTGTGTACGTGTAGAATGTTCATGTTATTGTCGATGTTTTTGTATGTGTGGTTTGCTTCAATGAGGTGGTTTGCAAAGGTGGATTCTATAGTGGAGTGGAGTGCCTTTGTTTGAAGCTACGTCCTGTCTGGCCTATGTAGAATTTGTTGCAATTTGAGCAATTTAGTTTGTAAACAAAAGGTAGATCGAATTTGTTTTGTGCTTTGTGTGTGTGTTTTGATAGTGTGTGTTCTGTTTCCTTAGTAGTTTTGTAAGCGATTCTGTATCCTGCTTTTTTGAATTTGTGGGCTACTTTTTCAGTTTGTTTGTTGATGTATGTCAGTGTTATGAATTTGTTGTTTTCTGTCTTTGTCTGTTGTTTGTTTTGTGTAGGAGTGTTTTGATTATTGTTCTGTCGTATCCGTTGGATTCTGCTAGATATTTTATCGTGTTTAGTTCGTCTTTGTAGTCTTTTTCATCTAGGGGGATGTTGTTAAGTCTATGTATCATGGTTCTGAAGGCAGCTAGTTTGTGTTGTATTGGGTGATTGGAGGAGTTGTGTATTAGTGTGTCAGGTGTAGTCGGTTTTCTGTATATACTGAATTTGTGCCTGTGTTCAAGTTTGTGATGGAGAAGTCTAAGAAGTTTATGGTATTGTTGTGTTCGTATTCGGCAGTAAAGGTTATGTTTTTATGTATTTTGTTTATGTGGGTTAGTAACTGTTCACATTGTCTTTTGTTTGCCCTGTATAGTATTAGAATGTCATCAACGTATCTGTGCCAATATCCTCACAAACAATGACAGACACTCACATAAAATACTATATTGACACAGATACGTTGATGCCTTTCAGTCAGATAACCTTTCGGTCAGCCTTTCTTTTCCTTGTTTTGTAGAATGCCGAGTTCCGCCAGATCACCGAGGTCGGTGAGGTCGCTGGCGCCGGCAATCGAGCTGAACTCGATTTTATGAAGTCCTCCCTGGTGTATCTGGGAGTACGGGGCGATGGACGGCGGTATCCTCTCGCCGTCTGGCCCCCAACTGGAGGTGACTGCAGACGCAGCCACAATGTTTGTGTCCACCTTCCTTGGCGGACAAAGTATAGGTCTGCTTCTAGACCCGTCGAAGCTATCCTTCCGTACCGTTTGCGTATCTGTCTCAGCCGCACTGTCTTTATTAATTGTCGGTTTGGTATACATTTCTGAAACGTAACGCTCGATGAACCAGGTTACTGCACGTAATATTTCCTTTACAATAGGGGCTGGTAACGCTGTTGATTTTAATGCCTGTGCATAGCTGACTTTGCCCTGGTTGGCTGGGCATACTAATTTCTTCGTGCCGAATTAGCTCAGTTTTTTCGGGGTACGTACCTCCTGAATAGCTACTTCGTGCATGTAAATGAGGCAATTGAGGAATCGAGATGAATGTTGACCACTGCAATTGACACATTGCGTCAGCACAGGGATCATCATCATGAGCCGACTTCCCACAGAGGCACGTCTTGCTCCGGACATATGTTGCTGCAGTGTGCCCGAAACGCTAGCATTGATACCATTGCATTGGCTGAGGGATGAATGCTCTCACACTCAACCTATGAATGCCCGCTCTTACCTTTTCTGGTAAAGTTGTTCTGTTGAAGGTTAGGACGTGGGACGGAGATCGGAGCGTCTGTTCATCCCTTCACACCTTTAGTCGTCGACATGGTATGACTCCTTATGGGGCAACCTCAGTCGTAATCTCTTTCTCTGTGGAATTCAGTAGATCCCTACATACTACCACCTTCTTCGTGGTGATCAGGGTGCCGTGAATTCCAAAACTGCTTCCACACTTTAATAGTGGAGATTGCAGCAGCTACCTTTGTGTCCTCATATCGTATGAGTATTGCATCGACTTCTGGACTGCAGTGATTCGTGTATCGCTGCACATGACCAGGACACCAAACAAAATTAAAAGATGAACCTAGGTTATCTAACGCATGTCATAACACAATTATCTACTACAACAGCGGATCCACTATGCCCGGATTGTCCATAGTCTATTACGTGAGGCGTGACAAAAGGCCGGCCTATTTGCCGATTTTGAGTTAGTGTCCATGTAATTTTTTGATTCCTTTTGCTATCGCTTCCTAAAAGGTTCTAGAACAAAGCTAAGGAAAAATTTTGCCCCGCTCTTACTCCTAAAAGGTTGAAAACTACTCCTAAAGGGTTGAAAATATGAAACGACGTGAGGATGCATTTTGAAGGCCTAAAATTAGGTACTTAATAGGTTTTTGAGGGTGCTGATTACAATTCTGACGTCCTAATATATTCCACGCAAAGGATAGTTTTAATGCGTACAAAAGTTGGCTACCACGGGGCTCAATGGACTACCAATCGCTACGCGGTCAGTCTGCTCGTAAAAGCCCTCGTTCCATTGTAAGTACATTGCCGTAAGCGATAAGTAATGTCCGCAGGCCCAGGCTCTCCGATGGTGCCTGCACCGGCACCATGGTGAACAGCAAGACGACATCAGAGGTAACAAGCATATCACCAGGCTTTAACCACAGGCCAACAAGCGTCTTCAAGAAATACAAACAATCCCTCACAAACGAGTCCGTGTGCCCGATGTGCAGGTTGAGAAGAGTCGTCAAATACTTTACCAAGGAGTAGGTCAACGATCCGATGGCACTCACAATCGGCATCAGAGGAACGTCTGGCTTATGTATTTTTGGCAGTCCGTAGTGGTAGTGCCTCAGAAACCAGGACTGCAGCCTTCGCATCAGGGGCCATGGAAGATTGCTTGCGCATCGCTCTTCTTGAGGACCGTCGACGTAAGATCACTATTCAAACGCTTGTAAGTAGCCGGATCTAACAGTTCTTCAATCTTCCTATGGTAGTCCTGAGTTTCCGTGACTACAGTAGCACTCCTCTTGTCCGCCGGAAGGACGACAATAGTGTCGTCTGCTCGCAAGATCCTCAAAGCTTTAAGTTCGGCCGGCTCTACATTGTACTTCGGTGGCACAGAACTTCTCAGGGCTACAGCTGTCTTCAATCGGATCACGTCCGCTTGCTGTTTCGATAAATGCCCGCCTCGATGATCACGATAATATCTTCAACCGGTACTCTGTTTGGTACCACCGCGAAATTTTCACTTTTACTAGGCACAGACGTTTCTAAGTCCGTCCGTGATTCCGTCCGCCGGTATCAATGTTGGCATCTGTCTATTGTTTTCAATGGGACGTCAGCGTCCAAATTTATCTTGATGCGTAACTGCCGTACTCGCTTGGACTGACTAGAAGCTGTTAAACGTCAGCCCGTCCACCAGATCCCAATCCGCTCCCCGGAATTTCCTGATGAGCTGTAAATGGAAGTCTAGCAGTGGTCAATCGACGAGCACTAAATCTCTCCGGGTCTCATGGATCCTTTCCCGCAGCATGGACGCCTAGGCCCTTCTGTAAATTCTATTCGCCTGAGGTGTTCTAATAAAATGTCTAATTCTTAGGAATCTTTGAACAATGTCTGCGTCCCTGCATAAAATCAAGGACCTCAGAGAACACAACAGAGGAGCCTCATTCGTTCTCTATCCCTCAAAAACCCTTATTTCCTTAATAACATCCTCCCCGTAAAGGTGTCTTAACGTATTCGTTAGCATACTTGAATATCAAAGCTTCAAGCTCTAATGGTTACCATGCTCTATGATTGTATCTACTGAAGAAAGACTTTTGAATTCTTAGAAAGGTACGTGATCTCTAAAAAAAATATCGGTATGGAGAACCATACATGACTTCCATGTTCTAAGATTTATATTTAAAATCATTTACGAAATGAAATGTTTCCATAGAAACTACTTCTTTCCACTTATTGCTTCAGCCTTCACCACAGTACTGTGGTCACTATGTATACCACCACACGTTATCGCACTCGATTTTCACTGATGATGGCAGTCGACGGCACTGCCGAAACGTCTGGTTTTGCAGAAAACATTGGACTACGGCCAAACAGGCCGGGAAGGAATTTTAACAACAAACTACTACTTTGTTGCCGATAACGTAGTACACATATAAAAATTATCCCCTCCTCCTTCAAATATAATTTTCATTTATAGCAAATTATCCCCACCCCGTTCAATAGCCTCTTCATTTATAGATATTTCATCTACGTTTCTACAGTGGATTATTAAGATCTTCTTATCAGGATACTTTATTTATCAAAATTAAGTACTTTACTCTTGTTACAACAAAAAATGTTACTGGTAAACTGCCCTTCCCCCGTAACCGATCTTCACCAAAATCAACAGGCTTTGAGTCTTCTACAACTCAGGAACATATGTAAAAAATTATTTGATTCTGTTTGAATTTACGGCAGTTATCGTTCGTCATGAAAATATTTCTCTTGTTACAACATAAAATGTTGCTGGTAAACTACCCCTTTCCCTTAACCGATCTTCACCAAAATCAACAAACCTTGAGTTCTCTATAATTTAGGTACGTATGCAAAAACTTATTTGATTATTTTTGAATTTACGGCAGTTATCGTTCGTCATAAAAAAATTAACCTTGTTATCACATAAAATGTTGCAGGTAAACTACCCCTTTCTCTTAACCGATCTTCACCAAAATCAACAAACCTTGAGTACTTACAACTTTAGGAAGGTATGCAATACGTTATTTGATTCTCTTTGAATATGCGGCAGTTATCATTCGTTATAAAAATAAAATTACCCTTTTAAAACAAAATGTTGCAGGTAAACTACCCTTTTCTCTTAACCGATCTTCACCAAAGTCAACAGACCTTGAGTACTCTATAATTCAGGTAGGTATACAAAACAGTACTTGATTCTGTTTGAATTTACGGCAGTTATCGTTCGTCATAGAAAAAATTACCCTTGTTGAAACATAAAACGTTGCAGGTAAACTACCCCTTTCTCTTAACCGATCTTCACCAAAAACAATAGATCTTGAGATCTCAACACTTTAGGACTGTATGCGAAAAATTATTTGATTCTATTGGAATTTGCGGCTGTTATAGTTTGCCATAACAAAAAATCTATAGACACAGACAGACAGACACACATACAGACACTTTTCGAAAAATGCCTTTTTTTCATGTTCTGAGGGTAGTACAATCAGAATCTGCAATAATCTCGACCACGATTTTTTTTGCCATCACCATACTTTCACTTCCTTAAAACTAAAGTTAAGTGTTAAGTAAAAAATAAAGTGTCGGATTAGTGCTAAAGTCCCAGTGGCACAACGGATCCCTCCGTTACGCATTGTGTCTAATAGTTTTAGTCTAGACTTTCTGGTTGTATAGTAGGCTACGCATACATAATCAATCCCAACTTTTATTACCTACAGGGTCGGATTCGGGCATCTTACCCCGTTTGGGACACAAGAACGCAGGATGTCTTTGCTACTAAAAACAAACCCACATTTTCACTGCGGATCATGTAGCGAGTCAAAACTCCTTTACTAGTGCCCTGGTAGCTAGCTAAAGAGTAACAGCTGTTGCCTGCTTCCACGACGCAAATATTTAGGCTCGGGATAGACTTTCTGGAGGTGGCTTTATAGTACTTATCATGTTGTTCGTTTTAGCGTCTCTTCTTCTTCTTCTTCTTATTGTTATTATTATTATTATTATTATTATTATTATTATTATTATGAGAAAGCTGTCAAAGGTTACTGATGTCTGTAATTTCCAAAAGAGTTTTTTGAGTTGATTACTTTCGATGACTTTAGTCCTTGTTCTTAAGCTTATGGTAGAAATTAAGACTGGGCTCACTGTTGCCTTTTATATATATACTGTTTCAATATAAAAACAAACTATACCATCAAAAAGATGGACTTGATATGGAAGCCTCCGCTATCATCTCCGAAATCTTTTTACAAAAATTGTTGAAGAAATAATAAATATAATTAAATTGAATGACCCATTAGGATGCTACTTTAGATACGTTGGTGACACTCTATATACATCCCAAAATAAAGGCATTAATATTTCTAATATATTAAATTTAATTAACAATTTACATAACAAAATAAAATTCACAACAGGAAAAGAATCGAATAATAAGCTGAATTACTTAGACCTAACCATAAACAGAAATGAAAATAATTTTTTGAATATTCAATATACAGAAAACCATCTCAAACTAATTTAATAATTCCAAATAATTCTAATTATCCTCCCAAACATAAAATGGCACCATTCAATTCATTAATATACCGTATGTACAGAATTCCATTAAATGAACAAGAAAGAAACAAAGAAGGAAATATTATCAAACAAATAGCAATAAACAATGGATACAAAATAAAAACTAACAATAAATTAGAAAATAAAATAAACATAAAGCTACAAACTTAAAGCTATCTTATAAAACAGATAATATTGTTTTTATAAAATAAAACCTAAAACTAAATTCAACGTTTATAATAAAAATGGAGTTTACAAAATACAAAGTCCAGTTGCAATAAATTTAACGTAGGCCAGACGAAGAAAAAAACTGTCCGAGTAGTTCATTCAACATCGCAATGCGTTTTTCAGGAAGAAATGTACCTATAAGTATATTTAGAGTGCTCATTAATCATTTACATATTGCCTAATCAAAATATATTTGCTTATGTCCAAGAAACATATAAAGGGCTATATAGAGGGTGTGAAATAGGTAATTTTGTTGCTTGGAAGATTAAATTTTGGGCAAAGTAAAGAAGACTAAGGTAAATGCTCTCTTAGGTAGAGAGCTAAATGCTAATTTTAAGGTATATTTGTTGCAGATTAGTAACATAAGAAATTTTACCAACTCAGGAATTGGCAAAGGGTGTTATTGTATTGACGATGTTTCTATAATTAAACAGATCATTAAAAAATGGCGTGAATTTAAAATGAAGACCCACATAGCCTTTTTAATTATGAAAAGGTTTTTGACCAATTAAACAGACCTTTGCTGCGGGATATTTTCAATGCACATGCATTTCTCCTACAAATGCTGTTTAAAGAATGTATTACAACACGCAAAATGTATTAGCATACTTTCGCGATTGCTAGTAGTAATTCCCGTAGCTTAGCGTGTTAACAGGAATGTAGTCTAACCCCAACTCTATTTGAATCTTTATGTGGATTACGTGTGGTAAAGAAACGGGAACAGATTGAGCTTAAGGGCAGCCAGGTACATGCTAATACGACCTTAAATATACTGTTATATGCATACAATTATGTAATTTTTCAAGAAACGGAAGTAGGTTTGCAACAATCGATATACACATTTATCTATCGTGCGGCACGATACAATGCTCATTTCCATCCGTAAAACGAAAAAGACTGCATTTAAAACCAATACTGTATTCAATCGAAAATGGTCAGAAACAACACAATGTTACCAAAATATCTTACTTTCAATACCTAAGTCGTGATTTACTTATGAGTTAAGTCACGAGAGTGATCAAAAACGTAACAGATCTAAGACATTGTATATTGAGCCCACTACATTGTAAACACTATTAGGCGAACGGTAGGTTAGGAATTGCAGATGAAATTGTATGAAGTCGTGAATATACCTACCTCTTAATACGGTACTGAAACAAAGGTTAAATCCAAAAAAGGTATCAACAGGCAACAAGCAGCTGAGATACGGTTTTTCCGATATGTGAAGGGATGTTTTACGGATGATAGGGTTAACACTGACTCGGTAAGGCAAAGCCTAGGAATTTTTCCCATAAACAGTAGAAACGACATGTATCGCACGAGAAGGAAGGTGCATGATGGTAACAGAACGCGGCCAGGTGGACTCCACCGACAAATTCTATATCATGCCCCAAAAGATAAAGGATATTTTGAAAGAATTTGTAAGAGACAGATAGATAGTGGAAACCAGTATAGATGTTGCTTTAACTAAATCTTGAAAAACTGAAGAAGAAGAAGAAGAAGAAGAAGAAGAAGAAGAAGAAGAAGAAGAAGAAGAAGAAGAAGAAGAAGAAGAAGAAGAAGAAGAAGAAGAAGAAGAAGAAGAAGAAGAAGAAGAAGAAGAAGAAGAAGAAGAAGAAGAAGAAGAAGAAGAAGAAGAAGAAGAAGAAGAAGAAGAAGAAGAAGAAGAAGATTAGTAATATTACACTTGATGTGGTGATCCTATCGTCCAGGTGGTTTTACTACTTACAAAGATATCTCCAGAAGCCTCGAGCCACAGTAGTCGTTTACCTTAAAAGTTATGTCAGAATGTTTTACTTATGGCATTCTATTTCTTCTATAATATGTATCTTTCTGTCTACCTCTGTTGGTTAACTCTTTTATTGAATAGAATTCAATAATTTTAGAGATGGTTAGTGGAATGATGATATCAGGAAGAAAATGAGTATATTTTCAATAAATGAAAAAAGAATAGAGGATTGCGCATAATGGGAAGACTTCTGAATAGGCAGCCAGATGATAACATTGCCAAAAATGCGTGTGATTACAGTAAGAGGTAAATGAAATCCAGGACGCTAAATGCAAGATGGAAACAACAAATATGTGCGCAGGAACAGGCATTACCAATGCCTAATGTCTGAAGAAGATTACGATGATGACAATTAGTCAGTAACTGGAGGAGGCCTTAGAGTTGATTCAGGTGAACAGGAAAATATAGGAAGGAAACAAAACTTACTGTAATCAGTAAGCAGCTGAGCCATGAATACAAAACACAGTAGAAGTACAGACACGGGCTAGGGAGAAAAATACACTCGACATTAAACTGGAGACCAGAGGCCAGAACACAACCAGCTGACAAAACAACGCAGGAGACAGAAATTACTAGGCAGCACAGAAATGCAGCAAAAAAACATAGGCCTTCCTTGGTAAGTAATTTGTCGGGAGGCGAAGTAAAAAGGTTAAGGATTCCTAGAGAATGCAAATCAGCATCCAGCCAGCGGAAGCGGAAAAACAACAGCAAATAACGTCCGTAGGCAATTCTTATATGATCTACACAGGGGGAGAAGAGTTGTAAGTAGTTAGAGAAATACACCAAAAGAGACTTTCTAGGGAAACCGAGAGAGATATTAGTCCATTTCACCTAACTGCAGTAGGTAACGTCTTGATGGATTTAAATCTATGCACAATATTAGGAAGACGTCGTCAATTTATTAGACAGGACAGTGACTTATGCAGGGACCGTTGAAAACTTGATATCAAGATTAGCGATTTCGATATCCTCACAGTAAAGTAACAAGACTAGTCAGCACTAGAACGACATGTTTAAAACCACTGCACAACATTTGTTCTATTATCTCGATGAAAATAGGTTTTTCGTGTGTATTTTTGCATGAAACTTTCAAATTTGGTACTTACTTTTCCTCTATCACCTACCTTTTTAAAGTTACAGTAACTAATTTTAAAATTGTTAAAATTAGTGTTTTTTAGTGTTAAAATTGAAATATTTATCTTTTTCTTATGTATTATTTTTCTTTCACAAAAAAAGTTAAGAAATAACATTAGTTTACTTAATCTTAAATTAACTGTTAGTAACAGTTCTGAATACTGCTGCTATATGTGAGATCACCCTGGAGCTAATAGAACCTTCCGCCACCTTGATTTTGTCGAAAATGGCTGGTGGTGTGTACATGTGAGACAACAGCTTAAAAGAAGAATATTGTGTTATAGTAAGAGTGTTTATAAACTTCTGGTGTCTATATTAATGTACATATACATTTCAAAATGTTTAGAAGGTATGTAAATAGCTATAATAGGACTACATTTTGTTATGCCTATGATGAACTAACAGTGAAATTACGAAAACATAACTTCACCCCTGTTGTGAAAAAGGCCTATGAACTGTACTTTGAATGACAAATAGGAGATCAAGATAAATCTTGGGCTCCTAAAATATACTGTAGCACATGTGCAAGAAACTTCAGAAATTGGCTTCAAGGTACACGACCATCAATGCCATTTGCCGTGCCTATGATATGGTGAGAGCAAAAACAACATTAACCAGATTGTTATTTTTGCCTTACTAGTATGTATGGTTTATCCTTGACACTTAGTGATGACGAAGATGACAACAACGAACAAGGTAGTAGCGACCGAAATAATGATCTTGACTTTGACCTTCCGTCTCATCTAGCACTCACTTTATAACTCGAGAAGAATTACTTAATTTAGGGAATAAATTAGTTTTTCCAGCGGCAGTAATGTGTCCTGTTAAAATGTAGATGAATTATTTTTAAAGCAACACCCTTCAACCTTCAAGTTTGGCCAGCTCCAGATTACACTTCGGTGGCACAGCCCTTCTCAGGGCTACAGCTGTCTTCAATTGGATCACGTCCGCTTTTGCTGTTTCGATAAATGCCCGCCTCGATGATCACGACAATATCTTCAACCGGTACTCTGTTTGGTACCACCGCGAAATTTTCACTTTTACTAGGCACAGACTTTTCTTAGTCCGTCCGTGAGTCCGTTCGCCGGTATCAATGTTGGCATCTGTCTGTTGTTTTCAATGGGACGTAAACGTTCAAAATTATCTTGATGCCTAGCTACCGTACTCGTTTGGACAGACTCAAAGATGTTAAACTTCAGCCCGTCCACCAGATCCCAATCCGCTCCCCGGAGTTTCCTGCAGAGCTGTAAATGGAAGTCTAGCAATGGGGAGCACTAAATCTCTCCGGGTCTCATGCATCCTTTCCCGCAGCATGGCCGCCTCGGCCCTTCTGTAAATCCTATTCTCCTGAGGTGTTCCAATAAAATTTATAATTCTTAGGAATTTTTGAACAATTTCTACGTTCCTGCATAAAATCAAGAACCTCAGGACACACAACAGAGGGCCCTTTTTCTTTCTCAGTCCCTTTATTTCCTCAAATAACATCCTCCCAGTAAAGGTGTCTTAACGTATTCGTTAGCATACGTGAATATCAAAGGTTCAACCTCTAACGGTTACTAGAGATAAGCAGTGTATCTACTTGTCGAGGACTTTTGCCTTCTTAGAAACATACGTGACCTCTCAAAAAAATTACCATTCCAAAAAACTATACGCGAAAGAGCTATTCTGATTGCAGATTAGAATTCGGCATCCAAAAAGTGATAATAGTCACCTGATTTCATCAAAAGGATATAATGTCGGTTTAAATTTGTTGTCCAGTGTAATTTACAAGTAAAGTAAATTTTTATACCGAAATAAAGAGAAAGAAGACAAAGAATGGCCACCTTAGAAACGGATGAATCATGAAAACTGAAATTTCACAAATCATAGTACATAAAAGAAAATAGAATGGATTAAACACGACACAAATTGAAACTGTGATGCAAAAACTGGGGTATATAGCCTACAGCAAACGAGGCACATAACAATGAAACAAAGGGAAACATTGCTAGCACGCCCTTTCCTACCAAAACACCGAGAAAGGAATATGGAAACGAATTAAATTGAAAATATACCACTCTTCTTTGAAAACGAATTGCTATGAGCGACTAAGAGAAAAAGCTTCAAGACCGGATGAAACTACAGCAAAAGAAATGAAAGATTGATGCCAAAGACAACTACGTAATTAAAATCAAAAACAAGACAAAAGAAGGTTAAATATAATTCAGAGAGAGCACAAAAGAATCCCTTGGATAAGGAAACGCCGTAGTTATAAACCTAGATAAGAAAGCAAATCGGAAAGGAAAAGAGATGTTTATTGTAAATACTGTTACAGTAAAACTTATAAGTATATCAACTATATATAAATGTAATGAAGTTAATGCTAAACAAAACCTATGAAAAAGATAACTATGTCTATAGAAGATCTATTACACGATATTTTTACTTTGAAAAGAAGCTTGAAAAACTATAAAAGATCAAAAGTCACAAATGAGAGTTTCCTGTAAAAAAAGTGTTGTGCCAACGATGAACGTACTTGCCAACGATTGACTTCACATTGATTTCACTGTAAAGTAGACAAAATAAGAACCATTCCAGACACCTGCAAAATAACAGACATTGCTGACTAGGAAACAGAAGTGCAACAACTCCACTGGTCAGATGTACCTGCCAGTTCACCTTATGTATCTGCACTTCTCTTCTAGTGACTATACATTCATTTCATTCCGTATGATTGAATCCTATTCTCTATCGTACTTTCTAATTATATTTTGAAATGTTATCTCCTACATTCAGAGACTTTGGCCCTTCGCTTCCGATGATGTTTATGTTTCAATCTCGTACCGGACTGCAACTAGAGGTAAACTACAACGTATATAGGTAATTTCGCGTTCCAATCTAGGATTATTTCTAAACTTCTTTACGAGTACTCCTCATGCAGCTGTATAATTATTAATTTTGTTGACAATATCCTTATCATATTCGTACATGACAGCACATCTAAGATACTAAGAGTGACAAACTTGTTCCAAGCATTCATCTCGTAGAACTACATTTGTTCGAACCGTCTCTTTCTCTCTCTCTTGTCTTCTCCGCTGATATCCTTCCACAATAAGTTACTATTGTATTTAAATAGTAGGCTCTTTATCAGTTTGTGGATGTTATCTTCATTTATGTAATCAGTACCCGACCTTCAATGTGTTAGAGAACAGCCTTCATCCTTTCATTTCTCTTGATGCCCGTGAAGTCAAGGGCTTCCAATTTATGATCATTTGGTTAATGTGTATATTACTAAGCGTACATGCATTAAATTATGTATATTAAAAAGTACGATAACTATATGTTTAAGGACCGCCCTTGTCTTGTTTTTACATAGATTTTATATTCTATATCAAAAGTAAAAATAAAATGATAATATAGTAGTAACTCAACGTTTTTCAGAATTAAATATATTAAGGTTTAGAATGAAAATAGAAGGGTTAAAATATTCAATACAATTCAATATTCAAGTGACCGTCATTTGTGGCTACAATTCAGCACAGAAACAACAAACATTCGGGTGTGTACATAGTAAATTAGTATGTACTCATTTGTAAGCACATTCGCACATAAAGAAAACACAAACAGAATTATCACTGTTGCACACCACTATAGAAAAATTATTATGATTAGCGCTTTCAAGATTCATAGCTCATCGTCAGATCGGAAATCACAGCTCATCGTCATTTCCGATCTGACGATAAGCTGTGAAGCTTGAAAGCGCTAATCGGAATAATTTTTCTATAGTGGTGTGCAACAGTGATAATTCTTTGTGTGATTATAACAACTAACACAACTTTCTTAATTAATTTGCTCATAAAAAAACAATTAAATATTATACATTTCACATAAAATCAAAAATTAAAGAAAATAGTAAAATATTTAGAGTGGTCAATCACTTTTTATCGACGTAATCAAGCGTACTACAGTCTTCAATTATTAATTATCTCACGTTTAATGTAACAAAAATTAATTTGTGAACTAAACATTGGTCTGAGTTTTGCTCGTAAATTGTCAGTTTCCACATCTGTCTTTTTGTAGGCTTCTAACACACTTTTACTCTTTTTCCTAAAAGTGTTTGATTTACCCAGCTACATCAAGTAAATGTCATATTTCAGTGGTCAGTGTCAACGTGCAGTGCTCATTAATCTCTATTCATTTGAGCGCTTTATTTTTTTGAAGTTAACTTCACTGTTGCTTCTTTCACCTAGCTTTCACTACCTATTTATTATACATTCGTCCTTTCTGTTCATTTTCTAAATGCCATTACTCATGCAATATCGGTTCTCCTTCAGCTTTCTATTATATTCTACCATATTTATAGAATTTAGGAGTAAAATACTTAATTTTATATGATTATACTTTGCTTCAGCTTGAATTGTAATTGCAATTAGCTTGAAAATTGTTAAACGTAAAAGAATCATAATTGTTCCATCGTCAGCAAGAGGACTGTAACTGGAACGAGTACCCTATAGTGTATCAAGGGCTTAAATTGGTACCTTTAGTCGATACTAGGCCTACTTGTAATATTTTTCAATTTTTCATCATTTATGCCAATCAATTAAGTCCTTTTAAAAAATGTATGTTTCTATAATTTTTAGTGACGATAGATTATTGTGAGATTCTATTATCCACTACATATAATACTGAAACATTTGTGTCGGTATACAGACAAAATTTATTGTCATCATCAGCATCTGTATAGATGCAATACAGAAATAATTAATGCGCATGTAATGAATATATAATATGTACATATAATGCACTTAATAACATAATATAATGCACATATAACATAATATGTGTAAATCACATTATATTATTATTTATGTATTACTTACATAACTATAGTAACACATGGTCAATAGTCATTTTTTGTGTACCATATACCACAAAGTCACAAAATAACACTCGTTATTTGTGTAGGTCTATTAATTTATTCCTCGTATCAAGCCCTGATGAAGAGATTTAATTTGGCCGAAACGTCAACACAAATATCGGTTGTTGACCGAACCTCACCAAACCGTTCATTATTTAATAAGTTTTGGTCATTAATAAGCTAAGGATAACGTTTAGTGTTTAACAACTTATGGCCATCCTGTATTCTCCTTTCCTCTATAACAGAATCTACTTTGAAGTTTATCTGTATCCGATTACATGTGCTAATGGTGTTTCCTTCTCGTTTTGATAATAATTAATTAATATTACAGATTTTTAATGACACGAATATTCTCTCAAATGAAACATTTGGGATATATGACATAGGCCTATATATAATTTTAATGATACTCAGTTTCTTTGCCCTTGATACTGAACTTTGGCATTAACCCAACCGAAGAGAGAAGCTAGATGCTTTGCTCCATTCCATTCAATTCTAGGCAGGCGCATCCACGGTGCGGGGGTGGACCTGATTAATGTATCGATGGCTGAGTTCTGTACGGACGAAGACCTCAACGGCGGTAAAGGGTGGCCTTGGTACGACGGACCTGCTGGAGGTAGCATCCCAGCTTCTAAGAGCGGTATGGAAATAACCGATAATTAGCAGGATGGGCATCTCCTGTGGAGACACAGGAGCCTCAACTAGGCCAACGGCTGCGCAGATAGGCTGACGGCTGAACAGACAGAGGGCGGTCGACAACTGAGATAAAAGCAACTGTTTAAGGGAAGGGTAGCCCGAAATCAAAGTCCCTGGTCACCAGGTCGGGGGTTGTGCACGAAGCTAACGTCTAACTCATGTAAAAAAAACATCATTGTTACACTATATTGATGTCATGGACACGGACTCAGCAAAGAATAAAGGACAAGAGTAGAAAATTAAGAATAGGTACATGGTATGTGTAAATATTTTCGTAAGTCCGAAAAACGAAAGACATTACGGAGAAACGGGCTGCTCATAGAACGAACATCACGGCGCTGCAAATAATCAGGTAGGAGTGTCATGGTGAAGTATGAAAATGCTCCTAATCACTGTACTACTATGGCGGTGCTACACAAGGAATGTATGGTACAGGCTATATTGTAAGTAAAACAGCTAGACAGGTAATTATTCACTTTTAACTTTTAACATGTTAATGACCAAATACGTATGGTGATCAGCTCCTAACGAAATTCTCAAAATAACAATAATTAGGGTGTATGCCTCCACTGAAGATGCTGAAGAAGAAAGCGTGGATATATACTACGAGTACTACAACAAACGTTTGACATAGCCAAACACGAAATATTGATAGTTCTTGGTGACCTTAAGCTAAAATATGGAAAGAGGAACAATTTGAAAAAGTCTCGGTAAACACAGTTTACATCGGATAACAAACCCGAATGGCAAAAGAGTATACCAACTAGCTAAAATGCAGTACCTAATGAACCTAATTCTACACAGGAAAATCTACAGATACACAGAGATTGCCAAAAGCTCAAGATTACAACCAAATTGATCATGTGTTGATATCCAATATTTAGAACTCCTATATGCAGAACGTTCGATCACATAGAGGAGTAAACTGTGACTCTGATAATTTCTTGGTTATAGCTCTCATAAAACAGAGAATTCAAAAGCGCAAAATATATAAGCAAAATATGTGATATCAGTAAATTAACATATGAGAATCAACTAAGAAGATACCAAGAAGCAATGGAATCAGAAATGACCAAGTGCGATACTCCTAATGGTGTAGAACAAGAGTGGGAGTAAATTAAAAACAGCCTACTACGATCACTAGAACTAGCGAGGCAGTTAACAGGAGGCCTAATGTAGAATGGTTTAAAGAAAAGTGCACACAGGTCGTGAGAGAGGCGGATGAAGCCAGAAACAACGGGAAACAAGAAACAACAGACCCGAGTATTACAATAAAAGAAAAGTGGCTACAAAACTTTGTAGAAAGAAAAAAAGGAACACATACTGTAGACAATCTCACCTACCTGGAATCTATGCTAAGTGAAGATGAAATCAAATCAAGGATAGCAAAGGGAAAGGGCGAGTATTTTGCAAACAAGAAACTATTGTGCTCCAGGATCCTAAGTCCTAATTCTAAACTGAGAATCTGTAAAAGCCTCATACGACCAGTAGTGACTTACGGCTGTAAAATCTATACCATGTAGAAAAAAGATGAAGAAGACCTTAAACGACTTGCGGGGAAAATATTTAGGAGACTTTTTTGGCCAGTAGTGCAACAAGATAGCACCTGGCAGATGCGCATGAATATCTAATACAGACGCATTACTAACGAGCGAGAATATAGTAAAGTTTAGTAAGTTATAGCGAATTAGAGGCTGAGACAATTTTACGGAATGAAGAAGGCCAGAAATATGGGAGCTATCACTGAATGCAAATCCTTAGAATCTAGGCACAGGTGAATACCAAGAAAACGATGGATGGAGCGAGTTGAGGAACACCTAAAGATGGCGATTAGGAGATGGAGTATTGTTGAAACAAGAGACAATGGTGTAGGATTTTTTAGGAGAGACCAAATCTTACAGAGGTATGTAGAGCCAGAGGAAGAAGAAGAATACTCATTTCAGTTCAGTTCAATATAATAATCTATTTATTTGGTTAAGGTGCTAGTAATTGTAAGACACGTCTTTTACATCCTTTAGTCCCAAATATAAGTAGTCCTTTGTAAATTAAATTACTGTTATTTCTGAATTTCTTAAATTGTATTGCTCCCAAAATTTTGTTGCTTATTTTAAGTAATAATTAATTGAAGTCTATATGTCTAAAAATAATTCTTGTTTGTAATACGTTCGTTAAAAAGATATTACTAATAGATTTTTAATCATAATTTTGACTAGCAGACTTGCTTAGAATATCATAAACATAAATATGGAGGTACTTTATTCAGTAAGAGGGTATAAATTATTCATACGAGGACTCAATCCATAGTCAATGCAAAAGTCTTTTGATAAAAGTAATCTATTTTATGCTTTTAATCTATCTGTGACTAATAAAGTTATTACATCAAACGATTCAAAGTTAAGAGGTCCACTGTGACGTTCCGTTTGGAATACACAAATTCAATACATAAAATATATTAATATATACATGCTTTATAAGCAAGTGACTAAATTCCTAAAAAAACCAATAGCACCAGATCATTCTAACGCTTATGACAGAGGTTAATTCTGAAGTTTTTGTTTTTAAATAAATAAGATTTTCTAGAAAAAGGCAATTTCTGTTGCCGTAAAAATTAAAAATGTCGACAACAGGAGACAATCTTGAAAGAAAAAGGACTAGACAAGAGGCTAGAAATGGCTATCACATCAGTTATTTCAATTTTTCTATTTGATATTCTACTTTGTAATTTATACAGAGTAACATATCACGTACTGTAAATTCTGATACATGTCTCAGGAGTAGGACGGACTTAAGTTTAAGGATCACGACTAAGAAAATTAACATATGAGAATATGAATCAACTGTACACATGACACCTCAAAGAAATAATGCACAAATAAAAATTTTTAGAGAAACACAACATAGTCTTTGCATCCATTCTATAATCTAAAAAGGTAAAGAGAATTATCACTGTTGCACACCACTATAGAAAAATTATTCCGATTAGCGCTTTCAAGCTTCTCAGCTCATCATCAGATCGGAAATAACAACAGAAATAAAACATACTCTTCACACACCCCCGCAAACAAGATATAAGTCAAATGTCCCTTCCTAACCTCCGAGCCCTGTCACCCCCGTCGGTACAGTTACATATTTTTCTAGCACATTCTAGCACTTACGAAACCTACGGTAGGTACGGAAGTAGGTAATTTAGTAGATAAAATATGTACGAAAAATTTTTATATTTCAAAAAATTTAGAAAAAATCAGGTCAACTGTAACTAAACTAAAAAACAAAATCAAAATAATGATATTATAGTCACGAAGGCAGACAAAGGAAACACAATGGTGCTACTGAAAAAAGACGAATACATAAAGAAAACGGAAGCATTTATAAGTGAAGGACCATATGAAGAAATAAAGTATGATTATACAAGTAAGTACCAGTCAAAGATAAAACAAATGATGAAACAAATAACATTTATAGAAGAAAACAAGAAAAAATATTTAATGATAAGTAATCCAACAGCACCAACTTTTAAAAGTCAGGGTAAAATACATAAAAAAGGAAAACCAATTAGACCGATTGTTTCTTTTAATAATGCACCTATTTATATTATCAAAGGAAGTTAGCAGAATATCGAAAGAGATATATGAATTTGGGACAAAATACAACAGAAAATAATGTAAAATTGATAGAAAAACTAGAAAATATTAGAGTTAATGAAAATACAAATTTGATGGCACTGGATGTTAAGGACATGTTCATCAATATTACAATAAATAAAGTTATTAAGTTAATAAACGATAATAATATGGGAGAATACAAGTATAAAAACAATTCGTTAAAGTAGTTAAAGAATGTCTAAATCAAAACTATTTTAGATTTAATAACAAGTTTTATATACAGAAAAAAGGATTACCTATGGGATCTTCATTATCCCCTATTCTTGCAGAAATATACATGAATGATTTTGAAAAGCATTTTATAAATTCCACTAGGTACAAAGACAATATAAAATTATCTTTATATATGGACTAGATACGTTGACGAGATGTATTAGTAATTTGGGAAGGAAGCATAGAAGAAATGCATGCGTTTATAAATGAGGTAAATAATAAGGATAAAAACTTACAGTTTAAAGAAGAGATAGTAGGTAAGAAAATAAATTACTTAGATTTAAACATAGAAATTAAGAATAATGAAAAACGACAATTTTGGATAAATATTTAGGAAAGAATTGTATTCTGATATAATTATACCAATAGAATCTTACCACCCTTATAGATATAAAATCCCGCAAACAATTCATTTTGCTATAGAGCTCAGAAGTGTTTAAAAGAGACAGAAACAAAAGATGGGGAGATAAAAAAGATAAAGGGAATTGTAAGGAATAATAACTATAACACCAATATAGTGGATAAAGTTATGAAAAGTATTAACATACAAACAGCTAAAAAAGAACCAGAACAAAAGAATTATGCAGGGTCATTAACACCAAAAAAACTATCACATACCAAAAAAAACTAGGATCACATACCAAAAAAACTATAAAATGTTTTAATAAATACGGAGTAGATATAGCAATTAAAAAGTGTGAAACGGTATTTGATAAGATAAGGAATAAAATATAGAAAAAATCCCAGTGTTACAGAGAAGCGGAGTTTATAAATTAAAATGTAAAGAATGCAACAAAGTGTACCTAGGTGACACAGGACGGAAATTCGTATGCAGGTTGTCTGACCACAAACGTGGAGAAGGTAATAAAACAACGAATTCGTTATATGCAAGACATTTCATAGAAGAGAACCATAGTTTGTTAATGCTTTGGAAGATTATGAAATTTTAAAAGTTGTAAATAACACAGTTGAAAGAAAGCTTAAGGAGGAGTTAGATATATTGAAAGAAAGAGAGAAAGGGTTAGACAATTTAATGAATACTGAAACTAAATTTGATAATGAAGAAATATTTTATAATATAATTAAGAAGTAAGAGGTAGGGGACGGATAGTTAACATTAAGAATTAAATTGCATATAGGGATGTTTTTTAAATAAGGGTGAGTGACCGCGCCCAAAAGTGTGAATGAGAAAGGCTTTACAACGTTAGGTTTTGAAAAGAATGCACACACACACACACACACACACACACACACACACACACACACACACACACACACACACACACACACACACACACACACATACACACACAACACACATACACAAGGAATGTGCTAGAAAAATATGTAACTGTACCGATGGGGGTGACAGGGCTCGGAGGTTGGGAAGGAACATTTGACTTATAGCTTGTTTGCGGGGGGGGGTGTGTGGACAGTGGGGCGGGTGGGGGCGTGAAGAGTTTGTTTTATTTCTGTTGTTATTTCCGACCTGACGATGAGCTGAGAAGCTTGAAAGCGCTAATCGGAATAATTTTTCTATAGTGGTGTGTAACAGTGATAATTCTGTTTGTGATTATAACCACTAACACAACTTTCTTAATTAAGAAGGTAAATGAAATTACCTTTTCCTTTTCCTACAGTAGTGCGAGTTGTGAAAGAAGTGGAAGCAAAGAAAAACATTCTATATAAATAAACACTGAAAACAGAATACATTTTAATATATATTGAAATATAAAGTTTTAAATATGTTGATGAAATTATTAATACAGCAGAAATGAAATTACACAGAGAAAAATGTTTCCGGAGCAAGAAAGGCTAAGAAAATTAGTTATCTTTTATAAAATTCCTCAGAAGGTAATATTCATGACTAATAACTCAGATCAAGTAATTTTAGTAGTGATGCATATGCATATTCCATATGGTAGGTAATAGACAGAACAATCCGCTACAATGTAGAAATATTTTGGGGAAGAAACGTGCAATGTAAGAAGATACCTACCAAAAATGTATCTGCCTATTATATTTAAAAACAACGAAAACTTTATTTAGGACAAAGTACATACATAAATATATCTGGACAGAGCAAGGTTATAAATTACAGATAGGCATCGAGACAAATAGTAAACTACCCGTATAAGTTAGGATATCCGTGTTTACAAAAGAAAAGGTGTCGTGTTTACAGGTTATCATTGTCTTGTAATGTCTGAAGTAGATAAATACTCAAAATGAATAAGTATCAACAAGCCGCCAGAAAAATATACACAAATACGCAAGATTAGGAGGCCAAATCTTACAGAGGTATGTAGAACCACGGGGGGGAGAAGAATTCTCATTTCAGTTCAGTTGAATATAATAAACTATTTATTATATTATATGCATGACTAATAACTCGGATCAAGTAATTTTAGTAGTGATGCATACTAACATTATGCATACTAACTATTTGGGCTTGTAACTTCTCACCCTATAAGATGCACTTTACAGAAAGGAAGCGTTATTATAACAGTTTAACAGCGTTATGTTTAACAGGTTTTGTTAATCATAACAGGTTATGTTTAACAGAGATAAACATAGAAACAGGTAGATTAGAAAGCAGAGTGGAAAAAGATTGGACAAATCAGAAACAAGTGGTAAGGTAGGTAGCAAGCAAGTCTTTTGAAGCAAACAAAAATTTAGAAAGAGAAAGGTTTTAAAGAGTAACAGTATTGAAAGAAGCACACAGACTCCCAGGATCGCATACCAATGATATGTTCACAGCCGACAAGTAGAGCAATAGTTAAAATGACCATCTCATTTATTCCTTAAAGAAGAATGACTGTACAAAATATTAAAACATGCTGTGATATAAAGACATTACTCTATCATATGTGAAAGCTAAAACCGTTACATACAAACGGACTAGGCAATTTAGCACTATAAGAACTAAAACTGTCCCAACGCTAAGAAATGTTGACTTGTGGAAATACGGAGATATAAAGCATAGAGATGTCGTCCACATTTAAGATTACTCCACCTGTTTAATAGTGCAGTAAGCAGAAAGTCGTTTACAAAGATTAGAAAACAATCAAAGTTATATCCTTTTATCACACAAAATGATTAAAATCTATACGAGAATTGCAAAGGCAAAAATCTATTCGTCAAAACCTCTAAAATATGTGCAAAAATTTAAATACTAAACGAATAAGCAAAATGAAGAATATAATAGAAGAGGAAGAGATTAGCTACTTCTAGTGGAGGTTTAGAGTATTTTGTAATTCTCCATTATACAGTGAAAGCCAATTATATTTTATGGTTGGCTAACCCAGATGGTAGGGCTGCCATTTCAAAAGTCTCTGATAAATGCCTGCCACCTTGAAATATGTGTGGAAAGGAACGTCCTGAAATATCTCGGTGCCATTCTCACCGACTCTCTTCTGTGTATATACACAAACAATGTCATTGACGCATGGCAGAAAAATTGTACAACAGATTATATGATTCTGTTTCTATAGATCCATTACGTTGTAAACTACAGCTATTAGACAAATTATACACCAGTTGTCATCCTTCATTTACCTTGGCATATAAATAACTTCTCATCAAGACTGAAGTAAGATCAAGACTAAAGTACATCAAGGTTAAAGTAAGATATCAAGAAATTAAAACTTCAAGAATATCAGGTTGCTTGAACAGTGCAATCAGGTGAAAGCAATTCCTACGAACTGGGCCAAGATGCGCATATACAAAGCAATAATCTGCTTAAATATTGAACTATGCTGCTGAAACGAAGCTGACACAGCAAAAAAAACAAATATTGCAAGCGACCCATATAAGGAGCTAAAGAAGGATATTGAACCTAACATTACTCAATAGGGAAAAAAGTGGTAACTTAAAGAAAAATACGATGTCCAGAAAAAAGAGAATATTACTAAGCTACTAAGATTACTCGTCAAAATACTGTAGTTATGAAGAATATACCCACCGGAAAGAAAAGTAGACGGTGTTCTAAAAGGAGATAGTGCGACGTTCTGATGCAGACAGGTCCTAGGTCAACATAAAAGTAGGAGAAGAACATTGATAATGTGTCTCCGAATACAGTGCCTTTGCTAATGATCACTGTTTTCATTAGATGGTTTAGAACAGAGAGTCAATTGTTTTCACTCACAAAAATTGCAGAGAATTATAATACGTCTATAAGTGTCTCTCAGTGAAAAACAGAGGTAATCACTTTTAAATATATTTATTGCTTAGGGCTAAAATTAAAATTAATGATGCAATGGTCGAGCAAGTTAGTATGTAAACTTACATACTTTGGATTTGAAGGTATTTATAATTACAGATATTATATTCATCAACTCCAAAGTTTTCAATATATATGCTGTATTATATGGAGATATATTTTAGAAATACTATGAAGGACACCCGGCTGAAATATTACGAATCATGTCAGTCCCAGCACTCCTTTACAAGTTTTAGAGTTCCAGGACTTTTACAATGAGCATTAAAGGAAAATAGAAAGTGCGGAACTACGTTTACTTAGGGCCGTAACAGGATACACCTTAGCTAACAGGAAGATTAATGTACTTATAAGGGAAAATTCAGTATATTTTCAGAAAACATTGGCAATACCTTGTTGATTGTATGACGAACTAAAAGGTTCCTAAATATAGGGCGACCTATGGAACGATGGTGCTACCAGTACGAGCCGCAACAGATCTTCGTACCTAAAGCTTGAAGAAAAACAAGACTTCCGGACTCTTAAATTATTTATGATCAGGGAATTAAAGAATTATAAGCCTAGCTATGGCAGAGGGTGTGTGAGGCTACCTAAGAAAAGGTGGGCGATCAACTCCTGTGGAGACGGAACAAACTAGTAATGGTTTTACCATAAAGATAATAATGAGATGATGATGATAAAATTCTGTGTATGACAGATAGAATTGTTTGATGTATGATCGATAGAAATTCAACCTTCCCTTTACAACAAATAGTCCAGAAATACCGACAGTCTGAAACGGCTAAAAGTTGAGAAAACAGAGCAGAATCTCTACAGTATGTCCGCTTATCAGAGCGATTAATAACCACTACAACAAAATTAGTATAGCATAAAACTTATGTTGTAAAAAATCTAAGCATACCTAAGTACCTAAGCCAATTAATAAGAGTATGAGGTTGATATATGTCTTCTACGTTCTTAAAATGTTTTCATCAGCAAAATCTGAATAAGAGAAAGGCAAATATTGTGTAAAGGGAGCGATTCTTTACACAGAAATGCTATATTAAATATAATTTTGTAGACAGGTGATATGACAGTGATTGGAAAGATAGGAGATGAATTACAAAGGGGCTTGTACAAATAGTTGAAAAATATCGGTTGACAATTTCAATCCCAGAAACAATGCTTTGTGGCTTTCACCGGAGAAGTAACCGCAAGGGCTATCATCATCTTAGCAGACAGAACATTGGAAAAATATCGTTTTTAAAATACCTTAGTGGCAATATTTCTGACAGTTATATTAAAGGCCTAATTCAAAAACTTTGGAGCAACTTAGCAATTGTAACCTATATTAATTAACTGTTACATAACTTTTAATATTAAGTAACAGAATACACAAAACTACAGTTGTCATACATGTATTTTATTTGTTAACTCGAAAATTAGTTTTGATATTTGATATTGTATGTTAGCAATACAACTTTAATTAAAATATGAAATTACTAGCCAACAACTAAACAAGAACTTACAAGATGGCAAAAATGAATTAGTAAGCATGCTATATAAACGCGTACATGAATGCAAGCATTAACAGTGAAGCAAGACAGCGTTTAGTATAATGGAAGAAAACCCCAAAACAAAATTATTATAACATTTTAGCCAAAAATACGAAAAAGTACCGTGAATTGTTCTCTAATGAAACACAAGAGAGTAAAATAAAATATTCCAAAGCACAATTTGAGACTCAGGAAAACGATTATTGATAAAAGGAGAAAGACTTGAGATGGTAGTCATGAATACGTTTAAGAGAATATGTTGACTGACTGGAGCATTAGTAATTTGAAATTTATTAAGTCATCAGTGTAGAATAACATAAATCTGAGTCAAATAGTCTTGATGCCTGAAGATAATAATTTGGTAAACCATTAATGAAAGATACGTAGTTAAATGAAAGACACATAGTTAAAATGGTATGTGTGCTGAAATATACACTTTACAGTACTTGAATAACGTTATCGTTTAAACTAATCAAAGTACCTATTGTGTTCACTATCAAACACAAAATAAATATGTACTTTTATATTAAAATGATTCCTTCCAATCGGTAATAAAAAATTCAAGAAAAAAGAGTTTTTATAAGCAATATTAATTTCTTAACTATGATGTAAAATACAATAGAATTTTAATAAAAATTCTTAGCTATACTAGATCACACGTTACAGTCATGACTACTATTAGTTTTAATTAAAATAAATATTGTTTTTAAGAATTTACGAATATAAGTAGTTTTAAAAATACATTGCGAAACATTTGAAGAATGATCAAAAAATAGGAATCCTTTAATACAGACTAACGGTTATCATTAAAAAAAATAGTAATACGTAAAAAATTAATAACAAGTAAATGCAACCATAAATTGTAAATATAATTATTATTTTAATTGCGTTAATTTTTATAATAATTATTAATACTGTAATAATATTATTTAGTAGTATGATTTATTGCTATTGTCAGTTACTAAATTGTTTAAAACTTTTATATCACGTTTTCTAAATACATTCTTTCGATTCAAGAACTATTTAAATATGAATCCAAAATTTATTATATATCAATTTTTATTAATCTAAACATAGACGTTTAAAATTATTATATCTTTCGTATAGGTCATCGTCTTAAATAGGCCTAATAGTGGGAAAATGTAAAAATACGTCAAAAAAGCACTTGCACATCATTATTAAAAATAAAAATATATATAATATAAGTTTTGTATATAGAACTTAATGTTCAAAACAAATTGCAAAATATAAATTCTAAAATAATATCTTAACAATTAAAGTAACACACAATGATAAGAAAGAAGTTGCTTTACCTCGGTATTTATTATGAAATTCCTTAATTTTTCAATAAAGTTGTTTTCAATCCGTGTAAGTATTATCTACATAACAACAAATTATTTTGTTTTGTACACGTACAGAAAGTAAGAGGAATCTCTTAGTGCACTTTCAAAACATGAGAATATTACAACTGACTGTTTTTTTTCAGCACTCAGTATGTCATAAAAACCAGTACTCCTCTCAACTTAATAATTGTGAATAAAAATATTTATATTTTCAAATCCCAAAAAAAATTAATAAAAATCAAATGAATGGTTTGAGTAATATTAGCGAAAACAAATGAATGAATGAGAGGTTAACAAATAATGAGAGATTCCTACCTTAATCTACCAGAACCAAACAGTGAACAAACGAAGCACAGAACAGAACAAAACTCTGGCCTATGAACACCTCGGTTTATATAGTGCATGGTACTGAAATTGGCGGGAAGATGCAAATTAATGGAGGGGATTAGGCGACCAATTACAATTGATGACATATCAGTGCCAACTGATTAATATAATCTTACACTAAGCATACTTGCCAACATAAACGAAATAATGTCAATCATTTTTGTCTACTGCGCTACTGAATCCCTTCCTAAACCACACCTATGTAATTTCAGATAGCTCATTCAGATTGATAGGTTTTCCAAAAAAAATACTTAATTTTGTTTTAAAGAGATTCAGATTTTTTGTTAAGGACAACGTACATTCCTTTCTAAATTACAATATTTTTAAATATTGAAGACTGATGTTGGAAGCCAGAGCTCACGTTGGGCTGTAGTACTAAAGAAGAAGATGTAGTAAAAACAATTAATTACACTACTGAACAGTAAACAATTCATTGCACAGTTGCTTTAAATAGCTTTCGAGATGTCTACTACTTTTCTCCTCATACGGCCCATAAACGTATCACTTTATTATATTTTTAACTTAAATGTCTACAATCACAAAACAAACACTTTCACAATTTAAATCAATGCATGTTTTATGAATCTAAAAACGTTAAGACCATAACAAAATGCCTTTACATTTTAAAAAATTAGATATTATATAATTCGTTTATTATAAATAGTTCTGAGCTAATTACAAATAGCAGGATATTACAAATATTTTGTCTTCCCTTAGACAAAAATAAATTTTTTTAAAACATGTGACACAGATTTGCATTATTATAAAAAATGTAACATTTTTCATTTTCTACTGTTAGGAGTAATAAGATAGTTCTCAGAATCTTAAAGGCAGTCTATCCTCTCTTCTCTTATTATTCATTATTAAAAGCTAAGCTAAGAATACACAATACAGTTATGGCTTTTTGGTAAGTAGTGTAGTTGACATCGCCTTTCAAATGTCCTGTAGTCGGCTATTAAATAGTCATCACATATTTGGGTTACAGTAAGCTTAATATACGCAGATCTGAATACATATTACCTCTACTCTGAATTTTATGGCGCCTACAATCAGTTAAGTGCTGAAGCTCCTCATTTCGACTAACTCGATTCTTTTACTTCAGTAAGAGTCAAATTTTTAGAACGCAATACTTTACAAAACTTCAAGAGTAAAATTATTAAGCTTAATATGTATTTTTCTCATGCTTTATTTGGTCGTAAAAAGGATTCAGTTTAATCTATTAAACGGGGTTATTAGTTATTTTGGTTAAAATATTTGGTTATATACATTTTTAAATTTGGAAGTAAAATGTTGTCTCTAAGAAAGTTGAAACATATTTTTTCCAAACTTTTCATAAACTAATTTTCCATTTACTCTTTAATTTTATATCGAATTTGATTACTGTGTGTAATAAGCAATATTTTGTGCTAATACATACCAAACTTTATAAATCAGTATACAGTCTCTATAGAGACCATATGATTTTTATTACACATACTGCTACACATTCCTCGTAATAACTTCTCTGTAGCTCTATTCCGTTTTCCTCAGGTGTACACTTTTGAATATCGAAATGTACTGTAATTTCTGTATCACAAATACTAAGGTTATTCTCTTGATTACTGAATAAACTGCTACTTTCTTTCAATAATATACAGTAATATAAAAACTTTCAATAAATTTTAGCCTTTGTTAATTTCAATTTTATTAACCTATAATTGTAGAGATTATATAAATCTGTAGCCTGTCACCTGTGGTAAAAGTTAAACGTAATATCTGAATAAAGTTCAGAGGTTACTTTAACCATCGTGGGGGTCAAACTTCCTCTACCTTAAAGTAAAGTATCCGGTGGTGTTATTAGACGTAAACAATATATCTACGTTAAATGACAGGAAAAGCCACTAAAAACCGTTAGTGATGGACATTTTTAAAGGCACTAATAAAACCAACTTGTTCCACAATATAAATTATGAGTCTTACCTTTCTTCAGTCATTCTTGCAACATAGTATAAATGTCATATATCGCAGGCTGTCAAGCGATAAAATTTTCAAAACCTTGCTTTCATTTGCCATTAACATATTTTTATGAAATTTATTTTCTGCTGATGGTTATGTATTTTATATATGAAAGTATCATTTATATATAGAGCAGTATAACTATGTGACATGTTTATAAACTTTAACACATGACATATTATCAGCAGTATCTTGGGAATCTTACTTCAAGATCATAACTGTGTTTAGTCAGTTTCTATATATACCATTCATTACAACACATATGAATAAAGTTAATAGAGATTTCAATTATTTTGTACAGTGTGTACATATGTGTTTAAGTAATCGCCGTTTTTATTATTATCTGTGAATGTACACACATTCACAGATAACAATGAATAAATACAATGAAATAATAAATAATTTACTAATATGTGTGACGTATAGTGAGTAATTTTCTGTGTACAGAATCCACGAAATTAACTACATCATCTTAGATAAAATCTCTTCTTGTCATTAGGCTTGAGAGTGTCTATTATATATTTCATAGACATGTGTTACATATCATTACTCAGTATATAAAATCTACTTGTTCAATATGAACTTCTCTTTATATCCACCAATAGTAACAAATAATTCATTAGCTAACAAATATTGAATAAGCCAAGCACATAGAAATCTTGTTCTTAAATACTAAAAAGAAGTACTGAAGTACTGAAATAAGAAGAGATCTATGGTACTTTCTGTTGAGGTTTTAATGCTTTTAATTATTGTACGCGATTGTGGCATTTAGAAACTGGTTTGTGTATATATTCTGTTCTGTTAGTTCTTTTGTTAGTTATATTGCTAACAAAATTCCTGTTTCTACTAGTTCATCGCTTTCGAAGTCATTCAGCAGTCGCAGAAGGTGGTGGATTCACCGGCAGCGTCACCCCCCCCCACGTGGAATGTAAAGAAGATAGATACCAACAAATTTACAGAATATCTAGCAAGAGGAGCTTATATGCTTGAGAAACAAGTTCAAGATGGAAGAGTCTCGGGCGAAGCGCTCGTTACTTCCACGATATCTTGAGAGCGTGTGAGTCTTCCATCGCGAGGGCAAGACCTCATCATGGGAAGCCTCCTTTGTACTGCTAGACTCAAGTAATTGCAAATATGCGGAGGAAGTGCCTCAGGCTGCGAAGGATTGCACAGTGGGCAAAGGATCGTGTTGGGAATATCGAAGAACTTTGACGGGCATCAATCTCAGAAAGTAGCGCTGTTGGATGAATGTGTGTAAAGAGGTCAACAGAGACCCATGGGAGCGGGGGTTTAAGATTGTCACCCAAAAGCTCGAAGCCTTAAAGACTACCGGTGTACTGGATCCGTTGACCACGGAGAAAATCGTAAGAGCTCTCTTCTCCACCCACCAGAAGAGGGGCGGGACCGATTTTGGGAACGTCCGAGATTTTCCTATTTTTACAGCCGAAGAGTTGGAGCTGGCAGTCAGGTCAATGAAGGACAGGAAAGCTCCAGGCCACGACGTGCAAGTTCCTCAGCGACGTGCTGAAGGTGGTCTTTTGTCAGAAGCCAGAGTTGTTACAGATGATGTACAAGGCGTACTTGAAATCGGATGTGTTCTGCCCTTGTTGGAAGACAGCAAGCCTGGTGCTGAGCGGCAAGAAAAAAGGTGACCCTGAGCTCTTGCCGTCGTGCCGATCACTTTGTATATTAGACACGGCTAGGAAGTTACTGGAGAAACGCAGTGACTGGCAACAGCGATCAGAACCGCAGGAGATCTCCACGAGAATCGGTTTGGCTTTAGGAGATCGACGGTGGACGTGAAACAGGAAGTGTGTGAGGCTGTCAGAAGGACAGAGGACCACATCAATTTCTCGCGAAGTATTGTGTTGCTGGTAATACTACACGTTAAAAAATGCGTTCAACTCCGGAGGTGGAGCGATGTGCTGGAGGCGTTGTACCATGACTTTCCCGTACCGAACTACTTGCTACAGATGGTGGACGACTACCTCAGGAACAGAGAGTTGCTTTATTGAAAGCAGGGAGGACAGTGGCGGATGGATGTCATGGACGAGATGGATGTCAGTCCTTGGAACGGACATCTAGAACGCATCCTATAACAGCCTGCTAACGATGAAGATCCCGGAAGAGTCGTGTCTGGTGGGATGCCCGATAGGATTTATCATGTACCATTAATGGCTAATCAATTAGCCTATAACTTTAATTCATCTTAACTAACATACCACAGGCTCACGCAAAAAAAAAAATACTCATAGCAAACAAATCTGACATACAATTGTTCTCTTTTGTAAAAACTAAGAAAGTAAATAACATTGGTCTATTTCATCAATATATAGAATATGAACACTGATATATACTTAAATAATGTACGACATACCTTAAAAACTTGCTTGTGAATAAAAACTTTAACTTTCACATTTTTGAATTTCGCTTGTGTTTACCATGAATGCAGATTAACATTCAATCATAATTTATATGAATCTGAATGGCCTTTAATTGTGGACCATTAAATTATTGTTTTTCTGTAGACGGAACACATTTTGCTGACGAATCGTAGTTATCCCTTTAGGCTGGCAAATGCATGTCAGTTATTTATTATATGACTTATGTTATTAAATTTTTACCCATATAATAGTAAGTTATGAAGAAAAGAGTAAATTATATTTTTGTGGAAGAGCAAATTGTGTCTTTTAAAGTTTTACTGCAAAGAGCACTAAAGATTTGCAGATCAACTGACTGTACATTGATTAATATAAGTTTTAAATAAAACTTATAATTTACGACGTGTTTGTACATAAAAAGCGTAGACTCCAACCAACCGCTTCTCCTGTCAAATCAAAATGTTTTTACGTTGCTCCAATAAACGTTAATATTTTTAATGTACAATTTTTACCTAATTTTTAGTCTACATATTTTAGGTTTTAAATTTTGTTATATGAATAATAAGTAAATACAACTCTTTACAATATGTATACAATTTGACATATATCTCTTCTGTTCTACATCCTGTTACTGTCGTTCCTGGATATCAGTCCTTGAAGATGCCGGAAGAGTCGTGTCTGGTGGGATGCTCGATAGGATTTATCATGTACCATTAATGGTTATTGAATTAGCCTATAACTTTAATTTGTCTTAACTAACATACCACAGGCTCACGCAAAAAAAATACTCATACCAAACAAAAAAAATAATCAAACTACTGCCTGATATAACATTATTTCAAACCGTTACGAACAAATGGAATTTGCCAGTTGGTGTCTGAATTCAGTATTAGTAGGCTCGGAAGTGTCGTATAATGTTACACACAAGAGATAAGAGCAAAACTGAATTGGGCAAAATTGATAGGTGACTCACGCCAGCGTTATTAAATTGCACTGGCGCGGCGTTGGTTATGTTGTTTGACGTACACGTCTCGAATATCTTGTTGACGTTAACGTTAGCCTCGAACGAACAATTCAAAAAGTAGCTGACTACATGTAATTATAAATATACAACGTTGCCACGATATAAGATTCGTTCATACGGGAAGATATTTTTTTATATTTTAAGTAATCTGATAATATATATTTTTGAAATGAGCATTCATTTCATGCCTCTCATTTTTGTCTCTTTCCCAAGTTCAGCGTAATTTTCCCTTTAGTCACTCATTCAGCGTAGGTATGTTCTTTACTCATTCCAGTCTCCAGATTCAAAGCATGGCGTCAATTGCAGTTTCAAACTGACTTCGTTATCATTATCATCATCACTGGGCAAGAAATCCTAATGTTAAGAAAAGGCTCCCCGAAACTCAACACTGAGAGTTAATCCCAATGGTTACTACCCTAATAGCTATGGAACTAACCAGTGTAATTTACTTGTCTTTTAAAATCACGCTATAAAGTTAAGAATATTTATCTTATACTGATCTTAGCAATGCTGGAGAAACACTGTTAAAAATCTGATAGACGAAGCAGTCCGGCTGCTTTAGGAGCATTATCAAAGAACCTAAATTACACCTAGACCTCTCCTCAAGGCAAGAGAAGAGAATCTCCGGGGGACTTTACACGCGAGCTTAAGTCTCCTGTCGAAAACGCGCTGGATAGCCGCTCTATGACATAGTGCAAGGTAACCCCACACAGGACAGGCGTAGGTAATCATCGATCGACAACACCTACGTGTTGACTATAACCTTACCTAGCGGGGGGGGGGTTACTGATCATCGAAAGCACGGGCCAGAGTCTACTGAGTTGCGTCGAGGCGCGTTGGCAGGATCTTGTGTGCGTGGGTTCGCCAGGTGAGTCGAGACACACCTGATAACACAGTTGATCCAGGGCAACTCGACGGAGCCTACGGTAAGCGGCCGGGGCCGCTTGCGGCGTCGCGAGAATATTACCGCTGCGCTCTTAATAGCGTTAACGTCAACTCTCCAGTTCTTAGCCTAGCCAACATACGCGTCGAGTTGGCAGCTTGACAGCCGCAAAGTTTACGTTCAGCTCCGAGGCAAAAAAGCCGCCGTGTCGTCCGCAAACAGAGACAGCTACTCGAAGCGTGTCGTTGACGAACAACGAGAACAGGAGAGGCCCAAGGACGCTGACCTAAGGGACGCCAGCGGTAGTACGCCTCTCCGAAGAGAGAACGTAGTCTATTCTCATTCGGAAGGTACGGTCTCGCAGAAAGCTGCCGATCAAGTAAACTTAGTAATCTGGGACTTCCGTGAACTTGTTAAGGGCACCCTGTTGCCACACGCGGTCGAAGGCTCTCTCTTTGTCTATGAAGAACGCAGTTGTGTATTTACCACAAGTCTCAACAGCTTGATGAGTGAAGGAGTGCATCTCACGAAAGCCGAACTGTTCGGTGATTAGCGCGACTAGTCTTTCTAGATGGTCGCGGATCCTACGATGAATCAACCAGTCAAAAACCTTATACGACCCAGATGAGAGGCTAATCGCCCTGAGGTTCTCCGCGCGCGAAGAATTATTTCCTGACTTGGGTATCACGATTACGGTTGCCGATTTCCGTTTCCTCGGAAAGTAGGGCAGCCTGAGGCAAGCGTTGAACAGTTCCGACAGGAAGCGAGTTCCACGCTCCGGAAGGGGTTGGAGTGCGGAGTTCGTAACTCCGTGTGGGGCTGGCGCCTTCTGGGGCTTGATCTACACGACCTCAGTGACCTCCTCCGGCGAGACGGTCGAAAGAAAGCGCTCTACGTCGCGGCAGATGTGCTCAGTGAAGGCCGGGTATTCGAATGCGCTGGGAGCAAACTATCGCACGAAACAGTCAGCCAAGAACTCTGCCTTCTTGGGGGGGGGGTCCAAGGATTTGACCACCGGGTCCTTTCAGTGCGGGGAGCAGCGTGCGTTTTCGCTTTCCCGTTAGGGTACTGAGAATCCTCAGACAATACGGTCCTCGGCAGGGCCATCCATCGGTGCACAGCTAGCTTTCAGCTGCGTCTACGGAACGACAGCATGTCATGTTTTAATTGCCGGCCGCTTCATTAAAGCACTGGACATAGTTCTTACTTAAATTCAACTAACTAAGGGGTTTTTATTTTACAGTTAACGCTGATCGAAGTGAAAATACGTCTCTGTCTAGAAAAGCAAAAAAAAAAGAGGGGGGCTTGCACTGATAGGGATATGAAAAACGCAATGGATCTTGTGTTGCCAGGTACTTTAAGTGTTAGGGAATCATCTTTAATATTTGATTTGCCAAAATTTGCCATTTTATGACCGTGCAATTAGTATAAAAATGTGGGAAGAATGTTGACATATCTGCTCGATTAGGCAGAAATAAAGAGAAGAGAGAGGAGAAACCTGGGGTCTTCCAGCTGCTAACTACCAGCACCCTCATAATCAAATTACAAGAATAAAAATTACCAATAGCCCTAAGCATGTAGAAAAGCGTCTGCTAGAAGGAAGTCAGCCTATTAATCTGGCTCTTAGACCTGACTTTAATCATCTAGATCTACTGAATAAACTGTAGCCAGTTTCTCAAGACAATCAGGAAATATTAAAAAAAAAAATACGTACGGAAAAGAGTAAAATAATAACACCCACGCCATATAAGCAGCAATTGGAGAACCGGCAAAGAAAGCCTGCGTTACAAAAAATACCAAACACTAAAAGGAAGTGTTTCTAAAGTTCTGCATTGTAAAGAGGACTTTTCAATCACGGCTACAACAGAATCTGCGTCTACAACATCTTGCTCTAGCCCCCTCACGGAATGGCTCCAGAGGCATCAACCAGCTACCGCGATGTTTCCTTGTTTGTTTTGTGGATAAACATTTGAAGAAGAGTGAATTCAGTGAAAGGTATGAAAATGTGAGCTAACAATGAATGCGCGGTAAAAGAATCATACGAACTAAATTTTACTTGTGATTTTGTTTATATGCTAAAAATAATCAGCCTAATTTATTATAAAATGTTTTAAAATAGTCTTAATACTAAAATATTAAAATTGTATGACCACTCGTATTTTGTGTGTTTTATTTTGATAACAATTTACTTTTATTAAGATGTCCGGTGCTACCCTCCTCAATTTAAAAAGTGTAAAGTGCAGGTGTGACTATAATTTTTTTTACATAAATTCTTATTTTTTATGTCATTTTGTTTGTGTATCTTTTAAAAAATGTAATAAAGTAAAATTTACAAATATTTGTGTTATTTATACTTCACCTTATTTTAAGAAATTTCACAGAAAGTTATCTGTCCGGTACTAGCCGACTCTCCTCCCCCAGTGCAGCTTAAAGAGGGCGCAAAACAGTGACGACAGCGTGGCTAAAAACCTTGAAAACAAGGAATTTAAATTAGAGAGATGCTGTTTGGGTAGCTAAAACCAGAAGACTTGAGGAAGGTGTGTATAACAACATCCCAATAGACAGTGATTTCATATGCTTCTTTGCTTAAATTGAAATTTAATGAATGTTTTTGTTTTATGTTTATAGGTTTTATATGTTTGTTACTATACCGTTGTAATTACTATTATTTTTTAAGAGTTATAATTGTATAATACATAATTTACTGGCCACGCTCTGATGACACCGGCATATATGTTTCCAGATCAATTAAACACTGATTAACTAACTGATTAAAATAAAGACTTGCATTTCTACACACATTTCGCTCTTACGACATATCTCAGAATGTGGCTTCTCCAGTTCACTGAGTTAATGTTTTCCAACTAACCAGGCTATCCCACTACATTGCAAAGGGTAGGATATACCACCACATCATTTTCCTTTTATCCTAGATGAAGATTGAGTTTGTACCCCAGTGGGATTCGAGATCAGTTGACGTTGGCGGGGAGGGCTAGCGTAACATAGACGCTACAGCCAGGCTAACTTACCTGGAGATTGTTCACAAAGGGTAATCTTCCTCAAGTGGCGGTGTATGAACCACTCAGCTGGTTACCAGCGGCGCTCGTAGCTTTATGCAGCTGGGCTACCCAGTAGTAACAACGAATTGAAAAAATATGTAGGTGTTTTCCATACCAAATTAATAAATGTTTGGTGTGTGTGTGTGTGTGTGTGTGTGTGTGTGTTACTACTTGCCTGATCACTGAACGACTAACCAGTTTATAGTTTATAGTACTATCACAGTACTTGATCATTTCACAAGGGTCGGTTTTCTTTTACCTGTAAATTCTGTTAATTATATCATACTAGTCTGACTGACCACCCACTTAATTGTTTTCATCTCTGTACATTTTATTCCACTCATAGACGTCCGTACACTTCCCTTTGCAATTCTCTGACATTTTTAAATATCTACTTTATCTATTCTATCTATCTCTCTCCTTTTTCGTATATTCATTAATAAACGATATTTCTTTCATCAACGTCTTTACCTTAGCTTGGAACTTATTTGCGTAATCACTGTTAATTTCCTCATAAGGGCCTTTAATAATAAATTTCTCAGCTTTCTTTATGTAATCATTTTTCTTAACAATAGTACCACTTAATTGGATATATTCAGGAAGGAAATTTGTTCGGATCTAATTATTTCTAACTATTCATACTATCCATACAAATATAAAATGGCAGCACTAAATGCTTTTCGTTATAGGATGGATATGTGTTTGAAAGATTAAGATACAAGGGATAAGGAATTAAAGAGGATAATAGAGATAGCAAAAAATAATTATTATAATATGAATGTGGCTAACAAAATAATAGATAAGATCAGTACAAGAGAAAATGTGGGAGATAGGAAGGATAAAAATTATATGGGATCGATAACATATATAGGAACGAGGACAAAAAGTATTGTGGAATGTTTTAAAAAGTATGATATAGATGTAGCAACTAAAAAGTGTATGACAGTATTTGAAAAATTAAGAATAGTACAGAAGAAATTTCGATTTTACAAAGAAGTGTAAAGGATTGTAACACTTCTTAAATGTAAACTTAAACGTACACCTAAACAAACGTTTTTTAAATTTATTGCAGATTTGTGAACTGTTCGACTAAGCGAACATTGAACAAATTGTCTGACAAAACACATACATGATTATGAAGAGCTGACCATTGACAGCTCTTCTTGTTTTTGTTAACAGATTAAACAGATACACAAATTACAAGACTAAATGACAAAAACATGTAAACAAATGAACAAAAATCACTTCCACTAGCTGCTGGCATGATACAATAAGTTAAAAATGTTAAACACTGGGCCTATAAGGCACATATATACTGGTTGACATTAACACTTAATGTTGACACGAATACAAAACATACATATATTACTGAATAGATATCACAGACATTAAAATACAGATAATACAGAGAATACATTATTAGTTGAACGTGAATGGTAGGTCTAACAGTTTGTGCCTTTTTGTCTATAGATATCTTCACTATTATCTAACAAATTAATTGCTAGGAGGTTTTGATGCTTTTCTAATTTAGAGATGTGTAATTTAGAGATGCGCCTGCAGAGGCGCATGATTTCTTCTCTCACAGTTGGTTTGAGGTCTCGGTGTATAGAATTGTTGGAGACGAACCATGGAGCGTCGACTATTGATCTTAAAGTTTTGGACTGAAAGCACTGGATAATCTCGATATTACTCATACTAACAGTACCCCAAAGTGGAATACCATAAGTCCATACCGGTTTAAGAACTGCTTTATATATTAAAAGTTTGTTAACGAGACATAACCGCGATTTTCTGCCTATCAGCCAGTAGATATTTCTGACCTTGAGATTAAATTCAATCTTCTTAGATGTTATGTGTTTTTTCCACGTTAGTCTCCTGTCCAGATGCATCCCAGGTACTTAGCACTTTCAGCTTGAGGTATTGGTTGACCGTTAACTATTACTGGAGGGCAGTTAGCCTTAAGTGTGGTGAAGGTAACGTGTACTGACTTGGACTAATTTATTTTTATGCGCCATTTATCAAGCCATAACTGAACGCTGTTTAATGATTTTAATGATTCTTGTAGCATAAGAGATGCTATTGAGGGGTCAGAGTGTGTCGCTAGGATTGCTGTGTCATCGACGTAGGTAGCAACAGTGGTTTCACTTGCTGACGGTAAGTCCGAGGTAAACAGGAGGTACAGCAGAGGACCCAGGACACTACCCTGCGGAACACCTGACCCCACTGGTAATAGAGGTGAAGTAGCATCGGAGAACTTGACTTGAAACACTCTGCCCGCTATGTAGGAATGTAGAATACGGTAACAATTATGTGGTCGATTTTTCTTTATTTTGTATAACAGTCCAAGATGCCAGAGAAACGTCAAATGCTTGAGAAACGTCGAGAAACACACCTGAGCAGAACATCTTCGATTCCAACGATTAATTGATAACATTTGTTAGTCTGTGTATTTGATCTACCGTAGAGTGTTTTTCTCGAAAGCCAAATTGATGATCCGGAATTAGGTTGTTTTCAACTATTGTTGGCATAAGTCGTTTTACAAACAGCTTCTCAATGATCATACCAAGTATCGGCAGAAGGCTTATGGGTCGATAAGAAGAGGGTTCTTCAGGGTTTTCCAGGTTTTAAGACCATGATTACTTGAGCTGATTTCCAGAGAAGAGGAAGGTATTCAAGTCTGACTATGACGTTGAAGATGTATGTTATTAGTACAAAGCCTTTGTGAGGCAGCTCCTTTAGAAATTTCCCCGATAACAAATCAATGTCTGGAGCCTTTTTACTTTTCAAATTATACAGGATTATTTCCTTGATTTCGTTAACCTTAAAAGGCTTAATTGGTAGAGTCAGTTGGAGCGAGGAGTGTAAATATCTTTGTACTTCTTCACCGAAAAATACGTTCTTGCTGGCTTCAGGTTGAAAAACGTTGACCAAATGTTCGGCAAAAGTCTGGGATTTCTCTGTATTGCTTCGCGCCTAGCTACCATCTGGTTTATGTATTGGTGGTATTTGTAATAGTTGCCGTCTTAATTGTTTTGTAGCCTTCCACAAGGAATAATCAGTACTTTCATTAGGTGACAGATTTTCGAAATAATCCTGAATGCCTTCGTTCTTTAAATTGTCTAACCGTTTTAGTTTTCTGGCCGCGGAATTCCACTTTCTTTTATCATCCGGATGATGAGTATGCTGCCAAATTCGTCGCAATCTACGCTTCTCAGCTAATTTCTTTCTGACAACCAGAGGAAGGTTTAAGTGCTCACTCTTTGCTGTATTGCAAGGTGTAGCTTCCCAGGCTGATTTTTGAAAAGCACTGGCGAGATAATTTACAGCCGCATCCAATTCAGCAGGCGTGTGGAGTGGAAGTTCTAGATATTATTATTTATAAGCTCTCTAAAGTAGTCGCAGTCAGTGTTACGATTTGTGAGTGTTAGTAGACTTTCAGACTCAATTATAGTATTGCTAATAGTGGCAATAATTGGAGTGTGGTCAGAGGACAAATCAAGGCAAGATTCAACTTTGTAGTATTTATGAGACAAGCCTCGTATTAAAAAGAAATCAATGAGGTCAGGTATTTTATTTGTATCAGAAATCCAATAGGTTGGTTGACCAGTGGACAGAAAGGACAGGGATTCTTGTCTAATGACATTATATAAAATTCTACCTCTTGGATTAGCTAATATCGAACCCCATTGCGGGTGTTTTGCATTCAAGTCACCTCCCACCATAAAACGTGCACCAAGAGTTCTAAGGAAGGAGCTGAAGTCAGTTTCATTGATTCTGTGTTTTGGGGGACAGTATACAGCAGAAACAATTAGAGGGCCTCTTTGATCTTCAATTAAAACGTTTGTCGCCTGTAGGTGAGCAGTTTTGACTTTAGAGAACAGATAATGTTTTATATTGTTTCGGATTAACAGAGCGGTTCCGCCACGAGCTGTACCGTCAGGATGTTGGGTGTCGTAAACAGTAAATCATGGAATCCTAATATGACTTCTGTCCGTGAAATGTGTCTCAGATATAAGCATTACGTCTAACCTGTTGTCAATAAGAAAAGCTTTGAGTTTTAGGCTGCGATGAGAGCGTCCATTGGCGTTCCATAATCCAATCCTGTAATTGTTATTCATTTTTAATTAGAAAGTTTATTGACAAGTTTTGTAAGAAGATTAAGCATGACGCTGTTTTGCTGCATGAGTTGACTGAACATAGTCTCAAATTTTGTCAGGAAGTGTGAAAGTGTGATGTCCTCATTTGCTGTCTGTTTGGGATTGCTGTCATCAGGGGGTTAGGATTATGAGTGTCGCTATAGTCCTGCAATTTGAGTGTAAGTAGGAAAAGAGACGTTACGGGTATTCATGTTCTGTTCCGTGTTCATAGTCCTAAAAATTTAAGGGGTTCTCCTAGGTGTGGTGTTAGGTACGGGGCTTTTTCTGGTCTGCAGATTTTGATAAACTTCACAGCCTTTATAATTAGTTGTATGAGGACCATCGCATTTGTGACAGTTATATCTGATATTGTAAGATATTGTATACAAATTTTTAAAATTTTATCTTCCAGTCTTCTAACTGATCTGTGACAACAATTAAGCAACAAATACAGATCTAAAAGTTCCAACTGTAAATATACAAATTAAGGCACTTTTCTAAAAGTTAAGCGACAATTGTTTTGTAAACATTTTGAGTTTTAGGTTGAAAATTTGTGAATCTATGTGATCATGTTGATTCTAGTAATTTGTTATACAGTATTTCCTAGAAATAATAGTAATATTATTAAATATATATTTTTAATATCAGAGGTGTAGCTAGGGGGGGCAGCCGCCCTGGGTGGCATACCCAGTAGGGCGGCAAAGTGAGCATAGACTTGAAAAAATTGTTTTCAGTTTATAAAATTATAACTTGTTTCTTTGATATGACTATTCCTTTCATAAAAGAAGCATAACCAGCCAGCTTGTCCGTTGTCACAAATCTCTCGTGATAAACAGTATTAGTCTATTTATACTCAAGCATCGTAACTACGGTTCATTATGATAAGGTAAATTGCAATTGGATGTGTTTTTCTCCAACTAAAAAATCTCTCTTTTGATTTTGTTGCACTTTATTTTCATAAAAAAAAAACTACCAGAGAAGCCATTTCAATAGTGAAAATGGGTTTTCGTTGTAGCGAAAGTTAAATTCCCGTATTCAGGATCATGAAAATAGTCCTGCTTGTCGCTATGCTTTTTGGAATAGAAGGAATTGGAACGTTCTTTAAACAAAGGGGAACTTATTAATGATCTACTTTAGGAACAAATGATTAAAGCAGCTAAGTCATGGAAAGAAGTCCTCGAACGGGTCACTGCCATAGTACAAACTCTTGAATAACAAAATCTGGTACTGAGAGGACATCGAGAGTCAATTACTAATGATCCAAATCCAAAAAAATTCTCCTCCTCTTGGGGGTGCGCGTCTCCCCCTCACCTCCAACAACAGAACTTTTTACCGGGATTTTTAAGTTGTTTCAATATTTACGCAAAACCACTCGATTTTTGACAACAATCTGTATTACAAAAAATGTTCCTCATAATATTCTATACAGAAAAGAACCTATGCATGTTTTGTGTACGAAGTACTGTTTTTGTATAACAGCCACCGGAAAAAGGGCGAAAATACGTAAGCATCTGATTTTGTCCTATTTTCAAGTTCATACGTACCTTCTTTCAACTTTTTCTTGTTTAAACCACATCACTAATCGATTACATAAAAAATACTATTATTGTTATATAATTTTATTATATATATTGTAACGATAAGTTTATCGATGTTGTGTTCGTTACTTCTTTAAAGCCTCACTTTGGATTCGTCAATTTATAACGAATTTTATAAATGTTGCGGGCACTTAAATTATATACGCCGCCCGTTGGAAACGTCAATTAGTAACAAATGTATATGTATTAATTACCTTCAACCACACTGTTGTTGTTGTAATAATGTTACTGTTAATAATATATGTTGAACGGCGAATGATTTTGTAATCTGCCGCTCGCTCCCACTATACGTACCGTTTCGATGACGTCACCCACCGTTGCCAACCGTTGTGGTGTCCGCTGTGGTCTGTGAACTTATTTTTTTAAATGGAACAGCAATAATAACGACGCAAATATAACAACAAACATATATCTTTGTAGGAATCATTTATTCAATAAAACATGGGTTAACTGTTTCTCGTTTCTTTTATAATAATCACAATCGTGGCAAAAATTATGTGTCTCCTTTACCAGTTGGTACAGTAGTTGTAATTCTTATTGCATTCAGACCAAAATAAAGCGTTGGTTATTATTTATTATTAAAAATAGATCATCTCAGGGCGTATATGGTTCGGGGATTACAATTAAACAAAACGTTATTCTATAAATCAAAGTACAAATTTTACAGTTCAAGGATATTACAACGTTTAGAGTGTAATGTGCACGCCTGCAGTTGAATCGTGGCTGCTAGTTATTATAGGTTATGTCCAGTTCATGTGTTTATTAATTATTATTGAAATCAAAGGTTCTTGTGGTGTTTAAAAAAGGTGTCAAATCTCAATTCGTGTTATTAGTGAGTGTTCTTAGTGTTGGTGTGATATGGTGTCTGTAGTTTAGTTGCTTAATTTTTAAAAAGTCGTGTATGCAAAAGTTGGTGTTGATGCATAATATAATAAAATGTCAAAGTCACCAAATCCTCTTCTTTATCTGGTTCTTGGTCGAAGATAGGGCCCACGTCTGCTTCTGTCCTCCTCCCTGGTTCTTGATTCTTCTATTTCCAATGCTAGGTGTTCCTCACTTGGTTGTAATAACTCGTATTATGTGTATCTATCGGTGTTAACATGTCTGGAACGTGTTTTCACAATTTATAGTTAATTATGTAAGACGTTTTGCAAACGCGTCTGTACGCTATGACCGTTGTTAAAGAAGTCTCATTTTATTTATCCGAAATTTCTGGTTGCTATGGGTAAACTTGGAATCTGGTTGGTTGATTCGGATATACATTGTCACGTAATTTCATTATTTCAATGTCAGAATTTGTTCAAAACCTTTAAATTATTATAACTTTTCTATACTGATTGGGAATTTAAAACTATCATCAACCTTATTTTGGTCTTTACATTTGGCACACATAGAAATACAGCTGTTAAAATTTTGTTATTTGAATTTTTCATAGATAGCTTAAAACGAATTATTTTGTTTCTAGATTTGTAGTGTATACTATTAACTATCAATCTGTTCATCCTTCAATATTTGTTTCATAAAATTCCTAACAGTATTATTTAAAATTTACAAAAGTTGGTTTTTACCTGGCCTATGTACTGGTGTTATCTTCATCACCATGTTTGTAAACATTTTACCTTAATGTCATTTTCCATGACTGATATCTTAGTAAACCTTTGACAGTTAAATTAACTTTTAACAACCATAAAACTGTTTAACATATAACACTATCTTAACAAAACAAAAAGGATATACTATCCTATCAGTTTAATCTCATGCCCACATGGCTATGATTCTACTGAACATTTGAACAAATAAACTGCTTTTTACTTAATCTATACAATTGTTTAACACTTAAATTTATAACCTTAACATAACTTTAACATAGCTTTAATATAACTTTAATATAGGCTTCATCATCACTCAACAGAATATAACTTACTCTTAGTGCTTATTTTAACAATTATAACTTTTGCACCGTTCTATAACATTAATATTACCATCTCCTCTGCTTTCTTTATGCTATCATAACACTGCTTATAAACATTTACTATATAAACTTACTATTTAAACATTCATAACAATAACATCCTTAATAACATTAGAGGATTTTTATCCTGAATACAACTATACTATTAAGCTACTATCAATTCTTACTATAATAACAATATTTTGGTTACTCTTCATTTTTTACTACTATTTTTTACTACTACTTCATTTGTTTATTCCATTTTTTGGTACTTTTCACCCTTAAACATAGTCATATTCCTATAGGTTTAAGGAATTGGGAATATAAACAAATATTCTCTCAATTGTCATCTAGGTATATCCTTAATATTAGCACTTGACTGGTGATACTTGTTCAAAAAACACTTGGTTTATTATTTTATCACTGGTTAGTATTGCACTGTTTGGATTCTATTTGTCACACTTATAAATAATTAATCCATCTAGTTTTGACTGTTTGATTAATTATTTGTTATCTTCTCATGTAAATATTATTTCCACTTTTGTCATGTAATCTTACATATAGTATTTTCTTAAAATTAATGTACATTAGTTTATTTATTAACTGTATTGTACTTCATTATCATTTTAGAATGGTTTTGTTTTTATATTTATTCTTATTGGTTCTTATTGGTTTTTACATTTTATTGTCCACTGTCACCTTTATAGGCCTATTAGTTCTGATTTATAATTCTTGTGGTTTATCTCTATTTTGGGTTAAACTTGCACTTTGTACCTTTTCACTGTACTTTAGTGTCAATAGTGGTTATTTCATAATATTTATTTCTTTTACTCATTTCACTTTGGTGTACCCACCCTTATTAAATTGTCACTTGGTAAATCACTTACTAATTACTATTATGCACTCTTGTTATAAAATGTTACAGTGAATAAATTATTATGTGTTGTTTTCTAGGAAAACTTATGACCATTATTTATTACAATTAGTGGTATGGTTCATTGTATCTATAATAAGGTTTATTATATTTTCCTTACATCATTCAAATCAATCACTTACTACTATTTCTCTTTACATAGTATAGTATGTTTGGGCCTATTATCCCTCAATTTCTATTTTGATTACCTTGATATTATAATACATTGAATGGAACCATTTGTTTCCTTATAGCATTGATACATAATCCGTCAGTCTTTATAATACATATTATGTCCTTATTTAAAGTTCATGTCTTAATCGAGGTTGGATGTATTTTGCATCACTTTGCCTGAATCATTAATTTGGGTACGGTCAGTTGTATTACTAGTCAGTCTGAAATATTTATTCGTTCCTCTTCACTATCATCTTGGAAGATATACTTCTTCTTGTTTAGCTTCTTATCCATTGTCTTTAATAAATCGGGTACGATATTAAGTGGTTTCAAATGTAATGTTACATATTACCCTGCCATCAAATTTGATTATTTTAATAAAATATTGTTTTTTGTTGTAATTATCAATTATCTTATCCTTCACATTATCATTTGTTATTCTTTTTATGATCTGGTATACTCGTCTTTAATTATAAGTGTTCTATCCCTGGAACATGTTACTTCCCTAACAAATTAATCACCATATATTTTGGAATCAGTCGGGGGGCTCTCTTGACCTAATACCCCGCTGTCCTTACAATACATAATACATAAATAATATCGATTGCTGGAGCTATCTCATCAGTCAATCACATTTAATAATCACTAGTCTATTCACGACTAAATCAAATAAAATAATATAATAATATATTCTTGGGATGGTTCACTCAGTTAAACTTCTCAGATCTAAATATTTCTTTCCATTGATTCTTTCAGATGTTTATTTTCTTGTGGCGATATTAATACCATTTCTTATTTTCAATTGGTACTATCTTCTTTCCTTTTTTATCAGTACTCCTTAATCTTCATTTTTCATTCACTATCTTCATTCAGTTAAAACATAACAAGTATCTGTATCTATAGTTGTTGTTGATTCTCTCACAATCATGATAGGTTATTTGTAGTAAATTCGTTTCTAGTCTTGTCTTATTTCCATCGTCGACTGTCTACATTTGTCTTTTCTTATTCATTTTATAGCACTATGGTTTCTTCTGATTCATGGATGTTACATCCTTCTTTTATATTCCAATAATAAGTTCATAACTGTGTTTAATAAGAGGTGCTTATCTTGTTTAGGATTTGGAAATTTATTCACATTCGTTTATTCACTTGATTCATAATAACATCATCACAATGTACTGTAAGTTGTCCTTACTATTTATTTGCATTTTTTGATATTCAAATTTGTTTATTTTGGTTTCCTTTAAAATTATATTCTGGATTAGTAAAGTTGGTAAGATGAGCTTACTATATTCTTTTGAATTTTGAGGTATTATAATAATAAATTCTTCAATTCCATGTTAATTTTCATTAATAATTAGTTGTAAGTTGAACTTACTATTTCTTTAGAATTTTGTTGTATTATAATAATAAATTCTTCAATTCCAAATTAATTTTTATAAATAATTAGTTGTAAGTTGATCTTACTATTTCTTTAGAATTTTGTGGTATTATAATAATAAATTCTTCAATTCCAAATTAATTCTCATAAATAATTAGTTGTAAGTTGATTTTACTATTTCTTTAGAATTTTGTGGTATTATAATAATAAATTCTTCAATTCCAAATTAATTCTCATAAATAATTAGTTGTAAGTTGATCTTACTATTTCTTTAGAATTTTGTGGTATTATAATAATAAATTCTTCAATTCCATGTTAATTTTCATTAATAATTAGTTGTAAGTTGATCTTACTATTTCTTTAGAATTTTGTGGTATTATAATAATAAATTCTTCAATTCCATGTTAATTTTCATTAATAATTAGTTGTAAGTTGATCTTACTATTTCTTTAGAATTTTGTGGTATTATAATAATAAATTCTTCTTCTTATATTCCATGAATCATCTTGATTATTGTTGAATTTTCTTATACTATTGCATAAAGGTACATTTTTATTTTCTACTAATTTTGTTGTCCATTCTATATTATCTATTTTAACGACACTATGGCCTGTCTCATGTCAATTATTGCTGAGTATTTTCTCAAAATATCACAGCCTATTAGTAGATTAAATGGTAGATTACTAGCTATTAGAAAAATCATAGGTATAGCTACATTTCCGCTGGTTACTGTTAATGATACCTGTTTTCTTATTGACTTGTTTTGCCTTCCGGTGGCTCCTATTAAAATTATATTCTGAATTGGTAAAGTTGGTAAGATGACCTTACTATATTTTTGAATTTTGATGTATTCATTATTATCAATTAATGACACGTTTGCGCACGTATCTATCATGAATCTTGCGTCTAGTCCATTCACTTGGGCGATAATATAAGCGATCTCATTATTCGAATTATTGTGTGTGATCGTGTCTTCGTTCAGTAGTTCTTCTCTCACATTTTTTAAGAAGTGATTGTGCACTATCGTCATTGTATCGTCAGTCATTTTGTCTCGTCCTAGTAAGTACCCAAATTGTCGGTTCAGTGATGGGACCTGATGGATTTTCACTGCCGCGGTCCGTTTAAATCAGGGCTGATCTCCTCAGTCCTGTTGTCTGATTGACCGGGTCTGTCTCTATTTTGCAACTCTTGTACCTCACTGGTGTTATTATCGAACGTCACTGAGTTTCGGTTATTCCCATTGTCGTCGCAGCTCCTACTTCGCCTATGTTCATCACGGTAGTGCTGGTTACTCTCCTCCTGAAAACTTCTCCCACGGTTCCCATTATAATTCGTTCGTCCCTGGTACGAACGCCTTCCCACGTCTCTATCGTCAATGCTTACATAATTCACATGTCTTCGATATGTTTGGTTTTGATTGTTATTATTGCCGTTATTATTCTGTCTGTATCGGTTATCATAGTTGTTGTTATAACCTCGGTTGTTCTGGTAATGGTGGTCTCTGTCATTGGCACGCTGGTATCCATTATTGTTATTATTTGTAGGAGAGCTACGGTAATAGTGGTTGTTGTTATTGTTGTTATTATTTGCCGCATTATTTCGTGGGTAGTTGTTATTGTTATTGTGGTTTTGGTAACCGCGTTGATAGTGGTTACCGTTGTTGTTGTAACTATTGTTCGGTCTTTGCCCGTTGTTTTCATATTGGGCGTCGCGGCGACCATTGTTTCTATTTATTTCGTCGTTCTTTCGTCTGTACTGGAGGAAGTTCTTCTCCTGTTCCATCTCCGCTAATAATGTCGACATCTCCTCGATGGTTAGGATACGTCCGTTTATTCGGCCTCTTGTAATTTCCCCACCATAGTGGTAAGCTAATAGCCTCACTAAACATTCGGTAGGAATAGCAGGCTCTAAATGTCTGGCTATGTTTATTTTTCCAAAAAAATATGCGGTCGGAGTTTGCTTGCCGTGCAGGTCATATCGGCCCAATCCTATGTCACTTCTTATCATGTGTTGCGTGGCATCAGACCAATACTTAGCTTTGAATTGTTTTTTAAATTCTTGGAAGTTTTGTATACTCGGCCGCATCGCCGTCCACCAATTGTCATATACTTTTCGGAACATTTCGTCCAGCATACTCCTAATCACAAACCATCTGTCTTCTCCGGTTTTGGCTATTTTTCTTCTACTCGTTCTAAGAATAGCATGGGGTTTCTTCTATAATTTTGGAAATCGATCACTCTCGATTTTCCTCACACGTGGTATGGGCACCGGTACATTGTCTGTTTTTTAGGGAATTAATTTCATCTCTATGGGCAGTTGTTTGGTCTTGTACTCGATTAAGACTAGTACTCATACCTTCTAATCTTTCTCCCATCACTGCTTGATTGGTTCGTATGTTTTCAATTCGTCCATTCGTTTCTTCCCGGACGCTCAGTATCTCTTGGTTCATCCGCTCACACTTTTCCTTGGTCTCGGATTCTACCCTTTTCATTTCAGTAACCGGTTCTTCCAGTTTCTTGTCCCATTCTTCCTGCAATTGCCGGTTATTAATTTCCATCTTGTTATTCCACTCTTCTTTTAATGACTCCTTGTGTTCATCTAGTTTTTTTCATGGTCTCTTGGTAATTTCCCTTCAATTCTTCCCTCAATGCTCTATTATTTGCGTCTATTTTCTCCTCCATTTTACTGCTATTCTCTTTCAATTCTCGGCTCAATTCCTCCTTGGTTCGTTTATTATCACTCTTTATTTCCTCCATCTTCTTACCCAAGTCTTCCTTCAATATTACTAAGTTCTTATTACTGTTCTCACTTAATTCTTCTTTCAATTTTTCCTTCAATTCTTCCATAGACTGTTTATTGTCCGTTTTTAATTCCTCCATCTTTTCTTCCATTTTCTTATTACTCTCCTCCGTTTTCTTATTACTCTCCTCCATTTTCTTACTGAAATCTTCATGACTCTGTTTTAAATATTCCATAATGCTCTTCATGTCAACGCTCTCTGTAACTTTGTCCTGTTCTTGTCTATCTCCTTGGTCCTCTCTTATTATTGCTTCTACTTCCTCGACCGGTGTTGCTTCTTTGTCTTCCATGTTTAATTCGTCTACTTTCTTAGTTTCGGCCGCTCGTTTTTGCGATGTTTCCCGCTTCGTCATTTTTGTTTATTTTTTGGTTTAATTATAAATTATAATTTAATTTATATTAAACTAAACGCCTCACACGTTGGTTCGCCAATTTGTAACGATAAGTTTTTATAGATGTTCCGTTCGTTACTTCTTTAAAGCCTCACTTTGGATTCGTCAATTTATAACGAATTTTATAAATGTTGCGGGCACTTAAATTATATACGCCGCCCGTTGGAAACGTCAATTAGTAACAAATGTATATGTATTAATTACCTTCAACCACACTGTTGTTGTTGTAATAATGTTACTGTTAATAATATATGTTGAACGGCGAATGATTTTGTAATCTGCCGCTCGCTCCCACTATACGTACCGTTTCGATGACGTCACCCACCGTTGCCAACCGTTGTGGTGTCCGCTGTGGTCTGTGAACTTATTTTTTTAAATGGAACAGCAATAATAACGACGCAAATATAACAACAAACATATATCTTTGTAGGAATCATTTATTCAATAAAACATGGGTTAACTGTTTCTCGTTTCTTTTATAATAATCACAATCGTGGCAAAAATTATGTGTCTCCTTTACCAGTTGGTACAGTAGTTGTAATTCTTATTGCATTCAGACCAAAATAAAGCGTTGGTTATTATTTATTATTAAAAATAGATCATCTCAGGGCGTATATGGTTCGGGGATTACAATTAAACAAAACGTTATTCTATAAATCAAAGTACAAATTTTACAGTTCAAGGATATTACAACGTTTAGAGTGTAATGTGCACGCCTGCAGTTGAATCGTGGCTGCTAGTTATTATAGGTTATGTCCAGTTCATGTGTTTATTAATTATTATTGAAATCAAAGGTTCTTGTGGTGTTTAAAAAAGGTGTCAAATCTCAATTCGTGTTATTAGTGAGTGTTCTTAGTGTTGGTGTGATATGGTGTCTGTAGTTTAGTTGCTTAATTTTTAAAAAGTCGTGTATGCAAAAGTTGGTGTTGATGCATAATATAATAAAATGTCAAAGTCACCAAATCCTCTTCTTTATCTGGTTCTTGGTCGAAGATAGGGCCCACGTCTGCTTCTGTCCTCCTCCCTGGTTCTTGATTCTTCTATTTCCAATGCTAGGTGTTCCTCACTTGGTTGTAATAACTCGTATTATGTGTATCTATCGGTGTTAACATGTCTGGAACGTGTTTTCACAATTTATAGTTAATTATGTAAGACGTTTTGCAAACGCGTCTGTACGCTATGACCGTTGTTAAAGAAGTCTCATTTTATTTATCCGAAATTTCTGGTTGCTATGGGTAAACTTGGAATCTGGTTGGTTGATTCGGATATACATTGTCACGTAATTTCATTATTTCAATGTCAGAATTTGTTCAAAACCTTTAAATTATTATAACTTTTCTATACTGATTGGGAATTTAAAACTATCATCAACCTTATTTTGGTCTTTACATTTGGCACACATAGAAATACAGCTGTTAAAATTTTGTTATTTGAATTTTTCATAGATAGCTTAAAACGAATTATTTTGTTTCTAGATTTGTAGTGTATACTATTAACTATCAATCTGTTCATCCTTCAATATTTGTTTCATAAAATTCCTAACAGTATTATTTAAAATTTACAAAAGTTGGTTTTTACCTGGCCTATGTACTGGTGTTATCTTCATCACCATGTTTGTAAACATTTTACCTTAATGTCATTTTCCATGACTGATATCTTAGTAAACCTTTAACAGTTAAATTAACTTTTAACAACCATAAAACTGTTTAACATATAACACTATCTTAACAAAACAAAAAGGATATACTATCCTATCAGTTTAATCTCATGCCCACATGGCTATGATTCTACTGAACATTTGAACAAATAAACTGCTTTTTACTTAATCTATACAATTGTTTAACACTTAAATTTATAACCTTAACATAACTTTAACATAGCTTTAATATAACTTTAATATAGGCTTCATCATCACTCAACAGAATATAACTTACTCTTAGTGCTTATTTTAACAATTATAACTTTTGCACCGTTCTATAACATTAATATTACCATCTCCTCTGCTTTCTTTATGCTATCATAACACTGCTTATAAACATTTACTATATAAACTTACTATTTAAACATTCATAACAATAACATCCTTAATAACATTAGAGGATTTTTATCCTGAATACAACTATACTATTAAGCTACTATCAATTCTTACTATAATAACAATATTTTGGTTACTCTTCATTTTTTACTACTATTTTTTACTACTACTTCATTTGTTTATTCCATTTTTTGGTACTTTTCACCCTTAAACATAGTCATATTCCTATAGGTTTAAGGAATTGGGAATATAAACAAACATTCTCTGAATTGTCATCTAGGTATATCCTTAATATTAGCACTTGACTGGTGATACTTGTTCAAAAAACACTTGATTTATTATTTTATCACTGGTTAGTATTGCACTGTTTGGATTCTATTTGTCACACTTATAAATAATTAATCCATCTAGTTTTGACTGTTTGATTAATTATTTGTTATCTTCTCATGTAAATATTATTTCCACTTTTGTCATGTAATCTTACATATAGTATTTTCTTAAAATTAATGTACATTAGTTTATTTATTAACTGTATTGTACTTCATTATCATTTTAGAATGGTTTTGTTTTTATATTTATTCTTATTGGTTCTTATGGGTTTTTACATTTTATTGTCCACTCTCACCTTTATAGGCCTATTAGTTCTGATTTATAATTCTTGTGGTTTATCTCTATTTTGGGTTAAACTTGCACTTTGTACCTTTTCACTGTACTTTAGTGTCAATAGTGGTTATTTCATAATATTTATTTCTTTTACTCATTTCACTTTGGTGTACGCACCCTTATTAAATTGTCACTTGGTAAATCACTTACTAATTACTATTATGCACTCTTGTTATAAAATGTTACAGTGAATAAATTATTATGTGTTGTTTTCTAGACAAACTTATGACCATTATTTATTACAATTAGTGGTATGGTTCATTGTATCTATAATAAGGTTTGTTATATTTTCCTTACATCATTCAAATCAATCACTTACTACTATTTCTCTTTACATAGTATTGTATGTTTGGGCCTATTATCCCTCAATTTCTATTTTGATTACCTTGATATTATAATACATTGAATGGAACCATTTGTTTCCTTATAGCATTGATACATAATCCGTCAGTCTTTATAATACATATTTTGTCCTTATTTAAAGTTCATGTCTTAATCGGGGTTGGATGTATTTTGCATCACTTTGCCTGAATCATTAATTTGGGTACGGTCAGTTGTATTACTAGTCAGTCTGAAATATTTATTTGTTCCTCTTCACTATCATCTTGAAAGATATACTTCTTCTTGTTTAGCTTCTTATCCATTGTCTTTAATAAATCGGGTACGATATTAAGTGGTTTCAAATGTAATGTTACAATATATATATAAGTATTGTATATTGCAACGATACAGATTAAAACTGCATAGATAGGTTACATTGAAATTATTACAACCGAGTCTATATCTGGAGGTAGGAAAATTTTATTCATTACACATTAAAATTTACTATTGTCTTTTTACTTTATAATATAAAATCGTTTATTAAATTATTGTCTTTCAATAAATGAGTCTATTGGCTTGTTTTACATATATGTTACTTGTACGTAGAATTCCAACTGTTTGCGTAGACACCAGACGCTCTGCTTGCTGCTGCTACTCTGCGCGTTGCTCGATGACTACTATGCTGACAATTCACATCTTTGCACATACGCACACTGCGATATGAAACTGTTATTGTTTAACTTGAATAATCTTAATCTCAGGGATCAAAACTGTGTAAAAATAGGCCGGCTTACACAAACTCCAGCTTCTTGAAGTGTTCTCGCGTTAACTCAAAATATCTCGTTAGATATTTTGCCCCTAAACGGAAATCTTCCACTCTACGCGAAAAAGCACTAGAGTATTGATCTATTTAAAATTATCTGAGTTTTATAATGGCAATGGTTACGAAGAACTAGAACCGTGAACCAACTTCTAAGTCTTAAGGAAATCGACTTGTCTTGTCACGAAAAACTCGTGACAGCAAGTACGTCTTTCGATGGCAAGACTTCGGAAAGAACTGGCCCTTCCGTACGCTGTAAGTGTCCGACTCAAATAATTTTTAGACCTTCTGATTGGTGGAAACTCTAGCAACGTCATAGATGTTCTTAGTGATAGTCAGAAATCAGGCAGAAACTCAGTCCGATTGTACAAAGGCCTGTCTAGATTTAATCTACAATTTTATTACTTTCTTGGAGATAACGAAAATAAAATAAGACTGATTTCATTTAAAAAAACATAAAAATAATAGTTGTGAAGAACTGAGTATATGGAAAATGTAGCTTATAACCATGAGAATACCCTATCCATCTTTCAGAACGAAATGTTAATTTTCAATGAAGTTATTAAATAAAATGTAAATCACACGCGCACCCGCGCACTTACACGCAAATATTTTACATGACATAAAAGAATATAAAATTTTGAACATTTTGACATAACATACTTTTTTAAACATAGCTTGGTTCAAAACGTATGACTACTTTACAAAGAAAAGAACGAAATCAATTTAAAACATGTCTATGGCCGTCAGAAAATGTGTTATAGCATTAGTATTTCCCTTAAATGAACTTACTGTCCTGTGTACTGTTGAAATATATTATACACTACAGTTATATATATTATATATAAGTCTTTTTATATATAGAATTACCCCATATTATCAAATATTCCATTCGGAGTGGGTGTCAAAAAGGTAAAGCGATGTGAAATATCAAGTGAAAAAAATTATTCATCATAAAATTACGTTCACATGATGACATGGTAAAGTAAATAATAGTGACGGTGAAGAAACAATATCACTGATTTACAAAGGATCATCAGGAAACTCATCACACAAGTCAATGGGCACCCTATTAGTGCAGCTTTGCCCACGACAATTCTTAACCTAGCCGTGCAGCGTAAGTCTGCTTTAACATACTTACACTTTCTTCCACAGCCCTGAGTGCAGCCACATGAAATCAGAGTTAGGATCCTTCCTGAAGCAGATGCTTGTGTCATATACACTGGAGACAGCGATGAATTCCGTTTCTTCCATCCCCACGTCCTCGGGTCCAAGGAATTCCCCAACCACATCTGAATTTGCAGATATACACGATGTGAGTGGAGGCATGTTGCATCAGCGGTGGGTGGCAAGCGTGAAAGAATCACAGCGTTGTTCGCCTGACCTACTAGCTGAAACAGTGAAATCTGCGATCGTGCAAATTGTTTGAACCATCTGTTTGCCGGATTTTGGTGTAAACTGTGAAAATGAATTTTTCACTGCCTTTTTTAATGACCTCACGTGTCGATGTTGGATCATTGAACACAGTGGGGATATCGTGAAGATGGTGGAATCGGTTGAGCAGTTGAATTATCTGCAGTTTTCGTTTTCCGAAGAAGGCTGACGTAGCGTCACAGCCACTCATTGCGTAAAGGAACAGAATTGATTTCCTACACTCGTAAATGATGGGCGAACTTGGTAAATCTTTCGAGCTGTAAAATCTTGTTTTGACATTACCTCTACTTTCTTTCATCTTAAGAATATCCTTACCTTCTGGGGGAAGGGCTATGAGGAGAGCAATGAGATCAACGTCTTGGCCAACAATGACAACTTGCCCGTTTCCTTGTGAGGCATCTACTGCTTTGCGGACAATGTAGACGTCTGCTTCGTCTTCAGCAATAATTGATTCTCTGAATGTTCCTTCTGGGTAGATATTTCGAAGAGCAACTCCTTTAATAACAACTCTATTTAGCATTGGAACGTTTCCATTTCAATTTTCTGGGCATTTGCAGTTTCTTGTGAGATAAGGATGGCAGATAGCTTGGTTACTTGTTGATCTTCCAATGCGTCACCTGGAGTTATACATCTGATTCCACCCATTGCGTGGAATGTGCCTTTGCCCGTCATCGTTGGAATGTTGAATTCCGCATTTCAAAAGAGAACTGTGAAAATGATTCCTTCGAAACCGCTGGCTTTCAGGATTGTACAGCTGAAGACTCAAATAAAGCGACACTGCTACAGCTAGAAGAGAAACCCATATTTGAGACAATATCGACAATGTTTCTGCATCCCACTTTCCGAAACAAGTATATGCCTAGACTGTTGCAAGGGCGAAACAAACGAGTGAGGCCCTGTAGCTGACACGATTGCGTGAGAAATTGCTGTATATTTTTTTATTGCAGATTGTTGATAAGATCCCTTTTTTTCAGCAATCACACCTGTAAAAACACCTATAGAGTTTCAGGAATCATAGATTCAACAGTTTCAGTGAAGTTGGTGATGTCTGGATACTCAGTCATATTGTAAGCAGTCATTCGAATATTCTCGCAGATATTGGTTGCAGCTGCTTTCACTATTCTCATACGATCGTCTTTTTCATTGCCAGGTCGTTCGTTGTAACACTGGTTCACGATTTTCAGAACGCTACCATGAAAGAAAGCAACTGAAGGGCTTTTCCTCATATTAGCGAAGAGGACGCCATCACCACATTGATCTTGTAATCTATTTTTGAGAGTTTCCATTGTCATTGAGACATTTTCTGGTAGACATTCATCAATTTTCAGCATCAAATCTTTCAAAAATGAAAATTGACATTCCTCCGATGTATCAATGAAAGTGCACAGTTCTTGAAAAGCAGCGTCAAAGTTGCTGTCATGAGGGCGGCCTCTTTTTCGAACAAATCTGAGGAACCAAACAGATTGCCTGTTCCAGTATGAATATATATGGAAAAAATTATATGCACACACACACACACACACACACACACACACACACATAAATATATATAATTATAAGTATTTATATAATTGTGTGTGTGTGTATATATATATAGACATACCCATTACATTATGGGTATACGCATACCCATTACACAATACGCATATTACGCATATATTTTAAATATACTGTATATAGTATGGATATATTTACATAGGCTATTTTTATTTGGCTGAAAAACCCAGAAAACATGACAAAAGCAGATGCTTACGTATTTTCGCCCTTTTTGCGGCGTCTGTTACACAAAAACGGTAATTCGTACACAAAACATGCATCGAATCATTTTTATATAGACTTTTATGAGGAACATTTTTTGTAATATAGGTTGTTGTCGAAAATCGATTGGTTTTGCGTAAACATTGAAAAAACTGAAAAAACCCGCTAAAAAGTGCTGTTTTTGGAGGGTGAGGGGGACTCGCACTCCCTAGGGGAGGGAACTTTTTTGTTTCCAACTACTAGACCCACAACGAGTATTATGGCAAAGTATCAAAACTTTATAAATTATTTCCCCTTTTTTGGTCTAATTTGACTAGTCTACATAAAAGAGTTAGAAAAACGCTTTGTGTTCCTCTGTAAATTTGAGGCGTACGTAAATGATATACATTTTAAGGAACAGCTTTTCCTAATCAATATTAAGTGCACAGTGCTTGCAAAACTGTATCCACATGACCTAAACAGTGTAGATTGTTCAGTAACTTGAAAGACGTCATACTTTTACTATAAAAGGCAAACGTTAACGGAGAACACTTTACATCTCAGGGACTGCTACAATACAGCCCGTTGACGATCGGAGGTCGACCGGTGCACTGAGTCGCTTTTAACGTGTTCATGTGTTTGTGTTATATGTTAATTTATTCAGTGATATTTGTGCGTGTGTTTTTATGTATAAACATTTTAATCATTTCGACGACCCCTATGTATTAGGGGAATAATACATTTTTTACTGTACCTGAAGATGGGGATTTAGTCCCTGAAACATGTTGTATGTAAAAAACTGAGATCGCATAGTGGATTATACAAGGTAAAAAATCTTAAGTTAATCATAATAGCGATCTGGAGACTGGAAAAAAAAAATAAATATTAAGTGTTTATTAATAGAATACCTTTAATGGTAAGTTATTAATTTTAATAACTAATAATATTTTAATAATATTAATTTATTATTTTTAATGTAATCCTTTGTTTAACTTTATGTTGCTATAGGATATTGTTTTGACGATGCGCTTTAGACCTACAAGGAATTTGCATGTTTATTAGAACATTTTTATGTTAAACATTTTAATACAGTTTTATAGTCTACAGTTGTTACTAATAAATGAATATAAACTAAATATACTAATAAATGTATACACATTATAATATGTAATATTTTAATTTTGACTTAACAAATATTTCTAAGCAGAATTATCACTGTGAAGATTGAAAGCGCTAATCGGAATAATTTGTATATAGTGGTGTGCAACAGTGATAATTCTGCTTGTGATTTTAACCACTAACACAACTTTCTTCATTAAATATTTCTAAGACGTTTGCTGGACGTACTTTCATACAAAAATCTACACATTTGCAAATTATTAAGTACTTTTTTCTCTGGATGGGCCTTCATTTTTGCTCTTTTGTCCCCTTTTAATTGTAAAGGCAAGGCGGCCGACGATCTTGTCCCGGGCACCAAAAAGCCTAGCTACGCCACTGATTACTATTATGTATTATGTTGATTAAGACTTTCATTAAACTATATCAAAACTACATTGCTGAATACATTACATTGTCAAACTCATGTTTATTGACATTATTTAATGATTCACATTAACGCTAAAAATCCCTTTTTTTTCATAGAAAATATGCATAGAAATATAAAAATAGGTTGGTTAAGTCAATTCCAAAAATTAGTGATTTAAAAACAGAACAGAACTAGGGGATAACTATATAAAAGTGCTAGAGTTAGTACTTAAAATAATAGTTCTGTGACTTACTTTAAGCATGAGAGTTCTGCCACGGTACTGCACCAGGTCCATTAAAGTAGGATTTGAAAGCATATCGAATATTTTGAGCTTCCTTTGTAGATCTATTGAACTGTTTAGTAGGCACGAGAGATGCGGCTTGTTGTTTATAAAATTCCAAAGCTTCTTGTAAGTTTGCGGGGTTGTAAGAGCCTTCCATATCAATAGTCAAGTTGTGTAGTAAACAAATACACTTGACAATTGTTTCTGCTTTCTCTAATTCTGTTTCTATCGCCTTTCCAAGTAAGCGCCACTTAGCAATCATAATACCGAAAGCGCATTCTACGCATTTTCTAGCCCGAGAAAGGCGGTTCTTGTACACTCTTTCTTCGTGTAACAATCCCTTTCTGGAAAAAGGTTTCATGAGGTATGTTTTAAGAGGGTAGGCATCGTCACCAAGAATGACAAATGGCATCTTTGACGCGCTCGCTTCAAATCCAAAGGGTTTGAGTAACGTGTTTTGAAAGTTTTCTAAAAATCTGTATACACTAGAGACAGAAAAAGTTCCGCCATCACTCTGCTTCCGTATCCACCGACATCTATAAAAATAAAACGACACTGAGAGTCTGCGACGCCTTGCAGCACTATGGAAAAAAACTGTTTATAGCAGTAATACATGGTTTCACTATCTTTAGGGCATTTGATCCTGACATGCTTTCTGTCAATACATCCAACAACATTAGGAAAATTCCATCGTTCTTTAAATCCTGATGCAATCTCTATGAATTGATCATGAGAGGAAATTGCCATGTGCCTTGATGAAAGACGTTTCCATATTGCGTCAAAAACCAAACCAACAATTTTATCTATAGTATAATCATTCATTCGAAAAACCTGTCTCAGGACACGAAATTACATTCCAGTTTACAAAAACCTGTAACAATAATTGTTTCTTCAAAGTCCATTATATTCAAATTACAAAATATTAAGACATAAAACATAAAATACAAAATGTTTATTATAAGAACTGATATTAATAGAATATTATTACCTGTGTTTGAGGTAATCTGGCAAAGAGGACATTGGAAAATCTGTGAGATTCATGTAGAAAGAAACTGAAAGCACGGAGTGAAACAAAAAGTGGTCATGCACCAGAAAATTCTGACACAAAGTGGCCATTTTTTTGCATCCATGGACTTCTTGAGGGATATGTTAATTCCACGAGAAAGTTCGGGAAACATATAGTTTTTAGAGAATCCTATCAGCAGTCTTACAAATGAAGAAGATATGGACGACAATGTTGTACCAGATGAGGACTAGTTTAACGATTCTGTGGAGTCTGGGTCCATCAGCCTGCCCTCAGCAACGAACTCACGAGAGGAGCAACCGATTCAGTCTCATAAAGGCAGCAAAACACAAAACATAAGAGTACAACCGTAAAGAGGAAAAGTGTTGATATCGAAAAACGGAAATTCCGGCTTCTTGAAGAACGTTTCGCAGAGAAGACGAGGAAGGATGTTGACTTTTACTTATTTTTAATGAGTTTGTTGCTATCAATCAAGCAACTGGATCCCATCCAAAATATGAGGCTGAGGATGTCGATGCTGGAGAGCGTCACTCGCGAGCTGGAAAAGAAGAGCTTCAGAGACGCAGTTAGGAGTAAATTCAGGAGTAAATACACCTTCTGGTTCATCCCATTTAATGTTACCTTCCGCGTGTCCGTCACCTATTCTATGCGCTCGCCTGCTCATAATTATGTATCTCATAGTGAGAAAAATATAGGCCATTGTTATGCTTTGTGACAGAAAAGGAATTTTATGTTTTCCAGTGATGTGAGAATTGGAGTTCGGTAGCTTTCTCATCGGTATGAGTTGACAGACCACTGGACCACAAATTTTTGACTACTTTTTTTTAAGTACGTCTTATAGTCCGATAAATATGGTACGTATATTATTAAAAACAATTAATGAGAATAAAACTTCAAAATTATTTACATCAAAAGGAAAAAATGAAGGAATTTTACGTTAATTTTTCATATTATTAAAATTTCAAGCTTGAATTTTAATTATCTATTGTTTATTTAGCCCCATATAATAATAATAATATTGAGTTATTCTTGTCTCAAAATCCGCGGAGATATAAAACACATGAAATTTAAATAAATGAATAACACAGGCGAAACTTGGGGGGGGGGCTATTATAACTTGGCTGATGTCCCTATTATAAAAATGAACAAAGAGGTTTTTGTTCATAAATAAAAATGAACAAATACAGGAGACAATTTACTATACTACAGTAAATAATACTATAATAAATATCTCTTGCGAGAGTAGTTTCCAATGAAGAGTAGTTACACATTTATATTAATAATACTTTTCCTATATACTTCAATACTATTTTTTAGTCGATTAGGAGAGAACACTGTCCTGTTTGTTTGTAATATCTGTCAGAATAGTAATAAAGTGATGAGTGTCTATTTCCTCAAAGTTAGGCCCAAATTACGCCTAGGCCATGAATATCCTTAATATATTGTCCACTTTTATTTAGCATAAAATTATCAAACGGAAATCATTTATCTTTCTAGAGCATACAACTGGAAATTAGTAGGCCTACTTCTCTTAAAACCAGTATATGTCAAGATAATAAAACTAATACCTAGCAATAATGTATTATTTTAAAATTTTTAAAAATATTACACTCAAGCTCGTTCACCTATGATTCGTTCTTTTAAGACTGACATTAGTTTAAGTGACAAGTTGTTGACTTGTAATTTTCTTCACACAAAAGTGTATTGTACACGATTCGTAACTAGCACATACACGATTTAATTTATTAAATTCAAGTGTCAATAAAATGTTCTACCAAGTCCCAAGCGACCATTCGATCACTGTAATTAAAATATAAGTTGAACTTACCTTAAAGTAATTGTGAGCTTTTCTTCAGGACTTATACAATCTCTAAAATTAGAATATTTTGTAAGATCACACTTTATGGGTTCGAGAATGTAGTCAAAAGTTTTAATCCACGTCCTGTGGTAATCTTTACATTTATCTGGATATAATTTCTCATTGGCCAACTAGTTTTGAAAAATTCACTATTACCTCTGTCTTTGTTGAAATCATGAATCCACTTTCTTGTGTTTTTATACTGATTCAAGAAGTAATTAGAGTCTAGCAGGAGAAAAAATTCCAAATCTTCCTCCGAGTCACTCTTGACGTACGAAAGAGAACTTCGTTGAATCACTGACAAGTGGTGGCAGCAAACTGCCGGGAAACGTCCGTCATCAATGTAGGCACACTTGCTGGGAAAAATCTGGCCAGGCAACCGTCCCTGATCGGATCGGAAGACTTCTACGTCCAATGTAGGTCTAGCCACATATAAGGTCCTGAAGTTAAGAACAATAAAAAAAAATAATTAAAAAATTTTTTAACTTGCTTTTCTTAAAAAGAAAAAGTGAAAAAATAAAAAGTAAAAAAACAAAAATCAAACAAAAAAGTCGCACTAAAAAGTAAAAAATAATTTCTTTGCCAAATAATTACTTTAAAAAATTTTTTATTCATGTACGCAGTGCCCGCTTTACGCTTTTGCGTTTAGAGGGGCAAGATTTCCCTCGGCGCCCCTTGTGACGGTAAAGTATCGGGATATGTTTAATATTTTTTAATAAATACTTATTAATAATGTTTTGATAATAAAGCATAATATATTTGTAAAAAGATACAAAATTAGTACAACTAAGAAAAATAAAATAATATTTTTATAAAATTATAATAGTGTAACATTTTAATTATATAAATAAATCATTTACAATTAACTTTTCTCGCTTTTTTGTCGGCAAAATCTTGTATTAAATCAGTAAGATCTAACTCTTCAGAAATTTCATTCTCGATTGAGATAGTTCCTAAAGAAGTGAGTCTGTCTTGTAGCATCGTACTCCTTAAATATGTTTTTATAAGTTTGAGCTTGGAAAAGCTCCGTTCCCCACTGGCAACAGTTACAGGAATCGTCAATAAAATGCGCAGCGCAATCCATACGTTTGGATATAATCCTTGAAGCGAATGTTTTTTAATGAAATTTAGCACAAGAAGAGGCGTGATTTTTTCCTTGTCTAATTTATCATTCAAAAAAGCTCTTATACTAATCAGTTCATCGCATATCAAAATGCCATTGATATCGGCGGAGTTCTCAACTGTTAACTTATTTTGTAAGTCTGTGCACGATTTTAAAAGCTCCGTTCTGTTGGGTAATTTGTCCAAACAAGAGGAAATTCCATGATTTCGAATATGAATTCAATTGTTTAAATCTTTCTTTGATGGATGAAATAGCCGTATCTAACAGTGGGTTAAAAAATCCAACTTCCAGTTCTTTTTCTGGGCTCTCAATTGGTTCATCCTGTGTGTTTTCATCAAAATGATGTTTTACACGTCTTACCCTATTAAGCGGTTTAAATATCGGTTTAATTTGCAATTGATCTGCAAGTTCTCTTGCTACAATCATTGCTTGTTTAAAACCACCTTTCCTGTAATTTTCTAAAAATTTAATGCAATTCTCCAACATTTTGATACATTGTGCAATGTCCATTTTTTTGCCTGAAGTGATGTACTTACAACGTTGACTTGAAACAATACAGCATACCAAGCAATTAAAGATACCAAAAATCCAAAGTCTCCTAATTTTTCTGTCAAGGTGATTGGTTCGTGCGCTACGGCAGGATTTTTTTTTTCGTTTTCATTTAATGTTATCAAAGCATCATGCACACTGCTTATTTGATAACGTATTGCTTTCAAGCTTTCTATCTTTGCCTCCCAACGTGTATCACTCAATGTTTTGAGAGCGAAAATTTCTGCATGACTAGTTAAGAGACTTCATCGATAAGTCGAAGCAGAAAAAAGAATGAATAGTCGTTGTATGATCCCGAAAAAGTTTACGGAATTTAATGACGACTTTGCAGCATCACATAGAACAAGGTTGAGTGAATGACTTCCGCAGGGAACATAGGAAGCTAAAGGATTTATCTCTAAAATCCGTTTCTGTACGCCTACATTTTTGCCTTTCATGTTTGCGCCGTTGTCGTATCCTTGACCTCTGCAATCGCTAAGTTTGAGTCGAAATTTTATTAATGTATCGGTTATAATTTCAGAAAGGCCAAAACCCGTAGAATCGTCCACCGTAAAAAATCCTATAAAATGCTCCTTGATTTCGATGATATCGGTAGATATACAACAAATCGAATTGTGAGAGAGAGTTGTTCTTTGTGGGAAATATCAGGAGTACAGTCAGCAATAATAGCAAAATAAATTGCTAGTGAAGCTCTCGCTAGAATGGCACTAGTTATTTTCGTTGCCACCAAGTCGATCAGTTCATTTTGAATTATTTTTCCGCAATAGTGATCGGAAATATCGCTATTAAGTGCGAGCGTCACATGATTTGACATTACAGAGTCAAATTTAGCCAGAAATTGAACGAGTCCTAAAAACTTACCATTGTTTGGTTTGTATAATTTATCTGAGCTTCCTCTGAAAGCCATATTATTGATTTCCAGGTACAAAGTAATGCTTATCAATCGCTCAAGTACGCTTTGCCATCGTGCGCTCTCTTTTTCAATTAATTTTTGCTCTTCTTTGTCTATTGTTTTTCCTGTTTGCATTCGTATTTTAGTCTCTATCCACTCCTGATAAGCATTTTTATGAGCCGCACTATTTTCATGATATCGAAGAGTTTCAGATAGCTTCTTCCAATTATTAAATCCATTTTCTGCTAAATTTGAAGTTTTGTTTCTCTCAAAAAGTCGACAGCAAAAACAAAATACAGCATTTTTAGATGTTGAGTAAATAAGCCAACATCGAGGAAAAACTTCACCATTTGGAAGTTTTCGGTTGTAATAAAAACTAGAAAAATGACGACCCTTTTCATCGATAGGGTATTTATCCAAAATGACTTGATTGGGACCCATTTTAAGAATATAATCAACAACTTTATTGCTACGATGAACTGGCCACAAGGCGCAATCCGAGAAGTTTAATGACTCGGATATTTCTTCTATACTTTTACAAGTACCTTCATCCGCCACATCTTGATTATTGGGCTTGTCATCATCAACGTTAAACTCATTTGCATCCGAAGTTGGTTTAGGCGATTCAGATCTAACTTCATTATAAATTGGAATTGGTTCTGATGCAGCGACAGTATTATCAATGATATTGACCGTATGAACTAAAGGCGCTTTGGTATTAAGAGTCATCAGAGAGATTTGTATCTGTCGGTAATTAAAATAATTATCAAGGCTTTTATGTGTTTTTCGAATTTCTTCCTCTTTTCCTGCTTTTCTTTTTCTATACTCATATCCGGAAGGTTTAGGTTTTTACTTAGAATTCTCGCTCTCCATCGTTAAAATGAAATGTTATCAGCCTGCGTAGAAAAAAAAGATAACAAACGTAGATAAACAAAAAATAATTTTGAATTTCATATAATTTAATATTTTATAATAATCTGAAAACTACATTTAGTACTGGACATGTGACACTGGATAGAACAGACTAGAAATACAAACAATTTGATGGACGAAGATACCTTTCGTCCAATCGTCTTTGAAATATATTCTTTTCCCGTACCTAGTTGTACCTAGTACCTAGAAATGCCCTTTCACTAAACTGCAAAGCCTTGCCAAAAAACTTGGAATAATAATTAATAAAACTAATAAATATTCCAAACGCAGTTTGATGTGATGAAATCAGTTTAATATTTATAAAGTACTAGCACTACCCGTCGCGGCTTCGCCCGCGAAATCATGAATAACTAAATAGCGAAAGCATGAAAAACTTATACACAGGAGCATAGGGAATAACAAAAAATTTTTCGTCTGAAAATCTATTATTCCCTATGCTCCTGTGTATAAATTTTCATGGGAGCTATCCAGTGAGTCGACTGTACACACGATATAAGAACCGGACACGAATTCCCAAAAATAAAAAACATGACACTGATCAATCCAAAATGAAAAACCATTCACCCCTTTTTTACCCCATTAGGGGTAGAATTTTGAAAAAAAATAGAAATTGCTTTTTAGATATTAATATGAAGAACATTCACTCCAAGAATCAAATTGATATCTTAATTCGTTGCCGAGAAATGCGCAAAAATGTAAAATGTCATAAAAACAATTTACCCTGTTTTCACCCCTTTATTTGTGGAATTTCGAAAAAAGCAGAAATTAGTTTTTAGATATGAATATGAAGAACATTCGGTCCAACAATTAAATTGATATCTTAATTCGTTGCCGAGAAATGCGCAAAAATGTAAAATGTCATAAAAAAACAATTTACCCCGTTTTCACCCCTTTAGGAGTGGAATTTCTAAAAAAACTGAAATTGTTTTTTCGGTATTTGTATAAAGAGTATGTTAGAACAAAAATCAAGTCGATACACCATTTATTTTCTGAGAAAATTGTAAAAAACGTAAATGTCAATTTTACCCCGTTTCAACCCTTTAAAATTTAAATTTCGTAAAATCCTTTCTTAGCACACCTCTACACACTAATAGGAACATATCCTATAAATTTCATGTCTCTAACTTTAATAGTCTCGGCTGGCCGTTGATGAGTGAATGAATCAGTCAGTCAGTCAGTAAGTACATTCTCCTTTATATATTAAGATTTGAAAAATTGAAAAAATCATTTCTTATTTACGTTTCATAAATTATAAATTTCTATAACTTATGGTAATTTTCAGGTAAATTAGAATAACTTTACGCCATCAAAAATAAATACAACATAAATGTATAATATTTTGTATCTTGATTTTCTCTCAATCACTAAATGCATGAAAGGTATCACGTCCAAACATCAAATCGTTCACTTAGCTTCTATATCACTCTTAATCCTTACCTGTAAAATGTTTGAAGTTTAAATGAATCAAGAGGTAAGCAAATCCGACGACTATTCAACGAGAGTACGTGATCTATATAAATATCAATCTGCAGGTATCGCTCACAAAAATGTTATGCAAAACTCTTAGGTTAGCCCAGAGCATTCGCGTCGTCCGCAGCGCACGAGTGATAGGTGCAGTCTGCCAACTGCCAAATATACAATATACTTTGTATATTTGAGATAATGTTTTATAAATCATTTTTGCTGCAGATTTGTTGTAAAGTTTTATAAAAAAAATAAATAACGTAATCCTCAATTTACCCGAAAGCAATTAAAGAACAGAATGAGGAAATAAATTATTACAATTAAATTATTTCAAAAAATTTTGTTTTTAAATTTGAGAAATTAGTTTTACAGTTAAGACTGAATAAAAACAAAAATCGATCCAAATGGAAGAAAACAAAACTTTCTTAGTATTATATTCTGCTGATAAAAATAAGAATAATTTATAATTAGGCGCACTCAATAGCTAATACCCGAATGTCGCAGATATTTTTCTATAGCATTACTGCAACTTCTACCTACATTCTTATTCTTCTGAAGAATTTTATTACCTTAAAATTCCAAAACCAGTTGGCGCCCTAAAGCGTCCAGCGCCCTGGGGCGCCGCCCCAGCTTGCCTACCCCAAAAGCCGGCACTGCATGTACGACTGCAAGAAAAGCAAGGCGTGCGCACTTACATACAATATGTATGCAAAGTATGTAAATATATTTACAATGTATAAATTGTAATACAATGTGTTGTACACAATCGCACTTTGTATGATTGTACGCATGATTGTATGTAAGTACAATTTATATTTATATGTAACCACGGATGTATATACATATATATACACATATATACATAATATACATATATATATACATATATGTATATACATATATATATACATATGTATATACATTGTAATAAAACGTATTTTAGTTAGTTTTATTTACAAATAAATATAATAAAATTTTTATATTTGATTCTATTTTTTATATATTTCATTAATTTAATTTTTTAATTACTTTAATTGTTTTTATTGTTTTATTGTTAATGTTCAATTAATAAAAATACTGATTAATAACTGTGTATGCTCTGATGAAGAATTATTTGTTTCTCTGCGTTAAATAGATTGTCGTGGCCAAATCGATTGCATGTAGCGGCCGATTCAGTATCTGTACTTCTTCTTCTGCTCGTTCCTTTCCCTCAGAAGTTCTCGTTTAGTATTTAATAATGAATGTATTTTAAATTATGACTCAACTAATCAATAAAACAATGTTTAAAACAATAATTATGTTTATTCTGTCCAAAGTAATTATTTGAATTGCGTCGACTAACTCGAGTCTGATTCGAGACAAGGTTCCAGGTCGATTATTACATATACAAAAGTATTCAAATTAAATTATTATATTATAAGGGTTCTTTTAACTGTAGAAATAGTAAGGAAAGGCAAGAGAATTCAATACTTACAAATATAAAACTTATTCATTAACAAACAAAATAATAAAATATAGTGTATAGAAAATTTAAATATTACGATACATCTGCTTGTTCCGACGTCACTCGTTCTTCTCCCGTCAGCCTGTGTGAATTGCAAGATGGCTGTCTTCATGGGTTGTTCTGCGATGTAAATTCAGCTACGAGATTTTCCTTCAATAAACGTCTCAGTTGGTTAATTCCTCTCCTGTGATGTCGTTATTGGAATATCCACCAGTTGTAGTGTGTAGTTTATTCCTCCACTTGGTTTTTGTTCGGTAATAGGTGTGCTGTATCAAATGGTTCCTTCAATCAGATGCTGGTTGTATTAGGTTAAATTTATTCTTTAATCGTGTCCATACGTAGTGACAGCTCGATTTAGTAGTGTTTAATTTAGTTTAAGGTTTCAATGACCGTTATTATAGTATTCGTTACTTTAATTTATATTCTTTTATCTTTTTATAAATTCATCATATATCTTGGTTTGTGTTAGTTAAAAATTCCGTTCATATTTCTCTGAAATGTATTCTGACACGTCCGTCCTGCTTGGCTTTTAACAATCAACTAAACTATATTTGTTTCTTCATATAGAAAATTCTGTAAGATTTTGGTCTCATTTCTCATTGTTCCCTATCACCTGTTTCCTAATTAATAATTCAACCTTATAGAAAAAAAATGATTCTCTTATTTTGTTATTTTTGGTTCTAAATTTTTATAGCTAATATGGTTTAAGTTTCTTTCAATTATGTGGTTTGCTGCTATAGAGTGTTCTGTCTTTAACATAGGTTTTTTGGGTATCTTGAGATTTTTTCATTTTAATTCATTTGTTCTGGGCTGTTACTCCTTACTACTCCGTATCTTGAGAATTTTCATTTTAATTTATTTGTTCTGGGTTGTTACTCCTTACTACTCCGTATCGTACTGGGTCTACTAATTATTTTACTTGGATAATACTCATATTAATTGTTTTTAACACATTTTGCTCTAATTGAATGTTTTTAATTTCCTTGAATCGAGATTTTTTCTAGTTCTATTAAGTCCCTTTATTTATGATTGTAATTACTTCTTTCTGTTACTTTTATTTAAGTTGATTTTACTCCTTCCAGATGGCTTCCCCATTTCTTTTCCTATTTGATTTTAAATTGTAGAATAAGGCAAAAACTTCGTTGTGCTACAACATATATATTGTAATTAAACGTAAGTCGTCTCCTGATTAAGCCCCGCGATGGAAGCCAAACTTGTAATATATCCTTGGATTTCGTTGTCCATGACGTGTCCGTTACTTAACTAAATATCACTATAATATTGACGACTCGGAACACAAAGTTTTTTATAAGTAAAAACGTAAAGTTTTACCTTACAGCCTAAACCGGCTTTCACCTATAGAACGCTTCATCAGAGGCTGTCGTTAGTAGCGCTGCTCGTCTTGTTGTTGGCGACGAGAAAGTGTTTCGAAAGATTGAAGCTGTGTGTGTGTGGTGAGATGTGTTCGAATAATGCGTGCGATTTGAATTGTGTCTGTTCGTTTAGGATGTCGTTTTTATTTGTTTTTGTGTGTTTGTATATTTCTAATTGTTCTAGAGTGTCTAGTTTTCGGCCTTTTGTGTGTACGTGTAGTATGTTCATGTTATTGTCGATGTTTTTATATGTGTGGTTTGCTTCAATGAGGTGGTTTGCGAAGGTAGATTCTGTAGTGGTGTGGAGTGCTTTTGTGTGTTCAATGTATCTCTGTTTGAAGCTACGTCCTGTCTGGCCTATGTAGAATTTACTGCAATTTGAACAATTTAGTTTATATACACCGGGTAGATCGAATTTGTTTTGTGCTTTGGGCATGCGTTTTGATAGTGTGTGTTCTGTTTTGTTAGTAGTTTTGTAAGCGATTCTGTATCCTGCTTTTTTGAATTTGTGGGCAATTTTTTCTGTTTGTTTGTTGATGTATGTTAGTGTTATGAATTTGTTGTTTTCTGTCTTTGTCTGTTGTTTGTTTTGTGTTTTGTGTAGGAGTTTACTGACTATTGTTCTGTCATAACCGTTAGATTCTGCTAGATATTTTATCGTGTTTAGTTCGTCTTTGTAGTCTATTTCATCTAAGGGGATGTTGTTAAGTCTATGTATCATGGTTCTAAAAGCAGCTAGTTTGTGTTGTATTGGGTGATTGGAGGTGTTGTGTATTAGTGTGTCAGTTGTAGTTGGTTTTCTGTATATACTGAATTTGTGCCTGTGTTCTAGTTTTGTGATGGAGAGGTCTAAGAAGTTTATGGTATTGTTGTGTTCGTATTCGGCAGTGAAGGTTATGTTTTTATGTATTTTGTTTATGTGCGTTAGTAACTGTTCACATTGTCTTTTGTTTCCTCTGTATAGTATTAGAATGTCATCAACGTATCTGTGCCAATATAGTATTTTATGTGAGTGTGTGTCATTGTTTGTGAGTATTTTTGTTTTTTCTAAGTGTTGGAGGAAGACTTCTGCTAGAATGCTGGATATGGGGGAGCCCATGGGTAGGCCGTCGTTCTGTGTGTAGTATTTATTGTTATAAGTAAAGTAGTTTTGTTTTGTGATAATGTTCAGAGTTTCTGTTATTTCATTGATAAGTTCGTCTGGTGTGTTGTTCTGTTTGAGTTTGTTTTGTAGGATGGTGATTGTTTCAGAGATGGGGATGTTTGTGTACAGGTTTTTAATGTCAAAGGAGGCTAATGTGGCGTTATGGGGGATGTGTATGTCTTTTAATTTTGTTACTAGGTCAGTGTTGTTTTTTACTGCAATGTTGTTGTCTATTTGTGTGTGTTGTCTAATAATTTTGTCTAGATATTTTGCCAGTTTGTGTGCAGGGGCATTACGGTAGTTGATAATGGGGCGGATCGGAACGTCTTCTTTATGGATTTTGGGAAGCGCTTGGAGTGTAGGTGCTGATGGTCGGATTTGTTTCATGTAGGGCTTTTGTTTATGTGTCATAATGTGTTTGGCTTTGTTGACTATTTGTTTTACTGAGTTTTGGTATCTGTCGGTGGGGTAGTGTTTTAGTTCTGTGATGTTGTTCTGTTCTATGAAGTCTTGTACTTTTTTGTGTAGGTTGTCTGTGGGGATAATTACAGTCGTGTTGCCTTTGTCAGCTTTTACAAATGTGATGTTGTGTTTGTGTGCCTTTTCCCTCAGTTTGATGGCTGTGTGTATTTCTGAGTTGTGGTTGTTGTTGTCTGGTGTCTTATGTACTCCTATTGTGTTGTTTATATTATGTCTTAATGTGTCTTGATGTTCTGGTGCTGTGTTTTGTATATTTGTTTCTGTGTCAATTATGAGCTTTGTTAGTGTTTGGTTGTTATGTTTGTAATGTATGTTATGTTTTAGGCCTTTATCAAGGAGTGTTTGTTCGTTTTTTGTGAGTGTGACGTTCGTGAGGTTTACTGTACGTGGGTAGAATTTGTGCGAGGGAATTATATCTGTTTTGATTGGTGTCAGGTTTTTTATTTTTCTGTCGTGTTTTGTCTGTATGATATGTATTTGTTTTTTTGTCCATTCATTTGTGTGATGTATTAGTTCAGTCATGTAATTGTGTCCGTATGTGTTGGCGATATGTAGGTGTAGTGTTAATGCTTTGCGGTTAAGAGCGTCTTTTTTCTTATATAGTTGTTTAATTGATTCTTTTATGTATGTTCTTTGTGCGATGTTTTGTGTTATTCGGGCGGCCTGGTTGTTATGTTTAATTTTGATTTGGGCATATTTAGGTGTTAGTGAATTGTTTATGCATGTTTTGTTGAAATTTATGTGAGCTACAATCTTTCTAACCTTCAAAGTTGTGAACTTGTACGCTTGGACGTTGGCTCGTCTTGCTGAGTTAAATTCTTGGATTTCGTTGTCCATGACGTGTCCGTTACTTAACTAAATATCACTATAATATTGACGACTCGGAACACAAAGTTTTTTATAAGTAAAAACGTAAAGTTTTACCTTATAGCCTAAACCGGCTTTCACCTATAGAAGGCTTCATCAGAGGCTGTCGTTAGTAGCGCTGCTCGTCTTGTTGTTGGCGACGAGAAAGTGTTTCGAAAGATTGAAGCTGTGTGTGTGTGGTGAGATGTGTTCGAATAATGCGTGCGATTTGAATTGTGTGTGTTCGTTTAGGATGTCGTTTTTATTTGTTTTTGTGTGTTTGTATATTTCTAATTGTTCTAGAGTGTCTAGTTTTCGGCCTTTTGTGTGTACGTGTAGTATGTTCATGTTATTGTCGATGTTTTTATATGTGTGGTTTGCTTCAATGAGGTGGTTTGCGAAGGTAGATTCTGTAGTGGTGTGGAGTGCTTTTGTGTGTTCAATGTATCTCTGTTTGAAGCTACGTCCTGTCTGGCCTATGTAGAATTTACTGCAATTTGAACAATTTAGTTTATATACACCGGGTAGATCGAATTTGTTTTGTGCTTTGGGCATGCGTTTGATAGTGTGTGTTCTGTTTTGTTAGTAGTTTTGTAAGCGATTCTGTATCCTGCTTTTTTGAATTTGTGGGCAATTTTTTCTGTTTGTTTGTTGATGTATGTTAGTGTTATGAATTTGTTGTTTTCTGTCTTTGTCTGTTGTTTGTTTTGTGTTTTGTGTAGGAGTTTACTGACTATTGTTCTGTCATAACCGTTAGATTCTGCTAGATATTTTATCGTGTTTAGTTCGTCTTTGTAGTCTATTTCATCTAAGGGGATGTTGTTAAGTCTATGTATCATGGTTCTAAAAGCAGCTAGTTTGTGTTGTATTGGGTGATTGGAGGTGTTGTGTATTAGTGTGTCAGTTGTAGTTGGTTTTCTGTATATACTGAATTTGTGCCTGTGTTCTAGTTTTGTGATGGAGAGGTCTAAGAAGTTTATGGTATTGTTGTGTTCGTATTCGGCAGTGAAGGTTATGTTTTTATGTATTTTGTTTATGTGCGTTAGTAACTGTTCACATTGTCTTTTGTTTCCCCTGTATAGTATTAGAATGTCATCAACGTATCTGTGCCAATATAGTATTTTATGTGAGTGTGTGTCATTGTTTGTGAGTATTTTTGTTTTTTCTAAGTGTTGGAGGAAGACTTCTGCTAGAATGCTGGATATGGGGGAGCCCATGGGTAGGCCGTCGTTCTGTGTGTAGTATTTATTGTTATAAGTAAAGTAGTTTTGTTTTGTGATAATGTTCAGAGTTTCTGTTATTTCATTGATAAGTTCGTCTGGTGTGTTGTTCTGTTTGAGTTTGTTTTGTAGGATGGTGATTGTTTCAGAGATGGGGATGTTTGTGTACAGGTTTTTAATGTCAAAGGAGGCTAATGTGGCGTTATGGGGATGTGTATGTCTTTTAATTTTGTTACTAGGTCAGTGTTATTTTTTACTGCAATGTTGTTGTCTATTTGTGTGTGTTGTCTAATAATTTTGTCTAGATATTTTGCCAGTTTGTGTGCAGGGGCATTACGGTAGTTGATAATGGGGCGGATCGGAATGTCTTCTTTATGGATTTTGGGAAGCGCTTGGAGTGTAGGTGCTGATGGTCGGATTTGTTTCATGTAGGGCTTTTGTTTATGTGTCATAATGTGTTTGGCTTTGTTGACTATTTGTTTTACTGAGTTTTGGTATCTGTCGGTGGGGTCGTGTTTTAGTTCTGTGATGTTGTTCTGTTCTATGAAGTCTTGTACTTTTTTGTGTAGGTTGTCTGTGGGGATAATTACAGTCGTGTTGCCTTTGTCAGCTGTTACAAATGTGATGTTGTGTTTGTGTGCCTTTTCCCTCAGTTTGATGGCTGTGTGTATTTCTGAGTTGTGGTTGTTGTTGTCTGGTGTCTTATGTACTCCTATTGTGTTGTTTATATTATGTCTTAATGTGTCTTGATGTTCTGGTGCTGTGTTTTGTATATTTGTTTCTGTGTCAATTATGAGCTTTGTTAGTGTTTGGTTGTTATGTTTGTAATGTATGTTATGTTTTAGGCCTTTATCAAGGAGTGTTTGTTCGTTTTTTGTGAGTGTGACGTTCGTGAGGTTTACTGTACGTGGGTAGAATTTGTGCGAGGGAATTATATCTGTTTTGATTGGTGTCAGGTTTTTATTTTTCTGTCGTGTTTTGTCTGTATGATATGTATTTGTTTTTTTGTCCATTCATTTGTGTGATGTATTAGTTCAGTCATGTAATTGTGTCCGTATGTGTTGGCGATATGTAGGTGTCATACAACACAAAACAAACAACAGACAAAGACAGAAAACAACAAATTCATAACACTAACATACATCTTTACGTTTTTACTTATAAAAAACTTTGTGTTCCGAGTCGTCAATATTATAGTGATATTCAGTTAAGTAACGGACACGTCATGGACAACGAAATCCAAGAATTTAACTCAGCAAGACGAGCCAACGTCCAAGCGTACAAGTTCACAACTTTGAAGGTTAGAAAGATTGTAGCTCACATAAATTTCAATAAAACATGCATAAACAATTCACTAACACCTAAATATGCCCAAATCAAAATTAAACATAACAACCAGGCCGCCCGAATAACACAAAACATCGCACAAAGAACATACATAAAAGAATCAATTAAACAACTATATAAGAAAAAAGACGCTCTTAACCGCAAAGCATTAACACTACACCTACATATCGCCAACACATACGGACACAATTACATGACTGAACTAATACATCACACAAATGAATGGACAAAAAAACAAATACATATCATACAGACAAAACACGACAGAAAAATAAAAAACCTGACACCAATCAAAACAGATATAATTCCCTCGCACAAATTCTACCCACGTACAGTAAACCTCACGAACGTCACACTCACAAAAAACGAACAAACACTCCTTGATAAAGGCCTAAAACATAACATACATTACAAACATAACAACCAAACACTAACAAAGCTCATAATTGACACAGAAACAAATATACAAAACACAGCACCAGAACAGCAAGACACATTAAGACATAATATAAACAACACAATAGGAGTACATAAGACACCAGACAACAACAACCACAACTCAGAAATACACACAGCCATCAAACTGAGGGAAAAGGCACACAAACACAACATCACATTTGTAAAAGCTGACAAAGGCAACACGACTGTAATTATCCCCACAGACAACCTACACAAAAAAGTACAAGACTTCATAGAACAGAACAACATCACAGAACTAAAACACGACCCCACCGACAGATACCAAAACTCAGTAAAACAAATAGTCAACAAAGCCAAACACATTATGACACATAAACAAAAGCCCTACATGAAACAAATCCGACCATCACCACCTACACTCCAAGCGCTTCCCAAAATCCATAAAGAAGACATTCCGATCCGCCCCATTATCAACTACCGTAATGCCCCTGCACACAAACTGGCAAAATATCTAGACAAAATTATTAGACAACACACACAAATAGACAACAACATTGCAGTAAAAAACAACACTGACCTAGTAACAAAATTAAAAGACATACACATCCCCCATAACGCCACATTAGCCTCCTTTGACATTAAAAACCTGTACACAAACATCCCCATCTCTGAAACAATCACCATCCTACAAAACAAACTCAAACAGAACAACACACCAGACGAACTTATCAATGAAATAACAGAAACTCTGAACATTATCACAAAACAAAACTACTTTACTTATAACAATAAATACTGCACACAGAACGACGGCCTACCCATGGGCTCCCCCATATCCAGCATTCTAGCAGAAGTCTTCCTCCAACACTTAGAAAAAAAAAAAAATTCACAAACAATGACACACACTCACATAAAATACTATATTGGCACAGATACGTTGATGACATTCTAATACTATACAGGGGAAACAAAAGACAATGTGAACAGTTACTAACGCACATAAACAAAATACATAAAAACATAACCTTCACTGCCGAATACGAACACAACAATACCATAAACTTCTTAGACCTCTCCATCACAAAACTAGAACACAGGCACAAATTCAGTATATACAGAAAACCAACTACAACTGACACACTAATACACAACACCTCCAATCACCCAATACAACACAAACTAGCTGCTTTTAGAACCATGATACATAGACTTAACAACATCCCCTTAGATGAAATAGACTACAAAGACGAACTAAACACGATAAAATATCTAGCAGAATCTAACGGTTATGACAGAACAATAGTCAGTAAACTCCTACACAAAACACAAAACAAACAACAGACAAAGACAGAAAACAACAAATTCATAACACTAACATACATCAACAAACAAACAGAAAAAATTGCCCACAAATTCAAAAAAGCAGGATACAGAATCGCTTACAAAACTACTAACAAAACAGAACACACACTATCAAACGCATGCCCAAAGCACAAAAAAAATTCGATCTACCCGGTATATATAAACTAAATTGTTCAAATTGCAGTAAATTCTACATAGGCCAGACAGGACGTAGCTTCAAACAGAGATACATTGAACACACAAAAGCACTCCACACCACTACAGAATCTACCTTCGCAAACCACCTCATTGAAGCAAACCACACATATAAAAACATCGACAATAACATGAACATACTACACGTACACACAAAAGGCCGAAAACTAGACACTCTAGAACAATTAGAAATATACAAACACACAAAAACAAATAAAAACGACATCCTAAACGAACAGACACAATTCAAATCGCACGCATTATTCGAACACATCTCACCACACACACACAGCTTCAATCTTTCGAAACACTTTCTCGTCGCCAACAACAAGACGAGCAGCGCTACTAACGACAGCCTCTGATGAAGCCTTCTATAGGTGAAAGCCGGTTTAGGCTGTAAGGTAAAACTTTACGTTTTTACTTATAAAAAACTTTGTGTTCCGAGTCGTCAATAGTATAGTGATATTTAGTTAAGTAACGGACACGTCATGGACAACGAAATCCAAGAATTTAACTCAGCAAGACGAGCCAACGTCCAAGCGTACAAGTTCACAACTTTGAAGGTTAGAAAGATTGTAGCTCACATAAATTTCAACAAAACATGCATAAACAATTCACTAACACCTAAATATGCCCAAATCAAAATTAAACATAACAACCAGGCCGCCCGAATAACACAAAACATCACACAAAGAACATACATAAAAGAATCAATTAAACTACTATATAAGAAAAAAGACGCTCTTAACCGCAAAGCATTAACACTACACCTACATATCGCCAACACATACGGACACAATTACATGACTGAACTAATACATCACACAAATGAATGGACAAAAAAACAAATACATATCATACAGACAAAACACGACAGAAAAATAAAAACCTGACACCAATCAAAACAGATATAATTCCCTCGCACAAATTCTACCCACGTACAGTAAACCTCACGAACGTCACACTCACAAAAAACGAACAAACACTCCTTGATAAAGGCCTAAAACATAACATACATTACAAACATAACAACCAAACACTAACAAAGCTCATAATTGACACAGAAACAAATATACAAAACACAGCACCAGAACATCAAGACACATTAAGACATAATATAAACAACACAATAGGAGTACATAAGACACCAGACAACAACAACCACAACTCAGAAATACACACAGCCATCAAACTGAGGGAAAAGGCACACAAACACAACATCACATTTGTAACAGCTGACAAAGGCAACACGACTGTAATTATCCCCACAGACAACCTACACAAAAAAGTACAAGACTTCATAGAACAGAACAACATCACAGAACTAAAACACGACCCCACCGACAGATACCAAAACTCAGTAAAACAAATAGTCAACAAAGCCAAACACATTATGACACATAAACAAAAGCCCTACATGAAACAAATCCGACCATCAGCACCTACACTCCAAGCGCTTCCCAAAATCCATAAAGAAGACATTCCGATCCGCCCCATTATCAACTACCGTAATGCCCCTGCACACAAACTGGCAAAATATCTAGACAAAATTATTAGACAACACACACAAATAGACAACAACATTGCAGTAAAAAACAACACTGACCTAGTAACAAAATTAAAAGACATACACATCCCCCATAACGCCACATTAGCCTCCTTTGACATTAAAAACCTGTACACAAACATCCCCATCTCTGAAACAATCACCATCCTACAAAACAAACTCAAACAGAACAACACACCAGACGAACTTATCAATGAAATAACAGAAACTCTGAACATTATCACAAAACAAAACTACTTTACTTATAACAATAAATACTACACACAGAACGACGGCCTACCCATGGGCTCCCCCATATCCAGCATTCTAGCAGAAGTCTTCCTCCAACACTTAGAAAAAACAAAAATACTCACAAACAATGACACACACTCACATAAAATACTATATTGGCACAGATACGTTGATGACATTCTAATACTATACAGGGGAAACAAAAGACAATGTGAACAGTTACTAACGCACATAAACAAAATACATAAAAACATAACCTTCACTGCCGAATACGAACACAACAATACCATAAACTTCTTAGACCTCTCCATCACAAAACTAGAACACAGGCACAAATTCAGTATATACAGAAAACCAACTACAACTGACACACTAATACACAACACCTCCAATCACCCAATACAGCACAAACTAGCTGCTTTTAGAACCATGATACATAGACTTAACAACATCCCCTTAGATGAAATAGACTACAAAGACGAACTAAACACGATAAAATATCTAGCAGAATCTAACGGTTATGACAGAACAATAGTCAGTAAACTCCTACACAAAACACAAAACAAACAACAGACAAAGACAGAAAACAACAAATTCATAACACTAACATACATCAACAAACAAACAGAAAAAATTGCCCACAAATTCAAAAAAGCAGGATACAGAATCGCTTACAAAACTACTAACAAAACAGAACACACACTATCAAACGCATGCCCAAAGCACAAAACAAATTCGATCTACCCGGTGTATATAAACTAAATTGTTCAAATTGCAGTAAATTCTACATAGGCCAGACAGGACGTAGCTTCAAACAGAGATACATTGAACACACAAAAGCACTCCACACCACTACAGAATCTACCTTCGCAAACCACCTCATTGAAGCAAACCACACATATAAAAACATCGACAATAACATGAACATACTACACGTACACACAAAAGGCCGAAAACTAGACACTCTAGAACAATTAGAAATATACAAACACACAAAAACAAATAAAAACGACATCCTAAACGAACAGACACAATTCAAATCGCACGCATTATTCGAACACATCTCACCACACACACACAGCTTCAATCTTTCGAAACACTTTCTCGTCGCCAACAACAAGACGAGCAGCGCTACTAACGACAGCCTCTGATGAAGCGTTCTATAGGTGAAAGCCGGTTTAGGCTGTAAGGTAAAACTTTACGTTTTTACTTATAAAAAACTTTGTGTTCCGAGTCGTCAATATTATAGCGAGTCGTCAATATTATAGTGATATTTAGTTAAGTAACGGACACGTCATGGACAACGAAATCCAAGAATTTAACTCAGCAAGACGAGCCAACGTCCAAGCGTACAAGTTCACAACTTTGAAGGTTAGAAAGATTGTAGCTCACATAAATTTCAACAAAACATGCATAAACAATTCACTAACACCTAAATATGCCCAAATCAAAATTAAACATAACAACCAGGCCGCCCGAATAACACAAAACATCGCACAAAGAACATACATAAAAGAATCAATTAAACAACTATATAAGAAAAAAGACGCTCTTAACCGCAAAGCATTAACACTACACCTACATATCGCCAACACATACGGACACAATTACATGACTGAACTAATACATCACACAAATGAATGGACAAAAAAACAAATACATATCATACAGACAAAACACGACAGAAAAATAAAAAACCTGACACCAATCAAAACAGATATAATTCCCTCGCACAAATTCTACCCACGTACAGTAAACCTCACGAACGTCACACTCGCAAAAAACGAACAAACACTACTTGATAAAGGCCTAAAACATAACATACATTACAAACATAACAACCAAACACTAACAAAGCTCATAATTGACACAGAAACAAATATACAAAACACAGCACCAGAACATCAAGACACATTAAGACATAATATAAACAACACAATAGGAGTACATAAGACACCAGACAACAACAACCACAACTCAGAAATACACACAGCCATCAAACTGAGGGAAAAGGCACACAAACACAACATCACATTTGTAAAAGCTGACAAAGGCAACACGACTGTAATTATCCCCACAGACAACCTACACAAAAAAGTACAAGACTTCATAGAACAGAACAACATCACAGAACTAAAACACTACCCCACCGACAGATACCAAAACTCAGTAAAACAAATAGTCAACAAAGCCAAACACATTATGACACATAAACAAAAGCCCTACATGAAACAAATCCGACCATCAGCACCTACACTCCAAGCGCTTCCCAAAATCCATAAAGAAGACATTCCGATCCGCCCCATTATCAACTACCGTAATGCCCCTGCACACAAACTGGCAAAATATCTAGACAAAATTATTAGACAACACACACAAATAGACAACAACATTGCAGTAAAAAACAACACTGACCTAGTAACAAAATTAAAAGACATACACATCCCCCATAACGCCACATTAGCCTCCTTTGACATTAAAAACCTGTACACAAACATCCCCATCTCTGAAACAATCACCATCCTACAAAACAAACTCAAACAGAACAACACACCAGACGAACTTATCAATGAAATAACAGAAACTCTGAACATTATCACAAAACAAAACTACTTTACTTATAACAATAAATACTACACACAGAACGACGGCCTACCCATGGGCTCCCCCATATCCAGCATTCTAGCAGAAGTCTTCCTCCAACACTTAGAAAAAACAAAAATACTCACAAACAATGACACACACTCACATAAAATACTATATTGGCACAGATACGTTGATGACATTCTAATACTATACAGGGGAAACAAAAGACAATGTGAACAGTTACTAACGCACATAAACAAAATACATAAAAACATAACCTTCACTGCCGAATACGAACACAACAATACCATAAACTTCTTAGACCTCTCCATCACAAAACTAGAACACAGGCACAAATTCAGTATATACAGAAAACCAACTACAACTGACACACTAATACACAACACCTCCAATCACCCAATACAACACAAACTAGCTGCTTTTAGAACCATGATACATAGACTTAACAACATCCCCTTAGATGAAATAGACTACAAAGACGAACTAAACACGATAAAATATCTAGCAGAATCTAACGGTTATGACAGAACAATAGTCAGTAAACTCCTACACAAAACACAAAACAAACAACAGACAAAGACAGAAAACAACAAATTCATAACACTAACATACATCAACAAACAAACAGAAAAAATTGCCCACAAATTCAAAAAAGCAGGATACAGAATCGCTTACAAAACTACTAACAAAACAGAACACACACTATCAAAACGCATGCCCAAAGCACAAAACAAATTCGATCTACCCGGTGTATATAAACTAAATTGTTCAAATTGCAGTAAATTCTACATAGGCCAGACAGGACGTAGCTTCAAACAGAGATACATTGAACACACAAAAGCACTCCACACCACTACAGAATCTACCTTCGCAAACCACCTCATTGAAGCAAACCACACATATAAAAACATCGACAATAACATGAACATACTACACGTACACACAAAAGGCCGAAAACTAGACACTCTAGAACAATTAGAAATATACAAACACACAAAAACAAATAAAAACGACATCCTAAACGAACAGACACAATTCAAATCGCACGCATTATTCGAACACATCTCACCACACACACACAGCTTCAAACTTTCGAAACACTTTCTCGTCGCCAACAACAAGACGAGCAGCGCTACTAACGACAGCCTCTGATGAAGCCTTCTATAGGTGAAAGCCGGTTTAGGCTGTAAGGTAAAACTTTACGTTTTTACTTATAAAAAACTTTGTGTTCCGAGTCGTCAATATTATAGTGATATTTAGTTAAGTAACGGACACGTCATGGACAACGAAATCCAAGAATTTAACTCAGCAAGACGAGCCAACGTCCAAGCGTACAAGTTCACAACTTTGAAGGTTAGAAAGATTGTAGCTCACATAAATTTCAACAAAACATGCATAAACAATTCACTAACACCTAAATATGCCCAAATCAAAATTAAACATAACAACCAGGCCGCCCGAATAACACAAAACATCGCACAAAGAACATACATAAAAGAATCAATTAAACAACTATATAAGAAAAAAGACGCTCTTAACCGCAAAGCATTAACACTACACCTACATATCGCCAACACATACGGACACAATTACATGACTGAACTAATACATCACACAAATGAATGGACAAAAAAACAAATACATATCATACAGACAAAACACGACAGAAAAATAAAAACCTGACACCAATCAAAACAGATATAATTCCCTCGCACAAATTCTACCCACGTACAGTAAACCTCACGAACGTCACACTCACAAAAAACGAACAAACACTCCTTGATAAAGGCCTAAAACATAACATACATTACAAACATAACAACCAAACACTAACAAAGCTCATAATTGACACAGAAACAAATATACAAAACACAGCACCAGAACATCAAGACACATTAAGACATAATATAAACAACACAATAGGAGTACATAAGACACCAGACAACAACAACCACAACTCAGAAATACACACAGCCATCAAACTGAGGGAAAAGGCACACAAACACAACATCACATTTGTAACAGCTGACAAAGGCAACACGACTGTAATTATCCCCACAGACAACCTACACAAAAAAGTACAAGACTTCATAGAACAGAACAACATCACAGAACTAAAACACGACCCCACCGACAGATACCAAAACTCAGTAAAACAAATAGTCAACAAAGCCAAACACATTATGACACATAAACAAAAGCCCTACATGAAACAAATCCGACCATCAGCACCTACACTCCAAGCGCTTCCCAAAATCCATAAAGAAGACATTCCGATCCGCCCCATTATCAACTACCGTAATGCCCCTGCACACAAACTGGCAAAATATCTAGACAAAATTATTAGACAACACACACAAATAGACAACAACATTGCAGTAAAAAACAACACTGACCTAGTAACAAAATTAAAAGACATACACATCCCCCATAACGCCACATTAGCCTCCTTTGACATTAAAAACCTGTACACAAACATCCCCATCTCTGAAACAATCACCATCCTACAAAACAAACTCAAACAGAACAACACACCAGACGAACTTATCAATGAAATAACAGAAACTCTGAACATTATCACAAAACAAAACTACTTTACTTATAACAATAAATACTACACACAGAACGACGGCCTACCCATGGGCTCCCCCATATCCAGCATTCTAGCAGAAGTCTTCCTCCAACACTTAGAAAAAACAAAAATACTCACAAACAATGACACACACTCACATAAAATACTATATTGGCACAGATACGTTGATGACATTCTAATACTATACAGGGGAAACAAAAGACAATGTGAACAGTTACTAACGCACATAAACAAAATACATAAAAACATAACCTTCACTGCCGAATACGAACACAACAATACCATAAACTTCTTAGACCTCTCCATCACAAAACTAGAACACAGGCACAAATTCAGTATATACAGAAAACCAACTACAACTGACACACTAATACACAACACCTCCAATCACCCAATACAACACAAACTAGCTGCTTTTAGAACCATGATACATAGACTTAACAACATCCCCTTAGATGAAATAGACTACAAAGACGAACTAAACACGATAAAATATCTAGCAGAATCTAACGGTTATGACAGAACAATAGTCAGTAAACTCCTACACAAAACACAAAACAAACAACAGACAAAGACAGAAAACAACAAATTCATAACACTAACATACATCAACAAACAAACAGAAAAAATTGCCCACAAATTCAAAAAAGCAGGATACAGAATCGCTTACAAAACTACTAACAAAACAGAACACACACTATCAAAACGCATGCCCAAAGCACAAAACAAATTCGATCTACCCGGTGTATATAAACTAAATTGTTCAAATTGCAGTAAATTCTACATAGGCCAGACAGGACGTAGCTTCAAACAGAGATACATTGAACACACAAAAGCACTCCACACCACTACAGAATCTACCTTCGCAAACCACCTCATTGAAGCAAACCACACATATAAAAACATCGACAATAACATGAACATACTACACGTACACACAAAAGGCCGAAAACTAGACACTCTAGAACAATTAGAAATATACAAACACACAAAAACAAATAAAAACGACATCCTAAACGAACAGACACAATTCAAATCGCACGCATTATTCGAACACATCTCACCACACACACACAGCTTCAATCTTTCGAAACACTTTCTCGTCGCCAACTACAAGACGAGCAGTGCTACTAACGACAGCCTCTGATGAAGCCTTCTATAGGTGAAAGCCGGTTTAGGCTGTAAGGTAAAACTTTACGTTTTTACTTATAAAAAACTTTGTGTTCCGAGTCGTCAATATTATAGTGATATGTAATATATCGTTTTGGTTTGGGTTCTGTGGAGCTAACTTCCCGTTTAGTTTTGGTTTAATATTGTAAAAATTTATGTTTACTGATATATATTTTTATTGACTTATGGCTCAATTCAACCTAGCGTTGAATCCAGCTTGATAAGTCCGGTTGTTACACAAGAAATTATTTAATGAAGTATTTTTACTTCGGTCAGTTTATTCACTCAGAAGTCCTTCCGTTGACTCGTTGAATCGGTGGTGTAATTTCTGTGCTGAAAATACAAACAATTTTCACTGATAAACACTTACTTGATGCGTGTCGAACTCGCAGGGTCGAACTCTCGATCCAGTATACACGGACTTACCGTTTTTGTAATCACCGCTGCTTGTTGATTCGACCAATCAAATTCATCCACCTGTTGTCAACTAATTTCTAGAAATAATCTGACTGACTCTGTTTCTTATGTCAACAATCGTTTTATTCACAATAATGGTTCGTTCTGATTGAGCATAGATATGATTTATAATTAAATTCAAAACAATAATAATAATAAGCATGAGACTTTCAACTTTACAAAAAAAACTTACCTCAGGGTGGCAGAACTGTTTACTATTTTAATGCATCTAAATGTTTGTTGGTTAATAATAATTCAATACCTTCGTGTGTTCTTTGAGCTAACAGGATACCAAGACATTGAATAGAACTCTCATAGATTGTTATTAAATATTCAGATGTTGACTACAATTCAGTCACTTACAATTAATTCACAAAATAATAATCATGTCTCTAATCTGGACATTATAGGTTAGTAAAATTATTAGATTCAATGGACAATAAATACTTGAAACAAAGTTAATTAGTGTCAAGATAATTCCTGACAATACAATTAAATGAACAATAAAATTATAAATTCGAAACAGTGTTATCTGGTTAAACATCTGATTCAGTATTTAGTGTTATATGATTGTAATTGCATGGCTGTCAGTAACCATTTATTCTGGCAACCTTGGTTATTATTCACCATAATAATTGACATTGAAATATTATAATGATGGTAGGTTTCTTCCCTAAATCATAAAAGCATAGAAACATATAAATATTGTATTAACCTTCGTTAATAATTCAATCACCTGACAAGCCTCAGTCATTGGCAATTGTTGGTTAAATTCATAGATATGTTATGGTTGACAACTGTCATCAAGGGTGGTAAGGTCACACAAAAAAATATTATTATACATCAAAATTAATTATAAGGTTAATAAATTCACAAATAAAATTAATTAAATCTCTGAGGATTGTCATTTGTTGTTCAGTTACAGTTACAAGTATACCTTAACCTACGTTCATTGTTATGAAATGTTTCGATAATATCGTTTTTCATGATTTGATTGGAATAGTAAAAATCACTTATACTCCCTTTTAATTTTATAATTTATATACCGAAATTGCCCTGGATTATACACTGGACAATTTATTTCGCACTGTTGCACTTCACTCACTGATACTAATGTATATTCGTTATCACAATTTTTAGGTTATGTCACTCTGTTTACTTAGTGACGCACACACACATTAACAAATCAGCTGACTTTTATCTCGTCGGACGACATCTCATCGCTTCGAATGTTGATTGAAAAGTGTCCAAAACGCAGGCCTCGTTCTGCCGTTCCGTTCAGTAAACGACCAAAATTTGGCTAAATCCGTGGATTTTATTGGTGGGCGATCTTCACTTTTGTGTACATACACCCTCGGCGTTATATTTTAATTGTTAAGTTTGGCGTGGGTCTTCGGGTTCTAGATTAAAACTGTTTTTCTCATTTTGACACAAATTCTTATAATTGTAATAACTTTGTTAATATCATTCCGATTTTAAATCTGAGCGTATCAATGGATTCACACACTTGGCTCTATTATTTGAGTCTACTCATGGTGTGCTTTGGTCCATTATTAAGAAAGTTATTGTTTGTGATTAATACGGTTCACTTAACTCTATTATTTTATATTTAAATCTTATTATCACTACATAATGGCACTCATACCCACTTGAGGGCATGCCTTCCAAGTTCTCATCACTCCTTAGTTACTATTTACTTAGGTATGATAGTATCCAAGTGGGCATCATCTCTCAATGGTCAAGTGGCATCCACGAGTTGATCTTGCGCTCGAATCTTGAAGATTTCAGTGCCTTTGCTTCTAAAGTGCTCCAGTACTTTCCTGTTGTGATCATTAACTTGTAGATTGGTCGGGTAAATTCGCAATGCTCTTTCTATTGTAAATTCACCATCCATGTTGGTGTTAACTTTGTCCATCAACGAAGCTATGTGGTTTGCTGTGAGTTCTCCAACTCTAAGCCCATTTAGAATGTCGATGAATGTTGTATCACCATGTTGTCTCATGTTCTCCTTTAATTCAACTAGTGTTAACAGTCGCCAAAAGTGCGTAGGTGGAAGCGTTCGATTGTAGTTGTTAACCCAACGATCTTCCTGCCGACGCTTTAGAAGTCATATTCTTCCACCGTTGCGAATGAACTCATCTGACGAGTGAGTGATGATGCGAGTTTCTGTGCACGTTTATCTTGAAAAGCTAAATCGACAAGTTGTAGCCGTGTTGTTTTTTTGACATGTAGGTGTGTGATGATGTACTTGGCATCTTTTTAGGATGTTATACAGTTCATCGTCATTTGATGGCATTTCACACGTACAAACTTCATCGAGTACGCGGATTCCTTCTGGTGTCTCGAACGATGGATGATTTTCAATCCATACTACCATGTGAAGATGTGGACTTCCGCGATTCTGGAACTCGATGCGCCACCAGAAATCTTTAAGTTTTCCACCAAAGATTTGGTCATTACTCCGTATGAACTTCACCAGTGCTTTGACTCGTATCATGAAATGTCTGCTCACGATTACTGGATATTGTTCGGTAAGTCGTTGGGTTGCATGTACATCCAGAGAACTTGGATCTTTGTTCGGTCTACCATCAGCTATCAAGAGAGCTCTTTCCATATCTAACCAATGTAAATCATTGCAGCTCAAGGTAATGAAGTATGTTGGCGGACCAAGGCATCTAATTTGGGCGATGAGTTCATTTAAAGCCGCTCGCCAGTAAGCTGATGATCCTCTTAAATTTTTATATAAAGATGAACATCATCAATCATGCCTTCTTGTCCTTCAATTTTTCGTCCACAAGCTGATATCGTTGACTTGAGACGATAATATTCAAACATGGATAGTGCGTAGAAGAGGTAATCATTTCGTTGGAACCGTAAATCGCTGCCTAAAAGTCTGCCTTGAGAGTAGTCCAGTGGTGTGATTTTAACTTGTCGAGACTGCTTTAATCCATTTATGCCATATGGAAAAAGAAAGAACCACGCTAATTCTTCTGCTTTCAATTCATGCTCTACGTTGACAATGTTGTCACGAGTCTTCCTTCGAATTTAATTGACATTTTCATGAACTTCGAGTTCATCTTCAACATCTGGTTGTACACAGTCGATTGGAGCCATGTTTGAATTGCTATATTTTCAGATTGTGTTTGTAGCAGCTGTGTTAAATGGATTTGTTGTTGTCGGATTTCCACTTCTTCTTGAGTATGCAAGTCTTCTATGACATCGTTTTTGATATGAACAGAAATGTAGTCAATGGTATACTGAACATTTTTAGATCCTGTTACTTTCTTGCATGTGCGTGTAAGTTCTTCCAATGTATCGCACTCAATCACGCATGCTCTACCATTCAATCCAGCTCTTGATCCTTTCGGTCCACAAGAGTGCGAGTCTGTGAAATAGAACTTGTCGTCAACTGCGCGGCCGTGGCTGTTCTGGAATTTAAAGAAGACCGTTGAGATTAGAGATCTCGACAGCCTAACAGAAGAATCTGAAGTATAGGAAGCAATCAGCCTGGATTTCCCTGAACTGGGGGAGGCTAAGGTTAACCTCACGCCGGAGAATGAAAGAGGGCAAAAGATTGCCTTGTACAAATGGGTGAGAATTTCGCTGGAAACTTACTCAGTCAGGAAAAAGTCAAGATTGGCTGGGTAGTGTGCAGAATTAGGAGAAGGGAATGGTGCTAAGGTGTTTGAAGTGCCTTGGTTACAGGAACATGGCCAGAGCCTGCAAGAGACCATACCAGAGTGGTGTATTACAGATACGGAAAAACCGGCGAAGACCTATCAGGCAGATATGTGGTGCGTCATCTATGAGACTGTAGGCCAGAAAGGAGTAGATCTCGAACACGAGACAGCACCAGGGAACTTCCAGGCCTTTAAAAAAGAGCTGAAATGCCCAAGAAGTCGACACGATAATCAAGATCCTTCAAGAAAACTTGAATACGCGCAGGATAGCTAACGATCTCCTGTAACAGTCGGCGCGCGAGAAGAAGGTCGATTTGCTGCTGCTGAGCGAGAAGTACCAAAACTGAGACTTTCCGTCGTGGTACTCCGATTTACTGAGAACAGCCGCATCTGGATTCCTGATCCAGCGAAGACGAAAACCTTAGCTCACGAACGAAGAAGAGGCTTGGGGGGGCGGGCGACCCGTCCCCCAATATTTTTACAAAATTTTAAATCCTTATCGTTTTTGTCCTTAAAGTTTATAAAAATCCATAAGTCCTAATTTTGTTTCCTAAATTATTATCTGAATAAAAATATGAACTTAAATTTATGGGCATTGATGGTCCAGTATGAGTTCCAATGATTTGTTTTCTTCGTACAGAGATTTCCCCGAAGTAATGTTGACAGCTAGAGCATGAGTTATGACTGTCTGTTGACACATTGACACTGCGATAAAAATGTGAACACGGACAAAAGAATATCCCCACCCACCGATAAACCCTCCCTCAACACTACTCTGAATGGACTCGGCTGCCAGTCTGTCTTGGTCGCTTCGCCGTGTTATTTTGTGTTTATTTCTGTTTACATGATAAGGTTACCGCGTGTGCACCGAAACAAACGAAATTCTCGTTATGAAAATAAGATAGTAACACGGCTCCATATCTCCTTAAAGCATCACCCGCGGGGCCTTAGGGAAGCGCTGGTATGGTCGATAGGCTCGACTACCCAGAGGCGAGTCGGCCGTAACGATGGGTTCCCACGCCAGGGCGAATGGCTGCCGCGATTAGGCATTTGCACATCTAGTGCTTTCCCGTGCCCTTGGTTTCAACCCAGCCGAGACGGCGAAGCAGGTGCTAACTGTTGTTTTTAAACTGTCTAACTATTTTGGCAAGCCGCCGACTAAGGGAGTTGCTGACGCTAAGTTTCATGGGTGCTGAGAATGGTGGAGGGCGATTCTATGGGGCTTATGCAAAGCATCCCTATGGGGGATCGTCTAGCAACGCCTGAGGGCGTCTGACGTGTCGTGGGGGGGAGTTGTGCATTGCCCATACTGTTCAGTTGACGGAGGTGCGGGAAGGAGGATTACCCGACCTTTGCAAACAGAATAGACGCCAGAGACCAAACGAAGACCTGCAGGGTAGTAACTTAAAGACTCCGATGGGGAACGTTATTTCTGACAAACCACGGGGTAGAGTGTCGTTCACCGGATCGTTGAAGTTCAGGCGGCGGTCTAGCCAAAAGACCAGGTACTTCACCAAATCGGTCTACAGAATGGAACTCCCCTCCAAGGAGAGGGATTGGCATATGGAAGTGGATTTCGCGTAAAGCAGATTGTTTCAGAAAATTGTCCATATTTATCGCTATGCACCGTTTCCGTCTGGCGTTGTAACCTTACGCTCGTTCGCCACGGGGACAACGAAATATAATGAAACATCGCGTCGTTGGCGCAAACAGTTAATTTGACTCCCGGGGTACACCGGCAGATCGTTCGTGTTCACAAGTTAGAAAATGGAGCCGAAAACAGAACTTTCGGCGACAGGGCAAACTAGAAAAAACGCCCCTTGCTCGAAAGCTTTGCTCACGTCCAGCAGGATAACGCCTGTAGATCGAAACCTGTTGGCAGCGCGGCATCTACTAGGCTGGTAAGTATCCCCACTAGCTAAAGACTAGTCGAGTGCTCCTGCCGGAATCCAAACAGCTCCTCTCGGATATGGCCCAACAGGAGTCGCTCGAATACTTTCGAGATTGCTGGTAAGAACGAGATCAGGCAGCAGCTTCCAGGAAGCTTTTTAGTTTTTGGAATCCGAATGATGTTAGCGGTCTTTCACAGGCGAGGAAAGTACCGTAGCCGGAGACACTGTTGAACGACTGTTGAAGAGAACGTCAACTGCCGGAGTCGGGAGATTCAACAACGCTGCGGCGCCGATTCAATTGTGGTCGGAGGCTTTTCTTTTCTTCAGTCGGGTAAGGATCGACTCTAGGTCTTCTCGGGCAACAGAAGTCGGAGGGTCACTCGAAGGGGGAGGGGTTGTGAAGTATTTAGAAAGGACGTCTCTGACTACTGCCTCATGGGCCGGGTCAGAGACGCCTCGTTGTGGGTCATAGGAAAATTCTCGTTGTGTTTCTCGGTGCAGTCGGCAAAGACCTTTGGCGGCAGATTTTTCGACGATGCTAAAGCTGATGCCAAAATATGATAAATGCCTGAACTTAAACTTGGGTGATGATGATGTGACGACTATGAGCAAAATAATATAAATAAGTATGTAACTTTTTGCATTTCCTTGCAAGGCAGTCGGAGGTTGATTTTCGAATAGCCTATTACTCATTCCCAATTCAATTTATTTTCTAGATCCCACAAGTACAATATCTTTTATATTCAGATCCTATGCCATCACGTGAAGACTTTCCACTTCATGCTGATGAACCTCAAGTATCAAAATTTACTGAAAGCTTACCACAACCAGTGACACCAGTGGCTGCAGCTTGTAATCTAGTTACACCCGAAACTGAATCAGCATTCTTCTATATGAGCCTGAACGTTTACCTCATGGTTGTCCAGAGTATCACACAGGACAAGTGTTAAGTTTTCAACAAAATTTGGTACATAAAATTCCCTTGTCTGCATGTATCTGGGATTGAAGGGGTAAGCTGTTTCTTCTATACAAAATATGTTCCCTTAATGTGCAGATGAAACACTTGAAACCAAAGCAAACATGGCTTTTAGTGGGAAAGAATACAAAAACTGGAAAAAGGCAATTGAAAGGATTAAAAACCATGAAAATAGTGCTGCTAATGTCCAAGCTGTATTTAGCCATCTCAACAAAAAGTCTCTATCGAAAGGCCTGTCAATATTAAAAGCTGAGGAGTAAAAGGTAAATTTAGAAGAATTAATGGTTATTATTAGTACTATTAAATATCTCATTAGACAGGGACAGGCTATTGAAGGTCATACAAATTTTGAGGAAAACTTCATGGAATTGCTGAATGTTCACAGTGAGGTCAAGACAATCTCTTAGGCAGTGGCCCCAAAGGGAACATAATTGTACACACACTGCGCTACAAAATAAAATCAACCGGATCCTAGAAAATGAAATAGTTGCTAATATCACTAAGAAAGTCGAGCTAACAAATCCTTTAATTTATTCAATAATTTATGATAGTGTAGAAGATATTTCAGGAGATGAACAAGAGAGTATCTGCGTCTGTTGGTGTGATGATTACATGGAATCTCAAGTATGTTTTTGGCTTTCGATAAAAGTGTTAAAACTTGTGATTCAAACGTAGCATCACTCATTTTTGATGATCTCCTTATGCTGTAACTCCCATGGGCAAAACTTCGTGGACAGACCTACAACGGCTCTGGGAATATGGTGAAAAATGTGACCCAGAGCTCCCGTAGGCATATCGGCCATTTTGTATGTTGGACACGGCTGGGAAGTTACTAAAGAAACTCATCAGGAGAAGAATGGCAACGGCGATTAGAATTGCAGGAGATCTCCACGAGAAGCTTCAGGGCTGGAAGATCCACGGTGAACGCGATACAGGAAGTGTGTGAGACTGTCAGAAGAGCGCAGGACCACAACCATTTCTCGCGAAGGGTTGTGCTGCTGGCGACACTAGACGTTAAAAATTCATTCAACTCCGTGAGGTGGAGCGACATGCTGCAGGCGTTGGACCATGACTTTTGCGTGCCGAGGTAGGCTACCTGCCACGGATGGTGGACAATTATCTCAGGGACAGAGCGCTGCTTTATGGAACGCAGGAAGGACAGCGGCGGATGGCTGTCGCCGTGACAGTCCTTAGACCGGACCTCTGGAACGCATCCTATGACAGCCTCCTGAGGATGGAGATGCCGGAAAAGTCGCGTTTGGTGGGGTATACCGACGATGAGGCGGCACTTGTCGCTGCTCGTACCGTTGACCAGGCCCAGATCAAGATCAAGAGGGCGATTAGTCAACAACTGGATGGTATCGCACAAGCTGACGTTAGCTCTCAGCGAGACGGAAGCCGTGATCTCGGCTAAGAAGAGGATTCCGATTGTAATCCCGGTACGAATCGGACACGAAGTGATAGAGTCAAAGCCAGCGGAGAAGTACCTCCTAGTGACGGTTGACTGCAAGTTGAGCTTTTTTGAGCAGATTAGGCAAACGGTGAGCAAGGGGGCGAAGGGAGTGATCGCGCTTAGTCGATTCATGGCCAGCTACGGTGGTACGAAATCAGACGATGTCAGTTATACCTTTTTTGTTTGGGACAAATAGAATCAACATAGGAGATCGTTACATTAGGATATTAGGTAGGAGATTTCTCCGGATAACATCGTCGAAGAATCGAGGGGAGGACATCTGGAACTCTGTGGCACGCTTCGTAGAAGAGATTCTTCTGGCGAAGAAGGTAGACTTGGACAACACAAAATAGAAGAACAACAAGTCAGATGTAAGCTCTAGCGCAGAAGGACAATAGGCCTAGCCCGAAGTAATGCGTCAAACAGTTCCAGGCTAGTGTCCTAGAAGAGTAAAGGACATTTGTAGTGTCCTACAAGAAGTGGTTTATTAGAGGGTCGGGTAAAACACCCAAACTCACAGACCCCGGAAGTGTGTACCCTTCCAGACATTTGTACAGCAAATAATATACCTAAATTATTGTATTATTGTATTTGGGCCATATTTGGCTATTTCAAAACGCGTAGGCTAATCGTGTACGCATGAGAGGTTTACAATGTCAAAACATGGGTTAAGAGCTTTAGTGAAAACATATAAGGCGAAAGCTTTAGTGAACTAATGTGTCTGTGACGACAATGTACCCCCCCCCCCGCCATCTGTTCAGATATCTCCAAACCGTAGACAACCTCTCTAAAGAACAGAGTTTGTAATGTATATGTAGAAGAAAACACTATCCCAAATATAAATGACAAGGGCACCTCAGTATCCCTGCTCCCTGATGAAGTTAGCAGGCGGGGGGGGGGGGGGGTTACACCATTCCCGGACTGAATCATCACTCATCACATTTTCTCCATACACATTACACAACCTTCGATGAATTTCTGCAGCGCTATGACCTTCAGCTTGAAGAAATTTAATAACAGAATCACACACTTGGAGGCAATTTCAATTGTAGTTGCCATAATTAAACTGTCGTCACCACAGTAATAGACAAAATAACTATAAAACCAGTGGTGATAGGTTAGAACAAAGCCTCAAAAACATTAATCAACAATCAGATTGTTGCTATGACAACAGAACCAGGTTTGCCAGCTCACCTGGCAAAAAAAATAAAATAGCCCTCGTATTTACTTCTCATCATTATTATAGAAACTATACATTGGAAATTTAGATTTTTTTGACAAGGTGCCTATATATAACTGTACTGACAATTACTCTTCTTCTTCTGCACTATAAGGATTAGACATTTGCCTGTTCCGTCCTTACAAACTTACGACCACCGTTTTCGTGATCTTCCTATATCTCTTTTCCCTCGTGGATTGTAGTTAATTTTTTTTTTTTGGGTATTCTCCCATTTCCCATTCTATTTACGTGATGTTACCATCTTTCTTTATATTCAGTTATTTTTTCATTTATTGTATATACATTTAGTTCATTTCGCACGTCTTCATTTCTTACTAAATCTCTTCTTGTGCAGCCTTTGACCCGTCTCAAAAATCTCATTTCTGCTGCCTTTATTTTGCTGTCTCCTTTTTTGGTATTTATCCAACTTTCACTCCCATACATAAGTACAGGTACAGCCATCGTTTTATAAAATGTTATCCTTGTGTCTTTTCGTGTTTTGTTATTTAATGTTCTATTTATTGTGCCACATATTGCCTGGAACTTATTTATTTTATTTTCCATTTTCCATATCAATGTCATAATTGTAGCTTGTGTCGCAGCCCAAGTATGTAAAATTTGATACTTGTTCGATTGGCTTATTGTTGACAATTATTTTCGACCTAACGGGATACTTGCCTCGGAAAGCCATAACTTTCGTCTTATGCAAGGAAATTTTAAGTTTATATTCTGGACATATTTGATTCAGTCGGTGCACTGCCAGTTGTAATTTATCTTCCCTCTCTTGTATTATTATTTTATCGTCAGCAAATAGTAACGTACTCAGGTGAGTGTGTCGGTCTAGCTGGATTCCAGGATATTCCTTTGATTGCCATTTTTTAAGAACATCGTCAATATATATATTGAAAAGAGTGGGAGGCAAGCTATATCCCTGCCTCATTCCTAGGTTAATTTTTATCTCATCTGTTCTCTTATTACCTGTGTTTATTACTATTCTTGTCGCATTGTACAAGCTTTTGATTCCATTTACAAGGTGTGGAGGAAACCCATTGTTTATCATTATTATCCAGAGCATATTTCTGTCAACTCGGTCAAAGGCTTTCTCGAAATCTATGAAAGTGAGATAGGTTTCAAGATTAAATTCTCTACGTTTTTCTATAAGACGTTTGACTGTGAAGATATTATAGCTGCATGAGCGTCCTTGCCGAAATCCATTTTGTTCCTCTTTTAAGAGTGAGTCTGCCATTACCTTTAACCGGTTATTAAGTATTCTGGAATATATTTTGTAAGCAGCATTCAGCAGGCTTATGCCTCTATAGTTCCCGCAATCACTTCTGTTCCCTTTCTTGAAATGAGAGATCACCTCTGCTGTTTCCCATGCATTTGGAATTTTACACCTTTGCCAGCACATTTTAATGAGACGTAAGAACCTGAGGTGACAAAGTGCCAGCGTATTTGATTAGTTCCAAATTTATCCCGTCTAATCCTGCAGCTTTTCTATTTTTCATGCTTTTTAGTGCATCTTGTAATTCACTCATTGATATCTCATCAACGTCCACGATTTCCCCTTCGTTATTAAGGTTTGGGTTATTATTTTGTTCTTCTTCTTGTTTACACCACAGCTCTTTGTAATGTCCAATCCACTGATCTTCTTTAATGATATTAAGTTTTGCCACATCTTTTTCTGTTCTGTTTAAATGCCTCATAACTTTTATCCTTGACGCGCCTTGTCTTTTTCCGTATAGATCCGCCCGGCTTTACTTTGTGAGAATTACGAGTATTTTTAAATTTTCTCCAGTACAGGGTACCAACCTGAAGCTGGATAAGTCAAGTGATGGGGCTGTCATCTCTAGGCCTCTTAAACCGCCTGATTTTTTATCATGGTTTAATCCATTAGCTAGTATGGTCCAGTTTTAAGGCGCCGGAAACCCGCCATTTGCCCTCTCCTGTTAGCTATCTACCGTACACCCCGTGCACGCCAAGCATTGTCCGGAAGCCACGCGACATAAATAAGTTATGTCTTCGAAGACGTAGGAGTAGGACTTGTTGTCAGAGCTAATCCGATATGTCGGACACTGACTTATTTGTCAGAAATAAGTGGGAATTCCACAGAGTTCTGATACTGAGAGAGCACCAGCAACCCCCTCAGCCCCTGAGACCCTTTACCAACCGTTGGCAAATTACTCTAGGAAGGAAACATATCTATATTAAATAAATATTAATATTATTTTTAATAAATATAATTTAAATTGATATTAATATTAAATAAAAATTAATTAAATATTATATTCTTATGTCCTGAGAGCAAATAAAATATAAGAGCATATGAGTAACATATATATTGCCAACGTATACACCTTTATATGTGCATTTATTTGTTTATGTGCGTACGCGCACGTGTGTGAGTGCGTATTAAAGTTGCACGATAAATGTAAAGTTATTTCTGTTACGTATGCTGGACAACCATCAAAAGTTTTATCCATAATAGTCAAAAAAAGACTCAACAAACCTTTCAGACAAACTGGTTTTGGCATACCACTTCAAGGTAAAATTAATAAAAATTACCAAAACACGTTTAGTTTTGAGGATTAAGAGAGATTTCTCAATGTGTGCCCAGGCCAATAAACGTTGCCAGTTGTTTGCAGTAGCTTAATGTTTTTCTGACTAGAGGAGCGGCGGCGTGACGTCTACCGGCACATCTCTGTTGTCTTACACGCTGTATCAACGTTTCTATAGTTGCTCTTGAGGAAATAAATACTTCAGCTACATGTATCGCTGGACGTTACATACCCGTACTTACATAACAGACTATTTATATATCGGTATTTTATTCATTGTGTATTGTTTCAACACATGGTTAATGTCTATTCTGAATGGCTTAGGTTCCTCTCGAACGGACTGGCATATCCTACTACACCCCCATGTAGAACGTTAAATATGTGTCAGTAAAAAATATATTATTAAAAAGTTGTATGTAAGTGATTTTTAAGCATTTAGATTAGGTATTTACTTATATTTATCTATATTAATATGAAAATATAAACAATCACACTTTTTTTCTCTAATTCCATAACAAGCTGTTACCAATGCTTTTCAAAACCATCGTCTATATTGTAAGTAGTTTCCTCTTACTTTATGCATATATCATAAAAAATTAATGTTTTATATATGCACACGTTTATCGTTGCGTGTATAAAATTTCACACACACTTGTGTGTGTGTGTGTGCGCGCGCACGCGCGTGTTTTACATATTACAGCCCGTATATTCTAGATTTAATATACAATGTTATACGTGTCAAGATATATTTTGCTTCAAAATAAATAAACACTTTTTGAAAACTCGTAAAGTTAGATAGTAGGCCTACTAATAAAATGTAGCAATCCCGCTAGAAGTATATTCTATATTAATTTTCAGACATTACCAAACTAACATTCCCAGTAAATACAAACTCTTTTAGGCAATAATCGATTTCTAAGTAACAACTGATGCTAACAGATAGGCAGTTCCTAGGGGCTAGTCATAACGGCTACAAACAGTGTGAGCGGCTCCACGTCTACATCACTTTCCACGTATGGTAGGCACAATGGGTTATATGGGAGAGCTCCCTACCGCGGCCGAATGTGACTATGAGACCACATGTGGATTGGCTAAAGTTACAGTTTAAATATAAAACATTTATACCTTAGAAATTTTGCAAATTACTTGAAATGCGTAAAAATTAGTATGAAGACACCAGGTGATAGTATTTAATAGAATCAGTTTATAAACATATATAAAATATAATTAACAGAGTCCCCATTTTGTGTTGTTACAGGATCACGTTCAAATACATGCGCACGAGATACAAAGAAAATCAGGCAGCTCGTTTGGCCTGTATATATATTTCTGCAGCTACACGGAATTTTGTAAATACCTTTAGTGTTAAACGGAATACTTTCTTCGATTGGTTTTAAAAATTGTACCAGCTCTTATGTGGTTAAAACAATGTTTTAATACTATTTCCTTCAATAAATTGCTATTTTTGTCTGTGTTGCCTTTTACGTATGGTAAGAATGCTCTATGGCTGTAGATGTCTCTCAAGGTTTTTCAGTCTTCTAAAATACTTTACGTATAGCATCCCTGTTATAGCCGTTCCTCTCAAGAGCATCTGTTGGGTGCTTTTTCTCGCCCAGGGAATGAACGTCATCAGAGAATGTCTTTGCTCTGTTGAAAAGTATGTTGACAACGGCTTGATTTTGTGCAGGGTGATCATAAAAAGTTGCCTAAAAGTATCTATTAGTGTGTATCTTTCGTAAAACATTTCATGTGTTCCTACTTACCCTACAGACTCCTATTATTTTTTGTATTGATTCTCCCAAAAATAAGGGGGAGAGGCAAAAGTGTGAAAAGATCAAAATTGTCAAAAAACCGCAAAAGCCCATGTCGGTATCCAATTAAAGGGCATTTTAACCACAGTTATAGGGGCACGTTATAGCTCCTGTACCCTTCACATTCGAAGTCAAGGTTGTGTTCGACTTCATCTTTCCTTGCGAGGAAATTGAGAGGATAACTTTCTGTACTACTGACCTCGGCATATATCCCAGCCAAGGTGTCAGCAATTCATCGGGGTTGCAAATCAATTCACATCGTGCCCTATGCATGTTATTGGCTTAAACACTGATGTGCCAGCGATTGCTTTGGTCTTCTTCCATACTTCTGTCACTAGGGTCAACCGTGTTATGGTCGAGACGAAGGTTTCCCAGCTCGATCGTTTTGCAGCGAGTATTATTCTGCGAGCGGCAGCTCGAAGTCGCTTAAAAGCGATGCAATTATCTTCGGTCGGTGCTCGTTTATACCTGTTTAGGGCTCGTCGCCTCTCTCTTATTGCGTCTTTCACAGCGTTGCTCCACCACAGTAGCGGCGGTCTGGATGAACGACCAGCCAAAGGGAAACTGTGTACGTCGTTTCTGTATTTCCAAAGACGTTTGTAGGTGTACAAGCAGTCTGGAATCCTATCGGTCCACGTGCCATCATTTTGGCATACGTATAACGCTCTTTGGCGTTCGCATTGTTATCACCATAGGGAAGTGGTCACTCCCATGGAGATTCGAGAGCAATCTACACGACAGGGAGCAGACCAGGCGGAAAAATCTATAGCCGAGAAAGTATCACTTCCAACGTTGAAATGTGTGCTCTTGACTGTGTTTAAAAAGACTAGCGCGTTCTTTAGTAATAGCTCCTCAGTTCTTAATCCAGCCCTGTTCGTCCTACGACACCCCCCAGTGGAACTATGGGCGTTGAAGTCTCCGACAAGTAGTAATGGAGACGGTAGCTGCTCGACCAGATCCTATAGATCTTCTGCCAACGCCACTCAGAATCTGGTAAGTATAAGCAGCAGATCGTTATCTTCAATTGCTGTAATAAACTGATTGCTACTGCTTGTAGAGGCTTAGCGAGCCGAATACGTCTAGCGAGATATGTGTCGCTAAGAAATATAAAAACGCCTCCCCTAGCTCTGATGTTTGGAGTCACATCATAGCGGAAGGATTCATATCCCCTCATATTAAAATGTTGTTGCTACCTCAAATGTGTTTCCTGCGACGACCGATGTGTGCGTGCCTGGACAGTAGCTTCTTCAGTTCGCAGTAACTTGCTAAGTGCAAATGTTAATATTCCACTGAAGGATGTTCTCCACGCTGGACATTGAAGAATCAGTTGCTACGGACCGTACTTATTTCCTTGGCTTCCCTTTCGGTCAGCCTTTCTTTTTTCGTTTTTGTAGATTGCCGAATTCCGCCAGATCACCGAGGTCGGTGAGATCGCTTGCGCCGGGAATCGATCTGAACTCAATTTTAAGAAGTCCTCCTTGGTGTATCTGGGAGGACGGGGCGATGGACGGCGGTATCCCCTCGCCGTCTCTCTCACACTGGAGGTGGATGCAGGCCCAGCAAAAATTTTAAACCTCACGCTTCTTGGAGGACGAAGTATGGGTCTGTTGGTAGCCCCGTCTACACTGTCCTTCCGCACCGTTTGCGTGTCTATCTCAGCCGCACTGTCTTTATTGATTTCTGGTTTGGTATACGTTTCTGAAAAGTAACGCTCGATGAACTGGGTTACTGCAGGTAATATTTCTCTTACAACGGGGCTGGTGACGCTATTGATTTTGTGCCTTGTGCATAACTAATATTGGCCTGGTTGGCTGGGCATACTAATTTTTTCGCATGGAAGTAGCTCAGTTTTTTCATTGTACGTGCCTTCTGAATAGCTACTTTTTGCTTATAAACGGGACAATTGTGGGATCTAGATGAATGTTGACCACCGCAATTGACACATTTCATTGGGTCAGTACAGGGATCATCACCTTGAGCGGACTTCCCACAGGAGCACGTCTTAACCCGAGCACATCTTTATGCAGTGTGGCCGAAACGGAAGCCTGAATACATTGGATTAGCTGACGGATGAATGCTCTCACACTCAGCCTAAGAATCTTACCTAAGCCTCTTACCTTTTTCTGGCAAAGTTGTGACGTTGAAGGTTAGGACATGGAACGCAGATGGGAGCGTCTGTCCATCCCTTCGCACGGTTAATCGTCGACATGCGATGACCCCTTGCAGGGCGAGCTCAGTTGCAATCTCTTCTTCTTTGCAGTTCAGCAGATCCCTGCACACTACCACCTCCTTCGTTGTGTTCAGGATGGTACAAGGAACGACTTCTACTTCTGTGTCCCGTATCTTCTGTATTTTCAGTAACCGCGAACCCTGTTGATCGTTTAGGGTCTAGACAAGTAGTTCACCTGCCGCTTTTCTGATATCATGTACGGCTGATCCAATGCAACCGTTCACAGATTTTGCAATAAGGAAGGGACTGACTTTTGTGAAGTCACCTTCCTTCCATCTCACTACCAGATACCTCAGTACCGCCGGCACAGCGGCTGGCGATGTCAGGAATGTTTCTGTGTCCACTGAGGAGAAATGTCTCCATTTCTTCACCCTCCAAGGAAGGCTTTTCTCTAGACGAGGGTTTTTATGGGACCCCTCAACCCGAGAAATGTTGGGAGAACTTTGAATCTTGTTCCCACAAGTACCGGGGAAGTAACAGACCACCGCGGCTGAGCCCTCGAGTACCACGACTAGGACGCACACGACAGGGTGCGTCCTGGTGCCCTGAGGCCATCGTTTGCGACACACTAACGTAGAGCCATCCACCCATTGGCACGTCGGTTCCACCGACGGTTACGTGTGTTTTCAAGCGGTACACATAACCTTGTCAAACTCACCTACCAGTGCCCTGTTAGCCAGCTAAAGAGTAAAAGCCGCCCCCCCCCCAAGGTCAAGATGTTGTAGGCGGGGCGTGGGGTTGGATTTCTGGGGGGCATTATTATTATTATTATTTATGTAAGATGCTACTTTACATTAAATGAGCGGATTGACATTTTTCGAGCTATGATGGATAGACTGGAGGATTTTATACAAAAAATAGAAGGAGACATGATCGTGGCCGGTGATTTCAATGCTAAGGTTTTGGAATGGGGCATGCGTGAACCAGATCGTAGAGGAGAGCGATTAGTTGCGATGTCATCTGGTAGTGCTTAATATTGGGAGGACGTCGACATTCAGGCGACCTGGATGTACAGAAACTATTTTAGATACCTCTCTAGCACCAGAACATCTAGTATCAATGATACGCAAGTGGGGCGTTATCGAGGATTATACAGCAAGTGATCATAAGTACATAATTTACAACATTTGTCAAGAAAGGCGGATAGGAAGAAATGTAACAGACAGGCCAGTGTGCCTCTTGGTAACGCTGGATGTCAAAAACGAGTTTAATTCAGCGAAGTAGAGAGACACGCTTGACACTTTGCAACATACGTTTCAGATACCCCGTACCTGTTGCGGATGATTAGAATTTATCTAAGTGACAGGACATTACTTTATGATACTACAGCAGGATGCCGGATTAAAGAGGTCACGGCAGAGGCAGTTCAGCGATCAATTTTTGGGCCAGACCTGTGGAACACTTCATATGATGGCATTCTTCGGATAGAATGCCCGAAAATACATTCTTAGTGAGGTACGCTGATGATATAGCAGCGGTTATCATCGAATGTGGAATCATCGAGATGTGGAACTGGCTTAGATTAGATTAAGGCATGTTATGCGACGAGCCAGTTCCTGGATGACAGACCACGGGTTAAAACTGGCAGCTGACAAAACAGAGATCGTGCTAATCACAAAGAGGCATCTCCCCCAATGCAGGTCGGAAGAGAAACTGTGCACACAAAAGCCGCAATTAAGTATCTGGGTATACTGCTGGACACGAAGCTTATGTTTTGGCCACAAATAAAACGGGTGGCTGATAAGGCTGCAACTGTGACCGCGGCGCTGAGTAGAATTATGGCGAACACCAGTGGGCCGCGAAACCTTCGAAGCGTCGGTTACTTATGTCTTTTACGCATTCAATATTACTTTATGGTGAGGAGATATGGGCTGATGAGCTCAGACTCGAAAAATACAGTCGACTCATGTCAGCAGTGCAGTGAAGTGCCGCGCTCAGAGTGGCTTGCTCCTACTGCTCGGTTTCGGAGTCCGCGGTTCTTGTCGTCGCGGGAATAATCCCAATCGATCTGCTGGTATAGGAACGGAAACTCGTTTACAATAGGAAGGCCCAAGTAGATACTGTACAAGCTCATAAAGAGGAGAGAGCCCGTACTAAGCCTATGTCAGCTCAGTGGCAGTGGCTCAGTGGCAGGAAAGATGGACCAGTGACACGAAGGGAAGATGGACCGCTAGGTTCATAAAACAGTTAGCTGAGTTGACTGACCGCAAACATGGCGAGATTAATTATTTCATAACGCAGTTTCTAACTGGCCACGGCCTGTTCCGGGCTTACCTATATAAGATGGGGAAAGTAGACATACCAAACTGCATTTTCTATAAACAGGAATTAGACTATGTGAATCACACGTTTTTCACCTGTGATAGATGGAAAGAGGAGAGACAAACCCTGAAAAATGTAGTGGGACAGATCTTGCCCAAAAATATCATCGGAATAATGCTGGAGAGCAGACACTACTGAGATCAGGTAGCAGCCTACATAGAGAAGGTACTAAGGCAAAAGAAGAAAGACGAAGATGATCTTGCTCGGACCGCTGACAGAATAGCAGAAAACAGGTAACCTGGATCCGCTGAAGGTTAAAACAGATGAACGTCCACAGCACGAATTACAAATGGCACCACCTTGAAGTATTGCGAAAGCTGAGTCCCGAGGTGGCTCCATGCCGTGGACAATAGGATTTGTGGTTTGGTGGGTGCGAGTCCCACACATCGTAGGAGTGCGGACTCTCCTGCGGCGAACATTAGTTTTCCACAGTCTCCCTCGTAAAAAAATATTATTATTATTATTATTATTATTAGTAGTAGTAGTAGTAGTAGTAGTAGTAGTAGTAGTAGTAGTAGTAGTAGTAGTAGTAGTAGTAGTAGTAGTAGTAGTGTTGTTGTTGTTGTTATGGTAGTAGTAGTAGTAGTAGTAGTAGTAGTAGTAGTAGTAGTAGTTGTTGTTGTTGTTATTATTAAGAATGCTTTCAATTCTGCCAGCTGGAGCGACATGCTTAGGGCTCTGGAACACTTTTTCCGGATCCCACAGTATATCCTCCGGATAATAGAATGCTATCTGAGTGACACGGAACTTATTTATGATACAACAGACGAACCTCATAGGAAGAAGATCACCGCCGGGGCTGACCGGGGCTCAATTTTGGGCCCTGACCTTTGGAACGTATTCTAAGTCGGAATTTTACGGATGGAGACGCCGCCAGACATTTTCCTGGTAGGTTACGCAGCGATATCGCGGCAGTTGTAGCACGAAACGCCGAGGATGCACAAAGAAGCCTGAATCAGGTAATGAGGCGAGTGGGCTCCTGGATTGAAGAACACGGCCGGATCTAGCCACTGATAAGACCAAAATATTACTGCTAACCCGGCGACGTGTTCAAACTATCATACCGCTGCAAGTGGGAACTCAGACAGTATTTACAAAGAATGCTGTGAAATACCTAGTGGTGAGACTAGACTCAAAGGGGAGCTGATAAGGCGGCTAACATTACAACCAAGCTCAGCAGACTTATAATTGTTATATTATTATCACTATATTTTAATATTAATTATTAATAGAAAAATAAGACCGTTTTTCAGAATGTCTGTGTACAGTTGAAAGTTTAATATAGCACAGAAACAACACGTTTATCTATTAGACTGAACGAATACAATTGAATACAGAAGAAACAACAAAGAGCTATATCAATAAAACAAAACAAAACAAACATTAAAATTTAGATACTAAAGAGGCCTTTTTGCATAAGGAGAGCTTCTATAAAAGACACTATACCAACGTAGGAGGTCCCACTGCAAGCAATAAGCAATTGTTGATGGCGGTCACAGAATCCATCCTTCTGTACGGTTGCGAAGTCTGGGCTGATGCACTAAAGATGGAGAAGTACGGAAAAACGTAAGGCATAGGTGCAGAGAAGAGGAGCCCTCAGAGTAGTATCCTCTTACCGGACAGTGCCAGAGCCAGCAGTCCTGGTGATAGCGGGAGTCATTCCCATAGACTATAACTTTTCGTTAAGCGCGCGTAATTTTCGAATGTTGAATAAATAATTTATTCAAGACAGTGTTGCATGTAATCGGTAATTACATTGATTTATTGTGATACAAATTATATTTAGATATTTTTATTACTGAATACTTCTACTCATTTTTGTATTATTGATTGATTTACTTGGGCGCCAGAGCAGAGTATCTCAGGATTGTTATGAAATAATAACACTTCGTTCAGATACTAAGATTTATATTGTTATCTTCTTATTACATAATACATCTGAGAATTAATCGTTAATATTATCTTTCAAATCTATACTCATTACTATTCTTTATAATTAATAACAAAAAAAAATTATTAATATCTCTAGCTTACGGATTCTTCAAAATCATAATAATCAAGTATTATTCAAATGAGCAATCAGTAGATTCAAATTTACTCCCTTAACACATTTAAATCTTCAATATTACTCAATACATATATGTATCATAAATTCTTAACTACTATGAAATTCTATAATCTTCAATAGATTCAATTATTCAACTTCGTTACCATTTCTATAATTATTATAACTTGTTTCCTTACTTTACTATACAATAACTCCCCAAACATGTCATATAGCATAAATTGTAATAGTTAGTATCTGAACTCGTGGGTCTTTTGAGAATCAGATGAGTTATTTTTTAGATGCAAATTCTATGTTAATTTATTGAGTTGTGAATCATAAATGATATACTGTTACTTGTTGCTGGATTCCAAGTAAAAGGATGATGAACTGTAATCCTGCGTTGAACATCGCACTACACGTTGCACTAATCACGCTTGATTAAACCTTCTTTATTTACTTCACTCGCTCGCGTTAGTACTAAACGTCGCGCACATATAAATAAGTGTACTTCTTGCTGCAATCTATGCGCACAAGTTAAACATCTTCTGGTCCGTACGTACTATCGCGCACACATATAAAATAAACTTCTTGATGACTGTAATTCTTTCTCAACTATTTAACCGAGTTAATCTATTGATTTGAACTTAGAATTATAGTATTAAAATGCTCACATCGAGTGACGCAGGTTTCCCGTGTTTTGCGTGAAAATTCAACTCAGACTTTGCTTGCTTCACTTGTTTTTTATAGTTTTCCGAGTCCTTCCCTTACTACAGCTCTTGTTGATCATCTACCATTGGCTTGACTTTGAAATATTTGCCGGTAATTTCGAACGTACCCATTCCGGTGCTGTATCTTTTTCGCGCTCACTACCGACGCTATCCGTGATTGGTTGCCAGAGAGCGGGCGATAAACTTACGCGGACGTTCGTTAGACTCCTAAAAAGTGACGCTACTTTCTAAAATAGTCATACTTATTGGCGTGTCATCTATTGTCTCTTGAAGGACACAGTACCGTTAACCTAACGGTACAAGAGCGTTTTTTTTCTGGATTTACTCTACAAAACATTTTATGGTTTTATGACATGTAAGGGTGTTTTTGGGTCTATTGTAACTTATTTTGTCGGCGCCTGACTGTCGCATAGTCGAGCCTCTTTTGATTCAAATTTTCATTTATATTTTACTTACATCTACTGTATGTACATTTCAATGTTTTATATTATTATATATTGTTATAGTTACCATTAATAGTTGATTTATTATTTTATGTGTTTATATACTTATTAAATTAATATACCGGTTCACAGTAACGTTTCATTTGTCCCCCAAAATGATTTCCAGAATTGTTTTATAGAACTTGTGAAATCATTTTGTTGCCCCTACTAAACGTTTACCAAAAGGTTTGTTTACATTTTGTGCAACCTACTTTAGTACAATGCGGTCAAAACTAGTTTCTTTAGTTGTCACTTTCACTTTCTCCCCCTAGACCCGCTACACTATACAACTTGCACCCTCTACTCTAAATTAACATAATACAAACGTCACTTGTCAACAATATAGACATACTATTTAAACAATTACGGTTCCTTTAAAATTTACATTACTTTATATTCTTATCACATTATATTAGATTACACCTTTTGTTTTCTTGTCCATTTAGTTATACACACCAAATTTTCTTTGTATGTTCTTTAAATACACAATATTCACGTTATGTTAATGACATACAAACTTTAACAAACTTTATCCATATTAAGTTATTTATGTATATATTCTTTCGTGTTAAAGTAGTTATATACATATTTTTTTGTTAAGTCAAGTTCATTACATACATAATTCATGTTAAGTTAAATTAATTACATACATATTTCATGTCAAGGAATTTTACTATATTTGTATCTTTTAAATTCCCCATTATCGTAGTGAATAATTCATGGTAGTATGGCTTCATCTGTCTGACGTTGAAGATTCCACGCACAGATTCAAGGTTGTTGACCTCGGCCACCACGTATGTTGCACTGCCTTCTAATTCTTTGACTTGGTAAGGGCCTTCAAAGAGTTCACTAAACTTGGCCGTAATCTTATTTGCTAGGTCAGAGATCGGATTAGTCCGAATTAATACTAAATCTCCGAAGTTAAATTTCATCTGATGTCCTTCGGCATTATGTTTCTGTGCTCTTTTCTCCCCTTTCCTTTTTATCTTTTGGTATATGTCTCTAGGATTCATCTTTCTTTCTTCTTTCATTAATTCTCTGTCTATGTATTTTCCCCACACTCTTCTTGGTCTCTGATCCCACTGAGCTTGGTGTGGCGTCATTTCAATTGTATCGTGGTACGTTTCATTTACGGTCTTCTCCACCAATTTAATGTATTTTGTCCACTTTGTGTGGTGTCCGCCCACTAATACACGAAACACATTTCCCAGCTGTTGGTTTACCCTTTCTGCCAAATTTGTGCATGGGTTCCGGATGGCGGTAAACTTCGGTTTGATTTCCAGGTTAGCTAAGTTCTTCACCCATGACCTACTAGTGAATTGGGCTCCATTGTCCGGCAATATGGCTTCTGGTTTACCCAATTCTCGTATATATGTTTTCAATTTATTAACTGTTGTGGCAGTGGTTGCCCTCTTCATCGGATATAATTTCATATATTTTGTAAAATTATCTACAATTATCAATAGATATCGTACTCCGCCCGTTGATGTTGGTAGCGGTCCGTAAAATTCCATACTGATCAACTCGCCTTTGGATTTTGGTAGTATTGGTCTGGTCTCACCAACACCCTTTCTATGGTGATCCTTACACTTTTGGCAGACTTCACAGGTTCGAACCAATCGCTTTGTGAATTTATACAAGTGGTCCCCCGTGAAATCCTCTTTGATTAATTCATAAGTTCTCTTTATGCCAATATGGCCGTATACTGTATGTATCTCTTGAATTAACTCTTCACCCAATTCCTTGGTTAATACTAGTCTCCATCTTCGCCTCTCCTGTCGGTATAGTTTCTGGTTGTGCCATCTATAGATTCTATGCAATTTGCTGTGTGGATCATTTTGTATTTGAATTAAGATTTTGTTCAGCTTCTCATCATCTTTCTGTAATTGCGAAATATTCTGTAGCTGTTTTCGCAACGTCGGGTTGATCTTAATCTCCATTGCGCTAATTTCTAATTCTCCTCCTGATACATTGGCATTTCCACCGGTGAGTCTTCAGGGTATCTGCTGAGTATGTCAGCCACTATGTTGTCCTTGCCCTTACAGTGTATCACGTCAAAATCGTACTCGTGCATGGCCAAGATCCATCGTGTAATGCGTGAATTGGTTAGCTGGCATTTTTGCATAAAAGTTAGTGCCTTATTATCTGTTATTATCGTCAATGGACGTCCCAACACATACGTCCTAAATTTTTTTAAACAGTGGACCACGCTTAACAGTTCTAATTCAGTAGTAAAGTAATTTAATTCCGCTCCTCTGAAGACACGACTAGTGAAAGCAATCACCCCGATTTGGTTGTCCTCGTCGATCTGGTATAATTGCCCCCCTAACGCATACTTGCATGCATCCGTTTGTAAGTAAAACCTTTTGTTGGGGTTGGGATGCCTGAGCATGACGATGTCCACAAACAGCTGTTTCACCCTATCAAACTGTTGGTCCAATTCCCCTGTCCATTTAAATTTCGATCCCTTTTTCAACAACTGTAGCATTGGTTGAGTCGCTTCGGCGTATCGGCTGGCAAACTTGTTACAGAAATTAGTCAGACCTAAAAATCCCTTCAGCTGTTTTGGATTCTTCGGTCGAGGAAACTTCATTATTCCTGCAACCTTGTCTTGTGATGCACTAATACCCTTTGTTGAAGGTTCGTAGTCTAAGTAGTCAATCTTTTGCCGGAAAAACTGTGATTTTTTTTATGTTCACAGTGATGTTAGCCTGTCTCAGATTCTCCAATAGCAAACTTAGATGTCTTATATGTTCCTCTTCGCTCCTGGATACGCATAGGCAGTCGTCGACGTATATTATTGTGAACCGTTTTACTTCTTCCGTTAATACCTGGTCCAATCCTCTGGTCAGGCTCGCCAGGCTGGTCTTGGGCCAAATGGGGTTACGGTGTATCGGTAACATCGCCCTTTATATAGAAACCCTGTGAAATTTCAACACTCCTCAGCTAGTGGCATTTGCCAAAAGCTGCTTGCTAAATCAATGCTACTCATCACACTTATGTCCCCGCAGCTCACCAACACTTCATTAATCGGCACCGCCCCCTCATAGTCTGGGACGGTAACTGAATTAATCCGCCGCGCGTCGAGACATAGCCGTATCGATTGATCCTTCTTAATAACCGTTACCAAAGGGTTTATATATGGGCTGGCCGCGCGTTCGATTACCCCGCACGCCTCCATTTTCTTCACCTCCTTATCAACGGCTTCTTGATACTTCAAAGGAATAGGCCATCCTCTTATACAGTACAGTGTTTTATCTGTTACGATGAACCTATGTTCATATCCGATTGCCCTGCCTGGTTCCTCTCTAAATATCTGACGGTTTCGTAATAGCACCTCTTCTAACTTCTTTTTAGTTTTTTATTACTAATTTCAGTAACTTTCTCCAGTTTCTCCCGGATTATGGCTGTAGTAGGCTCCGCTTCTTGGTGTATTTCCATCGCTAGCATCTCCCAACTCTTGGGTATATCACCTGCGGTAATTTGATTATTAAATGTAATTCGATTATTTTGTAAATTTATAATGCCACCCCCCTTTTTGTAGTATTTCGATTCCCATGATACAGTCACGTATTAATTCAGGCACGATGATAAACACTATCCACTACGAATTCCCCAAAATTTACTTCTAATAACACTTGTTGTGTAATTTGCTTCGACTTCTTACTCACGGCTCCCTTTACGACTGTATTCGTTAGTCTTAATACATCCAGTTTTCCCATTCGGTGTTTATTTTTATTGAACCACTCGGCAGAAATCGCATTGATCTGGCTGCCTGTGTCAATTAACGCTATTACGGGTATGTTATTCAAACTGATTTCTAATTCTGGACATTTAAATTTTTGTGTCCGTTCCATTTCTTTATCTATTTCTAATACATCATCACGTATATTCAGAAATGTGGTGCTGATCTCCTTACAACTAATTGCTACATCTATCTTATTTCTACGGTAATAGTTATTTAGTTTTCTGAATTTGTACTTTGCACATTTGGGGTCGATGACTGTCCTTGAGTTCCGCTTGTACTTGCGAGAACGTTGACCTGAATTTGCTGTCCCCTATTCACTTCTCTTCTACCATGCTCAAATTTGTTTTGCCCGTAGTTACGACCGGTATCATTAGGGTATTCTGCCGGTCTGTCAACTCTCCGATTATTCCACGGGCGGTTGGGGCGTTCTTTATGTTCCGTCTTTACCTGATTTTGTTCAACTAGGTTATAAGCGCGTTCGTTTTTTGCCTTTCGCATAGCTGAAAACTCCGACAACAATACTTGGAATTCGGCGATGTTCTTTACCCCTCTCGTCACTGTAGCTCCTGCTATGTCGTGGTGATAATGGCGTGCAAGCTTTCTAATTAAATGTTGGTCCGATATGGGTGGTATCAATTGACGATTCTGTAGGATGCACCTTTCCATATATTGTACCATGCTGAGACCACTCTCGTACCTATATTTTCCGAAATCTAGGCGGTCCCGTACCTCCTCTTGAATCATCTAATTCCAATACTTTGCTATGAAAGCTTCTTGGAATTCCTGGAACGTATCTACTTCATGTCGTGTCAACTTCCACCAGATCGCCGCCTCTCCCTCTAGATGCCTCGCGATCCAGTTGATGCCGTCATTCATATAGTATTTTTTTCTGATCTCCTCCATTTCTTTGATAAATTACATCGGGTATTCACCTTCCCCGTTGAACGACACGCTTTTTAAGTGTTCCACTGTGATTCCTCGTTGTATTGGTGTTGCGCCTATTTGTGCTAACCGCATCTTCATATCTTCTTTCACCATTGTTAACTGCCCATCTAACTCATTTAACTCGCGGCTAACTTCCGCTCGGTGTAGATTCAGTTGTTCTTCGTGTTTTTTGTTGTTGATAACTAGCTTCTTATTTATTATTTTTATCTCTTGTGCGACGGCCTCCTGGGTTTGGTTGATCGCTTGTTCACCTCTTTCTAGGTGTTCCCGCACCTGCGTTTGGAGTGTCTCTATTTCTTCATGTACCACCTCTTTCGCTTCTAACTTTAACTTCGTTGATATTTCTCGGTTTTCTCGCTTAATCTCTTCGATATGTTGAGCTACCCGTTCTCTGTGTTCGTTTACTTGTCGTGTTACGTATTGTTCCACTTCCTTCCTTATCTGGATGTTGTTTTCTTGTATACTCTCCTTAACCTCATAAATTCTTTTTTCCAGCTTCCTGGTGCTTTCTGTCAGTTGTTTTGTTTGTTTATTGTTTTCTTCAGGTTTTTGTATTACTTGTGATATGTGTTCCGCTATTTGTTGTTTTGTGCTCTCCTCCAGTCGCGTTATTTGTTGTGTTAATTGTTCCGTTATTTGTTGTGCTACTTTTGTATTTTCCGTTATCAATTGTTTATTATTCTCTGCTAATAGTTGTAGTATTGTGGCCATGTCTATATTTACGTTTGTGTGTTGTATCGTACTTGTTGTGTTTTCTTCAGTTCGTCCCCTTGCCTCTAAAGGAGCCAATACGACTTCGTTCTCCGTTACTTCTTTAAATCTTTCTGTTTCTCCCATCTGATTATTAATGTCAAATTCTACTTCATCACTACCATTTATATCGCCGTTACTTGCCATTGTAATTTCACTACTTTTAATTTTATTAAAATTCCTTAACTTTCTAGTCTTACTTCGAGTTAACATTACTTTTAAAATTTATATCTTATTATCTAACTCATCTCATTTTGCCGAGCTTATTTAAATTTCTACTTTAAGCTCCGCGTCGTTGAGCGTCAAATATAACTTTTCGTTAAGCGCGCGTAATTTTCGAATGTTGAATAAATAATTTATTCAAGACAGTATTGCATGTAATCGGTAATTACATTGATTTATTGTGATACAAATTATATTTAGATATTTTTATTACTGAATACTTCTACTCATTTTTGTATTATTGATTGATTTACTTGGGCGCCAGAGCAGAGTATCTCAGGATTGTTATGAAATAATAACACTTCGTTCAGATACTAAGATTTATATTGTTATCTTCTTATTACATAATACATCTGAGAATTAATCGTTAATATTATCTTTCAAATCTATACTCATTACTATTCTTTATAATTAATAACAAAAAAAAATTATTAATATCTCTAGCTTACGGATTCTTCAAAATCATAATAATCAAGTATTATTCAAATGAGCAATCAGTAGATTCAAATTTACTCCCTTAACACATTTAAGTCTTCAATATTACTCAATACATATATGTATCATAAATTCTTAACTACTATGAAATTCTATAATCTTCAATAGATTCAATTATTCAACTTCGTTACCATTTCTATAATTATTATAACTTGTTTCCTTACTTTACTATACAATAACTCCCCAAACATGTCATATAGCATAAATTGTAATAGTTAGTATCTAAACTCGTGGGTCTTTTGAGAATGAGATGAGTTATTTTTTAGATACAAATTCTATGTTAATTTATTGAGTTGTGAATCATAAATGATATACTGTTACTTGTTGCTGCATTCCAAGTAAAAGGATGATGAACTGTAATCCTGCGTTGAACATCGCACTACACGTTGCACTAATCACGCTTGATTAAACCTTCTTTATTTACTTCACTCGCTCGCGTTAGTACTAAACATCGCGCACATATAAATAAGTGTACTTCTTGCTGCAATCTATGCGCACAAGTTAAACATCTTCTGGTCCGTACGTACTATCGCGCACACATATAAAATAAACTTCTTGATGACTGTAATTCTTTCTCAGCTATTTAACCGAGTTAATCTATTGATTTGAACTTAGAATTATAGTATTAAAATGCTCACATCGAGTGACGCAGGTTTCCCGTGTTTTGCGTGAAAATTCAACTTAGACTTTGCTTGCTTCACTTGTTTTTTATAGTTTTCCGAGTCCTTCCCTTACTACAGCTCTTGTTGATCATCTACCATTGGCTTGACTTTGAAATATTTGCCGGTAATTTCGAACGTACCCATTCCGGTGCTGTATCTTTTTCGCGCTCACTACCGACGCTATCCGTGATTGGTTGCCAGAGAGCGGGCGATAAACTTACGCGGACGTTCGTTAGACTCCTAAAAAGTGACGCTACTTTCTAAAATAGTCATACTTATTGGCGTGTCATCTATTGTCTCTTAAAGGACACAGTACCGTTAACCTAACGGTACATGGGCGTTTTTTTCTGGATTTACTCTACAAAACATTTTATGGTTTTATGACATGTAAGGGTGTTTTTGGGTCTATTGTAACTTATTTTGTCGGCGCCTGACTGTCGCATAGTAGAGCCTCTTTTGATTCAAATTTTCATTTATATTTTACTTACATCTACTGTATGTACATTTCAATGCTTTATATTATTATATATTGTTATGGTTACCATTAATAGTTGATTTATTATTTTATGTGTTTATATACATATTAAATTAATATACCGGTTCACAGTAACGTTTCAAGACCTGTTACCTCTAGAGCGGAAGCATTTATTCGAAAGAAGAGAGGGAATTGGAAGGGATGCCGCAAAGCATGAAGCCAGGGAACTCACTCACTGGCACTGACAAGATCGTTGGGATAGAGAGGATAGAGGAAGATGGACCACAAGGCGCACACCTAACTTGAAGGAATGACACGACGGCCAACACGGTGAGGCCAACTACCATCTGACCCAGTTGCTCAGTGGCCACGGTAATTTTAATGCCTACCTCCATAGAATGGGAGAGGTGCAAAGTCCACCATGCCAATACGGAGACTCTCCCCATGAAGATGCCTCTCACACGTTTTTCAAGTGCTGCATATTCGCAAGACAGAGGATGGTGCTGGAAATGGAGCTCGGGGAGTTCACGTCCGAGAGCGTAGTTGCGCTTATGCTTCTTGGTAAGGTGAAATGGGACCGCATCAATGCATTTATTCAGTGGGTCCTACTAGAAAAAAAGTTAGGGCCAACTTGCACCTAACGGGCAGTAGAAGATGAGGAACAACTAGAAGGAGTCCAATAAGGGCGCAATAGGCTCCATCCTGAAGTAATACGCTAAGTAGTTCCAGGATGGATATGAATGCTTGGGTGGGGTTTTTAGTGGGTGAGAGTCCCACACACCAGAGGAAAGGACGGCTTCCTCAAACGGTGCATAAAGCATTTCCCCCTATATAAAAAAATTATTATTATTATTCAACCTTTTTCAAGTCCCGCAGATTTACAAGAGAGAGGATGGCACTGGAGATGGAGAGGTAGAATGGGCCCGCACTTGTGCATTTATTCAGTGGATCCTACTACAAAAGAAAAGACTAGCTCAACTTGCACTCAACGGGCAGTAGAAGATAAGGGACAAATAGAAAGATCCCAATAAGGGCGCAACAGGCTCCATCTTGAAGTAATACGCTACGTGGTTCCAGGATGGATATGAATGCTTAAATTAGAGGTCGGTTTTTAGTGGATGAGAGCACCACACATCAGGAGAAACACAGTTTCCTCAGATGGTACTTAAAGCATTTTCCCCCTCTTAAAAAAATATTATTATCAGCTTGAGACTAATGCGTAAAATCCTCCTTGTATACTGTAGCAAACATAACTGCATGTACAGTAATCGTCAGTCTTCGATCTGTGTGTACTTTATTGTGAAATAAACTTAAACAAAACGTGCAACCTCAGGAAGCAACCCGACGATCATTATTCACAAGTTGCTACCCCGGATTATAGAGTAGGTAATCAAGGTGGCATTACATGTTTTTGTCATCTTAATTAACACTAAGGAGGCTTTATTAATTAACCCTGTATAACAATGAGTACGTATCACCCTCACAAGAGTAGCTCTCACTAAAACTTTAAAACGTATATCATCGTGTCTATAGAAATTTCAACATAATAAGAAGTGAAGCAAGTGTTTTCAAGGAAGGTTTATTCCTGATTTTGTTTTAAAATAGGTTACAGCACACGGTTACATATTATAGGCCTACCTACATATAGATTAAATATTATTATTATTATTATATTGTGTATTGTTGTCGTTGTTGTTGTTGTTGTTGTTGTTGTTGTTGTTTTGTTGTCGTCGTCGTCGTTGTCGTCGTTGTTGTGTATTATTATTATTATTATTATTATTATTATTATTACTTAATGTCTAATTTATTCATAATTGTAACGTTCATCCCGAAGCAAAAAAATTACACCGCGAGATGAATTTCAACAACATTATAAGCAATGTTACATATAGATGTCTTGCTTAAATGCTTAAATGTCTTGTTATTTCATATATAACCATAAATTTATAATTCTTTTGGTTAGAAACCGATCACGTAACAGATGTTTTAACTTCAAGTTCTAAGAAGTAATCATGGGTGTACGTTAATGTCACAGGGCCATCTGTACAAAGTAATAGAGTTCTATATTCCTAATAATACTAGTACTAAAATATATCATAACTGCAATTTATATCTGTTGTGATTCTGAACTTTTTTAAAAGGAGTATCGACAGCAGAACAGTAAATATCATACGATCAGTGGAATTAACTTGGTATTCACGAACTGCATCCTGAATACACGCGCATTCAAGCCTGCAGGCCTTGCTTTTTCACACGACTCACCGCTTTGAATGAGACAATAAATTTTTCACGTGGAATTTCCTTATCTAAAAAATTCGACAGTATATTATCCTAGACACGTGGCCATGTAAAACTATTTCTACTGACCGAGAGATAAAACCGGTAGAGGTCGTATGACGTAATTCCTGCGGTCAAAAATATTTCATTGCTTGTTGTCTCCTGTTATGTAACGACATTCTGTTGCGTCTTCACTTTCCCCGATTAATTAATAATCGAAAGTTATTGATTAAATAAAACGAAAGTTTTACACATCCGTTAGAGTACAACACCATGGATTTAAAAGTAAGTATCCTCCCTCAATGTCTGTCTACAACAGGACCCTCATAGGCTCTGTTAATTAATTTACGAAATAACAAGCAAAAACATTCTTCAAACAAAACAACAAAAAATTATGAAGTAAGTTATAATTTTAATTTTACATTCCTTTAGTAAATTATACATGAATGCTCTCTCTCTCCCTCTCTCTGTCTCTCTCACACTCGAAAATTGAACACATACATGAGTACATTTTTATCTGGTTTTAACAGTTTCAAAATAAACAGAAATCACCATACACAGCCTACTTATGCTGTATTCGCCTCATAGTCGCTTTTCACAACAACAACAAACGTACAGTCTGCAATTATCTAAAATATATCATAACTGCAATTTATATCTGTTGTGATTCTGTACTTTTTTAAAAGGAATACCGAACTTTTTTTTTAAAGTTCATACCATCAGTGGAATTAACTTGTTTTTCACGTATATACCGGAGTCTTTCATATATGCACAGACATATATGCACAGTTTTTCTATAACTATGCCGGAGTCTCCGTGATCCGTCAGAATTCGTCTAATACGCAGGAGTCTCTGACTTGTTCCAGCATATTTAAAATATGATAAATAGTTTGTTTCTTCTTAATCTGCATTATTGTCTCGTTCATATGCCACGTTCTTGCAGCAGCAGCAGGAGTAGTCAGGGGTCCCCACAGCATGATGCAATGGTGCAAGTCGCACCACTCGAATTTTGTAATTGAGGAGGGGGGAATTTCCGCGGTACTCAAACTTTTACTATTAAATTACCCCCTTACAAGCGTCGTAAATCAAACAAATCAGTGCAGAAAAGAATGCAATTACAAAACCAAGTTAGATTATCTTGATAAGGCCTAGCGTACTACTAATTATGTTAGGCCAGGTTTGACCAGGCTTTTACATTTCTCTTATTTTATTTTATGATTAGGCATACTATAAAACCTTTTGGTACTGATAAAAAGAATAACATTAGTTTTTTTATTCCAATAATTGCTTAAATGCCTTTAGTTTTTCTAAAATTACATAGGGGGGGTTATTAGGGGGGGTTATTCCATATCCCCCTTCCCATAAAATCAAATGGGGGGTTTCGGAATAGTTGGGAGGAATTACATCATGCCCTTTGGGGGGGGCCTCTGGGAGTAGTAGTAGTAGCAGCAGCAGTGTAGCGGTCACAGAAAAGGAAAAGGAGGAGGTGAATTAGTAGTGTATACGACATAGTACATACTACTACATATCATATGTATACTTCAAGTATTGATGCTTTTGCGAATAAAAGCTCTCAAACTGTCTCTGTCTGTCTGTCTGTCTGTCTGTCTGTCTGTCTGTCTCTCTCTCTCTCTCTCTCTCTCTCTCTCTCTCTCTCTTTTTATCTATCTCTCTCTATATATCTATCTATCTACCCTTTTTCCGGGATGGGTGAAAACCGTCTTTTGGCAGTCGGAAGGCACGTGCCTCCCGATATGTGATTTTCAATTTGCCCATTAAAATCCTACCAATATAGTGAAACGTTCCTCGATTTATTGCTTCACGTAAGTGAAATTCTTGTAGTTTACTTTACTGAAATGTCTTAATAAAGGATACTACATGACCTTAATTCTTCTTTGTTTTTGCGTTGATGATGGTGGTCGTAAGGAAGCCTTCGATGGCTTTCCACTTTTCTCCGAGTGGTCTCTCTTTTTCAATCATATTTACTGGCGTTACTTTCACTCACAGCACCATGTCCATTTAATATCTGAATTGGATAGAAACTCGCCCATCCATGCGCAAGTCTATCCATTCATGCAACCTTTGGATTAGGTTAAATGAATCCACTTGTCATTTTGACTTGATCCCAACGCTATTGTCACTTTAAAGAAGTTTCTCTTTATCTTACTGAAACGTTTATTAAGTCGTTCAGTATGTCTTCTTATTTAAAATATGTCTTCTTTTTTCTTTTAGCCACTGGTACATCTTCTACCCATCAAAGACGAAAAAGGTGATCTGTGGGATACTTGCAAATATTATCACCACCCTTTAGAATACTCGGCAATAAGCTGCGCATTACGTTTCTGTACTAAGCGCAGAACCTGCCTCGTTATCTGGTTTCTTATTCCTTTCCTCTACAACGGAAACATCCTTCAGTGCGCCTTCTTGAGAAACATTATCTGTACCTTCTTAAACATTGCTATCAATTTCAAAGGCTGCTAACAGATTTCAACGGTATTTTGTTACTTTAACTGGACGAGGACAACAGTTAATATTACGGTCCAGCTCCGTTTCGAGATAGATAAGCATTTTCTTCTACTCGACTAACTGTTCCTATCTCATTATCTGTTTAAAGCATTTTCTTCTACTCGACTAACTGTTCCTATCTCATTATCTGTTTAACTCTTTTAAGGCTATCATTAACTGTAGCTTCTATTTCTTCCTTCTTTTATCATGGTTCACGATAATTACACATGGCTTCAAGTGTTAGAATCGTCTGATAGTACTGTTTTCAGAAGATCCGCAAGCTTCGAAAGTTGTTGTTTCAATTCTTACATTTTCTTCTTCAGATATTACTTTACTGTTGTTGACCCATGTATTCATAATTCGCGTAAGATATTCGGTACAGCTGCCTTGCGTTAAACATTAACTTTGGCTGACAAAGCAAATCTTATCAGTCACAATTAATTTTTTAGCTTTATCCATGTAGCTACGTTGTTAAGGCCTGAGGACATCAAATGACTCCGTCACGATGAGTTAGCTTCATTGAATGTGATAAGCTGCAGTTTATGAAAACTAATTATGGTATTAACAGTCCTGCCGTTCTAAGAACAAATTTTACATGAAAGCGCTTCGACCTTCTAAACCTTTTGACTACCTCTGTTCCACTTGTTAAGTTGAATGCGGTGCAGAGATCTGTAACCACTAAGGAACTAAGACCTATTAAAGGACTATAGCTACTAAGGTCTTACGAAATTCCGTTTCTTCCTTCAATTCGAGACTTTGCTGTTTCTGCGATCTCTACTGCCTCTACAAATGTACCAACATTAGAGTGCTCACAGAAAGTCGTGTTGTCTTTCGAATAGATCACTGGTATTTCCTATATTTATATTAACGTATGTTATGTAACTCATTGTACCAAATAAGTATATTGATATATACGACGGAGCGAAACCAAGATGTTTAGCTCTCTTTCTCACGAGAATCGCTTTGTCTCTTCCAATCCTCAAAGTACTACTTTTTTCTTTGATATTCGTTAGGTATAATCAGTAACATCTTCCTTTACGACTACTTTTACCAGTTCTTATATACGATGATTTTTCGTCAATTCAGACCTATCTTCACCACATCATCAAGTGTAAATAGGTCCCCCTATTTATGTAAATAAGTCTTCACTTACTTTACACTCCCAAGTGCATAACGTTTGCACGTGGGATGTGCCGAAAAGAGCGTGCTATCTTCCTGGCTTAATCAAAGACGTCTTGAATGGCAAACACCACAGATATTCTGTGTCTTTGACAGGACTCTTCCACTGTCGGATCAGTACTCTGTTATAGCTAATTTAAACTGCTTTCTGTAGGTTTTGAGATTTTCCTTCAGAACATTCTTTTTTTTTATATTCACTTTGTCTTGCCGCTACGTAATTGTTCGAAATTCAACTAACTTCTCAGTCCTCCAGTCCCTGCGTGTAAATTCTTTGTCTCAAGCACAGCACGGCACATTACTTTCAAGGAATTTTTTCACCACTGAGATTGGCTTCGTCTTTATTCAGAGTAACTTCTAGATTAGCTTAAATTTATCTAGACAACTTTTTTGTTTGTCCACGTTCTTTTTCCTCCTGCTCGATGCTTAGCTTTCTTGCTCTTACATTCTTAAAGATGAGGTTCGGTGCCGCCTGAGACAGCTACATCTATATACTGATGGTCACTTCGTGTCAGAAATCTTCTACTTCTTCACTACCTTGACCATTTTAAGAGAATCTCTTGTCCTTCGTTCCGTATTATCACATCATTTTAAGGCTTTATTTAGCCTTCTTCTTTTAGTTCTCGTATTCTTGAGTTTTGTAATTAAAATTACCAGTATCAAGAATGTCGTTTGTTGTACTATCTACACATCTCTCTAAACGAATGTACTGTATGTGTATGTGAGTGAATATATATATGTGTGTGTGTGCGCGCGCGCGTGTGTGTGTGAGAGAGAGAGAGAGACGATACAATAAGTACTACACATATACTGCACATATTTTACACTTAAGGAGGTTAATGTTATTAACTTTTTAATAAGGTAAAGAATGAGTCTTGAACTTACGTTTAGACACTTCATTTTTTACCCTAAGTCGACTTATACTAATCAATTTAATATCAGTAAATGTTAATATCAGTGAAATACATAATATTTATATTTAATATGATTATATAGATCAAAACGGGTTTCAGTGTGAAATTAGAATCAATGAAATCAGGCGTACTTTTGTTGTATTTTATTATGGCACTTATTCTTTTAGGATGTAATTTTCCTGCCTTTGATCCTACATTACTACAGCACGAACATTCTACTTTAGACCGCACAGTAGAGTTTAATCTGTTGTTGTCTCAGAATAACGAGGTATTCTAAAGTTGCCAGAAACTGTAATTGCAAAGGCTGTTGCTTTACACCTAGGTAGAAAATGAAACAAAGAAAAAGAGAGAGACAGAGAGAAAGGAGTGAGTGACAAAAACTCTGTGTGCTTGTTATAACACTTGTTCTTTCAAGGCTGTAATTACTGCGGGAAAACAAAACAACCCCTTTTTTTCTTTGACGATATACGAGAACAGGACACACATATTTTACTGCCTTCAACACACACATACAGTGAGCACCCTCTCTAGTCAGTCGTCAGGGCACACTTACAAAGGTCGACTGGTTGCTAAAATATTTTCACATAAAACACTCCACGAGAAAAAATATAACGTTACAATTTTTGTCTTAAATTTCACAATTTTTTAAAGATCATTATTTCTGTTACATTACTTTTCCTGATAGTAGGCTATGTTTCAATGTAAGGGAACGCATGTCGCGATTTATTTATTTTCACACATATATTCACATATTTACCGTAGGGACACATTGTACAATTAGCTATGAGAACCTGCTTGTGTAGGCCTACGTATGTCCTATACAAAACAATTCTGCAGCTATCATCATTTGTAAATAAGGCATACTTGAAAGAAAGATATTCGTATGCACCTGGAAGCATTACGCTACTTTGTTGGTGTAAGATCCATTCAAACTGGTACAGTTGCTACTATCCATGTCTTTACATATACATGTAGCCATCGTAGACACAGTATACGCATAATTTCTCATTGTCATGTTGCTTTGCTCTTAATTGGCTACCTGCATAGTGTCTTTTCTAGAAACTCTCCTTATGCAAAAAGGCCTCTTTTGTATCTAAATTTTAAAGTTTGTTCCTGTTGTTCTGTTTTATTGATATAGCTCTTTGTTTATCTTGTATTCGTTCAGTCTAATAGATAAATGTCTTGTTTCTGTGCTATATTTAACGTTCAACTGTACACAGAAATTCTGAAAAACGGTCTTATTTTCTATTAATAATTAATAGTAAAATATAATGATAATAATATAACAAATGTAAAAATTAATTATACTTAAAATATTAATTAATGACAGAATAAAGGAATACAGTCTAGTGGAAGTCTAATGTAGAATGCATGGTAGACACGCGTATTGAAAACAAACGCTGAAATATAGATCAGCTAGCAGGAAGGATTGTGGGAGGACCTCCAAACAATGGTCAGACACTCTGTGGCTCGGGACGGGGTATAGCATGGAATGAAGAAGAAGGAGAACCAATAGTATTCAGCAATTTTCAAAAGCAAACAATACTTTAGATCCTTCATATTAATTTTTCTCCTTGAAAATAATTATTTAGGTAATACCATAAAGCATTAATGTGTACAAGTTAGTTGAGACTCTTCAATGATCTTGCAAATAGCATTTTTGGATTTTATCAATACATTATGCAAGACAGATAAAATAATAAATATGTTATATTTTTTAACCATTTTGTTTTAATTTTAGAGGAATTACATTTCGAAATTATGGTCTTTTACAAGGGAGCAATTTGTTGACTATGCGAAGTACTATCAAAATGATTACGTACTACTCATAATACAGTTGCTACAATATTTATGAGCCCATAACAGGCAGTAAAACAACCTTACACATCAAGTTACTACTGATCTTTCATTAATGGCCCCGATGCGTTGCAAATGTTCGTGATTGACTTCCCCCTACTTGTATTGCTCTGTTATTCTTTCTACTTCGTGCAATAAGCTTAGTTGATTGCTCTGTTTTCAACTAAATTCTGATCTGACTATCGTTACTTTGACAAATTTTAATGCTACTAACTTACATACTCCCTGGAAAGCAATAAATATCCATACCTTCTGAGTTATCTAACTTGAATTTAATTAATTTGTGGGATATTTCAAATACATTCATCAAGGCGAATTTTGTAGTTTCTAAGTCAATTGCAGCTTGTTATCATTAATATTGAACTTACTTCTGATGCCAGGAATCATAATTAACCTTGTTCGAGAATCTGTACTCCGCTACCGTTGAACGCAGTATGGATAATTATAGGGATAAGTATAGCGTAAAATTTAATTTTTTGTCTTTCTGTGCCTTAAGTCCTAAAACGGTGCCCCCTCACACACACACACACACACACACACACACACACACACACACACACAATCCTACAACACAAGTCATAACCCACAAACTTAAATTCTCACATTTTACCGGGAGTCCTGCCTGTAAAGTCTTAACAGGTTTACTGTACACACAATAATACAGATTTCGCTTATCACTGGGATTAGGAAATTACGTCAGCAGAGTTTACAAAATTATATTTCGCAGTAAAAAATATACTTCATATATAGCCTACTCCTGAATTTGTTTCTCATAATCCTATTTTATTAATTTTGTTTGATAATCACATAAGTTATAACATTATTATAAAACAAATTTGTATGGGCTATAATATTTATCACTTCTTATTTCTATTCCAATTTCTTATTTCGTATTTCAATAATTACAAGCATACGTTTAAGTTTTTTTATTAAAAAGTTAAAATCTTAATTACGACCTACGATAATAATAATTTTTTATTTTTTATTATTGTTTCATATGCCCATTCACTTAATATTTTGTAGAATTCAAATGCTAAATTCATACGAGACTTTATGGTGAGTGTGAACTTGAATGAGTTTATTAAGTTTATATAAATTCCATAGTAGAATGCCGATGCAAATTAGTGACTATAGAATGTTTCCAAGAAAAGGGTTGGTTAAGAAGATTAAATCAATATTATTGTGTCCGACGTGACAAAGCTTTTTCAAACAAGACGTTGGAAAAAGTCAGCGTGTTAGCCGGTACGCAACACAGCATAGCCTACTTTCTACGTATTATGAAAGCTAATCATGACATTCGGTGTTCACAGTTACAATTTTCTTTATTAGTTCACAGAACTGCATCAATGAAATGGCACTCGCTAAAACTGTCGGGCAAACACTAGTGCTGCTTTATAAGTGAAACAGACACGGTTTACGTTCTGCCAACCATGTCAAGGCCTATTCAAAAATCACATGACAAGGTCCGAAGTAGAAGCCAGCTATTGTATGTTGTTACGTTACTTACTATTACGAACTTTTAATTTAAAGCTTATAAATTTACAGACCTAAAAACGAGTGAAGGAATGTCGAAGAATAACAGAAGCTGAGTGGCATCACACGTAAACTTAACACCTTTAACGCACATTAATGGAACTTTTACTTTCACTTGTAAACTTCCATAACTTGTGTCATGAGTACCAACGCCTTCCCAGTTAACAAATGATTTTGTTTTAACTATATATGACAGTAAATTGTTTCACACTGTAAAATCTCTCTATCGCCTGTTGACACTATTAGATAACGGTAATCGGTAACATACACTAAATAACAAAACTAATGGCAAACGTGGACACAAAGATAAACACAGTAATGCTGCTGTATGGTAGTCGGCAGCTGGATGCCGCACAAAGAAGTTAATTTTATAAAATAAAAAATAAATAATAACACTTTTTCGGTTCCCAACCACGTATCATTTTATATTATTATTAACAACACACGTTTCGACCTGTTTGTTGTGGTGTGACATTCTCAGTGGTAAAACCGAAACTCCTATCACAAACAACACAAACGGATATCAATCAATATTTCAAAAAAATAACGTATAAAAAACTGGAAAGTTCAAACATCACTATAGTGAGTTATTAAAAAGTACAGACAATAGCGGTCTGTCAGTACCAGTCCGTGCAGAAAGATATAACGGGAGGTCGAGAGACAAGTTCTTGAAAGCGCTGTGAGGCGTGATCGGTGCGGAAATAAATTGGTTTTATTGTTAGATGTACCATTAGCTACATTCTCATCTGCTTCATAGATGATAATATTGTTTAATTTTTACTAGTTCAAAAATTAAAATATTTTAGTAATATTACAATATTTAAGTGGTCTACATTTCTTTAGGTACGAAAATCGTTAAAAGTATTTTAAAATTAACAACAAACTTTTATAACGTTTCTCTAAAATATGAGAAGGCTTATGTTTCAACCGCTATGGAATGTTGGAATACGTGCAAGTAACAACGCTGCTATGATGACGCATGTGTCGCCACGAAAAAGTTAATTTTATCAACGGAAGGAGTCAAATGACGAGCTAAATATTTTCGTATATACGTATTCATGATACATGATATAATAGGTTCATAGGAGCAGGCGACAGGAAATCACGTACGCACATAGAATAGTGGAATCCGTGTTGTAGGTAAGGAGTCATGTCTCAACGAACGTACCTGGAAACATGATATATGCACGTTGTCACATGGTAGTGAATGTATTTAGACATTGTACTGAAATCCGATGTTAGTTATATTCTGTTTAAAAAGTCACGAAACCTGAAACGTCCTTTGTTTCTTGGCTTCTGGAGTAATTTCACTTCCTTCATAAAGTCCTACGAATAAAATTTTAATTTTCTTCTACGTTAAAAAATTGAAATTGTATGAAATAGAGCCTGTAGAATTCTGTTGCATTTAGAGACTTTATAAAATTGATGTGTCGTCTAATGGAATTGATCTTTTAATAATATAGTAGATTGTATATCGTTTCTGTTGTACGGTAATATAGAAAATCCTTCCACCTATTTATTACTAATTAATAAAGCTGATTATTCATACTATGCTTGCATTTGATACGGTCAGCATTGTTTATTAAGCCTTTCAGCAATGTCATTCATTGCTCTTACAGAACTGGATGTTTATCATCTCATAATCATAATCATTTCTCTATCTGATAGAAATAATAAAGTTTTATGAGTTACGGCACACGTTTCGCTAGAATATCCTGTCTACACGGGTGTTGCTCGTCAGTGGCGTATCCTGAATTTGGCCTTGGGGGTAGGCTTCATACAAAAGAAAAAACAAGTTAAGACTAATCAACATTACTATCTTAAAAGCGGCTGAACAAAAGTGTGATAACATCCTGAAATCAATCCCAACAAACACAATAAAAATACGCGTTATTGAAACATTATTTACAAGATACTTATTGACTGAGTTTATTTTCCTATATTTCATATTTCAAACGTATACGATAATGGTGTGTAATAACCTGTTTGTATATTTAAAAAAGAGTTACTACTACATTAGCGTAAACAGCTGAAAAAAAATAACACAGTTTAAGAGATTAACAAAATTCGTGAACTTTTTCGACCCACGGGGGGCCCGGTCCCGTTCGTCCCCCTCCCCGTAAATATGCCCCTGTGTTCACTCTTCATATATATATTTACGTTTCTTCTATTTCAAAACCTGTCTCATTCTTTTTTTAACAGTTAGGCCTAAGTAAAAATATTGAGCAACTCTGCAGATTTTGTTTATATTTTGCCTCTTCTAGGTTTCTTTCCTTTCATAACACAAATTTTTTAGTCAACCCTTAGGACACAGTGACGTAACTCTTTTCTCTGGGCCCCTCCGCAGGAATCCTTTGACCCCCCTCCCCTATTACCCTTCCTTAATTCATGATTTTGTTCCCTCTTAAATACTAACTGTTCCTTATACGTGTGGCAACCACTAAAATTATATAAAGTAAACAGAATAACTATTCTTTCTTGTATGATGAATACTCATTTAATCAAATTTTTCTAGTTTCTAGCTTTTCTTTTGATTAATAAATTGCTTTGATGTTTAGTATCTTTTATGTCTTTGATCGTATAAAAAATATTTACATAATCAGACATGTCAATAATTATGACTTTATATTATATTAAAAATATTTATATTATAGCCAGTTATAATTTTGTCAATTACTGAACTTTTATGCATCTTAACAAAAGTACAAATTTTATTAAATTTAAATTCATGAAGACAGTAAATGTTTATATTACATTTTATGTCGTACACTTTATTACCTAATCTCACATTTTAGTCAAACAAAAATCTATTTCATCTTTTAAACTTTCATTCATAAGCTTATAATCTTATAATACGCAATAATTTTATAATAGGACTAGTACTGGAATTGAAATTATAGTAAAATATTCTGATGAAAAAGACTTTTTTTTTCGTATCGGTCATCTAAGGACCACATGCCAATTTCAATTCATTACTCTTTGTGCTTTCCTTTTTTTCCAATATTCTTTCATCTTCTCACTGTGTCTCTTCTTCCTGTCTTCAGTCCACTTTGAACCTGCGTTTTTCTCTCTCCTACCCTGAACACCCTCCATTTTTAACACTTTTGCCCGAAAAACTTCTCCTTCAATTGCTTCTTCTGCAGGTATATTATTTTTTTCTAAATCCTTTTGGTCTTCTTTAATCCAACTTGATGTTGACTTCTTCCCCCACAGATATTTGAAGATTTGCTTTGTCAACCTATTGTCGTCCATTCTATATAAATGTCCAAAAAATAATAGTCTTCTTTTTCTCATTGTTTCTGTTATATTTTCTATACTTTGATATATTTCAACATTACTTCTTAATTTCCAACCTTCTGAAGTTTTCGTGGGCCTAATATTTTCCTAATAATTCGTCTTTCCAATATTTCTAGTTTGTCTAAATTACAAATCAATGCTAGACATTCACTTGCATATAGGCATTCTGGCTTCACTAATGTACTGTAATGCCTTATTTTCGCGTTTTTAGATATGCACTTTTTATTGTAAATGACTTTAATTATACCATATGCCCTTTCCATCTTATGAATCCTTTCTTCTATAGCAGATTTTTCCAAGCCATTCTCTTGAATTATCTCTCCTAGATACTTAAATTTTTGAACTCTCTCTATTCGACCAATATCTGTTACCAGGAAATTTGGCGCGTTTTTAATGTTTGTGAGAAATTTTGTTTTTTCTGCAGAAATTCTTGAACCTGTTCTACTGCCTATGTCCTATAAAAAATTAACTTGTCTTACTGCAAATGTCAGATGTTCAGAAAGTATTGCAAAGTCATCTGCAAATGCCAAACAGTTTATTTCAATACGTTTGTTCCTTCTTCCCAACATGATTGGTGATATTTTGCATTTATTTAATTTTTCATTCCAATTTCTCACTACTTTCTCCAGGACACAGTTAAAAAGAATTGGGGATAAACCATCACCCTGTCTTACACTTGTATTTATTTTGAAGAAAAAGACATTCTATTTTACAAATTTAGAGTTTTTATATTTCTAGCGTTTTGAAGATTTTAAGGTTTCTACCGTATACAAGGCAAAATAACAATATGTCAATATCATTGGTATATTAAAAAAATATTAGTATGCAATTCAAGCAATTTCACTTATTTTTCTTTCATTTGAAACTTTCGTTATCATTAAGACTGTGAGATCGGTACGCAGTAAGCACTGTGAGATGCAAAAGTGTTTGTTTCATTAATATCAGTAGATTTAGAAATTGCATTTACCACCCTTATTACATTTAGTCAGCTCAGCCTTTCTTGAGACTTCGTGCTACGCAGATAATTCTTAATCAATTTCAGCTTGCAGAATGTTTGCTGTGCCCAATTCTTGTGGCTTCGGTGCATTGTTAACTTGAATCACCGCTCTTTTGTGCTGTTAACCAAATAATTTGTACTCTAAAATTAGGTACTGATATAATAATAGTAAACAAATAAACGTACTTGTTTTACATGGGGAACCGACAATTTCATCCTGTCTTAGGAAATAATTGAGTAAACTATCAGATAGAAATTAAATGACGTCACTCTTAAATAGTCAAAGTTTAAATAATTGTGAATTATTTAATTGTTGATACATATAGCCTATAACACTCAATTGTCTTCGACGGACATACATATTGTTTTCGATTGACAATCACGTTTTATTGATATTATTAAGTCTAAATGTTTTGCCAATACTGACAAATTCAGTGATATGGCCACATCATGGAATAGGGAAAACATTTAGCCTTAGCAATATCAATAAACGTGATTTTGTCAATAAGACAACTAAAAACTGTGGTTACATTTATTTGTTTTTTATATTTACTCTTCTTCATACATGTTAGCCAAGAGAATAGTAAAGTTGATTATCTAGTCATATGAAACGATTACTTTACTGAGAAACTTACAGATTTGATGATGGTATTAACACTAACTCTAATCGAATTCCGTCAGATTCACCGCAGAATAGCATTATTTGTGTAAGACAACCAAAGAAATAAATTATAAAAAATATTTTTCTCTTCCATGCAATTTTTAATTTAATTAGAGCCACTTCTACACTTAATTAATAATTATCCATTTTTTCTACAACACGATTTTAATTAATGTTTTTATGGATTCCCTATGGCTATGGCTTTGCTTTTAATGACTCATTTCATCTTTAAATGAACAAAACCTTAGCCCAGATGGTAAGAATACCAAATAAAAACTTTGCAATGTAGGTAAAAAGGTGTAAGCCTATCTTACTGTGTTACATCAAGAAATATTAAATTTACTCGATTCTGAACAAAGTAATTTGTGTTAAGAATAGTTGGTATTAATTAATAGATACCGTTACACTAAACTACAAAACAGTAAATGCAGAATGTTGTAGCTGTCTAAAGATTTATATTGGTACTCTCAACGCGTATAGCTAACAGAATCCTATCTTATACGGTATGTTTCACTTAAAAAATTCTATCCCACGATTCCCGCTGGGTAAAATGAGGAAAGTTTTACAGCGTAGATGTCGCAGCTCACGTGGAAACGTACGACCTTAATTTGCATAAATAAAACCACAAAAGCTCTCTAGTTTAATCTTTCGAGCAATTAGGAAACGCTTGTAAAAACTGTTACGTCATTACCACTGGTACTTTGTAACATGTCCATATTGCTTCTAATTCCTCATTTCTTTGACATATTACCTAACTCACATTTACACGATGTTAGCTACAAACGCCGAAACCATTTTGAAATACCATCAAGTGATGTGAAATTTTACTGCACTAAACCTTTCGCTCTTTTCTAATGTAACAACTTTGGTCGTACGTATGCGGCAGACCACTTATAACAAAAGTATACATAGGCCTATAATTCACGTTAATTTTATATAATCATTTACAATATTACTTTCCCAAAAGTTAATTTCTTTGTTGTAAACAACATAGGAAACAATATGATTTAAATAATTGCATATAGGTCTAACAAAAACAGTATCACGCGCGCGCATCCGCGCACGCACACGCACACACACACACACACACACACACACACACGAGCACACACGCACCTCTTTAATATAAATTCTATAAACAGAAAGATAGACAGAGAGATTTTCTTTTTCAATTTTTAATCATTATATTTTCTGAAGTACAGAAATCAAATTTTCAAAAATGCTGTTAGCAGTAATATTTCAAATTGCTGTTAGAAATATCTCCGTTATGCTACTCTACGTTAGCAATGACTTCGCAGTATTGCTCCTAAGAAAACGGAGGCGTGAAATTAATTATTTTATAAATCCATCTCGAATTTGTTTAATATGAAAGATGAATATCATGCATCGTCTGTATAACATACGCTAGACGATCCATTCAATAGGCGTATAAGAATATGACATTCGTGAAATTTATTAACTGAGTGAGAGAGATTTTGGGATGAAGACGCGAAGAGACTGAAGCCATACGTGATGCATCACATTCTTTTACTAATACAATTTACTCATAATGAATTTTAACCTCATAATAATTATATAGTAACTAATCTGTGCTACTAACTTATGACTTTGTAAAAACAGCTCTTTTTTTCATAAAAATTGTTTACATCTAAATCTTGAAGCATTTTCATAAATTAATAAACAAAATATTACAACATCTACACAAAAATCACGCATAGTAATACAACGGGAGTCTGAAACTGTTTCTCGATGTGTGCCTAACATAGTACACACGGGAGCAAATTATAATAACTTAAGGAACCAGAAACATTAACCTCTTTTTAATTTTCAACTAAATATTTATATAAACACTTAGATACTGCAGTATACTGGTAACAGAGTACTGTTCGTTTTCATAAACATGCTATTTCGTGAATTCGGAATTTTTCTTTCTTCGTTCCAGTAGATGTGCTCTAGACGTTTTTAAACAATTAAATCATTTTATAAAAGAAACAAAATGTATAACTGATAAACTACATAAATCATTAGTATCACGTGAGCAACATTTACGTTATGTAGCTGACGAATTTCTGTAATTTACTTGTAGAAATTATCACGTTGCGTCAACACAAACAAAATATTCTGTGCGCGGGCGTCCAGTTTAGAATGTTGTTTGGTTTACCATTATGTCATCATGTCATATTTTTGGTTTATGAACTGTTCAATTTCCTTGTCAAAAAGAAAACGTACAGTGACATTACAGTATATCTTAAATAGGCATCGGATATTAATTTTTTCCAGTCTATTTAAACTAATGAAGTCAAGCGACTAATTTAGCGATGTTCATTGCCAGGGAGTTTAGCCTCCCAGCGTGGAATAATTAGAGAATTATGAAATATTTGTGTTTAGTTAATTGCTGCAAAACACAATTGACTGTATGGCCATTGAAAGCAAGTGACGCGGCGCGCACTCATAAAAAATGGGAACATTCGTTACTCTCGCCATTCATTATAATGATCCGCCTGCGTCGTTACGTTAAGCATCCTCACTCATTAGTAAAGTCTAGTACAGCACATTATTTAATTAATCTTGTTGCATTTAATAAAAAATATATATTTAAGCTCTTTTCATACTGCACTCGTTACATGTTTTCCTATAGGCCTACTTGTTATTTTAACGCTTGACAATTATTTCCTATACAAATACTGCGTATTCTATGCAAATTTGATTTAACTATACATTCGCATTAGGTACGCAGTCGTCCATCGTATGGTTGTGTTAACACAGTTCTGTCGTCTACTTTTTAGGAAAAATATTCTAAACGATTGTTTAAACTCCAGAGTGGTATAGAGTACTGATTGTATACCAACCAAAAATATCTATTCGAATGCATGAGGTGTATATTTTTTTTAATTAAGGCTATCTAAATTTTCCAAAACTTATTTATTTATAATTACAATAATTTTTTTGCATTTTTGCCAGTTATTATCATTTTTATAACTTGTACTAACCATCAGTGTTTAGGTCCATAAATGTAGGCTACATAGGAAAACAAAAATAAAAGTGTACAAAGCCACTATTAAGCCAGCGCTATGCTATGAGTGTAACGCCAGAAGTATCCGATATCATTAATGCATTTGAAAGAAAATTCCTGAGACCCATGTTAGGACTAATAAAAGAAGATGGGTGATGGAGATTGAAGTAAACGTAATAATAAATCATATCGAATGTACGGCTTCAGAACTTGCAAGGTTACAAAGATTTCTCTGGGCCGGGCACATCGTCAGGATGCAGGGATACAGAAACCCGAATAAGGTGTTACAAAGTACTTAGCAGGGAACGAGGCCTAGAGGCAGACCCAGGAAAAACGTGAAAATGCAAGGCCTATCGGAATACAGAGTTGTAGAAGTGCGGCTATGGGTAGGGCGTATCAGAGAGGAGCGGAATTGGTGAAGCCAAGGCCCGATTTGGGTTGTAGTACCATTGGAGTAGGAGGTACAAATCATCATTATTATCATCGTCATCAACATATAAGTGTCAGGTGCTACCACTGATTTGGGTTTCACAAGTCACTCCGCCAGTCCCACAACGTTCCGTTGTCCCATTTACTTACTGCCATATATTGTTTTGCCTTGTGCGAACATACTTGTATTTTTTACAAGGACCTGCTACTTCGTCTGTGCTCATCGACTTTAGCATAGACAGACAGTAGGCTACTTACTTTGGTCGCACGTCTTCATTTCCAGTAGATTGTCATATTTACAGCCTTCAACATATTTCTAAGAGACCACTTCAGAGCCATCAGACTAATTTAGATTTTGTATTATCGTAAAAATTTTCATCGTATATTCACGGTTTAGATAAATTGCAGCAAATCTGTCTAGCCGACTGGGTTCGACGATTATAAGCCAAGGAACTCCAAGACTGAAGACATGCAGTAGTCTGATTAACCATTCACACAAAAAGTAATCATCTTCTTCTTCCCCAACAAGGAAGACCTTGGTGGCCTGTTCTGGCTTCATAGGATTTATTCCCATCTTTTGATTGGTCTCCCTACGCTTCTTCTTCCAGCTCGTTTGTATATACTTGCCGCTTTTATCAAAAAGTAATAATACTCATTAGAATTTACAGAATAAGCCGTATAGCGTTTTTATCGACTCAGTCAACAGAAATACAAGGTTTTTATATGTATTATATGCATTTTTGCATAATTCAGACAGAATTTCTGTAATAGACTGTTTAAGGTTAAATTTACAACACCAGAATATGCCCAATCACAGCTCAACATAATAACGATGATATCTTGAACTGACCAAATTTGGCGTAAGTTTAGTTATTTTGTAAACAGACTAACTTTTTTTGTAATTGTATTAACTGCAAAACAGTTTTGGTGCCAGAAATATAAATCACTCCAAATTGTTTAAAGAAATACTAATTGTTCGAGTATTTTCCTTAATAACAATGAAAATCTTAAAACGTACGATTCTTATTATTTAGTCTTGTCAGCTTCATTTCTTCTATTATTGGTTTCTGGTTTAACTCCATGTTGTTTTTGTCTATTTCTTTCTCAGCTTCTGGTACTTCCTCTTTACCAAAATGACTCTTGATACATGTTTTTTTTTTCATTTATTTCCCATTTTCTATTGCTCTATCTAATAATTCGTAATTTTTCTTCCTACCATTGTATTTGTATAAAGCATTTTTAATTAATTAAATTTGTTTCTTGACCACGCTTTCATTTTTCTTTTACATGCATTGTCCAGTCTGGTTTCTTTTGATTTCCTTGTCTCTGTATATTTTCCTTTCCCTATATTAGTCCTTTAATATTTTCAGCATTCTTTTATACCTAAGTTGTATTGTGTTTTCCTGTCATTTCTTTTAATTGCTCATGGTTCATCTGTATTTACTGTGCTATCTATATAGAATTATTTAGTTTGTTTGACGCCCCATTTATTTTTACCTTTCTAAGGTTTACCTTTATTGTTTAGATATATCTTCTTTATCGTTTGTATCTCTTTTTTCCTCAATTTCCATACTTACCGTCTTAAAGTAGTCATTTTTCTTTGTTTGATTTTTAGTTTTAACTCTAAATTCACTGCATTAATTGTAGTCACAACCAACGTCACACCTCAGTAATATTAAAAACTATTTAACTTAAGGACTCCCCAGTGTTTCCTTGGTACCTTCGACCAGATTAATTTTATTATAATAAATCCACTATTCAGCGTTATAAGAGATAGTCACTCAACTGCTACATGCCTTGCAGTGGACGACGACTTTAAATGTCTTCACCGTTATCAAGTCCTCACGGAACACCATACATACTTTTGATTCTTCGTTCCCATCCCCCGTATAAAACAAAACAACCACTATTCTTCTATCAGATCCGTCCAACAAATGGCTCTAAAGACGTCGCTTCAAAAATGTTCTTTTGAGACTAATTCGCTTATTCTGGTCTTTTAGAGTTGTTATGGAGGAGACAATATACCGACAATCAGATGCTCCGCAAGTATCCATAACTTGCTGGAATATTTCTATGTCTGTTATCTTTCTATAGTATCCGTCTACATCCCCTAGCACCTCCCACATGTATCCTCTTGGGTGTTAAAAGCACACTAATTTTTTTTATTGTTTCTCTTTTTTCTCTCCCGTCTTGCTTTTCTCTCACTATTGAATTCCAAACAGCCAAGATTATTGGATTTCTCTTATTCACGTGCGAATCCTCACAAGATTCAATATTCAATGCATTTTGATGTTACAGAATTTACAGGATAAGTTTCTTCACATATCGAGCATATTCAGTCACTTCTTGAAGCTATACAGTAGTCTGGTTACCCGTTCATATAAAAGGTAATAAAGTAATAATCAGTGGCGAAGTTACATGGAGGCAATTGAGGCAATGCCTACCCTAAAAAATTCTGTAGATTAGAAATTATAAATACGTATGAACTACGTAACGTAAAGATTACACATTTTTACTGTGACTGTCGAATTTATTAAGCCGAAAAGTGCTTTACTGAGCGACCGCTAGATGGTGATAGGTGAGATTCGGCATAAAGCGAATGAGGCAACGTGAACTTGCCTCAGCGTTTTTTGTGTACATCATATGTAAGCAATGTGCTGGCGAAATAGGAAAGTGCGGGGGAGAGGGATTGTCCCGCGCTGTACAGATATAGCGTTGAGGCATGTCTCACTTCTGTGATGCAAAAAGTCAAGTTAAAGCGCGCTGTATTGTTTATAACTGTGTTTATTTTATGCGGTTATTAAAAGTGTTCCTGTTATACCGCTGAACTAACAGATGATCAAGATTGTTTTTTGAATTATTTGTAACATTAAACATATATATAGAAACTAATCAAGATTAAAAATTTGAAATTCAATCAGTTGTATTATTGTGTATGACTTATACAAGGATTGTTCAATAAAAACACGTTTAGGGCTTTAAAGCATTTTTTATTCAACGATTTTAAAAGAAGTCTCCATTAACATTAAGACATGAATCCCACTGTTGCACTAATCTGTAAATTCCCTCCTAGTAAAAATTTCTTACGCCTGTTTGCGGAACCATTCGCTAACAGCAAACTCTACCTCAGCGTCCGATTTGAACTACCGTCCTTTTAGTGATTCCTTAAAAAATTTAAGGTAAGATTTTTGCCTAACCATTCATTAACTACTAGCTTCGCCACTGGTAATAATACTTTTTAAATTCTCAGAATAAACCGAATGGTGTTTTTGCCGAAGCAGTCGCAGGAAATACAAAGTATTTATCGCTTCTTATGTATTATATAAATGTTTACATAGTTCAAACAAAATATTAACAGACAGCATTACTGTAACATCCCCCTCAGTAATTCTACATCTCCTATCTTCATCCCCACTCTTTGTATGAAACAAAAACTAGTGGTCCTTCTATCATATTCACCTGATGAAATGGACATACGAAGAGTGCTGACAGCGAAGGATGCGGACAACAGGAATATTGTGAAGAGTGCGGACAGCTGTACAGTCTGATACCTGAAGAGCGTAGACTGCGATTTCACAAATATTTGACATGCGAAGAGTGCGGACACCATATCGGACTAAGGGGGGGGGGGTCGATTAGAGACACTGAATATTTTCCGTTTAGAATTCTGACGATGCATCGATGCTTCTTCAAGCGCTCTACACTGATGGTCGGTGACTTCTAATATGACTTCGTTTTACTGTTCATTCTTCCTTTACACTTTCTCAATTTTTCTTTAAGACATGCCCACGATATAATTCCTTCTGCATTTTCTCTATTCTTTCGATAAGCATAGCCGAGATAGTGCGCCGACGGCTTTTCCTTAATCGTACTAATCACTGCCACAACAAGAAACAAATGGTGTTGTCGTGAGGTCGGTAACCTGGCGACGCGCGATGGCTATAGACTTGATAGATTTTCGACAGTGAATAAATACAACCTTGCGAGGACAACAAAATTTTCATTCACTTCGCACGTGCCCAGAATAGTTTTTCACTGTTCCACAATGTCTGTATGAACTACAGATAAGCAGTGACAAATTAGCTTTCAGATTGTTTACGGAAATATGCACGCCACTATTCAAGTACTATTCCAGGAAATGTTTATAAAGGTTGGCAGCTAAAGGTTGGTAAAGGGTTTTGGGGGTTGTGTAGACTGCTTGTGTTTATACAGTAACAAAACTCTGAGAAATGCCCACTGATTCCTGACAAACGAGTCGGGGGTTCGAGAAATCGAATTCAGCTCTGCCAACAAATCCTACTCTCACGTCCTCGTAGAGATACACTTATCTCGCGCAGCTGCTGAGTACATGGCATACAATGGGTGCGTGTTATGTAGCAGACGAGAGAGGGTGAAGGGTGAGTCTCTGGCGCCCTACAAATATCTGGAGCATATCAGCTAAGGGAGAAAACCCCTACAAAAAATCCTGGCCCTGCAAGTCTGAAGGTTGAATCAACGTGCCAGCGACTCGTCATTCGTAAAAAAACATAAAGTGCTAAAAGTTTTCGACAAATCGCCTCGGAATAAGGATGGATATAAACGTTTACGACCTATGCTAAGGAAAGGGACTATTAAATTTGCGACATGGAATGTACAAGGCTTGATGTTCAAACTTTGTACTTTATTTATCAGCTGTGCGCCGTACCACTGCAATGCGACATGCGCGGATGACGTCACTTGCTTATCAAGCGCTGCCGGCAGTCAGCTTTACTGACGGTAGACAAGTTAGGTTTAGTTTCTAACCAGACTCCGAGCTGTACTCTCGTTAAAAATCTCTGTTCCAGCCGCGGCTCCTGGATCATTCTTAATTATTTTCATGTATCGTACTCACTAATTTATTCAGACAACCTGCGTCCATTTAAAATGGACTGCGACTTCTTTCAAAGCTAATTTTACGGGCGTTATGGCCTCAAAACATCCGCACCTGTCGACAATGGTCTATAAAATTTAACGTTTCAATAAATGCATATCATACAACAGAATTACAGTCCACTTCTTTTCGTTTAAAATCCAGCCTTTTCCACACAGCGTTTTTGGAACAACTCAAGATTTTCAAGAGCTTCCAATGCGCAACACTTGAGAACGAAACAAGGAGAGGTCTTCCAAGAACCACAAAAGATGAAAATCGATATCTGCGTTCTCACAGAAACCAAAAAGAAATGAAAAAGTAATGAAGGCATTGGAGAATACATTCATTTATATAGTGGTGTACAGAAAGATGCAGAAGCTAAGAGAGGAGTTTCAGTAACCGTCCACAAAAGTATTAAAAGATATATCAAAAGCTGGGAGGAAGTAAACGAACAGATAATAACTGTGGAAATGAACAAAAACGGTCACCACATTGTAGTAATAGGTGTATATGCACCCAGTGATGATGCTGATATAACAATAAAAGAAAATAGATAATTTTTATGGAAAACTTACAGCCATACTTACAAACATCAAAGACGATAAAGAATTATTTACATTAGGAGACCTAAACGGAAGAACTGGAAGAGAAGATAATAATTGTGTAGTAGGCAAATATGGAGAAACTGCAACCAATGATAATGGAATGCGCCTTAGAAGCTGGTGTGAGACCATGTCTTTAAAAATTATGAATGGTTATTTCCCTCATAAAGATATCCATAAATTTACTTGGGTACAAGCAACTAGAGGGTTGCGTTCTATAATTGATTATGTAATCCAAAAGCAGCATTCGAAGCTAAAGACAACAGACGTGAGGGTACACTGTGGACCAGAATGCGGGTCAGATCACCATCTAGTCGTGTCCAACATAATAGTAAATTATAGAAGAACAAATACCTCATTACAGAATAATCAACAACAACATCAGAGCGATATGAATAAATATAAATGTAATTTATAAAGCCTCAAACAAGAGTCAACTCAGTTCCAGTACAAATTAAGCTACAAAATTACAAAATATAAGCGAAGATAATGTAAATGCAGAGCAGTTGTATGGACAAATTAAAGTTTGCATACATGAAGCAGCTAAGAAGCTTTAGGATATAAAGGAAAACAGAATAAAGATAATCCAGAATGGTATTCGGAAAAGATAGATGACCTTGTCAAGAAGAAAAAGAAAGCTTATAACATCTGGCTAAGTACAAATAGAGCAGAAGATAGAAGAACATGCGCTCGATGGAATAGAGAAGTTAATAAAGAAATAACAAAGAGTAAAAATGAAATGTGGGAACGGAAGTGTGAAGAAATAGACAGATATATAGGGAGGACAAAAGTGGCTGAGGCATGGAAAACTATAGGAAGTCTAAGAAAAGAAGGGAAACAGAACAGCAATTTAAATTTGATAAGTTCGAAAGAATGGGTAGACTATTATAAAACATTCCTCCTCCTATGGCGCTACAGCCCAAGTCCTCCACCAATCTCCGCCTCCAATCCACTCTATCCACTGCAACCCTCCTCCACTTTGTTATCCCCATGTCTCTCGCGTTCTCTGCAACGCCATCTTCCCACCTCTTCCTCGGTCTACCTCTAGGTCTCGTTCCCTCCCATGTACCCAGCAAAGCCCTCTTGGGGTTCCTGCCATCCTCCATTCTCATAACATGTCCGGCCCAATGCAATCTTTGTATTCTTATAAATTTTGAGACTGGTATCTCTTTATATACTTGATACAGTTCGTTGTTGTATCTCAGTCTCCATGAGCCATTTTCTTGTACTGGGCCTATAATGCGTCTGAGGATTTTCCTTTCAAAGGTGTCTACTATGTCGACTGTTTTCTGTGTGATTGTCCATGCCTCACATCTGTAGCATAGCACCGGTCTGATGACAGTCCTATATATTTTCATTTTTGTTTCCCTGTGCACATCCCCAGACCTAAATGATGGCAGCAATGCGAAGTATGCCTTGTTAGCCATGGTGGTCCGTCTTTGGATCTCCGGCTCCTCTGATCCAGTCTTTGCTAGATTCACTCCGAAATTGCGTGAAATTGATTATAAAACATTGCTTACTGAAAATAGAAAAGAATTTTTTAAATGTCGAAGATAGACATCAAAACAGCCGAAAATGACAAAGTGATCGAAATAACTGTGGAAGAAATAAAGGAAGCTTTGGAAAAATCAAAAACCGGAAAGTCTGCAGGGCCTGGAAACATCCCCATTGAATTGATTAAATATGGATCAGATATATTGCTTGAAATTGTAGCAAACATATTTAATAAATGCTTGTTACACGGTGATGATATCCCAGAAAACTGGAACATAGCATATATTAGCTCAATGAACAAAAAGGGCGATAAGAAGGCATGCCAAAATTATAGAGGCATAAGTGTGACAAGTGCAATGGGAAGTTTGTACGGCAGAAGGACGATCATGTATTGACAACATACTTGTATTACAACAAATACTAGAAAAACGAAAGTCTCGCAGTCTGTCTACGCACCTCGTATTTGTAGATTTAGAGAAAGCTTATGACACAGTACCCTTAAAAAGACTTTTTGAAACATTAACAAAGTTTGGCCTGAGCAAAATTTATGTTCGCGCTGTCTGGAACATATATAAGGACTCAAAAGTTTGGTGAGAGTGGGAAAAGTTCTGTCAGAATTGTTTCCTACCACACAAGGGCTTAAGCAAGGTGAAGCTTGTCACCTACCCTGTTTAAAATATATATCCAAGAAGCCATCAGTAACTGGAGAAGGAAAACGTAAGGAATGGGAATTCAAATGGATGAGCAGTGCTTAACAACTCTCCTATTTGCCGACGACCAGGTATTTATAGCGTGTGACGAGGACGACACAGACTATATGTTTAGAAAATTGAAAGAGGAGTACGAGAAATGGGTTCCAAACATAAACATTACTAAAACAGATAATCTGAAAATAGGAGACATGGAAGAAGAAGAGCTGCAAATCCATAGAATCGGAAAGTGTAGCGAATTCAAATATTTGGGAAGCATTATTTCAGAAGATGGAACAACAAAGAATTACATAAAATATAGGATACAACAGGGAAAAAAGGCTATTCGTGTGCTAAACTCGTTACTTTGGTCGAACAAAATGAAACTTCAAACTAAACTGACAATCTACACAACTGTTGTGGACCCCATTTTAACTTATGGCTACGAATGGTGGAAACTTTCAGACAAAGAGAAAAAGATGACAGAAACTGTGGAAATGGACTTCTTAAGAAGAGCGTGTAATATTTCTAGAATGCAACATGTTAGAAACGAAGACATAAGAAGGAAAACAGAGCGCATATTTACAACAGCAGAAAGAGTAGAATCCAGACAGTTGCTATGGTATGGTCACGTAATGAGGATGGAGGAGAAGCGATGGCCAAAGAAACCATTGACTTACACACCACAAAACAGGAGAATAAAAGGAAGACTGACAACACAATGGAGAACAGGAATTAGGAAAAGCATGAGAGATCGCGCTATTGAAGACGATGACAGGAAAAGATAGTGGGAAATGGCGATCGAAATCCGGGATGCGGCATAGACTGTAGGACCCCCGCTAATAATAAAAAATAAATGTTTTTAAAGGATCGTTATCGACGGTGGGTCTGGAAAGGACGAATTTTAAAATTGCAAGGAAGACCGATGAAATAAGGAGCGACGACTTCATACTTCTGTGAAGTCATATACTTATCAGCGTGTAGCGTCTCATCTTAAGAGAAAATGTCGGTGTAATTAAGGCAAGTATGAATAATACAGAATTGTATTATAATTATATATATATTGTAATTTTTAAATAAATTTAAGTTACGTAAATTAAAAACTTAATGGAAATAAGAAAAATTTCAAAAACTGTAAACAAGTTTTTTTTAAAGTAAGGAGTAGATGTATTACTGTATTACGCTAAATATGTAACATAACAAATAAAGTTAAAATGAAAATTGATTTCTCACAAAAACGTCAGAGACGTGCAAGTTTTGGTGCTGTCCGCAATCTTCGCATGTCAAATGTTTGTGATTTCACCGTCTACCCTTCTCATGTATTTCTATACCATTGACCGCACTCTTCGCAACATTCCTGTTGTCCGCACTCTTCGTGCGGACGAAATGACGCTACAATAATTGTTTAGAAATCCCGATGACATTATCTCACTTTGCTTGAAGAACATAAATAGAACGTCGATCGGTAATTTAGAAAATTACCAGCAACTATTAGAATTACGTCAATTTCGTAGATTCCAAATGAATTTTCCAAAATAGTGAAGGCAACTTACGGTTGTGACGAAAACCTCTAATAACAAAAGCAAAGAAAGAAACATTCCCAGCAGATCATAAGAGTACAGTTGTTGGTCATTTGTGCAACAATTGATCTTTTTCTATATTTCGGCTGTGACGTGTCTCTTTCTTAAGAAAGTGATGTTGAAAAAAATTTTCTAAGTTTCTATGAGTATTTCATTATTGGTACCTACTACAGAGAAAACTGTGAAGAATGCAAATGAAAGTTTATAAAGTCGTTTTAGTTCCAAGATTTTGCATACCTCCAAACCTTCGTAGTTAAGAGATCAAATTTCAATAAAATTCAAGATTCTTAAGTAAACTTTTCTGTATATCTTAAGTGCTGTGACTGGGGCGCGTTGGAAACTAAGATTTATGATAGCAGGCCATAATCATAAACATTACCTGCTACTGATTTGGCAACGGGTATACCCACAGTTCTAATACTCATTAAAATGAATTAAAATTACGGAAGTGAATTTTGGTGTATACAACTGTTGGAAGACTGGACGCGAAGATTACACAAGAGGAAGACTCATCTGTGAATCTAAAACAAGTGATCACACCTAATCCCTTGACGGTTATAAAGAATAACAATAGAGTTGTTTATGTTTGAAACATAAGTTACGAATCTTGTTGTTTTGAACACTTTATACACTTTCCGAAAGTGAAAATGATGAAAAATCTGGTAATAGCCTAATTTAGCCTATTACAAAAAGTCACTGTTGAATTAATTTGAATTTATAAATAATCCTTTGAGTTAAACCATAGGCGTAACTTGGGAGGGGCAAGGGGGCACTCCCCCCCCCCCCCAATGTTCCGAGCATTATAAAATTTTGTTTCCAGTTGTTTATAAATAAAAACTAACAAATAGTCAAACAGGATACAGTTTCTATGCTTGCGAGCACAGTATGGACTATTTATCAACGTCTATACTGTTATCAGACGACTAGCTGCCATAAATTATTCTTCTTATTTCTTTCGAAGAAACTTGTAAGGGGAATTTTAGTACGTAGGCTTTCACGGCCGGTGTCACTATAATTAATAAAAACTTCTGGGCTGAAAGGCCGTGGTCGAATGCTTGATGTGAAATCGCTAGACGTTTCGGCCACACCACCGGTGGCCATCTTCAGTAGCAAAGAATGTTCGTAATAGATGGTATGCCGAACAATTCGCCCAGTGAAATGGAAACAAGCAACAGTAAGAGACGGCAAAGCTGTTTCTATTTATAACTTTTTGGCCGCTTTAGGTGTATAACGCGAACCAATCAGAAGCCAGCTCATCATTCTCCACTCTGATTGGCCGTGAAAAATAAACCATGCCAGACACATAGGCACCACGAAGCGTAGTGTCCGAACGCGCCTCTCTGAACATCGGAGATACTGCCGCCTGGGCCAGCCGGAGAAGTCCGCAGTTGCTGAACACGCTCTTTCCCACGACGATCACCGGGTAACGTTTGATGATGCCCGGGTGTTGTCTTCTGTCCGGGGTTACTTCACTCGCCTGCATCTGGAGTCCATCCATATCCATAAGAATGCGTCTGTCGCTATGAACCGCCGGGCTGCTACTACCAAAGCTGATGGGTTGTGCGTCGTGAGACGACCCAATGGTTTCCTAATACCGAGCCTCCGGTAGGGGCTCCTGCCTAGTGGTCCTGTCCAGACGGAATATTACTTATTTAATTTTTATTGGTCGCTACAACGACATGCTCGTACTAGGTCGACTAGTACAGTATTTGTCGAGGCCGTTTCCAAGATTCACCTGGACGTGTTCGGTACTTGCCAAGGCCAGCTATGAGTGGGTTTGTCTGGGTCCTTGCAGCTCGGACGTAAAATTTACGTGCAAGTCGCCTTGCGGTGTCTTCCAAGGAGCGGACACCGAGTCCTCTTCTCAAGAGTCGAGAAGAAAACCGATAGGGGACTTTGGCCGCTAGCCGAAGGCCCCTATCGAGAACGCTTTGCAAACTTCTTTTATGAACGGTTGCGAGGTAACCCCAGACGGGAAGAGCATAGGTAATGATCGGCAACAGATACGCGTTGACGATCAACTTACCCAGTTTGCGGGTCATAGCCTTGTTGACAAGTATCGGAAACAGTTGCGTGAGACGAGCGGATGCTTTCTTTCGCATCGTCTCAGCGTGGGCACGCCAGGTGAGCCGACGATCGAGGTGGACACCGAGGTATTTAACTTCTCTCGACCAGGGCAGGTACGTTCTACCGAGTCTCACTCGGCCTCGTGGTTCTTTCAGGCGCTTTGAGAAAGCACCGCGGAGCTCTTGGTGTCGTTGACGGCAACTTTCCAGCTTTCCGTCCACGTTGAATACGCATCGAGTGCGCGCTGAAGTCGTAGGATAGCCCTGTTAGCATTCCAATCGGCGGTATAGACCGCCGTGTCGTCGGCAAACAGGGCCACCTGGACTCCAGGCTCTCTGGGTGCGTCGTTGACGTACACGGAAAACAGGAGAGGCCCTAGCACCCTACCTTGAGGTACCCCGGCTGTAATGCGTCTCTCGGAAGAGACATGGTCGTCTATTCTCACGCAGAAAGTCCTCTCCGTCAGAAAGCTAGCAATCAAGCGAAGGTAGCAATCTGGGAGCTGGATTTCCCGGAGCTTGATCAAGGGGCCGTCGTGCCAGACACTATCAAAGGCCTTTTCCACATCTAGGAAACAGGCGACAGTCTGCTCTTTCCGACAGCCGGCTCCCGTGATGTATTCCACCAGTCTCATCAGCTGATGAGTGGTGGAATGCCCCACACGGAAGCCGAACTGTTCGGGGACCAGTACATCGAAATTTCGTAGATGGTCTAGTACTCTCCGTTGTACGAGACGTTCGAGAACCTTTGACGTGGCTGACAGTAGACTGATGGGCCGGAGGTTGCCGGGACGGGAAGCATCCTTTCCCTGCTTCGGGATCACTATGACCGTCGCCTTACGCCATTTCTGGGGAAAATAGGCCAGTCTTAGACACGCGTTGAACAGCGCGACCAAGAAAATTACTCCTTGCTCCGGGAGTCGAGTAAGAGCGGCGTTCGAGACATCGTCCGGGCCAGGAGCTTTTCTTGGTATGACTTCAATGAGCCGAACTGTGACCTCTTCCCTAGTAATGGGTTCGGGCTCCGCAGTGATCGGAAGAGACAGAAAGTCTTCCACTTCGTTCTCGACTTCTTCATCGAAGTCCCAGTCCATGGGCGGGTTAGGAGCAAACTGTCGCTCGAAACACGTGCCCAAGTACTCGGCCTTCGCCTCCGGGCGAGCCAGGATTTGACCGAAAGGTCCAGCAATGGCTGGTATGAGAGGTCGGCGCCTCTTCCCTACCAACGCCGAAGGTATCCGGTAAGGGCTACTTTCGTCCGATCCGTCCCCTGCTTGGGCCACGGCGAGTTCCCAACAGCATCTCCGGTAGGCTTGCATTTCACGACGTTAAATGCCGGTCGCCCGGTTGTACGCTGCCTTGTCGGCCGAATCACGGGTCCGCTGCCAGCGTCTCCGGAGGCGATTTCTCTCGCAAGCGAGAGCACTCGTCTCCTCTGGGATCCGCTGCCAGTGGGGCGTGACGCCAGGCTTCACCCTGGAAGACGCGTCGATCGCAGATACGACAGCCTCGTCAAACGCGGCAACTGCCTCGTCGACCTGGCGGACGGTTTCGAGTGGTCCCGCCTCTGGCAATCGGCGACTTAACGCCGGGCCATAGCGGTCCCATTCTACCACCTCCCTGACATCTCTGCGTACGGCGTGCTGGATAGCGACGTGTATCAAGATGGGGAAATGATTGGACGATAGTTCCGTTAGTGCGGACACATGGACCGGACAGTCAATTCCTTGGATCACCGCTATGTCCAAGACATCGGGAGCCGCGTGGCGTTGTAAGAGGTAGAACGTAGGTTGGGTAGGCCTAATCACTGTTACCCTGCGTGAATCGGCAAACCTGCGTAAACTTTTCCCGTTTGGGGCAGTCAAGCGACTGTTCCAATCGCGATGTTTACAGTTCAGGTCGCCGGCCATGATGACCCTCCTGTGTGCATCGAACGCGACAGCTAGATCGGGGTGAAGGAGCTCTTTGTGTGTGCGGCGGTTTATACGCCGCGACCATCAGTACACCGCCTAGAGTGTTTAACATCTCCACAGCGGTGCCTTCGAGGTGAGTCATTGCAGGCAAGACGACTCGGTGATGCTCGAGATTGAGCCTCACCGCGACGGCAGTACCGCCACCAGCAGTGCCCGGTCTGTCGTTTCGATAGCACACATAGTTGGCCAGTCGTAACCGATTCGCAGGGGTCAAGTGGGTCTCATTGAGAAGCAGTACATCGGGTTTGAGTCAGGCCAGTATTTCTTGGAGTTCCTGGATCTTATTAGCCAACCCGTTGGCGTTCCAGGAAAGAATCGAGAGGTCACGTTTGAGGACCCGACTGATAGAAGTCCTACACAAGTGGCGGCTTCCACCAAGAGCATAAACCTCTCGGTTACATCGGCAGTCTCCAAGCGGGAGCGGATGGACCTGAAGGTCTGGGCAACTTTGCGGAGGTCAAATTCCGCAAGGAAGTCTTTGACGACCTGGTAGTCGTCTGGTTCGGTTTTAGAGGCAGAGTGCCCGAAGACTGTTTGCGCATAAGAGCGCCGAGACTTAGCAATCGGTGGATTGGTGGAAGCCAGGGGTGTCTTATGGCCAGGAGTAGCGCCTCTAGCGGAGATGCTAGGAAGAGAGACAGAAGCGATGACGTCGGTCTTCACGCGTTGCGCAGGCTGTCTCGACTGTGCGGCTGGGTTGGCAGGAGCCCGGGAGCGAGCGCCACGGGGCTTACGATGCCGCTTCTTTTTGCCTGCGTTAGGAAACCGCTGGGGCGGGAGGTCAGGCGAGGCTGCTTCTAAAGCTGGGTCTGGATTCTCCGTTGTTGTGAAGGGTTGAGTATTCTCAGGCTCTACAACCGAGATGTTTGGCAAAGGCTGGTCTCACTTTGTTGAGATGCCGCGAGGTTTCGGCGCTTTTTCGCCATAGGCGGGGCTGGGGCCTGGGAAGGAGCCTGAGTAGGGGTTCCCTGTACTACAGGTGTTCGCTTCGGGCCTTTAGATCGTTTCTGTTGCCTGTTTGCAACTGTGGCGAAAGACACGGCAGCCGTAGCAGGAGTCGAAGGGCCTGGCTGCTCGGTTGCAGGTCTTGAACCAGCTTCCGGATGCCTCGGTGGCTCGAGCTCCCGCTGAAACACCGGACATGCCCGGTAGTTGGCGGGGTGACTTCCGCCGCAGTTGATGCATCTTTTGAATGCAGGTGCATCACAGAGTTTACTGGCGTGAGGGAGAGAACACCTCACGCACGCCGGAGCGTTGGAGCAAGTTTCTGAGTGGTGCCCGAAGCGTTGGCACCTGTAACACTGAGGCAGAGCCCCGGGAGCGCAGCTTCTTTCCACTTTTATGCGGAAACCAAAAAGCCGCGTAAGAGAGAGTAGGCTTGCGCCTGCCTCGCTATTCTCCGCCATGATGCGGACCAGAGGAATCGGACGCCTTGGTCCGGCAGAAGCAAATACTCGATGTACCGCGCGAACAGGATAGCCCAGCTCGCGCAGCTCATCGAGGATTTCCTCGATAGGAGAGTCCACGCCCAAGCCTCTGAGGATAAAAGACAGAGGCTTCACGTGTTTGGGCGAGAAGGTGTGGTACTGGAATTGTGAGGATTCCACGAACGCCACGACGCTGCGGTACACGTCCATTCCTCGGACAACGATCTTGACAGTGTCGCCCCCAAGGAGCTTCAAGTCAACGTTGGCCGGGGAAAGTCCGGGAGCCACTATCAGTCGCCGGTAAAAACCGGTGACGTTGTTCACGCCGTAAACGAATACGGGCGGGATGCGACCAGAGGCCGGCGGTGCTTGGGCATCGCCGGACACAGTCGGCCCCGGGCCGGATTTGCCATCGGCGGGGACAACTTCCATGGCGGACGCCGAGGAAGAGGTTAAGGAGGACCGGTTCCGCCTCGGTTTCTTAACCGGGCGCCCCCGTGGCCCAACCGCCACGAAAGCGTCGTTCTCGTCGCCGGGCAGCAGAACCGTCCGGGGATCGACTTGGTCCGCATCATCAGCGGAGAACACGGCGAATCGCTCGTGTGGGGTGAGGCAGTGGCGAGCGACTGCGTGCTCGTTGACGCGCCCGAACCGGGCATATCCGCCAACGAGCGGGAGGTTCGCCGACCAGAGGCAGCCAGGCTGCCTCCGGCGGTAACCAGGGACCTAGGGTCCGGCCCGAGCCGGATCGCAAGCGGGACAACTGGAACGCTCAGGCTTTCTACGAGCTGGGCTAATGACCGGCTTCGTTAGATACCTCTCCTTACCAAGAGAGGTTCCACCGGCGTCTTTACCTAGGCGATATCCAAGCTCGCTTACCACTGGTGAGGGCTCGCAAGGATCGTCCTAGGCAGCGCTACCTAAGAGCCTGAGCGTCAGCGGGCAAGATGCGCTGCGCAACCTTAAGCTCTGGTAGGCTAAGTGCTTCCTCTTCAGCGGCAAGCTGGTGGTCCTGAAAAGTGTCGCTCGGCTGGTGGCCCTTAGAAGGTCCGACGAACTCAGCTATTCTTGTGCTGGCTACTCAGTTCACCAGCCAGCTGAGTTGTTGTCTTCTGTCTTCTAAGGCCTGATGTCCAGTAAGCAGGGCAGCTGATGTTTGTCTGTCCCCGTAGTCGAAGGCAGCAGGGCAGCAGTTGAAAACAGCGAAATCTTCCGTCCAAGCAGGAGAGAGAGCAGTCCAAAGGAGAGGTCCGTCCTGTTCAAGAGCTGGGTCCTGTCTGCTGTCGCCTGTGCTGCCTTATGAACCGCCGGGACAACTGGGGGTTGCGCTGCCCGCGCGAAGCGCGGGTCGCCAGTAGTGCAGTGTCCCGAGTCTCAGAAAGGACTCCTGCCACTGGGTCTACTTGAGTTCTTTATATATGTTTTTACCTAATTATGGAGGGGTCTGAAGCGACCTGCGATTGGTGGATTATACCACCGGGACTAGCAAAAGAGGTCGCTTCCAGGAGTCACGCGCGGGCCGCGAGTAGTGCAGTGTCCCGAGTCTCAGAAAGGACTCCTGCCACTGGGTCTATTTGAGTTCTTTATATATGTTTTTACCTAATTATGGAGGGGTCTGAAGCGACCTGCAATTAGTGGATTATACCACCGGGACTAGCAAACGAGGTCGCTTCCAGGACTCACCTGGTCGCGGGGTGTATTTACCAAGTCCGGCAATGAGGGAATTGTGGGTCACTCTGTCGGAACGAACATAGAATCTACGCGCCAGGCGTCTCACGGTGTCATCAAGAGAGCGGACACCGCGTCCTCTCCTCAAAAGACGAGAAGAGTACCTCCGGGGGACTTTGCACGCAAGCTTCAGTCCCCGGTCGAGTACGCGCTGGAGCGTTGTTCTATGACCACGAGCCAGGTATCCCCAAACAGGACAGGCGTAGGTAATCACGGGCAACACGTACGAGTTGACTATGAGCTTACCTAGCCGGGGGGTCATTGCCGGATTAGATAGCACGGGCCAGAGTCTACTGAGTTGCGCCGAAGCGCGTTGACGGATGTATTGTGTATGGGTTCGCCAGGTGAGTCGGGAATCCACGTGGAGCCCGAGGTACTTGACGCTGTTGGTCCAGGGCACCTCGACGGGGCCTACTTTAAGCGGCCGAGGCCGCTTGCGTTTGAGCGAGAATATTACCGCGGCGCTCTTGGAAGCGTTAACGGCACCTCTCCAGTCATCGGTCCACCCGACATACGCGTCGAGTTGACGCTGGAGCTTAATTGCCGCATAACTTGCGTTCGGCTCTGAGGCAAAAGCCGCAGTGTCGTCTGCGAACAGCGACAATTTCACTCCAGGAACTCGGGGCGTGTCATTGACAAACAGCGAGAACAGAAGAGGCCCAAGGACACTTCCCTGAGGGACGCCAGCGGTAATACGCCTCTCCGAAGAGAGAGCGTGGTTTATTCTCACTCGGAAGCTACGGTCTCGCAGAAAGCTGCCGATCAAGTGAACGTAGCAATCTGGAAGAAGGACTTCCGTGAGTTTGTACTGGACACCCTCGTGCCACACGCGGTCAAAGGCTTCCTCTACGTCTAGGAAGATCGCAGTCGTCTGTTTGCCCTGGCAGCCAGCCTCGGTAATGCGTTCCACGAGTCTCATCAGCTGATGAGTCGAGGAGTGCAGCTCACGAAAGCCGAACTGTTCGGGGATCAGCACGCCTAGTCTTTCTAGATGGTCGCGGATCCCATGCTGGATCAGTCGCTCGAAAACCTTGGACGTCGCGGACAAGAGGCTGATGGGCCTGAGGTTTTCCACGCGAGAAGAATTCTTTCCCGGCTTGGGTATCACTATTACTGTAGCCGTTTTCCATTTCACCGGAAAATAGGCCAGTCTGAGGCATGAATTGAACAGGTCAGAGAGGAACTGGGTTCCTCGCTCCGGAAGGCGATGGAGGGCAGAATTCATGACTCCGTCCGGGCCAGGCGCCTTCCGAGTCTTGAGCTGAACAATCCTCTCAGAGACCTCCTCCGGGGAGATGGGCTCCGGTTGGACTGTGATACCGGCCGATAGAAAGCGCTCTACCTCGCGGCAGATTTGCTCAGTGAAAGCCGAGTTCTTGGATGGGTTGGGAGCGAACTGACGCTCTAAACTGTCAGCCAAGAACTCTGCCTTTTCGAGGGGGCGGCCAAGGGTTTGACCCACCGGGTCTGACCAGTGCGGGGAGAGGCGCGCGTTTACGCTTTCCCGTTAGGGCACTGGGAATCCGCCAGACATTACGGTCCTCGGCAGGGCCATCCATCTGTGTAACAGCTAGCTCCCAGTTGCGTCTACGGAACGCCAGCATGTCGCGACGCAACTTGCCGGACGCTCTGTTGAACGCAGCCTTGTCAGCCTGGTCACGAGTCCTCTGCCAGCGTCTCCGGAGCGATTCCTCTCGCAAGCGAGCTGAGGCACCTTTTCGGGGATACGCTGATAGTCGGGCGTGAGCCCCGGTTTCATCTGGGAGGACACGTCTACCGCCGAGACTACGGCTGTGTCGAATAAGGCAACTGCCTCGTCGACATGCTGGGTAGTGTCGAGCGGGATATGCTGAGGTAGGCGGCGACTGAACGCCGGGCCAAAGCGTTCCCACTCGATTACCCGCCGCTCGTCGCGGACGGTAGCGTGCTGAGTAGCTATATACACACTGATGGGGCAATGGTCCGAGGACAGTTCCGAAATGACGGAGACGTGGACCGGGCAATAAACGCCCCTGACCGCGACAATGTCCAGTACATCAGGGCGGGAGTTAGCCCTCGAGGGATAGTACGTAGGCCCGGTAGGACCCATGACTGTGACCCGAGCCGCATCAGCATATCTGCGTAAGCGGGCCCCGTTTGGGTTCACCAAGCGGCTCCCCAAATCAGGGTGCTTACAGTTCAGGTCGCCCGCCAGGACTACCCTTCTGTGTGCGTCAAAGACGGCCTCCAGATCGTTCGACAGGAGCTCCGTTTGTAGAGGCTTGTAAGCGGAAACCACGATTAGACCGTCGAGAGCACCATGGAGCTCAACCGCGGTGCACTCGAGGCTCCGCCGCTGAGGCAGGACAACGCGGTGATGGCGAAGACTCGCCTTCACCGCGATGGCTGTGCCCCCTCCTTCGCGACCCGACCGGTCATCCCGGTAGCACACGTAGTTGGGTAATCGGAAACGACGATGCGGGGTCAGGTGCGTCTCGCCAAGAAGAAGCACATTGGGCTTGTGTCGGGCAACGAACTCTAAGAGCTCAGAATGCCGGGAAGCGAGGCCGTTGGCGTTCCACCCCACGAGCTCGAGGTCTCGCTTGAGGGATTGCCGTGGTTGTCCGTTCATAACAGACCAATAGTACGGCAGGCTTCCACCAAGAGGAGGAATTTGTCCTGGGGCGAGGCTGATGCCAAGCGTTCCTTAATTTTGCGGAAAGTTTGGGCTACTTTCTGCAACTCGTAGCTTGCCAGAAAGTCGGAAATGACGGCGAGATCATCGGTGGATGAGGCCTGGGGAGAACGCTTGGCGGCAGCTGCGGCGGGGCGAGGCGGTGGAATCCTTGGGGGCAGGTTCTGGAGCGGGTGGTCGCTCTGACTTTTGGTGGACAGGCTTGGGTCCAGTGGCAGGTTTTGGCTGGCCCGTGTTCTTGGCCTGAGGTTTACCTTTTTTGCCTGATCTGGGGTGTCTAGGCTTGGGTGGCGGCGGCAGTGGAGGATCAATTTCCTCCTTATCATCCGGCAACGGGACTAGAGCGTAGGGGGGTACCTCGCGTTCCGGTTCCGGGGGCGCGGCTTTGGGTTTGGCCTGTTGAGCTTTGCTATTTCTTTTATAAAATTGCTAAACTGCTACAATTTTTGTTCAAACGAAGCTTTTCGTCATCTCTGACATCATCAGGTCTTCAACAGGTGTTGAGCTTTACTCGGGCTCACCGCACTTTGAGGTTTCGGAACCGGAGCAGACCTAGGGGCTGGTTTCCGGACCACAGGTTCAGAGGCTTTGGCCGTCTTTACTGGTTGGGCAACAACTTGTCGAGGCTTAGGCTGGACAGGTTTTGCAAGTTTGTCCAGCTGCTCTTTGTACACTTTGCAGCGCCTGTTATTAGCAGCATGGGCGCCGCCACAGTTGATGCAATATCTGTGGTTGTCAGAAACAGATAAGTTCAGTGTCAGTGTTCCTGACAACCACTGGTCATGAACCGCCGGGGTGAAAGCATCTCCTTAAATAGTGTCTGGCATGGTTTATTTTCCACGGGCAATCAGAGTGGAGAATGATGAGCTGGCTTCTGATTGGTTCGCGTTATACACCTAAAGCGGCCAAAAAGTTATAAATAGAAACAGCGTTGCCGTCTCTCACTGTTGCTTGTTCCCATTTCACTGGGCGAATTGTTCGGCATACCATCTATTACGAACATTCTTTGCTACTGAAGATGGCCACCGGTGGTGTGGCTGAAACGTCTAGCGATTTTACATCAAGCATTCGACCACGGCCTTTCATCCCGGAAGTTTTAATTAATTATTGTAAGGGGAATGTTTGACAGATTTTAATGATAAACGTCAAAATAATATTTCTGTTCGAAAAAAACAAACGCTAGAGACCTAATTAACTGGAATACAATGCGTGCCTTTTACACAAACAAAGACTTGTTTTGGAACACCGCAAGACGTCGATGGCTTTGTTCACGAATCTTAAAAGACGGTCGTTTGGAACTGTTATTTGTTAATGATTACTGATACAAGTGCAGTCGGTTACCCGGTCGTGTACGTAGTCCGTTAAAGAACACATCGCTTGTCTCTTTCTTAATTCGTTATTGTTGTGATTGTTTTCGTTTTTTGTGTAGATAAGTGCTGGGAAATGGGAGATAAGAAACGCAAAGGAGTAACACGGCTTAATTTCTTTGAAAATTGCCTGACTGGCAATTTGAAAATTTCTTTGTGTTGTGACTGATTCTGCTTACTGCTACTACTGCCGAGCATTTTGTGACAGTGTGCCTAAGGGAGAGGATGCGTTTACGAAAACTGGGTATAAGAATTGGAAGAATTGAAATTGTTTATGTTTATAGGCCTCCAGTATATTTGTTCTAGTTAAACATAACGGGAAGTACAACTTATGAAGAAATGATTGTTGATCATTAAAAAATGAAATTGTCCCTCGTTTACTAACTAAGAATTACTACTAAACTTTCTAATTTTGTATATAATATATTTTATTAATTTTATTATATAGATGGTGTTACTACTTGAGTTTATGAAGCTTTACCCTGCCCCCCCCCAAGTTAGGCCCCAAGTTACGCCCATGAATTAAACTATAGGAAATATGCCTAAATAAAGTGTGAAGATGTGTATAAAACTGTGTGTGTGTGTGTGTGTGTGTGTGTGTGTGTGTGTGTGTGTGTGTGTGTGTGTGTGTGTGTGTGTGTGTGTGTGTGTGTGTGTGTGTGTGTGTGTGTGTGTGTGTGTGTGTGTGTGTGTGTGTGTGAAACAAATGCTGCAAGCAAGCACAGCCATGAAAAGCGTCTGACATTAACAACTAACGTATGTCCTCGTCGAAGCGAAGCAGATGTGCTACTAATCGAAGTTGTGTACGTTCTTCATGCTCAAGGTTTTTATTATCTTGTGTAATTAAGAAATGACCTTTACCTACAAGTCCCTGTAATTTTGTTTAAAAACTTTTTTCATTTTATTGCAATTTTCTGAGGTTATTTTGCTGCTTCTGAAGTCGCAATAAAGACTCAGAAAATACAATTTGCTGCTTTTTAAAATACAATTTACGTTTTGTTTAAACGTGAAGTAGGCTACATTCCAAACAAAAACGGAAACTCGCACTCTAGCACAAAACACATTTACGTATCTCTCAGAAAGTGAGTTTTCAATATTTGATTTTAAACAACACGTGTATTTCTCTAGAAGTAATAATAAAGTTAAGTAAATACACGTATTCCAAGTGATCGTGTACACGCACGTGAGCGCGCGCGCGTGTGGAGATTGTATGGAATGATTTATTCTCCAAACATGTGCGGAAACTTTCTCTTTACAACATTTGCGTATATGGTGACTATTATTTTGAAGGCCTCTCCTTCCCCCACAAAAATATACAATACTAAAACGGTATCTCTGATTCCGATTATAGGTATACACGTATATAAAGTAATATAACACAATATCTAGTATGTCGAAATGTCGATTTCTTAATATTTTTATTAATTCTACTGTGTTCTTTCTTATTTTTCTCAACTTTACTTTACAAATATTGTTGATTTCTTTGTCGTCATTTTTCTGGCTTTTATTACTTTACTATTATTTCTGTGTTGGTAATGCTGGTATAGTATTGTACGTAATTTGGTTACCTTATTAATCCTTCTTTTATATAAATTTGACAATTTAATATAATTTACAAAAATAATAATTTATAATTATTTCATTAATAATTGTTTTATTTTAATTATTTTATAAGAAATTATAATTATAATAGAAAATACTGTAATTTCATTAAAATAAAAAAAAAATAAAGATGGCTTGTTCTTCAAGGTTACTGACTTTAGGTTTCAGTATTTTTTTTATTTTAGGGTAATTAATATAATTTTTGAGTTTCATTTAATCTGGGAAACGTCTCCTCACTTGTATACCCTATTGTGCAGCAAGGCATCTGTTCTGGTATGGTGGGCGGTCAAGTTAGACCAGCTTTGTCCTGAACGGTTATATTTCACCTGCAAAATCTGATTTCTCTTGGTCCCTCTCCTACACTTATACTTTAAGACGGTTGCACAATTACGTGTTCACTTATAAAACAAATGCATTTATTCCCTTGTGTCTGGTGTGTAAATATATTCCGTACAATTTAATTGAAATAGCACTTTACAAATTGCGGTACAACAAATTTACTGTTAATTATTAAAATTGTATTTTTTTAATCTTAGTAAACACGTTATCATTTTCTTTTACGATTAGTCATTCAACTGGCGATGGTGTTGCACCGTGTTTTACAACCTTGCATTACACATCATAAAGTCACATGCGTCGTCACCATGAACTGTGTTATGTTGAACGACATAAATCTGAACTACGACAACTTGATAACCTATCCTGTCAGCAAAACATTTTAGAAGCCGTTAGTTTTTCACCCTGACATAGGGGAAGAGTATCTAATAAATACAATCAATATACAAAATAAAGATATACAATCAATATACCAGCGGTATAGATAACCAATCCTCGTATTTCCGTGTAACTAACATGTTAGCTTTACTATTGCAAACGTTCGTTTGAACAATCCTGATAAATTGTCTGATTTTACCTTAGAAATTATTGGAAAAAAATCTGAATTATTGATTGGGTCTTCAGTTTCCGTACTTTATGTAACTAACAATTTTTTATAATCGTAAACGTTATAAAACGAATTTAGGTTTTAAATCGTTATATCTTATTGTTATAAATGTTGTCTAATCTTATAAATCTTGTCATATTCATCTGTTAAATTTATTCTATTACAAAAGAATACCAACAATTTAATTGAGTATAGATTATCAGTACAACCCGAGGCATCAACAAATTATCCATTGCTGAGTTTGATAGTTATTAGAAATTGCTGTGAAAATAAAAAGTTTGTAATAAAATTATTTCATCAAATAAAATCATGTTTCGCCATAATGGCATCATATCATTATTATCATATGCCATTTGCGTCATACCTCAATAATTATTATATGAAGCATTACACTAAAAAGAATAAAAATTACTCAAATTTTAAAAATATAACTGCCTTAAATTAACTAAATCGTCCGTACAGAGAATATGTCCTTTTAATTTGTCTAAAACTGAAAAATACACCTGTATTTGAAAGCAAGTACACAAAAACGAATTACATTATATGAGTAGCCTATATTATCTTTCTTCTTTACTATAAAAAACTAATGTAGGAAACGTCTGGTAAAGTTAATAATTTTGTTTTTCATCACTTCCCGTCCTGATATGCATCCATCCCGCCGTTCATCACGCACTCGTAGTTGTATGAGATAACAACTATACATTAAATAAGAATTAAGCGATTTTTTTTTTATTGGTTCTCGCTCGTGACTGTTCCAGTCCTGGGTAATCCAAGTTCGATTGGAGCCGGGACCGTTGAAATTCCGGCAAGGTAACAATTGATTGTAACCAGCACTGTTACAACTGCCGACGGACTCGCTGCTTAACTCGTGACCCTTCTGCGTGAAATTACTTCTTTCAGATACTATCATCGATTGAAACAAAATTTAATACTTGATGGTACAAATAACCCCTACGTAGTCTTACAATATGATACGTTATAATAACAAACAATATGATTGTATAGTGGCTGTTTTAACATTATTAAAAACTCTATGTTCCGGGCTGTTGAGCCGTGGTCGATTGCTTACACTTACTTCTCTAAACGTTTCGGCCACACATCCAGAGGCTTTGTTTCTTTTTTCTACTGAAGATGGCCTCAGGAGGAGTCGGAAAAAAGCTTAGGGAAGTAAATTTAAGCAATCGGCCACGGTCTTACAGCTCGGAACATAATATTTTTAATAATATGATTGTATATTCAAAATATTAATCCGTTTCCGATGAGTGACCATAGATAGTATTCACAATTTTTCATGTTTCACGTTGAAATTCCATCACAAAACATCCTTGTGTTTTCCAGAATAAAAAAAAACAAAGACGCGATATAATATTCCTGCATATAAAGGAAACTTTTACTGCAATGCCATATATCTTAAGAGACTCTAAATATTACCTTATCGTATTTTAGTTACTAGGTATCAGAATTTTTATAACAACTGATTTTTCTTCTAAAGTAATGTATATATTTGAAATAACAAATATCATTTTTCAATGATAGACAGTATACTCGTAATTTTCTAAAACATTTTGACACGTACGTTTTATGACTTATAAATTTGCCTATTTATACGTCATAAAACGTGTTACATTTTAATTCAGATAAACAAGCTATCTAACAACAATATAGTCCTGAAAATTATAATTTTGTACATAAAGTTTAAAATCCGATGATTATAGTTCCACTTTTCTTTGTCAACACAGTTAAAAAGGAAATAATTTCTGATAGCCACTAATGGAAACTAGGGTCATATTCAATTTTAAAGTAAGTGTATCTGACGTTCTAGAGTTATTCACAAGTACTGTAACTAGTTATTTAGACAGACATGATTTTAAAACATGTGATGCCAATGATAGAACCTGTGTGTGTGCGCGCGCGCGCGTGTGTGTGGTTTTCTTTGTTCTAATTCTTCAAGTTTCTTGTAGTTGATAATACTGTACTGTATAAATACTACAAAAACAGATTTTTTCTACATAAATTTTGTTTATGAACCTCTGATTATTCAGATTGCATTTACAAAACGTGAGTAAGAAAACAAAAGAAATATGTTTACAATATTATTCACACACGCGCTAGCGCGTCCACACACAAACACTTCTGTTGAAATACGTATTATGACTTAGGCGTATACAATTTTGACTGGTAAAGTGTAGAAATTAACAGTACGTTCTATCTCTTGGGTAAATTTGATTTATTTAAGTATTTGCACACTATAAATGTTAAATAATAACGGTCACCAAAGGTGTAACTCACACTCACATTACGTTCCACTTTTGTCATGTTGCAAACGTCTTTAATTCTTGCGCAAACAATTCCTAAATTATTTCTTTTATGAATTTGCTAACTGCTATAATTTTTTATTGTTCGACTAAGCTTTTCGTCATTACTGACATCTTCAGGTCTTAAACAACTGTTTCAGGTTGTTTAAGACCTGAAGATGTCAGTAATGACGAAAAGCTTAGTCGAACAATAAAAAATTATAGCAGTTAGCAAATTCATAAAAGAAATAGTAAGGATGGCTGCTAATTTAAACAATACGAAGAATTCCTAAATTATTTAGTTCGTAGAATTACGTATGTTGTATCGTTAATTAATATACACATAACCATTGCGATGGAAGTCATCATGAGTTTCTAAGATGTAAAGACTAAACCATAAAGGTGTGAACGTAACAGGTAACATAGAGTACTTTAACTTATTTGTCATATTATTTTAGTATAAAGGATTCTTTAAAGGAACGTTGGACACCAAACACATTGAAACTTATGTTTTACACTGTTCTTAATACTCAGCGATTGACGCATTTAAATCACGTCAGTACGTGTTTCAGATAACTATCTTCAGCCACTGTTAGTTTTGCATTTAGTTCAGAGTTACCAGTTATTATCGGTGGGTTTGCGTTTTTAATATTCTAAAATGCAAATCTCTTAACAACTCTGTTAAAAACACTCGTCACTTTTATTTCACTGACAGTGGTTCTCAAAAATTGCCAAAAACTCTAACTGTGTTGTAAATGACAAATGGAGATTAAAAACAACAGCGGCTTTCCAAACAAGATTAATGGACCGACCTGCTTTCTATTCAATCGTTATCTCCACTCACCGTAAATACTACGCAAACATTTCTCTACAAATTTGTTTCCACAAAAATTATTGTTTTGTCTTTTTGTTCTTACTGACACCTACAACTATATTTATATCTGCATTCAGTATCGTTTATGTGTGTGTTTAAAGTACTAAACGCGGATTAATATTAATAACAATGTTGAAAATTTGATTACTTTTCGACACAGCGTTGTATACCTATTACTGTGCTTAGTTCAAGGCAGTACTTTTAAAATTGTCATTTCTTTACCAAAAGTAAGATTCAAACTTTCACGGCCATACAGTTCCCTCGATTAGATATAATTTCTATTAATGTCGCTTTCTATTGATAAATTTTGGCCGAATTTTTTCAATTTTCTCCTGATTTTTAAAACATATTTAGAAAAGACAGGTGCATACCTGCAGACTTAGCAGTCATCTTGATATGAATGGTAAGGTATCAGGAGGTTTATTAGTGTCTTCGAGTCGATTTCAGCCTACGTCTCTCTCGACAGGCCAGCGTCTGGAGAAACTACCCTTGCCGTCATCACCAAAATCAGAGATGCATAAAATTTTTAATATATAGTCATAAGTAAGAACTGTAAATTTAATAAAGAGGAAGACTTCAGTTCTAATTTCATTTGAGGTGAATCTGAGAGAAGGCTTGAGACAAATTCATTTAATCCTCTGTTTACCATCTCAGAATATTTACAAATTGTCAGGTCATGGTCTTTGTATTTTTTAGATCTTACAAAGAATATGTTTTAAAATCTAATTATACTTTAGTTTCTAAATTTAATGAGTTCAAGCGCTAATAATTTTCAATTTTATTCGCAGCCCAAGTACGTGCCCAACTACAGCTAGTCATATCGATGTAAAAATTCTTTCTAATTATGAATGCATCCACGCAACATAATTCCTCACTTATCAATAAAGCACAAATGTAAAGAACCAAATCAGATCAGGTATATTCTTATCTAGATCTGTTAAATCATTCCCGTACGCAAAAGTTCCCAGCTACATTTTAGAATGTGCTCTTTCATCTTCAACCGTCTTAATAACTTATCTTCAATGTAATGAGGAAAGTGAAACACGAAACTGAGTGCTATGTGAGAAGATTTAAAGGGTTATTAACATCATTTGGAAGTGGGTTTTTACAGATATGTTGTTGCGGAGGTAAACCATTGTAAAAACAAAAAATTGAGGAAAGCTTTTGCAGAGCCATTGTGTAGGCTACGGAGCACGTTGTTTATGGAAGTTAGAACTGAATATTGGGAATACAGGAAAAGAGCCACTCGAAGTAGCAGAAATGTGAATATGTCGTAAAAGTAGAAACATGTAGTGAAAATTACAAGAACTAGTGACAGTTTTAAGGATAAGCTGTCTACAATAAAGATAAGCTGTCTAAAATTCCCTTATGAAAAGTGATGGGGGAAAGGAAATTACAATAAGAAGGGAAGATTGTGATCATGCGTCATAAGGACTCTGGAAGTAATTCTTATAAAAGTAAGGACAAAGAACACGTTTCTAGAAGAAGTCAAAGAAAGAATGTTACGTAGAAGTCACCTACAAACGTGATGTGGGAGCAAACAGAAGAAATGGGTTACAATGCCGGAAAGTGGCGGAAGTACGTAGAAAATTAAATCATAAAACGGAGAATATAAAAGAAAAAAAGTAGGTGGTAAGAGATTTCTGTTTACGGTTCAAACTTGATGCTTCCATTTTTCATAAATTATGTATTATTTTAATCTTATTGTTATTAAACCATTACTACTTATATGCAATCACGAACGTCAGGGAAGCAACAGGTTTCGTAATAGTCTGTACCTCGGCTCACAATAACGAATAATGGAGGATGCGATAAAGAAATTAAGTTTGGCTCGGAATGCAACGACCAAGCTAACTAGAATCTAGAAGAACACAGAGATGCATCTCAGAGCACCAAATTAAAGTTAATAAGGATACTTATGTTTCCAGTAAGCACGTATGCCTCTGAAACATGGATCACGAGCATCACATCGCCAATAAGAATTGATGCCTTAGAAATGTGGGTGTACCAACAGATTTTAAGAATTTCGGGACACAATATCCAACTAACATATCTATTTTACATCAGCTGAAGGTCTTTAATTCGTACTTGATGAATATTGACACACATATCCAGAAGAAACTGGAGTTTAGGGAAATTAATTATGCAAGGGAATATCGATGGGAAACGGCCACGAGATACATGTTCAAGTCGCTGGGTGGATCAGGTCAGTCCACAAAGCTATGCAGGCAGCACAAGATCGAGAGGCGTGAAGAAACACAGTCAGCGCCATCGTCACATGATGTCAGCGTGGTGTAGGGCCTACTTTGAGTAGTAGGACAGAAACAGATACATGTAATCAGTGTGCACTGCCATCAGCAACTTTAACATGGAATCATTTAAATAATAAAAATAGCACAACACATTAAGAAAAATAATTTTGTAAATTTTCAAAACAAACAAATTAAAATACTGTGTGATCGGCCATCTTTATCGAGGCCACAAAAAATTACTACCACCATGTTCATCTGTTTCATCTTCACAACTATAAATACTATGATCATTAAAAGCCGAACCACAACTATTTTAAATTATAATTTCATAAGGATATGGCGCACGGTTCCACTGCTTGGTTTTATACACCTCCAAGTATTTTGCGAATCTGTATATATGTTGTCCTATTCACGAAATCCATTAACTAGTTTTTTATTTCGCAGCTGCACATTAATCAGCAATATTCAAGGTAGGGTTATGGTATGGTTATTCAGTATAAAGAGGAGTATGTGTTTGTATTGTGTGTGTGTGTGTGTGTGTGTGTGTGTGTGTGTGTGTGTGTGTGTGTGTGTGTGTGTGTGTGTGTGTGTGTGTGTGTGTGTGAGAGAGAGAGAGAGAGAGAGAGAGAGAACCATAAGTTATGAATTGTATATATTATGCTTTTTATATGGAATGTTAAAACAATAGTTTAAACTCACATTAGTACTGGAGCTTTTCATTCTAAAATAACAGACAGTTACGCAAACTATTAACACGTCATTGGAAAGCTATCAATAACATTCTGCGAAGCGAACGGTACAGAATTTCCATTACGTTGACCGCACTCACCCATTGATTAGTAGGTGGGTTTATTAATCTTTTGATCCTAATTGTAAGTGGCAGGGTTTCCCCCGGATTAGGCGTGCTTCAAAATATGAATGAACCATTGTAGTAGCGTAATGTAGCAAGAGTATCCTTGAAAACCAGTTCTTACCTACTTCGCGTGTATTTAAATATTTCGTTACCGTACGAACCTGTCCATACAGTTCCAGTGTCCGATCCTGTGCTGTACCAGTACCGTTTGTGCAGTAACCATACCAGCTTCTCTTACTATCAGCATGTACAAAGTAAGTTGGCAAACACAACTACGTATTATATTACCGGTACACTAAACATTTTACTTTGTTTACTGTTTTCAATTTTGAATACAAACGCACCAGGGCACAGCAAACTCACCCCCTCCCCAAAACACACACTCACACACACACAACTATATTATACATTAATTAATTAAACTGTATGTAGAAACATTAATTAATCCTATATACATAACTTAGTGTAAACACATATGCTTTATACATTTCTTCACAATGTAATAGGCTGTATAGAAAATGAACATGCAATGTTATTACAAAAATTAATATTGTGTATAAATAATATTAATGTATTTAGTTATTATATCATTACGTATGTACAAAACTTAAACGTTGTTAATGTTCTTAAACGCAAGAAATAATCATAAATAATTACAAATTATTCACTTCCTTCGTGTGTAATGAATCAGATATCTCAAACATTTCATTAGAACTGGATGTAAATTTTATAAAACATTCTGTCTGAATAGTACAAGAATAGCACACTACTGAATCCGTTATAAATTGCATTTCTCAATACACTACACTGTTAATAACTTTTGTAACTAAACAAGGCTTGTATACTTACACGCGTTTCTTACTACGCTATACATACGCATACGCATACATATGCATACTGCGCTTACTACTCATTTATATATTACATGTATATTTATACACACACACCCATTTCTTTTCCTTGTGTTACATATTACATTATCAAATAATAAATACGTCTACAAGTATATATTTTTCTTATTTTTTTATCTCTATATTTGCTCCTGACGCACGTTTCACAGATTCAATCTGTGTCTTCAGACGTTTCTATATAAATAAGAAAATTTAAGATGATCGCGGACCACTGTGTCGAAAACCGGTAAAAGCGTAGACCTGCTGTTATGAAACAACATGTGTATATAAAAAAAGACATATTCAAATCAATTCAAATTCTGATCAAGTTCAAATCAATACAAAACACAGCACAATTTTTAAAACACTAAACGTAAAAAAACTCACAAAACCCAATCACATCACACAACTAACCGGCCCCAACGCGCGACACACACACAGTCACAACACATTATTAACAAAGAAAAACAGTAATTTATATAGTAACCTCTGAAGATACAGATTAAATGTGCGAAACATGCGTCAGGTGCAAATACGCATAGTGATAAAAAATAATAAAAATATACTTATCATACATTTATATAGCCATATTACATAAAATACATATATTAAACGTTATGCATTTAAAGATATATATATATACTTAAACCAAGTATGTAAATGAATAAGTCTGATTACTCGAGGTGCACAAAGCCTGAAATTTACTTTGAAAAATATTATTCCTGTCTAGTTACAAGTTCTAGTAGCAGTGCAAAATTTACCCACATGCGCGCGCTCGCACTATCTCGTGGTCACTGTAATCAGTGCGTAAATTTGGAATCATTTAATCATTACATAAGTTAACATCAAAATGGACAATTAGCCTTCCTGGAACAAATATTTTAATGACGAACCGAACTACATAAGGACCGATTTTCTACATAAACGTTTAATACGTGCAGCAAGCTATGTAAACGTTGTGCTCAATAGTGTCTGTGAATAAGGAGGCACTTATCTCGTGGCCACCTCAATCGCCCAGTTCTTATAATGTTCGTACTTACTTTCTACACAACAGTTTTATTTGCTTTACAAAATAATCATTTCGTTATTTTGAATATGGTAATTTTTACGAACGTTCCTTGTCAATGTATTTTCAATTTCTAATTTCGAAAATGAAACAAGCTTTCTTTTCGTTAGAACTGACTCTACAAATCATCTTCATTGTAACGTGGAAATGTTCAGTACAACGTGTAAGCATTCTGAGTTATACAACATAACAATGACAAAACATATTACTGTCGGTTACATAACGATTGTATATCACAATTTTTGTACGTCTTGAAGAGCTGTGTGAACAGAATGAAACTTTGGGTGTAAGACTATACAGTTGCCTTCCGTGTAAGTGCTGTGAGTGTGAGTGAGTGAGTGAGCGAGTGAGCGAGTGTGTGTGTGTGTGTGTGTGTGCGTGCGTGCGTGCGTGTGTGAATCTGTGTGTTTGTGCGTGTTTAAGTACGTATTTTCTCTAAAGAATTCTAATAGGTCTGTATTTTACAACACTTACTTCATTTTCAGTGATACAGTTAATTACGCAGAAAAAATTGGTTTAATTCTGAAAGTATCCACACCTACAAATTGCCCTAAAATTCCTCTATCAAACCTGCTTCGTCTTGTGCGTAATATTTTTCATTGTAACCGACAGCTTTGTCAATGAAAATTTAATTCACTTATTTACGTTATCCTTAAATGATATTTAAGCAATTAACATTAAAAATAAAACTGTTAACAAGATTTTATTGATTATTTAATTTTGAGTCAGTGAAAACATACATTTTACTAAAAATAAATTCTTGTATGACATTCTATTGTATACCATAATATTGTAAACTAATTATAAACAAAATTCACGCTTATTCGGTACTATATAAAATTAAGTTTCCAAAACTGAAAGAACTGTCAAACTTCATGCATTATGTATGTTATATTTCTATCTTCCTTTTCATCACCTTTTCCCCCTAACGTTTTGTGCAAACAAAAAACACACAAAACGTTCCACCATGCCTTCTGGGGATAGCTGGCGTTATGAGAAGGGACTGCCTAAGGGATGACGGATGGTCGAGCTCTTTTTTGTTACCCCTTCCGCTGTTGTGAAGGCGTCAGGATAAATAATGAACCAAGCCAAGCCAGCTACAATGAATCCGTGAAGGACGTTGGCTAGTCGACTCCTTCTGCAACAAAAAATACAAAAATAGAATCGCGAAAGGAAGTTTAATTTCGTTCATTCTATATTAACGACAAATTCAACTCTCTGAAAAAGCATTTATACAGATAACCATAATATAATCATTGTAAATCAATTATTCTTATACTTCAATTATTTAACGAGATACAGACTATTAATTTGTCAGAAAACGTTAATAATAATAATCAAAGTTAGATTTCATTTAAATGTTTAATTTTACAAACATTAAATGACTACTCAGAAACCAGTAAAGTATGTACCACTGTGACAATATAAAATTATTAAATATAATATTATATCTAATAAACAAAAATACTGTAATATTTTCAGAGACATTTTAATATTCCACAAACATGCTGTATTATTTAGTATGTGATGATAGGTTTAGAACTTCATAATCAATTTCCACCGATCTAGTAGAATATTAGAAAATGTTAATCCTATTCATTTTTCATCATCATCATCATCTTCAAGGATTAAACCAAGGATGGTTTGTTCCGGTCTCAAGTAGGCAATGATTATAGCTGGTCAATCCAGCGCTTTCTCAGATGTCCAACACCTCTCCATCCCCTCGGCTTATAGTTCAATAGTTGTTTGGGGATGCGGCAGTCATCCATTCGGCAAAGATGTTCCCACCAATTCACTCGATACTGGGCGATCCTGTCGAGTATGCTCATAATATTCAGTTCCGTATCTGTATTTCTTCTATGATCATGGAGAGTATACCCTGCCACGTGCCTGAGAAATCTCATTTCAGCCGCTTGGCTGTGACTGGCCTGGCCTTTCGTTAAATTCCAATTCTGAGACACATAAAGAAGTGTGGGAAGAGCCATCACCTTGTAAAATTTTAGGCGTGTTCCTTTACTTGCTGACTTAAGGGTTCGCCTGATGGTCCCGCACATAAGGTTGAACTTATGCAACTTATTCTCAACGTCGTTGCTTGGATTATAAGACACAATTCCTCCTCCATTTATTAAAACAAAGTCATTTTTTAAAGGGCTTAGTCGGTCTCCACAAATTAGACTATTTGGTATTGTGCTTGGTTACTAACCTAGAGGTTACTGGTTCAATTCCCAGGTAGCACCATAAGTAACAGGTCTTTGAACAACATGTTTGTACTACAGGTAGTATGTTTGGCCACATTACTTCCTCGTATGGCGTACGGGATCAAGCTGGTAACATACCCTGCTTGGTATACCCAAGCTACTTCGGTGGTACAAAAAGAACACGTTATTGTCAGTAAAAGTAAGAAATACAATCTTGTTCATGGAATACATTAAAATATTTTTTTAAACATCAATTTTTCGTTGTCGACAAATATTACAGCTGTAACTATTTTAAGAGTCACACGAAACGCGTTTTCCATAAGTAAGCACTCCTCCCAGTTCCTTTCAAGTTTATTCTGTTTTTAACAATATACAGCAATACAACCATTAAAATTAACATTGCCCAAGTAGATATCTTGCGCACTAACGGGCAAGACTCTTTTTAATTAGTGCGCAAGTAGATATAGGCTATGTCTACATTGGTAAAACAGTGTATTACAATAAACTAGACAAAATTTCTCTGGAGACAAATAATCATAAAGTGACTGGACAGTGATCCGCTCGTTATTGACCACACACACACACAATCTGTCGAATAATTTATATGTTATGAACGAACAGAATCATACGGATTGCACCCTAACGTACCTACATTGGCATATTACAGTAAGACATTATAGAATGTTCGAGTATCAGTAAAAATTATTGTCATCCACATATATAGGGAGTCAGATGATATCATCTTTTACATTTCAACTTTCCCTTTTTTTAGCTTTTTGCTTTCACTATACTGAAACTAATCGACGTAATGGATTCAAATATACCACATGGATATTGTATTGGTATCCAGTAAAGTACAAACAATACACAGTTTACGATTGTACAGTTTATAATATACTGTAAAGATACACTGTATCTCTAAGATTACACTATATTAGGTAAGTAATATACAATAATAATAAGAATACACGAAGCTAAGTGAGTGTACACGACATTAAGAGTACATGAAGTAAGAATACACGATATTAAGAATATACACGAGATTCCTTGTTATTTAATGAGAAAGGAAAATATTTTGTATATCAAAAATCAGTTTTCAACTTTATTCGTTCATAGTTCGGATCTGTATGATTAAATGTCGACAAATATGATGTGTACATAAGATATATGACGACAATGATGTAATTTTTATACGGATATTTATACACAAGTATAATATAATGTAATTATAATTGCCATTAAAATATAATTGCAATATAATCGCAATATATACTGCGATACCAACAGTAGTCCTATACAGAAAATCATTCGTAACTTGGTTTATACACAGATAATTATATTAATCCTTGGAAATTTACTTGTAGCGTTATTCATTAGCGTTGTGTAACGCACTAAAATATACTATTATTCAAAAACTACTATTACAAAACGCTAGGTTTTATATCAACTAACTTCGTTTTCCTAATGTGTTTTTATAAAACGAATAAATTATGGACGAAATGTGAAAGTCGCCTCTGAGCCGGTGTCAGTTTTATTTGTTTGTAGGTGCGAGGCAGCGGGACTGTCAAAGTTCAAGGGAGTCAGCTGCTGAACATCTTCAGTTATGTCACTTAATGAGAGCGGAATGTTTTGACAAGAGTGGGTAGGCAGGTATTTGGACATCAACAAGTCAAGTTTAAACAAACGTTGTGTTGTCCGAGTCACTTGATGACTACAGTTTTGTCTCCCCTATTTAATAATAAGTTATCACTAGAAACGCTGTCTATAAAACTGAGCATTTAAATTGTATGCGATATACCCACTAACTAATTCTGTCACTTTTAGAATTTATAAAGTTACATGCAGATACGCCCACAATCGCGCGTGTGTGTGGGTGTGTGTGAGAGAGAGAGAGAGAGCAGTAATTAACTTGCGTTTCTTTACAAACTCGCACAGCTTACTTTCAAGTCGCCGCAATTAAAACCGGTACAGTAACGTATTTTAAAGTTCCTTCATTCACTAAGAAATTGAAATTTAACTGCCACATTGCTTGAGAGTTGTTAAATCAAACCTACACCGACCTCTTCTGCACTCAAGTCACAGGGTATGCAAGTATGTTTCGAGAGGGTGCATAAATCGTAGGGTAATGTCGTTCCCTCCACTGCCATCAATATCGTTAACTACTGAGCTTAAACAATTGCCAAGTTTCAGTAACCAGAGACGAGTTGCATGTAGTGGAAAAGGGTTTTCGGCAACTTCATCATAAGCTCGCTTTCTTTCCTGTGCACTGCAAAATTCATAGTCAACATGTTTACACATCTCAGTAACATTACATGCGTTGCACTCCCAGAACATGAACGTCAGCAACACATAAATCAATCTTGGTCGTTGCTATTCTGTAACCTTGACATACCGCAAATAAGTTAGATTACATGGCCAGGCCACATTTCTCGTCAGCATGTTGACACCAAAAGTAGGAAGTCTAAGTTTGATCGGTTATCGTACGCGTTTATATAAAACATTCGTCCTTGAATAGATCATTACGTGTTACGCAATAAATTGTTGCATTCAAAATCACAACGCTTCTGTAATGAATTCCTATCTTAGTTCGAATTTGCAGTTTACCGTTTCTATTCCTATACATGTGTAACCCTTCCTCCTGTTTTAAGGCCATGGGATTTGTCCAGTACTCCTAACAGTTTCTAATAATATTATACTTAACACTTCGTAGCAGATCTGTTATGTAATCCTTAAAATAAATATATTATCATTATAACATTTAATACTTTTACAATGAATAACATATTGTATAATTTGATGTATCTTTTTAATCCGTCCGTATTTTTTTAGTTTCATAAATTTAAAATGTCCACTTGAAGTTCTCCACTTTTCAGATAAACGCAACCATACGAGTCACTGTAACAAGTAACAAGTGTGTAGAAGGACATGGACCTTACACATCGAATAAACATCTATGCACGCATTTAGATATTTCATGTTATTCTTTTTAAGGGAACAGCCGTGAGTTGCTCAGGATGTTACAATAACTTTGATTTTTGTTCTTATTGCTATTTCTTCAAGTTCCTATAGCTCTTCTTCAATCCGATAAGTCCTACAATTAACTGTAAACCCGCACTGTTAACTTTTAGTTGTCATTTTTATTGTTTACTAGCAAACAGTTATGCTTTTTGAACAAAAGCTTTCGCTACCGGAGTCAGAAGATTTAAAACGTCTGGGTTTAGAGGCCGTGGTCCGTCTTCAGATCCTCTGCCGAACATCTCATCTACGCCTACAGTAGCCGTCTTCACATGAATTTCTCCACTATCATGGGCGAAGCTGAGACGTTCAGCAGAGGATCTGAAGACCGACCATGGTCTATAAACCTACAATGTTTTATGTCTAGTTAAACCTTATCTTCTGAAGTAACGAAAAGCAGCAAAGTCAGTCTTCCGATAAGTTAGCCTACTTTGAAAGATACTGTAAAAGATACGCCTCTTTTTTCCTTGTAGATGGTGTTCCATTTCTTCGAAGCTTGTTATTTTTCAAGTCATTTACTAATAACGGTTAATTTCAAAAGAAGGCAGTGTGTTATTAAACAACTAAACTGTAACATGTTTTAGAGTTTAAGTGAATGTTTCTTAATAAAGACAGATTTTATACAAAGAAAGTAGACAGATTTTTAAGCTTCATCAGATTTGCAAACAATTCAATATGAAAATCTCTACTACAAAAACAGAATTAATGGCATTTCGAGACAAGGAACCAATCAGAACAAAAACATTGATTAATGATAAAATTCTAGAACAGGTGAGCCATTTTATATATTTGGGAAACGATGTTAGCTATGATAGGAATTATAACATTAATGTTAAGTTAGGTAAGATCCAGACGATATGTGGGACAATCAACCTTATTTTTAAGGAACAAGGTACGTCGAGATACAAAATTAAAGTTTTAAAAATGTTATCTTGGACCCTGTTCTGTCCTATGCGTGTGAATTATGGACCACAACCAAGAAACAAGAAAGTAAAATACAGGCCTCGGATATGGCATTCTTAAGAGGAGTTAAAAGGTGTAAACTTGACCGTATAAAGATTGAGGCCATAAGAGAAGAATTACAAGTTTTTAACTTGAATGAAAACTTAAAAGATTACAAACAACGGTGGAAAGAACACTTAGAAGAATGTCACATTCAAAACTGATCAATCAAGTTTGGAAATACAAACATATAGGACACAGGTGTGTGGGTAGACCCAGGAAGATATGGCTGGAGGATCTTTGAAAGCGGAACAGGCACCACCTTGCCTATGCCGTGTTGTGAAGATGATGAAAGTAGAAACAGGCTATAAAAACAGAACAAAAGAAAGAGTTTGGTACAAGAATGAGTAAGCAACTCTCACCGGAACACCTCATAATCTCGTGAGGTATTCTCTATGGATATACAAACGTTTCTGAATTTGTTAGAAGCCCCAACTGTATATTTAATTTGTCTGCTTAAGTATTATAAAGTGGCACAGACACAAGACGGGCACACTGTTGTTTATCGTTTCTGTAACTGCTCAAAACCTTTTTAATATGCATACTGAGTCTCTAATAACTGAATTATTTCCGAACAGTTTTCCTCAACAGTATACGCACACACTGATAGACAATTTGAAGTTACTCCAAAGGGTACGTTGACACTGTCAAGTGTATCAACATAGCAAAAGTTAGTAATGCCGATTTGAGTAATTTTTACTTTTATTATTTTCGCAAGGATAAAAATTGTTAGTCACGTTTTCTCATATCCTTGACATAACTACTGACCTGTGTAATTTAAAGTTAATTATAGCTGTTGGTGTATCAGCTACTTATGTTTTTAGACCTTCAAACACGCTTGTTTTTTTGTCACAGACCGTATTATTTTTGTATGTTTACAAATATATCTTCTTTATAGTTTTTGTATGTTACATCTTTATACATTTTTAGCGTATAAAAATAACATCTTCAGTATCTACCCTCTATCGCTTTTCAATGAAAAACATAAGTCACACATAATTGTGCCATGTACACAAGTACACATGGCATACCTTATATGCACATGTCTCATGTAATGTCAAAATAAGTAATTTTTTAGCAAAATACTGTAAGTCTTTATATGAAAAGTTAATTCTGAAAGTAGAATAACCGCACTGACTAAAACTATTTTTGTGCAAAATAGTGTAAATCTGAACTGATATAAAAAAACACTATAATGCACTTTGGAAATATTAAAAATAGTTTATAATATTTTAGGCAATTTACTTTGCTTTTAAAATAGTAAATACAAAATATAGCATATAGAGTGTAAATATGAAACCATAACCCATGTTTGGCGCAGAACGTCATATCACAAAATAAGGATATGAGACGTAGTGAAGACTGAGAACAACTAACTAAGAAAAATAACGTTAAGAGCCAAACTTCCCTACAGCAGCTGAAAACATCGTTTCGAAACAAAATGTCAACATCATTTACAAAAAAAAAAAGAAAAGTCGGTAACTAAAGTCTTGTATTGACATTTACCGTGTGTTAATGCGTAGATTTTTAACACTTGAGATTTTTCACACTTCCATATCTTGTCAATGATTAGCTTCACGTAGTCAACCAAACTGAAACTGATAGTTATGAACAATGTTAACGTATAAACTTCTTCCATTAATTGCCCCCTTAAGCAGAAATATAAAATACCGTTATTAAAATTTCACTAAATATTATAGCCATAAGAGTATTAGATTGCTAGCAACATTAGAATTCTCACAGCGTGGAACATTATAATTGTGATCGTCTTTCTTGGATATACATGATAAATTACAAATCTCTATAAGTTTCAACATTATATTTTCCTGATATATTCATAAAATTCTATTTATTAGTTTGGCAATACAAAACAGCACGTTCTGCATTAAACAATTGCCTGTGACCCACGTTTGTATACGAAACAGCTAATGTAGGATTGCCTATTTTCACCCTAAAGCTCAAAATAGGCATTCACATCCATAATGGCTGCGATCACAAAATACTGATCATTTATCCCTTAGGTAATGACTGAATCAATGAAGTAATTTTACAAAATATTTTTGAAATGTCATAATCCAGTAATAGTCCTCATAAAATGGTAAAAACTAGGTCATGCATAAAATCTATGAAAAGCGTGTTTCTTAATAAAAATTATTTCTCAATGTCTGAAAAAAAGATTTTTTTCTTAATAGCTAGGTTTTTAAATCTAAGCAGCACAGCAATTAAGTTATTAGTTATTTCAATGAATCCTACGTTAAGGTGTCGATATCAGAATCTCAGACGTTCAGTCTGTTTTCATCACAGTAACTTTAAAAAATAAAAACAACATTCAGCAGCTTATGTTGGCATCGTGGTACAGTACAAATTGGAGAGAGATTTACCATAACATTTCAGTAAGCTTCTTAAATCCTATATTTCAGGCCGAGTAAAACAAGAGGACTTATTCTGGCTTAAAAGAAATCACAGCTGGTGTTCCACAATGCATCTTATTAGGACCAGTTCTATACTTGCTGTATACTAACGATATACCAACTGTCAAGAGGCCGTAATTACTTTGCTGATGAGCTGATGACACTGCTATTATTGCAGAAAGTGGTAGCACTGAAAAAGTAACTCAGAAACTACAATCCGCTACTAAGAATGTCAATTCTTGGACTAAAAGAAGGCGGAAAAAATAAATGAAGGCAATTCAGTGCACGTTAATTTGACCAATAGGAAAATTATTTACCTGCCTGTGTTATCAACCAACAAGTGTCCACATGAAAACACTGCAAAGTACCTAGGCATGACCTTAGATGCCAAGTTACGCTGTGGAAGTTACATGTAAAAAAGAAAATAACTGAAATTGAGCAGAAATTCAGAAAAATGTACTGGCTCCTCGGATGACTTTTTGATTTGTCTGTAGATAATAAACTGACAGTATTGTTAATGTGCCGTGGTACATATGAAATGAGGACATTCACACGGATTTTAAAATTGCTTCAGTTGAAAATGAAGTTCAGCGATTTGTCAAGAAGCATGAAAAACATCTGCATAAACATCAGAATGTCTGGTCAAACGTCTGCAACTTCTCGACAACACTGAACTTGTACAAAGGCTAAACGGAATGAAACCATTTGAATTGGTGTAATGTTTCAAATGACAGGCGTCACTATAACAGAGTCACTAGATTTTAGAGGAGTGAGCCATAGGACGCTCATCCTACGCTTTGTGATTATTTATGACATGTAAATTGACAAATAAACTTTGTCCAGTCTCAATAAAATAAATAGGGGAAAAAACTCAGCAGCTTATATGATTTCATGGTAACGTGACAGGACCAGGACGGTTCTATCTTTCCTTTCATTTTAAAAGTTTTAGTTTTAAAGACCCCAAAGATGACGGCAATTTAAGCTGCCTAACACGGTTTAAATTTGTTAAGCTTATAATAGTGGATGTAGTCCAACCTTATAACATTTGAACAGGCAGGGTATCACCAACATTTAATTATACTATAATAATATATTTTATCAACATACTTACCTTTTTAGTAACATTAGCCAATCCAACCAATAAATGGTGTGTGTGTGTGTGTGTGTGTGTGTGTGTGTGTGTGTGTGCCGCACACACGTTTGCATGTTTACATTAGGCCTATATTCATCAGGAATGTAAAGTAGTAACTCCTCCTATTTCGATATCATGGTCTTCTTCAGACTTCCTGTTAGCGAAAGACAGCCTTTTTCTGATGGTAGTCTTAGTCAAAAAGTCAAACGGAAACTCTTAAACCAAAAAGTCAAACGAAATTCTACTATGGCAAATGATGACACCCAAGAATCATTGGGACTTCTGATATTGGGAATTCGTGGGAGTTTGTTATAACACGTTTCAAGGTATTTTACGTATGGCGTAATTTTTGTTGCCTTCGGGGCACAAAAGTCGATATATTGGGATCACTAAATAAATATAACTGACGTCAACACCGGGGACAGAGTTAAGGACACCAATCAAAAGTGGCTTACTGTTTCTCCATCGGTCACGTTTTATTGATGTAGTCAAGGGGAAATTATGTTGTCTGATCAAACAAGCGCCCGTTGTAACTGCTTTTAACCAGTTTGAATGATCAAGGAGAATATATGGAATTACTTACCTCAAGTCCGCTTGAGTGATTCTTATATGAAAGTTTGTGGTAAACTAGCGAAGAAATACTAATTTCCATTTAAATAAAAGTAAATGACGCTGATAGAGCAAAAGTGTTCCGATGTGTGTGTGTGTGTGTGTGTGTGTGTGTGTGTGTGTGTGTGTGTGTGTGTGTGTGTGTGTGTGTGTGTGTGTGTGTGTGTGTGTGTGTGTGTGTGTGTGTGTGTGTGTGTGTGTGTGTGTGTGTCGGTGTGTGGGCGGGTGTTTCACGACAGTCGCGGTGCTGAAGTGGATTTACTTAATAAGAGATACGAGCAATACTTTCTACACGCCTACATTTACTGTACCCTGTGAAATGTTTCTTACAAAAAACATATTTGGTTTTGTTATTCCAAAATTCCTTCTAAAAACTGGAAATATCGCGGTAATAAAGTTATGTAACGCCATTTGTAAAACATCTGAAATTATTTATATTATAGCCCACAAGTTAACATTTTTCTGGTGAAAGTTTAGTAATATCTTTAGAATAAAGGAGACTATAAACCTAACACGTTAATAACGTCATGGGATTGAACAAATAATGAGTATTTTAGAGAAAATATGTCGTCATTCGCATAATAAATATTTTTTTCCAGATTTTATTGGCACTTTTGGTTTTTGGCGTTTCTGCAGCGCATGCTCAGTTTTTTGGAATTCCGACTGTCGTTGAATTCGTAAATGACATTGGACTGAGAAATTATAATTTTAGGTAAGTTGGAACTTTTTCTTTTTAATTTTTATTACATCTGGCATAAACTCATCAGTAGTCTATCTGTTGTTTTCTCACCTTCACAAACATCATAACCGCATTCATTTTATTTTTCTTAATTTTATAAATGACAACATTTAGTCAATGTTGGTTACACATCCACTTAATTGTTTTCATATCTCTCTTTATTATTCCCAGTTTCCCATGTTTATTCCCATGTTCCCCATGTGCAGTTTTTCCGCCATTCTGAAACGCTTTGTCCCTTTTTCTGATCCATAAGTCATTGAAGAGACTACAAATTGACTACAAATTTTCCTTTTTGAACACTTGTAATTCAAAATGTAAAAATTATAGAGGGAAGACAGATTATAAATCTTTATAAATTGTTCGTCTTTCCAAAAATCATCCACTTTGACATCGTCCTGTTCAAATCTAAAACTGTAATCCTTTCACTTTCACTTTTCACAGCTTATGTACCCTTATAATCATTATAAAACGTTTAAATATTAGAATCATTATCTTAACGTTTATTCTCAGACCCAAATCTTCACAGTAACTGTTCACCACTTCTTCTTCACCTCACTTCCATTTTCATTAAACAACATTGCATAAGCTGCAAGGCTCAAATATGAACGATATATTCTAATATCTCTATTTCATACTTTAAGTATCTGAACACTCGTCCAAAATTTTTAAAACACGTACGCTTTTGGTGACTCATACGTTAGCAGAAGGTTACCTTCCCGGCGTATGTCGTTTTCCTTTTTGATTTACAGTACTGTATTAACTTCTTAAACTTATTACAGAGTTAATACACATTATTAGTCTGACTTGTTAAACAGACGTACATGTCAGACGTACAGTCTGAATTTTCTACAGAGAGAATTTTCTCTGCCCTGCCATCAACAATGTGTTGTGTAATGGAAATTGTGGCCAACTCAGCTTTATATTCTTATTACAATTGGACGCTGGATAAATGGATTAAAGCAAAACTTAGGTGGGGCCAATAGACAGCTCTTCGTGTGTCAGTCAGCGACGGAAGGTTTGAACAGTGCCTTGAACCAGATTTGCATTTCTCGGTAGCAGCCAACACGTACTAATTACGGTGTCAATAAATTACTCGAGTAACTGCGTGGCTATTCAAGATGAAAAGATAACAAATGATCTTATTATTACACGTTGTTTTTAAATTGCCCGGACAGGTATAGGAAACGTTTCTGCCCTGAAAACAACAGACACGCCCACGTTATTCTGTATGCCTGTTTGCACGCACGTGCCTCGTTCAATCAATCATGTTCCATAGCAGGTTGACCAAAGGTTTCCATTCACTTACAGCTTGATCGTTTAATATTCCGAAGTCGATTATATATATACTTATTCGTTTGTAGCAGCATATCTGTTTAAATAAACATAACAGCGGACCAACAATCTCTCAGCCCGAAAATTGTGTTGGGGGTCTTTTGTCCACGTAAATATCAGTCGGCAGTGCATTTTTGGGCGTTTATTATACGTTTCAAATCTACCATATATATTTGGCCTAAATTTTTAAATGGCACGGATATTGTACAAAACGGTGGAATTAAATACGTAGATTGAACATTTGTGTAAATTAAATGTAAGTCGATTTAAATATTTTGAAAAAATAGTCTTTTAGACTTTATTTAGTGTTAACAGTTGTTACAAACCATAATAGTCGCCTCTATAATGTATCAGTTTAATGAATTAAATTGTCTTCTGTTAAAAGTTGGCTTTCAAGTCATAGGTCTACTTAAAATTAAGCTACGTACTTTTTATGAATTTAATTATATTTTTACTCACAAGACCTGTTTACTGCTTTGCCCTAAGGTGTGCGTTCTTTAGATCATCCAGATGTGATCCTTCTTTCCCTCTCCCGAGAAAAATATTACAACGGTAATTAATACAATGGAGAATTAACGTTGTCTTTCACTAACTTTGTACGTGTGGATTTAAAATATAGTTACAAAATTTAAATTTTCTAACTACATATATAAGTCTGGATATATAACAGGTACAGTATACAATAAGTATCTAAAGCTCATGTTATTTTTTACACTGTTGTCAGTTAATCAATCTGAGGTCATTTTCGGGTTTTGTTATTAGGAAAAAGAGCTTGGTGTTGACTGAATTTTGCTGTTTGCTTAACTTCGTCTTCATAATTTTATAATGGTTTTGTTTAAACCTTATAAAATTAAGTTGCCATGTATATAAAATGCTTTATCTTGAGTTACGAACATAAGATGCAGGAAATGTGAAGAAAGTCTCAAAACACTAACAAGTATACGTTGTTTTTCAGATACAAAATAAGCGATGGGACATTACGAGAAGAAACTGGCGAATTAGTTGATGAAGGTACACCAGAAGAAAACTATGTAGTCAGAGGGAAATCGGAGTGGCAATCACCAGATGGTGCTATGTACGAAACGGTATATGTGGCGGACAGGTATGGATACCGGCCGGTATTTCGCAGAGTGGACGTAAGTGCGCCGCAACCACAAGTTCGACCGACGTACACCACTACCACTACAACTGCTAAGCCAACAGATGTTTCTGATATTGACGTCAGATCGGACTTTAGCGGTGTACCGCCAGAAGGCTCCCTAGAGCCTGTACCGCCAGGTAAAAAAACAAGAATAGGATCTGGAACGGCTGCCGCTCTCCTCGGTTAAACGGGACAAACCAATACCATGTACGCCAATGCCTCTATATTTTAATAAATTTTTCCAGTCGTTCACAGAACGTTCATCGTTCTCATGGAATTATGTAGACTTCGTGTAACGCTCACGTTTCACTTCAATTGTGTCACGTAAAACGTCATTGGTCTCGTAAATGTATAGCCTACCTATAAACCGTTTACTATAAAATATACATATCACTTCCCAGTAATTCAAAGCCATTCTTCATTTCATAAAGAAGCTGTAAGCATATATGTTAGCTCTACAAAAGTCTCAAATACTTATATATACAAAGATTTTATAGTTTTTATTTTTGCTGTTCTTGTTTAATTCATTGAATACATCTATGATGTCTATGTATTCTATTAAATAGAAAAAACTGTTTTCCTTTGTAAGGGTATTACATTTATTACAAAAAAATAATGTTCATATTTTCATGTTTTGGAAGTAATCATTTTTAAGCACATTCTCTTTTTTTAATAAATACAAATATATTTGTGCCATAACATGTATAATTAGTCTATTTGAATTACATTAAATAAATTTAGGTTATACGCACAATTAATGTAATAATTATCTATAAGTATGTAAATAAAAATGTAAATTTATAATATTGTAAATATATTTGTTATTTATTCTGTACATAATTTTTGTAACAAAAATTGTCATTTTATGTATACCATATATTTTTAAAGCATAATAAATGTTCTGTTTTCAAAATACATCACATATCATGTTTGACTATATATTTCAGCATCTTTATATATAATTATGTACACATGTGTACGTTTGATCATGTGCATGTGTGCAACTGAACATAACAACAGCCTACAAGATAAAAAAAGCAATCCTCAACCAATAATATCTTTAAACATCAACAATAATGAAATGTTTGTATTTAAATATGGAAAGGAATTTGTGCTTTTGTGCAAAGGAATCAACATCCAGTCCACTACGGACTGCATTCAGAAAACACTCAATAAATTAACTAACTGGGCGCAAAACACGGGTTTTAAATTTTCAGAATCAAAATCTGAATATATAATTTTTTCTCGCATCAGAAGACCACATTCAAGAAATATAAAGTTGTCACTTGAAACAAAAGAAATTAGACGATCAAATCAAATCAAAATATTAGGTCTCACGTTCGACCAGCGACTCACATGGGGTACTCACATAAGGACATTAAAAGGTGAATGTTTAAGGAGAATGAACCTTATTAAATCAATCGCATCATGCAACTGGGATGCCAGCAAAGACGTAATCATGAACACCTACAAAGCCTTTATAAGGTCAAAAATGGATTACGGAGCAATAATAGGCTATATGACTCAGCTAAACAAACAACTTTAAATCTCTGGAGACTATACATACATCCGCCCTACGCCTGACCCTAGGAGCATTTAGAAATAGCCCGATTAACAGCATTCTAGCCGAGTCTCATGAATATCCACTTAGAATAAGAAGAATAAAACTCTGTCTGTCATTTGCCACAAGAGCAGCTTCAAATCCTGCTAACCCTGTAAGTCTTAATGTGTTCTCAAATAGGAACAGCAACAAATTTGCTAAACGCTCAACCCTACCCAAACCATTTTATGAACGTATTAATATCTACCTACGCAAATTAAACACTCATTTTCCTTCTGTTTTCATCCAGCAACATCCACCAGAGCCTCCTTGGTGTCGTAAACCTCTCAAATGTGATAACATAATCACAGAATCCCCAAAAGCTACTACAACTCCGTATATTTTCTTGTCTAAGTTCTACGAAAAACTTGATAAATACACAGAACACACTCTTGACAAATACACTCATGTGTTCACGGATGGTTCTCGCACAGACGGAAACAATGGATGTGCAGTAATATTATCTGGACATGAATACTTATTCAGGTTGGACAGGGTCTGCTCGGTTTTTTTCTGCGAAGCATATGCAATTCGTTCAGCACTGTAAATAATAAAAGATTCCATGGGCTCCAAGTATATTATCTTCTCAGATTCTTGAAGTGTTTTAGATAGTCTGCAGCAAGAGGACAGCAAAGAACCCATTATTCAAGACATAAGTAACATAACCTTTGATATCTCAACTAGACAGTGCAAGGAAATTATTTTCAGTTGGATACCATCGCACATCAGAATTAAGGGCAACGAGATGGCTGATAGGGCTGCGAAAACTGCTACGTCGAGTCAGTATCATCCTCACAAACTATCCCACAATGACCTTAAGAAATATCTGCATTTAAAACTTCTGGAGCACTGGAATGATGAATGGCTTAAGTCACCACCCGCCAAACTATTCCGAGTGAGGAAAAATATTTACAAGCAGCACTCACTTGCTACAGACTCCAGGAGAAATCAAGTGGTCATAACAAGACTCCGCATCGGCCACACACTACTGACTCATAAGTACATTTTCACAAGAGAGCCTCCTTCGAGATGTAATCGCTGTGGCACGGTTTTGTCAGCTTTCCATCTTGTTTCAGAGTGCCCTGCTCTTCAACATCTACGAAGCAAATTTAATATCCCTGCAGATGTGCGAAAAAGTTTAAATGACAAGACTGCAGCCGCCAGCATACTTCTCCTCTTAAAGGAGATTCAGTTGTTAACAGCAATATAGGTACGAACTAAGAAAATTATAAGAACATTAAAAATTGTGTAATGAAGTTAATGGTCTGATATGTTATTATGACTTACTGTTATATAGTTGTTATATTTTGTTACTTAGTGTTATATTTATTATATGTATACTTAGTTATATTTATTTATGTGAATGATGTGTATTTATATTGTTTGTGTTGTGGGGGGTTAATATTTCTCATTTTATTTTGCGTCAGTTAAACTAATACTGTTATTTGTTAAATAGTTTTATCTATCTCATTTGTTTACACTATTTGGTATTTAAACAAATATTTACTATATGTTAATACATCTGTTTAAGAATCTGTACAAATTCATTTTTGTGGTCGCTAATGACCGTTGCTGTTGCAGCAACCTTATAAATAAATTTAAAAAAAAATATATATGAAAAGTAGGACCTCATACTTTTCTGAGAAGTCAACATTTCACCTAACAAAATTTTAGGGAGCCAATTTCACCTATAGAAATTTTAAGAAGATTATGAACTTGGTTCTTCTCCAAAGGCAGAAAAGAGGTCATCCACGAATAACATATAAGAATGGGATTCAAGACACATCTGCCATTTGGATGAGAATTGGCAGACTTGGAAGTTCTACAAGATGAGATGCAATACAATATAATACAATAGCCTAGTGTTTATGATGGTTGTAAACATAATAATAATGTTTTGGATACACTAAAACATTAGTGTTACCTGCAGTCTAATTCTAAACTATGAAAAATGTAAGTATAATCTATCACTCCAGTTATATGTGAATGAGAACTATTAAAAGACTTCTTACTTGAGTAAGCGAAGTGACTTACCTTACAGGACGCAATATCAAATGAATTAATAGTATATTCTCTACATAAGGTAGAAATTATAGACAACACACACACACACACACACACACACACACACACACACAATACAGCACAGAAACATACCTATACTGCTGTGGTGTGTTGTACCTCTATCGTTGCTCAGGTTTTAGGTCCCTACTGTTTAATATGAGTACTATTACACTTGAGATTAGCTCTTTACAGTGCATATAATATATTGTTATGTATAAGAGTTGCATAAATAATTAGTCGAGATAGATGTTTTGGAATCAAATGGATTTATTAATGATGCTATGAGTTTTTCTGACAATCTGCTGTGCCTTTAATACAGTTTACAAAATATAATTAATCTGTCTCTGTTGACCTTTGCAGCACAAACTAAAATCTACTTTTTGCACAATGAAATAAATTAATATTTAAATAGTTCTTTTTGTCTTATCTAAACTATGAAGATTTTACTGACATAGCTTATATTAGAGTTGTTCTTTTAATTCTTTGAAACCTAATTTTTTCTGAAAGTTTAAAAATTTTTTTGTAACTGCTTTTTCCTCTATATGATATAGAAAATTAAAATACACCACCACCTTTCAAGTCTATTCGTCATTCATGTTTTTTTTGGAATGTCCAATTTATTCACTATGTTCAAGTTCAACCATTTGCTAACACCATATCGACTGTGTGCATTAGCAGACGGTGTCCTTTTTTTTTTTTTTTTTTTTTTGATAAAAATGCTGTAGTACCCAATGAGCTGATCAAGAAGATCAACACTCAGTTGCGGTTCTAGGGTCTTGGAACTGGGGGGGGGAATTTTAAAGGAATACTTTTATATATATATATATATATTGTAACAATACGAGACGTCTGCCTCGTTCAAGCCCCGCGATGGAAGCCACTTTTTAAGAAAACCCTTTTTTCTGGCTGAAATCCTTTCAAGTCCCACTGTTTGGGCTAGCCACTAGGTCACCAGACCGCTGTATGCCGGTCGTTACAAAAGAATAAAAGGTATACGGAAAATTCACTAAAAATAGAATTTTCAAATAATAAAATAATTTTGTTTATGTTTATAGAGGTATGTATAAGAGATAACTCTGTTTTTTAAAAGGTTCTGGTAAAATTTTAATAATAGGTAGGTATTTATTGACCGTCGAGTACTTCTTGAAGATTTGCACCAAGTCTGGAGTTAAATAGATTAACTCCAGGTAATAATCGATTGGTGACTTTTCTGACTGGTCCAATATCTTGTTCAAAATAAAATATATTCTTCTCACTTAAGTCCTTCAGTCTTATAAATACCCTTAAATTACCCTGTGAAATAAGTACAGATACAAAATAATGGAAATATAAAGATTTATTGACAATTTTAAATAAATTATTGATATTTTATCGATGGAGAGCAATTATCGATTCTGTCTCAGGAATTATCGATTGTGTCATACAGAACAAAATTTTATGTTATATTATATTAAAAGACAGGTTCTTTGAGCGATTAGAATTAATAGTCAGAGAAGGGTGACGAGAAAGTATAACATTAACAATTAAAAATAATTACAATAATTACTATTCAATAGTATTTAAATAAATTCAGTATATAATATTTGAATATAAATGTTTTGTCAAATCAATGAAGACTGATGTGACGTCAGTGACTGCGATGTAGTAAGCAGATTTCGTTTTCAAGATGGCCGCTACTCGGGTTGGTCTTGGCTACTGCATATGCGTCGAGTCAGAAAATTACTATAAAATTACCTTCATCAAGGTCTAAAATGTCCCCGCACTGGTGTAATATGTCTGTTAATCTGTTTGGTGTATTCTGGTGAAGTGTTCTGTGTAAACTTGTGTTAGTTAGTTTATTTTCTATGTGTTCAACTTCTGCGGTTACGTTTTCAAGTTATTGGTTAGGAATTGCAGAATATATCAGTTGAAATATAGTGTTTTACTTGTTTCTATCACTCGTATTATGTAGTTAAGTGTTTGTTTTCACTATTGTCGTGAATGTATTAACAGCTTTAGCTTTAAAAAGTGTTTAAATCGCCTAACTCTCGTTTCACTGATTTCAATGGCTAAACGCTAGTATCATTTTCAATTCGATTTAAAGAAACGTTCTTCACACAACTGTCCAGCTTGATATTCAACAAAAGACTAATTAACTTGGTCATAATTCTTGCCCAGTTAATCTTTGAAAAAGTATTGTTAACATTTTTCGACTTCCCATACATATGATAAAATATTACATTATGTATGGAATTTATCTATTTTATTCCTCACTTTTATGAATTATTAACCTTATTATTGGTTTAATCATCTCATTCCCTTTAAATTGATGTATTATAGTCCATATCTGTAGATATTTTGTGGAAATTAACAAATTTCTTTACTTTATGGAAATATAGGCTCAAAATTGGATTTCCGTCTTTATACAAAATCCCCTCCATTTAAATATTATTAATACTATTATAATAAATTTTAATTAGTCATATTCCTCTTCCTTTCCTTAAATACATATAAATTACACCTTTGAACTGGTTTTTTGTGTTAATCTGTAAATTTGACATTGCTCTTTAAAATTAATTAATTTATATATTTTGACAATTTACAAAATGTTAAGGTATATTTCCTTATTATCATTTTAATTCATAGGATCATTCCTAGTAGTGGTTAATTGTGTTATCTTATATAAATCTTGGTAGTTTACAGGATTTATAAGTGAATTATACTATTTTATATTGGTTCTCTGATTTCACCAAATGGCCTAGATTTTAGAATTTTATATTTCTTTCTTTCTCAAATAATTTAAACTTAATTCCTCCTCTGACTTTACATAATTACAATTATATGAAAATAACATGATTTATAACTTACTGTGTTGTGTAGTAGTTAATTAACACTACATATTTAAAATAAATAATTATGAACATGGTTTAGCAATCTGCACAATTGAACATATTGCAGATATAGCTTGAACATATATCTTTTAACTATTTTTGAGCTAACATAGCATACCTATTAGAACATTATTACTGGTATGTAAGTTATTATTTATCAAACATAATTCTTTTTAAAACACATAACATAAATCTTATTTTCTAATAAACCTTACAAATACATTTATTTAACACATTGATATTAGGACTGTGAAATAACAGTCTGTCTAAACATGTTACACTTATTCATACTATATTAGTACCAGTCCTTTCTGGTTTAAACCATTATTATTGTGATCCCCTACATCAGTAAACATTAACTCCCATACTCTATTTATTATCATTTTTTACAAATGTCTTGTAAATAAAGATTTACATTAAAATAATAAAATACTGGAAACCTTCCATTTTATTATTTTATTATGCTGTTTATTATTAGATTTTAAAGTTGTGATATAGCATACTACTAAGTTATAGTATCACCAACTTTAAGTTTATTGCATTTTTTTTTTTTTTTTTTTTTTAAAAACAACACTTACACAAATTCACTTTCACTGTTGGTTCTGATATTTTGAGTCTTATTATCTCAGACCAGACCTTTAGTAATCATGGACCGTTAAGACTAGTTTATTTTCTTTATTACACAATAGCTTTAGTCGGTGCACTTCTTATAACGCTATACAACACTTTAGTTTTCTCAATAATTACATTTTATAAGATTTTGGGTATGTTATACTTTCTTTGGCATAGTTTTTGCGGGTTTGGGGTTGATAGTAGTTTATATAATAATAGGTTTTATAACGGTGTTTCTTTCATACTATTTCTTCCTCTCCTCCTGTCTTCTTTCTTGTCCTTCTTCGTATCTTCCTTCTGGTATTCAATCTTGTCCCTCTTCTAGTCTTCATTCTTGTCCCTCGTCTAGTCTTCACTCTTCTGGTCTTCCTTCCGTTCTTGGGTAAACCAAGGTACTTGGTGTTATCACGACTGAGGTTTAGTTTGGAGTATTTAATTTATTCACTGAACTGACTTTATTCTTCTATACAGGTTTCAGGGTATTGTTTTCTTCCTGTTCACAAACTTTATTCTTCCCTCTTCTTGTTTTTGGGGTATTTTGGTATTCACCACCCTTCAATTGAGTCTCTTTTTTCTTTGATATGGTCTTATATAACTGGTTTACTGCTCTGAGCTTCCTGGGTAACTTACTGGTATTATACTATGAGTTGATGAGTTGCTTCGATACTTTCTTTGGTTTTTAAAACAGTGGTTTTTATATATTATGTAGTGAGGATTTTTACTTTATTGTGATTCATTCCTCTGATTTATTTAAATGTCATTCAATATTATTGTAACATTTGTTGGTGTAATTAAACTTTATGATTTCATATGACTTAAAATGTAGTGGATTTTCTGTCACGCTACAGAATATATATATATATTAATCATTTTCTGCTACAGTTCGTTTCTTGATATATATAAAATATTTAAAATTTATATTTACTTTACCTCAAGATGTTATTTTTCCCTTATTTGGAACATGTTTCGAGAACTCCTGTGTTCTCATCCTCAGCCTTCGTGATCTTGCGTCTGGTGAAGTATTTGTGTGTTGGCTGGACGCTATTTTGGTTTCTTGCTGGTCTCTGGTATTTTAAAGTGGTATTATTGTGTGTGATTGTGGTGTATGTATTAGTATTTTGTGTATTTTCGATGTTGAGTGCTTTGAATATTGTGTCATGTTTTGTATTTATTTGTATTTGTTTAGGTATTAGTTTGTTTTGTGTTTTATGTTTGTATATTTGTAAATTTTCCCAAATGTTCATTATGGTCCCTCTGTGTGGTATATGTTTTATTAGTGTCACATTGGTTATGTCTGGGAATTCATGTCCCGTGTTTATTGCATGTGTGGCCAAATTGGATTTATATATTTCTGGTTTTTTGTATGCATTTAGATGTCCAAAACAATTTTTTTTCAGCTGTTTTTTTGTTTGTCCTATGTAACATTTATTGCAATCTAGGCATTCAATTTTGTATATACCGTTAGTTGTTCTATTATCTTTGTTGTGTCGGTTATATAGTTTTTGTAAATTATTTTTATTAGTTTTGTATGCTATTTTGATATCTCTGTTTTTAAATATTTTGTTAGCTTTGTCATTTTATTATTTATGTATGTGAATGTGACACAATTTTTGTTGTTATTATTTATGTGTTGTTCATTTTCATTAATTCTTAATTGTTCAGTTTCTATTTTATATTTTATTTTATTTTCTATTTTGTTTACAGTATTTTTATTGTATCCATTTTCATAACCAATTTGGTATATTATATTTCTTTCTTTGTCTGTTTCTTGTTTGTTTTGGGGAATTATGTACATTCTGTTAAATAGCGAATAGAATGCTGCCATTTTATGTTGTAGTGGGTGGTCAGAACGGTTAGGTATAATGATGTTAGTAGATGTTGGTTTTCTGTATATTGCATATTGTATGTGGTTGTTGTTTCTTGTGATGGTTATGTCTAAATAGTTTAGCATTTAGATTTTCTGTCTGTTTTGTGCTTATTTCATCTACCCAAGCACGCATCACGGTTTTAAGTGCTTCCATGTTCAGGCTTTCTGGTGCTGCAATCATGAATACGATGTATTTAAATTTATTTTTATAATAATAATTATTATTATTATTATACAACCGTTCGCTATATTTTTATTGATTTATTTGCTTATTTTTTTATTAGTAACTATTATTATACTCTTGTTACAATTACACCTGTTATCATATACATCAATGTAATAGTGGGCACCAGTTTTGTCATTACACACAACAAAATAAACAACATACAAAAATATTCATAAACAAACATCAATTATCATACATAAAATCCTATGCACACATTTAACAATAGAGCATACATTTATTTATTAAATGTAGGCGTGTCGTGCCACACGTTAACGGGCGACAAAATTATACAACGACACAATGTATTAATTAAATGTAATCTAAATTGTGTAGTGGTATAGCTCATACAACATTACTGATAACGTGTATGTATAATTGGATTTTGGGTGTAATCATATTAAGAGTACCGGTAGTCATTTTTAAATTGTAAGATGTTTCATTAATTTATTCAAAAGAAATTGTAAGTGTTTTTAAAATAGCATTTACTTCGCCATAAAATATTCATTATCATTTGTTTAAACGTTTCTTTGTTGCAGTACATTCAACATAAAACAAATCTTATATACTATATTCACAAAAATCTATGTTAAACATTTATTTGTTACTCTAAAATTTCTCGACCGCTCAGTCTGACCGTGTGCTTTATTTGCAGTCTTGTTTTCTTTGCTTTATGTATTTTTTTCTTTATTACATTCCTCTATGCATTGCATACATCTTAATGCTTTATAAAATTTTAAATTGACTAATAGAATTGTTAGTCTTCTTCTATACTTCCAACTACGTTACCTTATACATTGCGTATAATATTACTCACTGATTACTTTACACGCTTTAAATCAAAATTTAAATTTATTACATTAATCGTCAATCATCCAAGCAATGATTTAAATTAACTTTAAATTAATTGTTCATCATCAAATAAAATTCTTACTAATTTTAAATTATATTCTATTATCTCTATCTACATTTGATACAAATTTTGTTTATTTTAAAATGTCTTTTCAATGTCTTCATTCTTTCATTTATTAATTATAAATTGGTTATTTGTCACCTCAATTCTGTAGATTGTACCCCTGTCCTCCGGTGATCGGTAGGTCCTCTTCTAATGGATTTCTCTGCACGTTCTCCGGTTCCACTTGTCGTCCTTCAGTTACTCGTTCCTTCTGGTCCTCTCTGGTTGCTGTAGAATGATATGTCGCTCTTCATCAGTGCTGTTGTCCTAGCAGACGCCTCGATTGCTCTGCATATCATTCCTCTGCTTGATGTGACCTCGCCAGTTGTCTAGAGTGCTGAACATTTGTGGTTGGAGACTGGTGGTGTATGTTCGATAATTGTATTTAAAATAATCAAACTAAGAGTTACTGTTTGATACTCGGATAAACATATTGTCCATCCGACGTTACAGTTTATTTTTTAAAAAATCGCGTCGCTAACGGACATAGCGTCCCGCTGTTTCTGAAGACTGATTGAGAGTAAAATTTGGCTCTCCTGGGCCCGTATTTATATTCAACAAAAAAACCACACCTGTCGGCTCAGGATTCTGCATGTCAGAAACTTTCCGTGGCGTCAGTTCCCCCTCTATCGTCCAATTTCACATATTCGCACATTTCTGCCAATTGCAATGTCTAATGCAAATTTCAAAGTGATCTAACATTTCCTGATTTAATTTCGCATATTATACGTAATTACCATAGTGATCGCATAATTAGTGTAATTACTATGGTCTTAAAATCGCACAGAATTCGCACTGAACGTCATAATCACACCGTTTTCGCACTGCACATGTGCATGATTTTTATGCATATTTAGAAGGCTTTGCAATCTTTCTAACATTTACGGTTTGCTTATAATTAAATAAAACTATAATTTAGTATATATTTGGGGTGATATTTCAAACTTTCAGGCTGGAACAGGCTCCACGCACACACACTATTTACTACTGTACACTCTCTCAGTAATAATTGCGTGACCATGCGTGTTCATTCCTGCGTCTAATTCAGCTTTCAACTTCACACCTGCTTGTCTATTACATATTACTAAAATTAATCTAAATATTTATTTTATTTAATAAATGCACGTTACAGCATATGCTTGTATTGTCGCATTATTCCTCTGCTTGGTACAAAAAAAGTTTTAATAAATTTATTTATTAAAATTTTTTTCTTTTATCATTAGAAACATTATATTTTTATATGTCATATTATTTATTTTTATTTTTATTCATACAATACAACCAATAATAATGAATATTAATTGTTCAATTCCCCTTAGTTGGAGGGTAGAGCAAGTAATGTTCCCTCTCCCCACACAGGTGTTGCTGACCACTTGTGAGCATAGCTCCTCTTTCCACTGTTCTCCTTTAATCTGGTCCCATTGACCTATTTATTTTTACGTGTAGAACTTCCTAAATGAATTTGCATGGTATTTGTCAATTTCTTTCTTCTTCACGCCATCATATACTATAAATGTATGTCTCGCGACTCGTTGTTTTAATGTATATGGTCCAGTGCCGAAGCGTCCATATATGCGGTGTATGCAGCGCATACAATTTAAAATTGTATGTAAAATCGTATAACTTAAAGTTTTGTAATGCAACCCCTCTTTCCTTTTTATGCTATATATATATATATATATTTTTTTATTGTATTTATTTTTTTTTTTTTTTGAAAGAGAAGCCACTAGATATTTAAAACTAGGCTAGAGCCTAGAGAAGCCAAATTGCGCTGGGTCCAGTATGACGGGACTTGCAATTAAACTCATCTGTTAATTAACAATAACATTCTTTTTATTGTTGCCCCCATAATTCGTTACATGTAAATATCCTACAAATCACATAATTATCACATGGCAATCAGCAATAACCCACAAAATACATAATAAATAAATAATATTCACATGTCTTAATTGTGTCAATAGACAATATCTATATATCCATTTATACATATATATATCAAGCAACATTCCGTAATTATAAAATTTCCCCCCCCCCTGTTACTAACACTTAACATTGACATCACATACAGAAACATAAAGACACATACACTCATAATTATATACATATATTATAGACACCTAATACTCTTAGAATACCCATGTTCGACCTGCCCGACAGGCAGTGTTTCTGCAAATCCCCAAGACCGGCAATCACAAATGTTCAACTTCCAGTCACCATAATTCATTAATTTCCATTAATTTAAATAATTAAAAACCCCCAAAAGGATGATAATCACTAACAAAGCATAAAGAGAGACCGGACTGCCCATATGTATAGACAGCATCTGATAATTGGCCCATTATGAGCATATGAAAATCTTTAAGTTTCTTAGACAGCATATAAATGGGAAAACCCCTCATCACCTGATTTTAAGCAATTGGTATGAGTTTCTAAAATGTTAATTTTGTTTTACAAATCCCGATGGATACATGTATCAGTAATTGCTCCTTAATGAAAATGATTTAATTCAACTGACAAGAATCAGTGGCATCAATAGGGCTTTACAAGGTCGAAAAAATTATCAGTATATGCCCACACAAAATATAAAATTTCTTTTCTGTTAAAGTCAGATGGCTGTGTATAATTGATTTTATAATAACCGACTGTTGTATCCTAGCAGATGTGGGAGCGCGCCAGCATGTACCCGACCATATGTGACAGGAATCAAACCTGCCTTAAACTGAATGAACATGTGCCTGACAAAAATCTATGTCCCTTTTACCCCCAGAAAACAGCCTGAAAACGAAACCCCCAGCCCTTACATGTTAAACTGAAATGAAATTAAAATATGAACCCGTTCTGAACCAGCCGGAACAGAACCCCTAACATGTGACTTAAATTTTATAGTGAATAGTGTAATGACTCTTGTATATATATCAAAAAATATTTAAGAGTAAAAAAAACTCTGGCACGCTCCCCCAGTGCAGCACACAATTACAAACATAGTACTTAGATTTATGGAGTTAAATTATAAAAGTCACATGATGTTCATAATGAGTGTTCAGCTGACACACCCCAGAGCAGACTGTCTAGCCGCGTGGGCACATGGTTTCAAAAGAAAATTAATTTGTAAATCAGGTGAACGGCAGGCCCGGCCAACGAAAATAAAAAGAGTTCATATCACCTTAATCGTGAGCATGTGATGCATCTTGTGGTTGTTCAACAGACTCCCTCTTCCGAACAGGTGTGTGTGTGATGGCTCATGGCTGATGAAGGTGTAGTTACATCAGCCTAGACCATAATCTCCGACTAGGACGAGAACCCTGGGAATTCACAAAAGATTAGAATGCTGTTCGTAAAAATGTGCACCCTAGTTCCAGGTAATAACCTCAGAACGGCCCTTCCAACCAACTCAAGATAAAAGCATAAAGTTTCTGTTTCTGTTTTTTTTTTTTTTTTTTTTTTTTTTTTTTTTTTTTTTTTTTTTTTTAAATGGCCTGAGAATAATCAAGTCTGCAAGGTGATAATGAATGCACTAGATTAGAAAAAATAACATTAAAGAGTGTCTAATAAAAGTCACTAGCACTTGCTTCAACCAGCGCCGACATAACTGAATAAGTCGGGCTTGCCACGTGGTGACACAATTATTGCAATTTGCCAAAAAATGACCACATTAAATGCAGTTACCGTTATACACAAACAAAATATTAATAGTGTTTCATCTGAGAGTGGTCTCACAATTTATTTTAACTGCCATAATTACTTAAAAAGAACACTCGTGCAGTCTATTGCATGCACGTGCCTACCTTGCACAATTCAACTCCATCCATACGCACTGACTTTAGCTTATAAATTTACATAATGCTCTACCAAATAATTACAGTGACTCTTGTATTATAATAATTGAGAAAAGGATATGAGCTGTATATATTGAACATTGAATAAATCTTTTACAACACACACTGCCCGATCGCACCAAATACATTCGTCTTTCGCATACAACTGCATACATTTACGTTAAATAATTTAATTATTTTTTACGCATACTATAAGATGCTATGATTACTTACCGGGAAGTCTCGTAAATTTAGCTTGCCATTAGTGCAGAAGAAACAACTACGTAATGATGTCGGTTCGGTGTGGAGAGTCTGTTGATTTCCCTGTGGCTGCCGCAGTCGAACTGACCCCGCACTCACAGCACAAGCCACAGCAAAATTCCACCGCCAGACGGCGCAGTCGGATTCAACAGTGCCGTCCAAATATCGTCGCGCTAACCGACACTGATACTCGCATTTATTTTAAAATTAAATTTTATAAAACCTTCGACCACCGGGTTAGGCAAACACCGGCACACCCCCACTCCGAAAGGGCAACCCGGTTGCCCCACACTTAAACTCGGGAGAGTACCCTGCAGTGTACCCCCTTCCCATAACAAGCCAGTGGTCTTCGTGATTATGGCGGCCCAGCAGCACTTGCTCTCAGGAGAACAGAGGCTCAGAAGGAAAACGGAAAAGACGAAAGAAGACGTGTAGTGTGTAAGTGTGCGGGTGCTGCACGCTGACCTGATCAGGGCCAGCCCACAGCAAAGAGGGACAGAGAAGAAAGACGAAAGAAAAGTTCGGGAGCTCCCTGAGTTCTGACCTCCTGAGGCTTGTCCACTCAAGCCAGAACACGACTGCCACCTTAACAGGGCCACTTGCCCTATATTCCTACGGGGGGATTCTCTAATACGAAACCCATTCTAAACAATACCGTCACTGCACGGGGCAAGGGAAAAGGGGGAATGATGGTCTCCATGAAACTATAATCCAAAGGTGTGCCCAAAACGTACCGGGTTGATGAAGTTCACAACCGACCTCGTCAACCCGACACGTCTCGCTCCTCTCTCTAACTCCTTTTTTTTTATTTTATCCTTTTCTAATTTTTTTTTTAATTTTTTTTTTTGATTTTTTTATGTTTTTTAAGAGGAAGGTTAGGAAATCGGGGAGACGAAAGTGCAAGGATGATTGAAAGGTCGTGGGCTAGGACTAAAGGTAAGGACATGGCTCCCTCCGGAAAGGAGGACGAATGGAGAAAGCCAAGGCTCGCGCAGGCAGAGGCGCATCCCTGAAGTAGACGAACCCCACTGGGACTGTGGGAAACATCTACCCGCTACCCTATCGTTCTCGATAACACCCCCGGAGCACACCCTTTTAAAATGACAAAATCCCTACTCACCCAGAGACCACCAATCATTCCCCCCCTTGTCAGCCCGTTTACCCTTTTCTACATAGTTTTAATTTTGATATATGCGTAGTAATCTCCTTCGGATTACCACCCGGCTCTTCCAACCGAGCCGTCACTGGTGACGCGAACCCCAGGATACGATATGGCCCCGACCAGCGATAACACAATTTAGCGGCTCTTTTATCGGCAGCTGAGCTGATCGGGTGGCTCTGGCAGTAGATCCAGTCGCCGGTCTGAAAGGGGTTAGGAATTCGCCCCTGATTGTATCGTCGACGGACCCGCTCGTGCGCTCGCAGCAAATTCTTCCGACCCTCCCTCCATCTCTCCGCAGTTCCATTATCGGGCTCCCGTGGTAGAAGATCATCAATATTCCACAAGTTAGTCAACGGGAGTGCGGGCGAGAATCCAAACATGATCTCAAAGGGGACGGCCTTATGACTGTCATGCAGGGCCGTGTTAAAGGCTAGCTGTAACCACTTCAGATTCTGGTCCCAGGTTGTCTGTTGCTCCGCATGATAAGCAATGAGTGCGGACCTGAGATTCCTGTTGAATCTCTCCGCATGGGACGGCTGTGGGTAATAAGGAGAGGTGGTTACATGTTTTATTCCGCTGGCGAAACACATCCGCCTGAACTCACCCGAAACGAACTGGGGATCATTGTCGGAGACAATGATGGTCGGAAGACCGAAATGCTGAAAAATGTGGTTCTGGAGCGCGCTTATGGTCAAATGAACTGTTGCCTGCCGTAAGGGCAGTAGCCAGGCAAACTTCGAAAAAGCATCCACGCAAACAAGCAGGTAAGAATTACCTGACTTGCTACGCGGGAGAGGTCCCACGTAGTTGAACTTCGGTCTGCTCGCCACGTCCGATGACAACAACCCTAACTTTGTGTTCTGGGCAGGCTTGCTCAAGCCACACAGATGACAACTCTTAACCCTGGTTGCGATGTCCCTATCCATGCCCTTCCAGATGAAGTGTTTCCTAATACTGGAAATGGTCTTCGAAATTCCCTTGTGGCCTCCTACTGGGGAATTGTGATAATAGCTGAAGGCCATGGGCACTAACTTGCTAGGCAGCACGATCTTAGGGGCACGTCCCTTTCTTTCTCGACAACACAGGACGCCCTTGGACAAGAAGTAAGGGGCCTGTACGTTACCCTCCTTTATATTCTGGATGATAGGACCCAGCTCTTCATCGTTCAACTGATGGGGTAACACATCACTGAAGGCTAACGGAAAGTCTAGTAGAACAGAACAGGGTTGCTCAGATTGGACTTCACTGGGCTGGGAAAATATGCGTGATAAAGCATCTGCAACCACATTTTGAGTTCCCCTAATGTGTTGCACCTTGAACTTGAAGGATGAGATCTTGACCACCCATCTACCAATTTTACCCAGTTGCCGGGGATGAGCAAGAAGCCAAGAGAGAGCCTGATTGTCGGTCTCGAGCAGGAACTCAGCGTGTTCCAGAAAACGCCTGAACTTATCTAGAGCGTACACAACAGCTAAACACTCTAGCTCATACACTGAAGACTTTTGTTCTTGCTGGGTCAACGTTCGGGAAATGAAAGCCACAGGCTGCCAAGCACCATCAACGACTTGGGACAGAACCGCCCCGAGCGCAACCGAACTCGCATCCGTCTGGAGTATGAACGGCTTCGAGAAGTCTGGCATTCTCAGTACTGGAGGGGAAATGATGGCTTCCTTCAGGGTCTCGAAAGCCTTCTGTTGTTTTCCCCCCATACAAATTTGGAGCCCTTTTTCCGGAGTTTATTCAGAGGTGCCGCAATCTCCGCCGCGTTTGGAATAAAACGTCGATAGAAATTGACCATCCCCACAAATCTCGCGATGCCTTTGGCATCCTTTGGTGGGGGAAAGTCCCTGATTCCCTGTGTTCGCTCAGGATCCACAGTGACACCTTTATGGGAAATCAGGTGGCCCAGGAAAGAAATTTGTGTCTGGGCAAACTTCACCTTTTCGGGATTGACAGTGAAGCCAGCACCCCTCAACCTGCACATCACCTCTTCGAGATGACCCAAATGCTCCTCGTATCCCTTGCTGTACACCAGCAAGTCGTCAAGATAATTGAAGACGTACTTGAACTTGACATCGTGAAAGACGGTGTCAAGTAAACGTTTGAGAGTTTGGGCCCCTACCGCTAGACCCATGGGAACCCTAGTGTACTGATAGAGGTTCCACGGAACACAGAATGCCGTGTAGGGCCTACTTTCTTTCGTCAACGGAATCTGGTGATATGCAGAGTTGAGGTCAATGATGGTAAAATACCTCGCCTCACTGAACCAATCAAACGCGGAATGAAGGTCAGGAAGTGGGACCGAATCTACCTCAATGTTGGCGTTGAGCTTGCGGTAGTCGATGACCATCCTATGCTTACCTCCAGGCTTGGGCACTAGGAACGCTGGACTGGCATAACTGGACTGAGAAGGTTCAATCACCCCTTGATCTAATAACTCTTGAACCTTCTCCCTCAAGATGCTCATCTTCGGAGGGGCAAATTTATAAGGGTGGGAGCGCACCACCTTGGAGTCCGTTAGGCGGATCTTATACTCCAAGAGATGTGTGAGCCCAAGGGCCGGAGTTAATACAGTGGGGAAACGCTCACACAACTGATCTAATGCGGACCGCTGGGACTGGGAGAGGTGGTCTCTAGATGTGTCGGGGCACTTAACCTCTTGGATATCTTGCCTGGTCCCCTGATATCCAAGGAAAGGGATTACAACTCCCCGATTAAATTTAAAATAACATTGGTGCTCTTGGATGTCAATAACGAGACCACTTTTGCAGTTGAAATCGGCACCAATCATGCATTCAACTCCCAGAGCAGGAGAAACCAGAAAGCTCCACACCCAAGAAAATCCCTCGATTTTAAACTTAAATGAAACTACCCGGGAAATAGGCAGAATTTCCTGGGATGCCGTCCAGCACACCACGGAAGACTGTTCTGACCTTTTAATTAAACCCTGTCGTTCAAGGTCCTCGCACACTTTGGATGAAATGATAGATCTTGCTGATCCGGAGTCAACTAATGCTCTGAGTTGACTCCTTTTCAACTCCAACAGCAAGAAGGGGCATACGGAAGTGGGCCTAGAGATGGTTTGGAGGACCTTGATGTCCAAAGAACTGGGACCTACAACTTGCCTGGAGGCGCGTACCTTAGAAGCCCCGCGACAGGTAGGGGAAGACCTCCGACATATCTTCCCCTCATTGACCCTTTTCTGAATGACCTTGGGCGCCTTGGGGAGGGGCGTTGGACTCGACCCAACCCCGGTACAAAATCGTCTGATGTGGCCCAATCTACCGCACCTAAAACAAGTCACATTAGGTAAACGACGGCGCCTCTCGTTACACGGGTTTACAATTTCAGTCTCAGCACCGTATGTTGATGGAATAATTCGCCCTCCATGCGTCTCGTGACTTACCTTACCATGTGCTACTTGCTCACGGGACTCGTCAATCTCCTGGACCGTTCTAGACACCACACACAAGCCGTTCGAGGTCCGCGAACACCAAACGGGATCTCTCTTGGGGCGTCACCCCTTCTAAAATAATTCGAACGATCTCCTTCTCGGGCAACCCCAACCTCAAAATCCGGGCAATTTTACGGATATCTTGCACAAAGTCCCCCAACGCCTCTCCGTCGGCCTGTGCACGATAGAACCGATTATGTTTCAAATGCTCACGTTGCCGACGGGGTATGAAAGAGTCCAACACCTCCCCATGGAGAGAGTCGATACTGCCACCACGACGCAGAGTGTCGGTGACCAGCTCAGCCAATGAACCCCGGCAGTACGGATATATAACGGACAAGAGGACCTCATCGGACTGCCCCGGAAAATCCGCCAACTGCAGGACGATGTCCAGAAAAACCAACAACTTGCCCTCATCTTCTCCATCCACCACCGGAAGTCTCTGGAGAATGCCGGAAATAGGGTTGGGTAGTCTCTGATAACCTACCCCCGCCAGAATCACACAATACACCAAACATAACAATCAAACATAATCACAAAAATTTAGGAAAAAACCCAAGTACTGTCCTTCCTTTGAGCGACCCCCGGGTTCTCTAGCGCTGCGGAGACCTGGCCTACTTCGGAACCATCTACTAACACCACAGAAGGAGACAAGCAACCACCAACAATACTGAACATACATAACATCAAACATCAATCCGACACACACGTCTCACCAACACATAACTAACAGACACAAACTAGTAGTCAGTATTCCTAATTCGGGAATTTAGTCGGTAACGGTACCGACTTCCGATCGGGCCATACCGCATCCCGCTAGTGCCACACACTATACTCCGACCTCGAATCAGCAACCCTCTATCACCCAGGCAACGCTTTAGACCCCCCGGCAGTTCAACCTCTCAAATTTTGCGAACACAAATACCCGCCCCAGTGGTGCGACCAGACTCACAAGTTATATGACCTAAACTAGCCTACATGGGCATATACCTAAAAAAAAAACAATAGCATAGTATTTCCGAGTTTGCAAGCCCCGTCACACCCAAGGACCCAAGGTTTCAACCCTAGAATGAACCACGCTCTGCTACCATTTGTAACCCCTCTTTCCTTTTTATGCTATATATATATATATAAAAAATTTGTATTGTATTTATTTATTTTTTTTTTGAAAGAGAAGCCACTAGTTATTTAAAACTAGGCTAGAGCCTAGAGAAGCCAAAAATGCGCTGGGTCCAGTATGACGGGACTTGCAATTAAACTCATCTGTTAATTAACAATAACATTCTTTTTATTGTTGCCCCCATAATTCGTTACATGTAAATATCCTACAAATCACATAATTATCACATGGCAATCAGCAATAACCCACAAAATACATAATAAATAAATAATATTCACATGTCCTTAATTGTGTCAATAGACAATATCTATATATCCATATATACATATATATATCAAGCAACATTCCGTAATTATAAAATTCCCCCCCCCTTGTTACTAACACTTAACATTGACATCACATACAGAAACATAAAGACACATACACTCATAATTATATACATATATTATAGACACCTAATACTCTTAGAATACCCATGTTCGACCTGCCCGACCGGCAGTGTTTCTGCAAAGCCCCAAGACCGGCAATCACAAATGTTCAACTTCCAGTCACCATAATTCATTCATTTCCATTAATTTAAATAATTAAAAACCCCCAAAAGGATGATAATCACTAACAAAGCATAAAGAGAGACCGGACTGCCCATATGTATAGACAGCATCTGATAATTGGCCCATTATGAGCATATGAAAATCTTTAAGTTTCTTAGACAGCATATAAATGGGAAAACCCCTCATCACCTGATTTTAAGCAATTGGTATGAGTTTCTAAAATGTTAATTTTGTTTTACAAATCCCGATGGATACATGTATCAGTAATTGCTCCTTAATGAAAATGATTTAATTCAACTGACAAGAATCAGTGGCATCAATAGGGCTTTACAAGGTCGAAAAAATTATCAGTATATGCCCACACAAAATATAAAATTTCTTTTCTGTTAAAGCCAGATGGTTGTGTATAATTGATTTTATAATAACCGACTGTTGTATACTAGCAGATGTGGGAGCGCGCCAGCATGTACCCGACCATATGTGACAAGAATCAAACCTGCCTTAAACTGAATGAACATGTGCCTGACAAAAATCTATGTCCCTTTTACCCCCAGAAAACAGCCTGAAAACGAAACCCCCAGCCCTTACATGTTAAACTGAAATGAAATTAAAATATGAACCCGTTCTGAACCAGCCGGAACAGAACCCCTAACATGTGACTTAAATTTTATAGTGAATAGTGTAATGACTCTTGTATATATATCAAAAAATATTTAAGAGTAAAAAAAAAAACTCTGGCACGCTCCCCCAGTGCAGCACACAATTACAAACATAGTACTTAGATTTATGGAGTTAAATTATAAAAGTCACATGATGTTCATAATGAGTGTTCAGCTGACACACCCCAGAGCAGACTGTCTAGCCGCGTGGGCACATGGTTTCAAAAGAAAATTAATTTGTAAATCAGGTGAACGGCAGGCCCGGCCAACGAAAATAAAAAGAGTTCATATCACCTTAATCGTGAGCATGTGATGCATCTTGTGGTTGTTCAACAGACTCCCTCTTCCGAACAGGTGTGTGTGATGGCTCATGGCTGATGAAGGTGTAGTTACATCAGCCTAGACCATAATCTCCGACTAGGACGAGAACCCTGGGAATTCACAAAAGATTAGAATGCTGTTCGTAAAAATGTGCACCCTAGTTCCAGGTAATAACCTCAGAACGACCCTTCCAACCAACTCAAGATAAAAGCATAAAGTTTCTGTTTTTTTTTTTTTTTTTTTTTGAAAATGGCCTGTGAATAATCAAGTCTGCAAGGTGATAATGAATGCACTAGATTAGAAAAAATAACATTAAAGAGTGTCTAATAAAAGTCACTAGCACTTGCTTCAACCAGCGCCGACATAACTGAACAAGTCGGGCTTGCCACGTGGTGACACAATTATTGCAATTTGCCAAAAAATGACCACATTAAATGCAGTTACCGTTATACACAAACAAAATATTAATAGTGTTTCATCTGAGAGTGGTCTCACAATTTATTTTAACTGCCATAATTACTTAAAAAGAACACTCGTGCAGTCTATTGCATGCACGTGCCTACCTTGCACAATTCAACTCCATCCATACGCACTGACTTTAGCTTATAAATTTACATAATGCTCTACCAAATAATTACAGTGACTCTTGTATTATAATAATTGAGAAAAGGATATGAGCTGTATATATTGAACATTGAATAAATCTTTTACAACACACACTGCCCGATCGCACCAAATACATTCGTCTTTCGCATACGGCTGCATACATTTACGTTAAATAATTTAATTATTTTTGACGCATACTATAAGATGCTATGATTACTTACCGGGAAGTCTCGTAAATTTAGCTTGCCATTAGTGCAGAAGAAACAACTACGTAATGATGTCGGTTCGGTGTGGAGAGTCTGTTGATTTCCCTGTGGCTGCCGCAGTCGAACTGACCCCGCACTCACAACACAAGCCACAGCAAAATTCCACCGCCAGACGGCGCAGTGGGATTCAACAGTGCCGTCCAAATATCGTCAAGCTAACCGACACTGATACTCGCATTTATTTTAAAATTAAATTTTATGAAACCTTCGACCGCCGGGTTAGGCAAACACCGGCACAGTAATTAGTTTTAAATTATTTGAGACGTAAACGTTTGTCATCTCAAAAGCCAAAACTTAATTTTTACTTGAGCGATATAACGACAGTTAATATTTACAACCAGGCGCACAATGTGCGTTGTAGCTAACGAATACATTCTCTCGATAGCGGTCATTAACCCATGCAGCAGATTTCATGTGTGAACAGGCAGGCGTTCTGACTTGCGCTCCCACTCCCTACATTAGTACACTGTCTGTGAATGTGCTATGCGTTACTGTTTCTGCATATACGGTGCTTAGTGCGTACCAGACCGTGTTGTTTAAAGTTTTTTAATTATGAGTTCGTTTTTAGTAGAGCCTGTGGCGGGAACATCATCGTCGTGTGTAGTTGAGTGCAATTGTGTAATTGAAAGTTTATTTATACAGCCATTCAGTAGTAGAAGTTTTACAGATAAACTAAACATTATTTCTAGCGGTAGACCAACCCCATTAATTCCCACGTTAACGTCAAAAACAAAATGAAGTAAAAACTTGGCTTTGCGGCTGTACAAAAACTTCAAAATTATACTGTTGGCCATGCATTCTTTTTTCAACTGAAAAAAAATGTCTGGAGAAATTCAGGAATTTCTGATTTGAACAATTTGTTTAATTTACAAAAACGCCATGAGATTTTACAGAGTCATGTTGCTTCCCTTCTTGCTTTAAAACAGTTCGGTAAAATCAGAATTGAATATGCCCTTAGTGAACAATTTAAAATTAACATCAAAAAGCACAATGACATGGTAAAACAAAACCGGTACATTCTTCGTTGTCTAATTGACGTAGTGTGTTTATTGGCTGAAAATGAACTCCCATTTCGTGGGCGTGACGAATCTGTGGCATCGTCAAATCGTGGAAATTATGTAGGGCTGTTAACTTTGTTACGAAATTACGACGGAATATTAGACAACCACCTTAAAAACTCTACAGTCTTTTCTGGTTTATCTAGCGATATTCAAAATAACTTGATTAACTCCATTTCTCACGTCTTATTAACAGAAATAAAAAATGAAATAAAACAAAGTCCCTTTGTAGCAATAATAATGGACGAAACAACAGATATCACAAATACGTGCCAGGTGTCAACTGTGTTTCGTTACGTCGATAAGTCCGGAGCTGTTCAGGAAAGATTTATCGGTTTTAGCGATTTTAGTGACGATCGTACAGCTAACGCGTTGGCAAACTGCGTATTTAATGTCCTGACTGAATACGACTGTGAAGAAAAATTAGTTGCACAAACGTAACTTACGATGGTACTGCTGTTATGTCTGGTGAACATGGAGGGTTACAGGTTCTGGTCAAAATTAAGTGCAGCCAAGCAATATTTATCCATTGTTATGCTCATAAAATGTACTTGGTCTTGAAAAATTCAGTAGATTACATTAAAGAATGTAAAATATTTTAAGCACATTATCTGGTTTAGCTTAATTTTTTTCAAAATCATCCAGACGAACTCACGCACTTGATCAAGAAGTAAAGAAGAGATTTCCATCAGTTGCACCTACTAGATGGAACTACAACAGCAGACTAGTGGCCACTGTAATAGAACACAAGGCTGACACCATAAGTCTCTTCGAGTCTATGATTGAGAACGGAGATAAGTGGGACAACGAAAGTTATACTGGAGTAATAGGTTTTCTTGCTACTCTTCAATATTTTGACTTCACATTTTTACTTCATCTGTTCGGTTCAATACTACCACAGGCGTATTCCATATTCGAAATTTTGCAGAAAAAAAGTTCTGAAATCAGTTTTTGTGTGAAACGCATTGAAGGCTTTGATAAATATCTTAATAATTTAAGGAATAACTACAACAAATTCTCTGGAGTGACCGGAATGAAATTCAGAACAGGGAGGTGGGACAAGCCTACAAGCACTCACAGAAGGAAAAGATTACGTATTGATAACATGTCGGATATGGAAAACTCTTATCGTAGGCTGTATTATGAAATTATTGATTCAGTGAAATGTAGACTTAATCAGAGGTTTGCAGATATAGGTCAACTTGATTTTATCGCTCTACTAGAATCACGGCGTTTTCCACAATTTTCTATAAAGTTTCCAGAAGAGCATTTTGAATCTCTAAGACGCTCGTATGGCCAGTATTTTGATTTTCCGTTACTAAGGAGTGAGCTTTCTGTAGTTTATTCAAATGAGCAGTTTTGTAAAAATAGTGTTAGTGACTTGTCAAAGTATTTAACATCAGCAGATCTGAGTGACACCATTCCTCAAGTGTGGAGGCTTGTAAACCTTATAATGACAATTCCAGTTACAAGCTCTTCAACAGAAAGATCGTTTTCAGCCTTGAAGAGAATAAAAACGTATTTGCGTAACTCGCAAACTGAACACAGACTCTCGGCTCTATCAGTGTTATCTATTGAAAAACCGCTTCTTTTGAAACTAAAAACTAATTCTGCTTTTTACGATACGGTTGTTGACTTATTCGCTGAAAAAACCAGGCACATAGAACTAACGTTTAAAATATAACTGCTACAACTAATGCATAATTATTAACGATAATGTGAATAATAAATTATTGTGACCCGTTACAATGAATGAATTAGTGTCGTTGTGGACGATTTTAATTACCATTGTGAATCTGTATCGTTTACCTATGACATATTAAACAGCAGATACAAGATATTATAAATTATTTTAAATAAATAATTGTGCAGCGTGTTTATTTATGGATTCTGTGGCTGTATGTGATTAAAACAAGTGGAAATAACAGATGAATCAGTACCACCAGACACCACTCAACGTACTGGTAAGTTCCTAATACAGTCTGCTTGATTTACTAAAACAATTTATATAATTAATGTTATTATACTGGTCTCTATTAGAAAAAGGAAAAATTGTAATATTTACTCTTTTTTTATCTGTTATTAATATTGTTGACCGGGTTTGATTATCACACGGAGAGAGAGAAGGAGTTTTTATTTGTTGATGGCTATAACCGCATACACATTCTAAAAACTCACTCCTCGCCACTGATATGGTCCATTATACAGTCTAAAGAACTTTTTCGCTGTATTATCGCTTCGTTTTCCAACTGGATTTGCTTTTACCAATATTTTTTCTCCCACGTTGAATTGTTGTAGCTTGTGTGTTCTGTTAAACCTCTCCACACTCTTGTTACCTCTTTCTATTTTCCGTTGCTTTGCGTACTCAATTTTTACACTTACTGGTACTGGTACATTCTGGTTGTCGGGTTTGTTTATGTACTTCGTCCAAAATCTGTTCGGCTTTTTATCTTCTTCTAATTCTATTGGAGTATAACTGGTTGCTTCACTGTAGTTCCCGTTAATAGCTTTCTCGAGAAATGGTAAATAGTCTGCCCATTTATTGTGCTGATTATGGCAGTATATCCGTAAATATTTACCTAGTTCTTTGTTAACCCTTTCTGCCAGGTTTCTCAATTATGCGTGTACCCATAAATGGGTACAGGCGGACTGCCTTGGAAAACACATCGATACATACCAATATGTGTTTCACTCCTCGACTTGATCGTGGTAGTGGTCCCAGAAAATCCATTGCAATTAGCTCTCCCTTATTTTCTTTCTGGATGCTCTGCATTTCTACGTATGTGTGTAAATTAGGCCCTTTCGCCGTTTGACACTCATACATTTCTTCACCTCTTTCTTGATTTTTCGAAACATATTATTAATAGTAAAATCCTCTCGTAGACTCAGGTAGCATTTCAGAGCAGCAGCATGCGCTAAGCTCTCGTGTGCTGGTTGGATCAACTTCTGCAACATTTCGTTAGTCAGTACTACTGTATCTTCCAGTCTTGTCTTACTAACTTGACAAGAATTCCATGCAGTACCTTATAGTGATCCGGTAGCTGTTCTCGATCTTTCATCTCCCTTATGGTAACGTCCAAACTTTGTTGTTGCGCTAAACTTTTTAGCATTTGTTTTATCTCATCGTTCGCTTTAAATTTAATTGATAGCAATTGTACTTCTTTCTTCTCGTTCTCGTAGACTTCTTCACATTCCTCTGTGATGTATCGGCTTAATATATCAGCTACAATATTGTCTTTACCTTTACAATATTTAATGGTGAACGAGTATTCACCGATGGCTAGAATCCACCTTAATAATCGGGCGCTTGTTACCTTGCATTTCAAGAGAAAGGATAATGCTTGATGGTCGGTGTGTACTCGAAGTGAGTACCATAAACATAATATCTGAATTGCTTAAGAGCGTATACTATTGCGAGGTTTTCTTTTTCTGATGTGGAGTAGTGTCTCTCTGCTCCTTTGAAGATTCTACTGGCGTAGGCGATGACTCGGTGCTCTCCCGTAATATCCTATTGATACAGTATACTCCCTACAGCGTAGTCACTGGCATCAGAGTAGATTACGAATTTTCCTTCACGTTGAGGATGATGTAACATAATATTTTCCATGAATAATGTTTTCACTTGATTGAAGTCATCTTGGTGTTTCTTCTCCCATTTCCACTTCTGTCCTTTCTTCGTCAGCTCCAGTAACGATTGCGTGTTCTTCGCATATAATGGTGAGAATCTTCTGTATTACCACGTCAGTCCTAAGAACGCTCTTAACCCTTTGAGATTTCTGGGTATAGAAAAATTAGTTATGCTGGATATTTTGATAGGATCGGGTTGAATACCAGAGGAAGAAATAATGTGACCTAGGAATTGAATAGAGGATTTGATAAATTCACATTTGTCTAGGTTAAGGGATATATTCGCTTCCCTAAACTTGTGGAATATCGTGCTTAGATGTTCTATATGTTCGTCTAGTGTTTAGATACTACTAGAATATCGTCTACGAATACTATGGTGTACGGTTCCACCTAAGGTCCTAGTGCTCTTTCCAGATACTTTACTATTGCCGCTAAACTCGTACTTAGTCCGAAGGGTACCACCCTGTGTTGGTAGCATTTACTTTTATACAGGAAGGCTGTGTACTTTCTATTCTCTTCACGAATTGGAATTTGCCAGAAACTTGAGCGTAAATCCAGCTTCGTCAGATACCCCGCTGCTTCACACTTGGAAAATAACTCGTCCGCAGTAGGCGCACAGTCATACTCTTTTAACACAATGCTGTTCAGCTCCCTCATGTCAAGGCGTAGACATATTTCACCACTCTTCTTCTTCACCACCACTATAGGATTCAGGAAGTTGCTTTTCGATCGCTCTATGACTCCATTTTCTATCATACGACGAATTTCCAGTTCAACCTCTTCCTCCTACCGCATTGGGATAGGATACGTTCTTCTGATGTCTTTCGTAGGGGCTGACACAACTATAGAGTGCTCGTATACTGTCGTCTGCGTCCGTACTCCACTAAATACTTCACTGTATTCTTTTATTAATTCCTGCAGTTTCTCTTCTTCCTGTGTTGTCATCCCTTCATCTGCTGCATTCATATATCGAGTTGGATCATAACGTATTGGTGGTTTGGACAAAACAATAGGTATTTCACTTACCTTACAAACTTCTTCATTGCTATTCATATTTAACTCATATTGAACATCTTTATAATTACACACAATCTTATTATCATTAACATTAATCTTAGCATTTATTGCATTTAATACATCAATACCTAGAATTCCATAAATCAATTTATGCATAATTATCATGGGGTATGTCAATTCTAAATTTTTATATGTTAGAGTTACATATGCTTGTTGCTTAACCCTTTCCTTTTTATTGGTAGCTGTCGTGATATTCATATTATTTACGGGTAAAATTGCAGTATTCTTAAAATGTTTCTTATTATGATGTATCCAGGCAGCGTTAAGAACTGCAGTTGGCTTCCCGTGTCAACTAACATTCGTATGCTACACCCGTTGATTCTCACGTTCACAATAGGACATTTTGTTTGTTGTTCGTCTCGCTTTATATCCTGTTCGGTGCTTAATAAGTCCTCTCTAATATCATATGTGTATATGTTTTTTATCGTATAAGTTCGTTTCTGTTGATTCAGTCATTGTGACGCGTTTGACGTAGAAGGCCGACTGTACATTTTTTCTCTATCTCTCTTTGTAGTCCCCTCGCCGTATTTACGTACTGCTGCAACGCCTTGATCATATGGTTTTGAAAAACGTTTACGGTTAGACGACCACACAACGCCTCCTTTATAATTTTTGCCGTCACGCAGTTCTGTTTTCATCAGCTGATCGCTTTCCACTCGTTGTTTAGCCGTGTTCACTCTCTCTGTATCTGTAGCCGTGCGCGTCTTTGTGTTGTGTACTGGTGGCGTATAATTCATTTTATAATTATCACGATTTTGCGTAGTGTTTCGTATTGGTGTTTTGTCACTACGGTGATAATTATAGTGATAATTAGTGTGTGTTGGTTCCCAGTGTTGTGTGTTCTTACCTTTACTGATATTCGCCAACTGTGTCACAAGGATTAAAAATTCTTCTATGGTTTTAATTCTCTGCGTGTAAACTGCTAACTGAATATCTCTCTGGAAATGGTAAGATAACTTTGAAACAATTTCGTACTCTGAGAATTTAGGTTTAAGATGCTTTACGCGTTCTATTTGCGCAATTGTGTACTGTTCTATACTCTGTTGTCCGTGTGCGTTAAATTTTCCATACTCGAGTTGATCACGTACCTGTCGTTGAGTATGTATGTTCCAGTATCTGTTCTCAAACGCCTCACGAAATTGCTGATATGAGCTGATGTTATCTCTAATAATAGAGCACCATTGACTGGCTGAGTCTTTAAGATGTCGTGTGACGAAGTCTATCTTCTCGTCGTCATTTATTGCACTGCCAATCTTCTCTATTTCTTTCTCCACTCTAACTAGGAATTCCATACTGTTCTCCCATTTACCACCTGCGAAATTTATTCTGCTCCTTTCTTCCATTGGTGTGGGAAATATCATCAATTGATTCTGTCGTCTTCTCAATTCACCTCGTAGCTGGTTCATTTCCTCTTTGATCTCTTCTTTCATATGGGATACCTCTCCCGAACGGTCTTTCGTAGTCTCTTCAATTTTACGTTCAATAACTACGGTACGCGTTTCTATTTCTCTAATTTTACTGGTATTTGATTGTGACATGTTATTAACAGTTTGAATTTTATCATCCCGTTCTCGCGTTATAGTAGTTAACTTATTATTTAAATCGTCATTTATTTGTTTATGTACTTGTTTTATATCTCTTCTCCATTCGAGATGCAATTCGTTTTGTTTATTTTCAATCCTCACTGCTTGCTCATGTAAGGCTTGTTTAAAATTATTCTCGAGAGTGTCAATACGTGCGTTGGTATCAACAATCCTTTCGGTTAATTCTTCTACCTCTCCGTATTTTTATGGTGTCCTGTTTAAAATTTTTAGATTGTTGTTCTAATTTATTATTTAACTTTTCAGTTTGTTCCTCAAGTTTAGCATTTAGATTTTCTGTCTGTTTTGTGCTTATTTCATTTACCCAAGCACGCATCACGGTTTGAAGTGCTTCTATGTTCAGGTTTTCTGGTGCTGCAATCATGAATACGATGTATTTAAATTTACTTTTATAATTATTATTGTTATACAACCGTTCGCTATATATTTATTTGTTTATTTTTTATTAGTAACTATTATTATACTCTTGTTACAATTACACCTGTTATCATATACATCAATGTATTGGTGGGCACCAGTTGTGTCAGTACACACAAGAAAATAAACAACATACAAAAATATTCATAAATAAACATCAATTATCATACATAAAATTCTATGCACACATTTAACAATAGAGCATACATTTATTTATTAAATGTAGGCGTGTCGTGCCACACGTTAACGGGCGACAAAATTATACAATGACACAATGTATTAATTAAATATAATCTAAATTGTGTAGTGGTATAGGTCATACATGCTTGTATTGTCACAAAAAAAAATATATATATATATATTTAATATTTATAAATAAGTATTAAATGTATTATATACATCAAGAAACGGACTGTAGCAAAAAGTGATTGAATATATATATATATATATAACGATTCATATTAGCGTCCTAACTGAGCGTTATATGAAGTGTCTGACGGAGGGAGTAGTGCAGCGTAAACAAGAGAGAGAGCGTACAATCGCAGCCATCTCACTCTAACCACGCAGCGACATCAGATACTGGTACAAACATGAAAGTTTACTCAATACAAATTATCAGTTCAACCTGTGATAACTTAAAAACTAATAAATATACGGCAATTCTGAAAACAGCATTGTATTCAGCAAGTGAAGCTTTATAAGTAGCCGCAATCTCAGTTAATATAATTAACAATTGACGAAGTTATACGGAAGACGTACGCCAAAAGGAATAACGAGAGAATTATGCTACGTAGGAATTAGGCATTTTCTCACACACACAGATAAAGACCTAAGCTACAATATTCTGTGGTCAGATCTTTGAAAACACGTTTGCAAATACCTGTAATCAATCGATTTGTAAACACAGAAAGTACGATTTTAACTAGAAATTCTCTGCAGTTTGAAACCTGTCACGGGGTGTTTTGTCGACCTGTTCGAGATTGTCGAAACTGGAAAAACGCATGATTTATTTGAACAACCAATCAGCATCCAGTATTTAAAACTGACGCCAACTCAAAGCGAGGGGTAGCATCACTCTTCGATCGGATCTTCAATGCGCTAGACGTGTATAAATTACGTACAGAAATTTTCAATCACGCAAAAGTGTAATTTAAGCATCAAATTCTAGAAGTAGTCCGCAGTATAGATGAACTAATACCGTTCAACAACTCTCGCTGCGTAAAAAACGTTAATTAATTAAATTATTAATTAATTAATCATCAGCCGTGAAGGACCTGTGCGACAGAAGGCTACAGCATCTGTAATTGCCAGGGCATCTTCTACAGCATTGATTAACATCAATTCTTCTGTGCAAAACCAACAAAAGGAGGACCCCTACGGATTCCTATCTTCGGTCAACGCATCAAACAGTAAGAAATAGATTCATTGATCAATGAAATAAGCACTAAATCAATAATAAAAGCAATAAACAATTTTTAAAAGACACTAAGCATTTCACACATTGTAATTTAATTATAAGATTAGCTCTAACATAGTATAGGAGTGTTGAATGGAAAGTGGGGTGTAGTATTGGACGTGCAAATTATTGCAGACCTGTTCTTTAGCACTGGTTTGGGAGATAGCAATCTCTTAATCAAACCAGATAAGAGCCATAGGTCGTTTGAACGTCTTAATCGTTACTTTTCACACTCACTCAGTAATTATAAGTGTTAGGGTAGAAATAAGTCCTACCATTAGCATTTCAAGTTTAATAATAATTGATTAAAACGTTAATTAAAATAATCAAGCAAATATTAAAGTGTTATTTGTAACGATTCCCCTTGAAAACCACAATCACTGAACGAATCCTGAGAAAGAGTGTCTCCATGCGCTGAGCTAAGCTGAAACCGTGTCATTTGTATCTGGGATTTGTTCTGGCGCCCAGGTAAAGTAATATCACGGGTAAGTAACATTTTATCTAACATACAAAATATTAGATAATTGTGTTCGATGAAATAAGGCGTCGTATAGATTTGGCGCCGCAACTAAGGGGCACGATTAAAGCACCAAATTGATAGATAGAAATAAGTTATGTATAAATTTGGCGCGGCCAACTAAGAAGCTCGAGTAAACTCGAAATTTAGCACAAAAGAAAGTTATATAATTTGGCGTTGCTTTTACCCAAGTGATTAGTTAAATTGTAATATTAATAAATTTAAAAAGAAAGTGGAATTCAAGGTTACAAATAACCGTTAAATAATTGTTAAATTAATTTGTTAAAAATAAAATTAAAAAAATGGCTAAATCATCAGCAGTAGATATGGCAGCAATTGAGCAAATGTTTAAACAGTTGCCCACTAAAATGGATGAAAATAAGAGTCAATTGTCAAATGAAATAAAAGATACTAATAATAAACTTGAAAATAAAATTGAAAAAATAGAAAGTAAAATTGAAAGTACAAATAGTCAATTGAATAGTGAATTATCAAAGAAAATTGATGAAAATAATAAAAGTTTAGAAGAAAGTAATCAAAAATTGATAACTGATGTTAATAATAAAATTGAGCAAACTAATAAATATTTGTCTAGCGAAATGAAACAAATAAATGAAAATTTATCTAGCCAAATAGAACAAAGTAGTAAAGAAGCTACATTTAAAATAGATGAAGAAATATCTAACCTAGCTAGTAAATTAGACAGTACTAATAATAAAATATATGAGAGTAATATTAGGTTTGATAAACATACCGAAGAGGTTAAAACTACGCTAGAAGAGTTTAGAAAACAAGTAAACACTCATTTTCGCCGACAAGACGAAAAACTAAATAAGTTTAGAAACGGATTCCATGAAAGGTTAGAACAAAAAGTAACCCTCATTAATCAACAATTCAGCGAAGTAACAGCTGAATTAAAAACACAAACACTTCTAAATAAAGAAGAAATCCAAAATACTAGGGAAGAGTGTACACAACTGGGTGAGAATATTAGAGAAGTTAAGAAACAGGTAGAGCGTAAGGCTAACAGTGACGAAGTACATCAAAAGGTGGAACAGCAATTGAAGGTAATGCGGGAAGATCTGACTAAAGCAATGAAGTCACAGCAAACCAAAGTAGTGAGGTGTGGCGGCTATAAGGAAGAACCGGAAAACCTTGCATTTTCAGGAAACCCACATGAGAATCCTGTGGAATTCCTAAAGTTGTTTGAGGCTTATGTAGCTCGTGTAAATCCACTGATGGACGACGAGGACAAGAAGGACATGTTAAGCCGATTTCTCAAGAATTGGGCAGGTAAGTGGTGGAAAGTCATCTCGGACAGAGTCCAAACCTACTCAGACTTCAGAGAAAAATTTCTTGCTCAGTACTGGAACGTTCAGATACAAAGAAGGGTACGCGATCATCTAGAATTTGGTAAGTACCACCCGTCAATGAATATGACAACCACCAATTATGTGCTTAATGTAAAGGCGCAAGTCAAGCATCTAACACCGCCAATAGAAGAGAGACCTAGTATATAAGCTAGCGCGTCATTTCTCAGAACGCACTAGAGTAGCAACCACTACTAGAGGAGTGGATACTCTAGAAAAGTTCATAATGGTTGTAGATGAGTGTCAAGATTTAGAGAGGGACCTACAGCGTGTAAGTAATCAGCTGAGTAACTACTCTAGAGGCGATCATCAGGAACCAACTTTCCATCCAACAAAGAGGAGAGACAATGAGCGTCAGAAAGAAAAAAGGTTTACCCCATATCCGGGTAACAAACCACAAAATCGGCTGGAATTGGAAGAGAAGGGTAGAAGTAGGAGTGTAGAAAACAAACCAAATAAAGGGTATAAAGTATGTAAAACAACTATAACCTCTACCGAGCAGCAACCGTCGACTAGTAAAATGAATACGGGAAACCACTGCAGGTAGAAAAGAAACAAAACTAAACTACCATTACCTGCAGTGAAACAACCAAAGAAAACAGGTAAAAGGAACGTAGCTAATAATATAAAACAAGTGAGCGATAGGGAGTTCTTGTTAAAAGAAGAGCAAGAAGTGGGTAGAAACCATTATCCTGAATGTCCGGAAATAATTTGTAAGATCAGTAATCTACTAGTAAGAGCGCTTATAGACACTGGCAGTGAAGTAACCTGTGTCAGCTCAAAGTTTGTAGAAAATAGTCAGTTGCGAAATTGTCCCAGACTACCCGTAAAACATTGTAATGTACAGGGAGCCACTGGAGCCAAAATGCAAAAGATAACTGAACAAATATATTTATCTGTCAATTTAAATGGTAACCAAACCCAAATTGTAGCTCTAATAGTCCCGAAACTCATTCATGATTGTATTATTGGGGTAGATACGTTACTAGAATGGAAAGCAAAAATAAATTTTAAAAGAAATACTATTACGATGGAAATTAATACAAATAAAATAAATGTAAACATTAAAGAGTTTAAGCATTGAAACTCGGTAAGTGTCATAAAAGGGTATATAGAGAAACCTGTAGTTGACATTAGGAGTGACCAACACTGTATTGATGATACTCCAGAAATCAACATTGGGACTGAGTTGAACAACGAGCAACAGAACCAAATTCAGCAACTCGTTGGTATAGTGATGCGTTCAGAACAGAGCCTGGAAGAGCTAGGTTCTATGAACATCAGTTAACACTAACTGAAAACGCATCATTTGTACAAAGGACTTATCCAATCCCTCTACATTATAGAGATGAAGTGGAGAAAGAGATCCATCAGATGTTAGCGAATGGTGTTATAGAGAGAGCAAGTAGTCCCGATATAAACCCTTTAGTAGTTGTCACCAAGCCGAACGGGAGTATCCGATTATGCTTAGATGCTAGGAAACTAAATTCTTTATTAGTACCAGATTACAAGTGCGCTAGGAGTGTGGAAGAATTGTTTAAAAAATGTAATGGGGTTAAGTATATGACCAAACTGGACTTAACATCAGGATTTTGGCAAATTCCCATCCGAAAGTGTGATAGAAAGTATACGGCATTTTTGTATAAAAACAAGTGCTACCAATTTAAAGTGGTACCTTTTGGCCTGAGCACCAGCTTAGCTGCAATAGTAAGGTGTTTAGACAGTGCCTTAGGTAATGAGGTAGAGAAGTATACACTAGTGTTCGTAGATGATATTCTATGTGTGTCACAAACATTCGAGGAGCACTTACAACATTTAAAGAATATTTTTGAAAAATTAAGATCAGCAAACATGACGCTGAATCTAAAGAAATCAGAGTTTGTTAAGGAGGAAATTAAGTTTTTAGGTCACCGAATCTCAGTGGAAGGCATAAACACGGACCCAGAGAAGGTAAAAGCCATACAAGAATTTCCAACTCCAAAGAACTGCAAACAGCTAAAGTCATTTCTAGGTTTAGCTAACTACTATCAGAAGTTTACAAGTAAATACGCGGAAAGTACTGTTCCATTGTTAAAGTTGTTAAACAAAGGGATTAAATGGAAGTGGACAAAGGACCACGATGAAGCGTGCAACAAGGGAAAAGTCTTTTTATAAATACTGTTGTATTAAATCATCCAAGGGTAGGAGAAAGATTTTACTTGCAAACAGACACCAGCAATATTGCTATTGGAGCACACTTGTATCAGATTGATGAGAAGGGCCAAAAAGCGGTATTAGGATTTGTAAGTCGCACACTTAAAGGGGCAGAATTAACCTATTTTACGACAGAAATATCGGTATGGAGAACCATACATGACTTCCATATTCTAAGATTTATATTTAAAATCATTTTCAGCCAAACAGTACTTTACTCATGTTACAACAAAAAATGTTTCTGGTAAACTGCCCTTTCCCCGTAACCGATCTTCACCAAAATCAACAGACATTGAGTACTCTATAGCTCAGGCACATATGTAAAAAATTATTTGATTCTGTTTGAATTTACGGCAGTTATGGTTCGTCATATAAAAAATTACCCATGTTAAAACATAAAACATGAGATTTATAAAACATATCTAAGATTTATATTTAAAATCATTTTTGAAATAAAATATTTTCATAGAACCTACTAACGCTGGGGAAATCTGAGAAGCCAATCAGAGTTGGGCCTACCTGTCACTCTGTTGAATTTGGTGGAAAGCCCTGTCACTGTCGTCAAAGTATCACCCTTGACAGGGTCCTCTTTTTCTGCAAAATGGGAGAGGCTTGAGATGGAGTGAGTGACATGGTCCCCACCTCAATGAAGAACCCATTGTTTTATAAAAATATATTTAAATTTTGAAAACTGAAAATTCTTTTCTTGTTGTAAATATTTATATTTTATAATCAAATATCGGTATGGAGAACCATACATGACTTCCATATTCTAAGATTTATATTTAAAATCATTTTCGAAATGAAATATTACCATAGAAACTACTTCTTTCTACTTACTGCTTCAGCCTTAACCACAGTACTGTGGTCACTAACGTATACCACCTCACGTTATCGCACTCGATTTTCACTGATGATGGAAGTCGATGGCATTGCCGAAATGTCTGGTTTTGTAGAAAACATTGGACTACGGCCAAATATCCCGGGAAGGAATTTTAACAAAAACTACTTCTTTGTTGCCGATAACGTTGTACACATATATATCAGTGGCGAAGTTACATGGAGGCAATTGAGGCAATGCCTACCCTAAAAAATTCTGTAGAATAAAAATTATAAATACGTATGAACTACATAACGTAAAGATTATACATTGTTACTGCGACTGTCAAATTTATTAAACCGAAACGTGCTTTATTGAGCGACCGCTAGATGGTGACAGGTGAGATTCGGCATAGTTCGTTTAAAGCGAATGAGGCAACCTGAACTTGCCTCAGCGTTTTTTGTATACATCGTATGTAAGCAATGTAGTGGTGTGATAGGGAAGTGTAGGGAGGGGGGATTGTCCCGCGCTGTACACATAGAGCGTTGAGGCATGCCTCACATCTGTCGTCCAAACAGTTAAGTTAAAGCGCCTGTGTTGTTTCTAAGTGTTTATTTTATGCGGTTATTAAAGTGTCACTGTTATTCCGCTGAACTAACAGATGATCAAGATTGTTATTTGAATTATTTGTAACATTAAACATATATATAGAAACTAATCAAGTTTAAAAATTTGAAGTTCAATCAGTTGTATTATTGTGTATGACTAATACAAGGATTGTTCAATAGACACACGTATAGAGCTGTAAAGCATTTTTTATTCAACGATTTTAAAAGAAGTCTCCAATAACATTAAGACATGAGTTCCACTGTTGCGCTAACCTGTAGATTCCCTGCTAGTAAAATTCTTACGACTGTTTGTGGAACCATTCGGTTACAGCAAACTCTACCTCAGCGTCCGATTTGACCCACCGTCCTTTTAGTGATTCCTTAAAAAAAATTTAAGATAAGATTTTTGCCTACCCATTCATTAACTACTAGCTTCGCCAGTAAGCAAATTGATGTCCATTTTTTCGGCTTGCACGCGTTATGTTGGTGTGGGTTTCGGCACTTACCATTTAAAAAGCGTGCAAACGTAAGAAAAACATGAGTGATGCCAGAAATAACGTGAATTGTGTGTGTGTGTGTGTGTGTGTGTGTGTGTGTGTGTGTGTGTGTGTGTGTGTGTGTGTGTGTGTGTGTGTGTGTGTGTGTGTGTGTCTTACCTGCCTTTTTATTGCCGTATTAAATGAAAAATATTATATTACATTAAAATGAAAAAATTTTAATTTTATTGCCTGGCAACAAAATTATTTTATTTTTAACAATTACCATTGTTTCAAAAAGTTTAAATAAATTTTCAAGTACTTTACTCTTGTTAAAACGTAAAAGGTTGCAGGTAAACTACCCCTTCCCCATAACCGATCTTCACCAAAATCGAAAGTCCTTGCGACCTCTACAATTCAAGGACTTATGCAAAAAATTATTTGATTCTGTTTGAATTTGCGGCTGTTATCGTTTGCCATAGAAAATACCCTTGTTAAAAAAACGTTGCAGGTAAACTACCCCTTTCCCTCAACCGATCTTCACCAAAAACAGTAGGTCTTGAAAACTCTACAATTCAGGGCTGTATACGAAACATTATTTAATTCTGTTTAAGTTTGCGGCTGTTATCGTTTGCCAAAAAAAAAAAAATTTCCCTTGATAAAAAAAAAACCGTTGCAGGTAAACTACCCCTTTCCCTCAACCGATCTTCACCAAAAACAATAGGTCGTGAGTACTCTACAAATCAGGGCTGTATGCAAAAAATTATTTGATTCTGTTTGAATTTGCGGCAGTTATCGTTTGCCATAGAAAAAAAATCTACAGACAGACACACAGACAGACAGACACACAGACAGACAGACACACACACAGACACTTTTCGGAAAACGACTTTTTTTCATGTTTTGAGTGTAGTAGAATCAGAATCTGCAATAATCTCGAACACGATTTTTTTGCCATCACCATACTTCCATTCCTTAAGGAATATGGAAGTAAAATGACTTTATTTTTGTTACCTGGCAACAAAATTATTTTATTTTCAACAATTACCATTGTTTCAAAACGTTTAAATAAATTTTCAAGTACTTTACTCTTGTTAAAACGTAAAAGGTTGCAGGTAAACTACCCCTTCCCCTTAACCGATCTTCACCAAAATCTAATGGCCTTGAGTCCTCTACAATTCACTGACGTATGCAAAACATTATTTGATTCTGTTCGAATTTGCGGCTGTTATCGTTTGCCATAGAAAATACCCTTGTTAAAAAAACGTTGTAGGTAAACTACCCCTTTCCCTTAACCGATCTTCACCAAAAACAATAGGTCTTGAGAACTCTACAATTTAGGGCTGTATGCAAATAATCTTTTGATTCTGTTTGAATTTGCGGCTATCGTTTGCCATAGGAAATACCCTTGTTAAAACATAAAACGTTACAGGTAAACTACCCCTTCCCCTTAACCGATCTTCACCAAAATCTAAAGGCCTTGAGTCCTCTACAATTCACTGATGTATGCAAAACATTATTTGATTCTGTTTGAATTTGCGGCTGTTATCGTTTGCCATAGAAAATACGCTTGATAAAAAACGTTGCAGGTAAACTACCCCTTCCCCATAACCGATCTTCACCAAAATCGAAAGTCCTTGCGACCTCTACAATTCAAGGACTTATGCAAAATATTGTTTGATTCTGTTTGAATTTGCGGCTGTTATCGTTTGCCATAAAAAATACCCTTGTTAAAAAAACGTTGTAGGTAAACTACCCCTTTCCCTTAACCGATCTTCACCAAAAACAGTAAGACTTGAGAAATCTACAATTTAGGGCTGTATGCAAATAATCTTTTGATTCTGTTTGAATTTGCGGCTGTTATCGTTTGCCATAGGAAATACCCTTGTTAAAACATAAAACGTTACAGGTAAACTACCCCTTTCCCTTAACCGATCTTCACCAAAAACAACAAGTCTTGAGAACTCTACAATTCATGGCTATATGCGAAACATTATTTGATTCTGTTTGAATTTGCGGCTGTTATCGTTTGCCAAAAAAAACATTTTCCTTGATAAAAAAAACCGTTGCAGGTAAACTACCCCTTTCCCTCAACCGATCTTCACCAAAAACAACAGGTCGTGAGTACTCTACAAATCAGGCATGTATGCAAAAAATTATTTGATTCTGTTTGAATTTGCGGCAGTTATCGTTTGCCAAAAAAAAAATCTACACACAGATAGACAGACAGACACACAGACACACACAAGACACTTTTCGGAAAACGACTTTTTTTCATGTTTTGAGTGTAGTAGAATCAGAATCTGCAATAATCTCGAACACGATTTTTTTTTGCCATCACCATACTTCCATTCCTTAAGGAATATGGAAGTAAAAACAGCTATTAGCGATAGTGCATAGCCTGTCAAAGTTTAGAAGTTATATTCTGGGAGCTAAACTTACTATAATCACCGACAATAAGGCGTTAGTATTTTTATTAAAGTGTAAATTGCTAAGTGCTCGTCTGACTCGTTGGATCTTGGCTATACAAGAGAATCCATTTGAAATACAACATTGTAAAGCGAAAGACAACTTGGTAGCAGATATACTCAGTAGAAATCCACCATCAGAAAAGACCATGGAAACAGAGAACATTAAATGTAGTAGCAATGATATTGGTATTTACGCGGTAAAGCATATAACAAAACCTGAAGTAGTTAGACGACTTAAGGAAATAGGGACTCATCAACAACAAGACCCTAGGATTAGTGTAGCTTGGAGGAGTGCAGTTACCAACACCAAACCAGGAGTTTCTATATATGGAGCTAAGCTATATAAGCTATGTTCCCATAGGAGGAATAATAAACAAAATATTGACCCATAAAGAAATAATAGTTGAGCCATAAGGTATGTGAGTCAAACAAGGTCAAATAAAATAAATATATAATTGTTTTGAATCAAGGTCAATGATAATATTAATAAATTTTATTTGAATAAATGTTAGTATTGTTATTTAAATTGTTGACATTAATTAAGCCAAAATGATGATTAAAATATTAATGGTCATATAAATTTCCAATATACCATGTTAGATTAAGTAACATTGTAATCTTTAGTTATAAGATAAATGTAAGGAAAATGGTACTAGTGCATGTTTTGTGCGGGAAAAAGTGCGAAAGAATATGTGCAAATTTTTCAACAGTGTAAAACTGTACATTAGAAAAAAAAATTAATGCTTTATAAAATAATCAATTTTTTTATACCGAGTGGGGTATATATAACGATTCATATTAGCGTCCTAACTGAGCGTTATATGATCTGACGGAGGGAGTAGTGCAGCGTAAGCAAGAAAGAGAGCGTACAATCGCAGCCATCTCACTCTAACCACGTCACAGCGACATCAGATACTGGTACGAACATGAAATTTTACTCAATACAAATTATCAGTTCAACCTGTGATAACTTAAAATATCGGTATGGAGAACCATACATGACTTCCATATTCTAAGATTTATATTTAAAATCATTTTCAGCCAAACAGCCAGGGAAGGAATTTTAACAAAAAAATACTTCTTTGTTGCCAATAACGTAGTACACATATAAAAAAAAATTATCCCCTCCCCCTTCAACTATAATTTTGATTTATAGAAAATTAACCCCAGCCCGTTCAACTAGCTTCTTCATTTATAGATATTTCATCTACGTTTCTACAGTGGATTATTAAGATCTTATCAGGATACGTTATCAAAATTAAGTACTTTACTCGTGTTACAACAAAAAATGTTTCAGGTAAACTGCCCTTTTCCCGTAACCGATCTTCACCAAAATCAACAGACATTGAGTTCTCTATAGCTCAGGCACATATGTAAAAAATTATTTGATTCTGTTTGAATTTACGGCAGTTATGGTTCGTCATATAAAAAATTACCCATGTTAAAACATAAAACATGAGATTTATAAAACATATCTAAGATTTATATTTAAAATCATTTTTGAAATAAAATATTTTCATAGAACCTACTAACGCTGGGGAAATCTGAGGAGCCAATCAGAGTTGGGCCTACCTGTCACTCTGCTGAATTTGGTGGAAAGCCCTGTCACTGTCGTCAAAGTATCAGCCTTGACAGGGTCCTCTTTTTCTGCAAAATGGGAGAGGCTTGAGATGGAGTGAGTGACATGGTCCCCACCTCAATGAAGAAACCCATTGTTTTATAAAAATATATTTAAATTTTGAAAACTGAAAATTCTTTTCTTGTTGTAAATATTTATATTTTATAATCAAAATGACTTTATTCTTGTTACCTGGCAACAAAATTATTTTATTTTCAACAATTACCATTGTTTCAAAAAGTTTAAATAAACTGTCAAGTACTTTACTCTTGTTAAAACGTAAAAGGTTGCAGGTAAACTACCCCTTCCCCTTAACCGATCTTCACCAAAATCTAAAGGCCATGAGTTCTCTACAATTCACTGACGTATGCAAAACATTATTTGATTCTGTTTGAATTTGCGGCTGTTATCGTTTGCCATAGAAAAAAAATCTACAGACAGACACACAGACACACAGACAGACAGACACACACACAGACACTTTTCGGAAAACGACTTTTTTTCATGTTTTGAGTGTAGTAGAATCAGAATCTGCAATAATCTCGAACACGATTTTTTTTGCCATCACCATACTTCCATTCCTTAAGGAATATGGAAGTAAAAACTAATAAATATACGGCAATTCTGAAAACAGCATTGTATTCAGCAAGTGAAGCTTTATAAGTAGCCGCAATCTCAGTTAATATAATTAACAATTGACGAAGTTATACGGAAGACGTACGCCACAAGGAATAACGAGAGAATTATGCTACGTAGGAATTAGGTGTTTTCTCACACACACAGATAAAGACCTAAGCAACAATATTCTGTGGTCAGATCTTTGAAAACACGTTTGCAAATACCTGTAATCAATCGATTTGCAAACACAGGAAGTACGATTTTAACTAGAAATTCTCTGCAGTTTGAAACCTGTCACGGGGTGTTTTGTCGACCTGTTCGAGATTGTCGAAACTGGAAAAACGCATGATTTATTTGAACAACCAATCAGCATCCAGTATTTAAAACTGACGCCAACTCAAAGCGAGGGGTAGCATCACTCTTCGATCGGATCTTCAATGCGCTAGACGTGTATAAATTACGTACAGAAATTTTCAATCACGCAAAAGTGTAATTTAAGCATCAAATTCTAGAAGTAGTCCGCAGTATAGATGAACTAATACCGTTCAACAACTCTCGCTGCGTAAAAAACGTTAATTAATTAAATTATTAATTAATTAATCATCAGCCGTGAAGGACCTGTGCGACAGAAGGCTACAGCATCTGTAATTGCCAGGGCATCTTCTACAGCATTGATTAACATCAATTCTTCTGTGCAAAACCATCAAAAGGAGGACCCCTACGGATTCCTATCTTCGGTCAACGCATCAAACAGTAAGAAATAGATTCATTGATCAATGAAATAAGCACTAAATCAATAATAAAAGCAATAAACAATTTTTAAAAGACACTAAGCATTTCACACATTGTAATTTAATTATAAGATTAGCTCTAACATAGTATAGGAGTGTTGAATGGAAAGTGGGGTGTAGTATTGGACGTGAGTAGGGGGAAAATAAGGATCCTGACTCAAGTACCGTTATTCCCCCACCACCACCGCTGGACCAGCAGCATCGACCAATCAAATTTCATGGCGCCTTTCGCGCGTCAATTCAAATATATGCCGTCTTTCGCGAGCCTAAATCACTTTCACTTTCTACTGGACCGCGAATTTCCGCGAATAAATTTTTTTAATTTGATATTTTTATTTTTTTAATTAAATTGATTTGCATATCCGCGAATATATGCCGCCTTTCGCGAGCCTAGATCACTTTCACTATCACAAACACACACACACGTGTATGTTATTTAAATTATTATTTAAATAACATACACACGTGTTAGGCTACAGCCTAACACGTGTGTGTGTTTGTTTGTTTTCATTTTAACCTAACATGAACGTGAATGGAAAGCATTTTAACCTAACACACAACATGTAACAAACCTAATTGGACCTATCACTCCCGTTGCGTCATGTACTGATGACCTAAACACTACACGTGTGTATGTTATTTAACCTAACATGAACGTGAATGGACTGCATTTTAACCTAACACACAACGTGTAACAAACCTAATTGGACCTATCACTCCCGTTGCGTCATGTACTGATGACCTAAACACTACACGTGTGTATGTTATTTAAATAATAATTTAAATAACATACAGGTGTGTGGGTGTGTGTGTGTGTGTGTGTGTGTTTGCATTTTTTAACCTAACGTGAAACGTAAGTAGACTGAATTTGATATTTAACATGTCGTCGTCGTAACGTTAGATTGCTAATGATGTGTGTGTGTGATGTGTGTGTGTGTGTGTGTGTGTGTGTGTGTGTGTGTGTGTGTGTGTGTGTGTGTGTGTGTGTGTGTGTGTGTGTGTGTGTGTGTGTGTGTGTGTGTGTGTGTGTGTGAAGTTAACATAGCTTAGACAAAATACAAACGTTAGCAAACGATAATGTATGGCTTTCATTATCGTTATGCTGCCGTCATAACGTTAGATTGCTAATGACAGATACATGCAGTCTGATGTATAGTATTTGTGTGTGTGTGTGTGTGTGTGTGTGTGTGTGTTGCGAACAACCTAACATGAGTAACTATGCTAAACCAGTGTAAAGTCGTGTCAATGGTCAGTAAACTATATTTTAAATTTGTGTACATAGGTAGTATATATTGCAAGCACAAAATTATTATTTAAATCCGATATCTGTTTTTGTATAGAGGTTGCATTTAACCTATCATGTGAGTGTGTGTGTGTGTGTGTGTGTGTGTGTGTGTGTGTGTGTGTAATGTATACAACGAATACTGTTCGGTAATAGCGGATCAGTGCTGCTTCGTCACCTACCAAAAAGTCCATATCTTTTATTGACAATTTGTTTGCTTACTGTACAATCTTCATCTTCGCGAATACTGAAAGCATACGGTTTTCAGCACGTGCTGTCACCTTTTTATAAAAGATCTTTCTTATGTGGTATTGAAACTATTGTCCCAACCTTGTTAGATCGAGAAAATTAAGTTTATTTTATATTTCAACCTCGTGGGTAAATTTTATGCCTTCCTGTTGTCCGTCTGTAAATATTTCATTCGGTTAGCAGTTAGTATAGGCTTCAGTGCGCGCATTACTTTTTTTATGCTGAGTATAACACTCCATTACAATTGGAAACATAAATAGAGAAGGAGAATAACAATATGTAATTCTTTGTATCCCCCTCCCAGCGCGCAATGGTTAGGTCCGTGACCACCAGCAGGACTACGAAACCACAAATTCTACTATCATAATCGCACAAGATCCGGTAAAATGGTTTGCATATTAAGTAATGACTGATGTATATAAATTACTCAATTTCAGCATCATCAAAATTCAACCGTTTACTATGAATTTTTATAAAATGTCTATTGAATTATTTATTGCTTTCACAACCTACTATATTTTGTTAACTGCATCGCTAGTAGCAGACACTGATGAAGCTGTCACACCCACCTCGGACTATCTTCCGGTTTGCCTGATTAGAATTTCCTAAACAAAACAGTGCATTCTCTCAACATAGCCAATAAAAATATTTCTTTCCAAATCTGATTAAAGATAGAATCACGTGCCACACTGGTCCGCTTAATGACAGGTCTCCAGTGGTAGGCCTACTTTACGCCCGCTACACAACAATCTCATATTTATTTTCAAGTTACTACAACCACTGGATGTAAATGCATATAAATCAGATAACTACCGTCAGCCTCAAACGCCGAGCTCAATTTATGTTGCGAGATATTTCTTGTCGATTTCCATTTCTGTCAGCACTTACTATAAACTCGTGTTGCAAATTGGAGGATGCAGAAAAGCAGAAAATAAATTTATTAAAAACAAAACACGTACAATCTTGATACACGTATCAATAAAAATGATAAAATAAATTAAACTATGGCTTCATAAAAGAGTGCTGGTTTGCTTGTTGCTTTTACATTCTCGTATAAACTAAATTGTAATAACATAAAGTAAATAAAACAAATAAACGTCAAAATGAAAAACAGAAGTAAGAAAATACAGAAATATTAAAATAATGGTATACTTTAAACACGCGCTACCCTGCAATCATAGGCCTACTACTTCACCGACTGAATAATTCATTTTTGCCGACTAGCAGTGAACAATTTTCCAAACCACAATATTATTATTTCAATAACTTTACTACGTTACTAGATACACATGTATTGTTTAAATTTAGATACTAAATATTTTATTTAAAATTTCTTAATAATTTTGTATAAAAAAGAATTTAAAATTATAACTGTAAGATTACTTACAACATCGCTTTTGCATTGTAAATTACTGTAATTGCCGCATATGGAATTTTTATAAACAACACTTCAAGAAATGACGAAATTTTACTTACTGATAAAACTACTTAATGGCCAAATAATTGACGCAAAGGATTAATGTTGTGGTCGGAAAAGAAATTTTCCGACAAGTCCTTTATTAAACAAATTCAACACGTCTACAAATTAACCAATACAAATCGGTCTACGTGTTAATTAACAACGATTCCAACATCATAGGTCATATGTAATCCGGTGACGTGGGATTAAGGTTTGTCTTAAAAAATAAATTTAACGGACCTTCTTCTGAAGATAATACGCGTGCCACAAAACAAAACTATGTGTCTAAAATAATATACATGCGCGGTAATGACTGCAGAGAGGAGAAACGGTTTGAACATAACGTTTGACAACGAGAGAGAGAGAGAGAGAGAGAGAGAGAGAGAGAGAGAGAGAGAGAGAGAGAGAGAGAGAGAGAGAGAGAGAGAGAGAGAGAGAGAGAGAGAGAGAGAGAGAGAGAGAGAGAGAGAGAGAGAGAGACAGACAGACAGACAGACAGAGACAGACAGACAGACAGATATAGACAGTCGGACGGATGGACGGATACCATTATGCTGCCTAATTAACCGTTCCGACCGACGTTTCGTTTTCGTTATCACTTTTACTGTATAAATCACAACGCTGTGGAATACATAGTATTTAAACCGGTAAATAACGGCACGTTGGAACGAATCGAAATTACGTTTAGTGCCGCCTGACCATTCAGATAAATCTTCTGTTATTTAAAGCTGGCATAAATCCTCCGTTATACGCAATAATTGTAGTCATTTTGTGGCATTTCATATCGGTTATAACGAAAAGCGATTAAATATAATATTTATTGTAGGTTACTTGGGCTGATAGTTCATGTTCTCTATTCTGTTTACATAACCGTGTACATCAGAAATATATGTTCGCCTGCAGACAGTTTTCGATGAAACAAACCGTTCAAATCATCCCATGAAACTGCTGTCATAAACATGTTCAACTAGCAGCTTAAGTGACGTTATTGCATGCGCATGTTACATTTTCCGTAAAAGCACGCGGAGTGTTGCTCGGCATAACGTAAAGCCTGCGTTGTCGAAGGACTACATAAAAAAATCAAAATTTCCTTTAGTTGAAGGTAATAATTTATTGCATAGCTAGGCAACAACTACCAAATAACGACAAAACGAACTACGTCGTTTCTTCTTCTGCTTCTTCATTTCATGGTTTAGACATAAATGGTTGTTCCGTCTCGGTAAAGTCACATAAATTTGTTCTCACGTTCCACGACTTCTAATGTCACACTTGTCCGCTGGACTGCTTGCCTGTTTTCGTCCATTCCGTCGACGTGTTCCCACCATTTTAATCTGTAATCGTCTATTCGCTGGTTCGGATTATAGACGTTTAGCTTGTTCCGAATGCAGTCGTTCTGTCCAACTGTGTGGAACCCTTGACTCTTCTCAGAGAAAGCACTTCAGCTGCTTCAAATTGTAGACATGTCTCGCTTACATTCCTCACTGTCGTACATCTGAATCGAGACAGCAGTGGTTTTGTATAATTTTAATGATAGCGTACAGTCAGTCGCCCTCTGGAAGGACCTTCTGGGAGGATTTTTGTACTGCACCTTGTGTCCTTCCATCAGGGTGTGAGTTCCTTACGACAATGATGAATATGAAAATATTTTTCTACTCCTGTAGTACTGAACAACTTACCTATTACAGTAATTTCTTATTTTCCTTACAATTACCTATTTAGTGTGCACATGTTCTAACCGAATCTCATATCCACTGTAACCTATAACATATGCGAGAGAACAGGTCAAAATATCGATGAAATCTTTCCTTCACTATCGTATGACATACTACGGATACCTTTCCTGATATTTTTTCCTCTACCCACAACTACAAACTTTTCAGTGTAGTGTTAAAAGTAATTAAAATGGAGATACTTAATCGGAAACAAAAGCTAATTTTTGTAGAAAATTATAGAACTGGAGAGGCCTAACTTATTACAAGCTGACATAACCTGTGTCCGGATCATTTTCATAGCCATGTACTCAAAATGCATCCATTGATGTTGTTAGCAGGGTAGGAAGTAATTTTTGATTACGCTTACTAGTATTTTAGCCGTACCGTTGTAAATAATAGCGAAAATAAGGCGCTATTTACCCTCACGGCAGATGACACCGAACACCCATTCTCATGGATAAACGAGAGGTAGCTTACACCATGTTATTGTTACACCAGCAACTTGACGAATAACTCTACAGAGAACATTTTATCATCGGCAGAAGAATGGCAAAAAGATTCGCTACCTCTAAATTACAGACTGACAAGGAGCATGTCAAAGGCGAAATAATAATATTTAGAGTATTAAGCAGGGTCGAATAGTTATAGGGTGAGTAAACGATGCGTATTTTCCATCTGTCCAATCAAAGATACAAAATAAACCAAAAATACCACTACAGTACTACTTCTGGCCGGAAACTGAACTATAATAACCATAAACATTGTGACTTGCAGACAAAGTAGGGCAGGCGGATTGTCGTAGGTCGTTCTTGTGCGCCCATACACAATAGCACAATACACCAGCAATTGATTCGTTTCCCCGCTTAATAAGCAATTACCGTTACTGTAACAAACACATACGCTGCGCTATGCACGCACGCTGATCCGGTCGGGTGATGATCATAACTGTTCTTGACTCTCGTCTTATCTGGAGCACCGAGCCAATGTTTGAGCATGCGACCTCTTTATATTATTATTGTTATTATTATCACACGCATCTATGCAACTCCGTCATCATGGCACAACAGGTTCATTACGTTTTATAGGTCGCTTAACATCGCACAAAAATGCTACGCGACGTTACACAATTGTACGGAGAAACCCGCGCTCTATGTCATAGAACTTGGTTACCATGCTAATTTCGTAACACATCAGTCCGTAGAATTCTTGTACAGCAATTACCACCGCATATGCTCACGGTACGCGAACAATACAATGCGGCTTACCTCTTGAAATGATTTTCATGACTGTAAAGACAACCTGCACACAAACGGACGAAAGACATGACAGAAACTAAAATCCGACTACGATTCCCGCACAAACACTAAGGGTTACATGACTTCCAAGGACAGCCATTACACTATGGCTTCACGAATACTACCAAAATGGAATATTATCAAATGTCTATGTACGCTGAAAACAGTAGATCTAACATTTTTGCTACTGATTCAACAAATATCTAAGTTCTTGTACTACTGGATTTAGCAGCCAGTAGTCCTAATGTGACGATCCCTTTATCTGTCAATGACCGAAAAATGCTGACCTGTGTTGTCGATATTACTTACAAACCGTACAATTTTGTTTCCAGAAGTTCAATTTTGTCGTTTTTTGCAAACGTATTGTCTCTTATCTTGAGTGCCACGAGATTTTATGACACAAAGTAACACCAGCGTCTGAGGAGGGATACTAGACATATAATGTCCTTGACCTTGTTCATATTGTTCTTGCTCTTACCGTTCGAATCACACCTGTTGGAGACCAAATCTGTTACAGAGGCCATGTGTACTGGAAGTAGCGAACTTTAAATACGGATGATGCGAGCGACGGCCATATAGGAGAGTTAGTACTGGTTCGTAACAGACAACTATCCTCTTTTGACATTGTATGATTTTAATAAAAACAGATATCGGATTTAAATAATAATTCTGTGCTTGCAATATACAATCCATGTATACAAACTTATATATCCTTTGTTGGTTGTAATTATTACTAAACAGTAATACATGCTTAGAATGAAAATATTTGCTATGATTTTAGTAACGTACAACACCAGCTTAACCCAGAGAGAGAGAGAGCGAGAGAGAGAGAGAGAGTGAGAGACTGCAATGTGTCAGTGTAAAGTCGTGTCAATGACCTCGAATTGCTTCCGACGTCTGCGAGCGAGAGAGAGAGAGAGAGAGAGAGAGAGAGAGAGAGAGAGAGAGAGAGAGAGAGAGAGAGAGAGGGCGTTAATATTTGTCGAATAAATATAAACTTTCTAATTTTATATACATGCGCGCGGTACTGACCACAGAGAGAGAGAGAAACATACACAACAAGTGTGAGAGAGAGAGAGAGAGAGAGAGAGAGAGAATTTAAACTGATAATTGTTTTATTAAAATCTTACAATGACGAAATATTATTATTTCATTGTTTACGATATATATATTTAATGCAAAAATGAATTTTTAAAATTACAATCGTCTGTAAACTATATTTAACTCTTACCGTTCGAATCACACCTGTTGGAGACCAAATCTGTTACAGAGGCCATGTGTACTGGAAGTAGCGAACTTTAAATACGGATGACGCGAGCGACGGCATACCAAGAAATCGAGCGTCCGCTAGTAACAGTCACGGTGAATCTGCAAATACGCGTCTGCAACTCGGCTGTATGTGTTTTGTTTTGCCTCACCCATTATATATTTTTTCATATTTTATGCGTAACACTTTACCACACACAGACTTGACAGTATATTAATTTCTAAATCGCAGTCAATGACTGTCATGTGTCAAAAAAAGGACGCAATGAGGTAGGCGATAAATATATTTCCTGGTGATTACATTTAGTATCGCTAATTACAATAATCCATAAGTAGCACGACGCTCATGTAAAACCGATGACATAAAGAGAGAGAGAGAGAGGGAGGGAGAGAGATAGTTATTTACATTCAAAGGGAGAATTGACTCATCACCCGCCCCTGATATACAAATCAGCTTCATTAAAAATAAAAAATAAAGCATGCACGACAAACATACTCTCTCGAGTCTCAGATTCTGGCGAATGCGTTGCTCATATAGTTTGAATTTCCCACCGAAGAAAAATGTTGGCAGATCTGTTCTATACACACAATAATACAGGATTGGTAAACCTGATCATATATTTTAATATACACTATAATACACATATCAAGTTTGAACCCCTGCATAGGTTGGTAAACCTGATCATATAGATTTAATATACATTATAACATACAACAAATTTGAACTCATGCAAGGTTGGTAACCCTGATCATATATTTAATATATACACTATAATTCATCAAGTCGGAACCACCCACCCACCACCCACCTCTGATATGCAAATCAGCTTTATTTAAAAATAAAAAATATATTTGTGGATGCGGGTGGTCCATTTGGGATGCTACGGGTCCAGCTGATAGAAAGTGAAAGTGATCTAGGCTCGCGAAAGGCGGCATATATTCGCGGATATGCAAATCAATTTAATTAAAAAAATAAAAATATCAAATTAAAAAAATGTATTCGCGGAAATTCGCGGTCCAGTAGAAAGTGAAAGTGATTTAGGCTCGCGAAAGACGGCATATATTCGCGGATATGCAAATCAATTTAATTAAAAAAATAAAAATATCAAATTAAAAAAAAATTAAAAAAATTTATTCGCGGAAATTCGCGGTCCAGTAGAAAGTGAAAGTGATTTAGGCTCGCGAAAGACGGCATATATTTGAATTGACGCGCGAAAGGCGCCATGAAATTTGATTGGTCGATGCTGCTGGTCCAGCGGTGGTGGTGGGGGAATAACGGTACTTGAGTCAGGATCCTTATTTTCCCCCTACTGACGTGCAAATTATTGCAGACCTGTTCTTTAGCACTGGTTTGGGAGATAGCAATCTCTTAATCAAACCAGATAAGAGCCATAGGTCGTTTGAACGTCTTAATCGTTACTTTTCACATTCACTCAGTAATTATAAGTGTTAGGGTAGAAATAAGTCCTACCATTAGCATTTCAAGTTTAATAATAATTGATTAAAACGTTAATTAAAATAATCAAGCAAATATTAAAGTGTTATTTGTAACGATTCCCCTTGAAAACCACAATCACTGAACGAATCCTGAGAAAGAGTGTCTCCATGCGCTGAGCTAAGCTGAAACCGTGTCATTTGTATCTGGGATTTGTTCTGGCGCCCAGGTAAAGTAATATCACGGGTAAGTAACATTTTATCTAACATACAAAATATTAGATAATTGTGTTAGATGAAAGGGAGCGTCGTAATATATATATATATATATATATATATATATATTACAAAGTTATTTTTAGACACTTACTTCTACACTTATGCTCTTACTCATATGTGCGCACTTACCCACGTCTCGAAGGTATACTCTTCTTCTGCAGTATTTACCTTGATGTTCCCCGGCTGGGTCGCAGGTTTTGGTCGTTAGTTGAGTGTGGATAAGCACGTGAATATCGTTATGTAATTTTAATACATGTAAAGAGTACAGAGGATCTAGTATTGGTTGTGAAATTAGTACGACTGTGTTAATAAAATCATATTCATTTGATTTATTCTTTAAAAATTCAAATTATCATATTAATTATTATTTTGTGCGGGTTAATGACTCTTTGAACCCTTAAATTCGATATGAGTATAATGTAACTATAACGTGTTTAAAAACTTATCTCTAAGACATATTATACACAAATATAAAACATATATGACCTGAAATATTTACATAGACATATAATACATAACACATATTTTAATATAATACGTGATTCACACGTCTGAAATTGACTCTTTATCTTGTCTTTATTACATATAACTCTAATTCTTGGGTTAGTGTACTTTTATTTTTCACATTACTTTATTGGGTTTTATCAGATATCATTTACATTTACCATGTAATCGATATTAATACTTATTTTTGACATTGGTTAGTTATTGGTTTCGTTTCCAAAATTATATTTGAGTGTACCATTTTATTATATTAAAGTGTGGTGTTTATTATATACCACTTAATAAAACAATTAATTATTTAAACAATTATCAAAATTACTAATAGAGAACATTTTATTACTGCCATTAATTATCTTATTAATGTCTCAATTAATTAAAAATCATCAATTTAAATCTCTAATAAAATATAAACTATAATAAAATATGGTGCTATATTGACCATTTATTTATGAGATTAATAAATTTAACTTATATGCTCTGTCCAATTATTCTTTGAACTTATTTTATTACTCATTCTGAAAATAAAAATATACTAATGTTTTTCTAAACTTGTGTATGGAATCTAGAGCTTCTTTCGATAGACCTCAGGGTCATTTATAATATTAAATAAATGTCTGACTTCACCTGCATTTTTCTGCAACCATTTAACTTTGTCGTTACCGTCATCTGGACTCCCGAGTTTGTTGATCCTTTTCGGTATCACCTTATCTGTCTCTGCGTCGTTGAAATTCCTCGCTCCATCTACTGGATGCTGAGTTCTGACGTGGACCTCTGGTCGTGATGATGTACGGCTGGATGTAGCTGCATGTGGCTGTCCCTGCGTCCTCTCGTATTCTGCTCTGGTTCCTCTCCTCTTCTTATCTTGTCCCTCGTAGATGTCTCGAAGTTCTATGCGTATTTCTTGAAGTTCATCGTGGTTACAACTTCTCGTAGATTCTTATAATATTTCGATAATATCTCTATAATATCGAATCTTATAGTCTGTTAAAATAACTCGTGTTCCATTAATACTTGCACCGACGTAGTGCCGTTTCCATCGCACTTCAAGTTATGTAATACTGTTAAAAAACATTACTTGACTTTGTAAAATTCGCGGTTGCGAGATGCGTGGATTTCACGTACTGTTCTGAGTTCATCTGAGAAAGACTGTGTCGCTCGCTGGGGTTTTATACTGCTGCCGTCGTTCCATTCCTGTTGGAAACTGTTTTGACAACATTGAACAGGTCCGCGCATCGATTTAATTGCTAACATCAACCAACGCGTCTTTATATGAAGCGCACACTTTTTTATAAATATTATTTCACCAATCGTTAGGTATATTATTAAACTTTGTTTATGCAAATTATGAATGTTACGGTGTGTAAATTATGGCAGTAATGGCAAAATTTCACCCGGTGGCCGAACGGTTCCCACGATCATTGACCAATTAGTCTTCAATGATAGCGCCAGGCGCTAGCTATGTTTTTACATATGTCGCTGATTCGTGTGACTTCTGGTTTTCGTTCAGTATTTAAAAAACTGTGTAAAATTTTCCACCCTCGTTTGCATAATTCAACCTGTCTCTCATTTACACACGTACACTAGCACACACACACACAGACTGATACACAAGCGGCTGCCTGTCACTATGACGTCACCTTTACCGGTCGGCGCGTGTTGGTTTCTCCCCTTCGCTACGATTTAAAAACCAACGAAGCTCTTAATTCCCTATACAGGCTCACTTACAATATTTATTTGTATAAAATTAAATACTACGTTTATTTCTTATATTACCTCTTATATCTAACGATTAATTATTACATTATTTTTATTATTTACATGTTATATGTCTCATACGTGCGTTCGTATGTTATCATACCTCAATCAGGGGTTGATACATATACTTATGCTAAACGTATCGTTGCAAAATATATATATATATATATATATATGTACATAGTGTGTGTATTTTTCAGTGTTTAGCAAAAACAAAAATATTTTTAAAACCCATATAGGCCCCTAAACCTATATGGAACTACCCCTGAAGTTCCTTGTTCTTGAAATTTTGTTTATTTTGCAGAAGAAAAAGAACATGAGTGCTTTATAAATTTTTTACTTTACAATTGTTCAATGTTTTATGTTTAGAGTTACAACTAATAATATGTCTTATCAGTCTTGTTTGCTCATTACTTATGAACAAAAATTATAACATCAATCTTCTTTGCCCAATATTGCTAAAAGTTTTCACAATTGGGCGAGGGTCTTTTATGAGTTTTCCACTTTCTTCCATTTCAATGGATAAAATGGCAAGATTCGAAAGTCTCTTGGTCAATATTGTGGATCTTAAGTAGGTTTTAATCCTTTTCATGGAGGAAAAACTCCATTCTGCAGCAGTATTAATCTCGGGAAGTGTAAAAAGAAATCTCATTAGTCTGATAAGCTGAGGGTACAGTATGTTTTGGTCCTGGATCTTGATAAATAATTCAAGAGGTTTGCCAGTAAAACCAATCAATGCATGTTTGCAAGTTCAACCTCATATTTCAGTTCACTTTCGTTCAAAAACATATTGTACTGTTCTACAAATCCACTACAAGTATTTCTCATGCAAAAAGTTTTTACTTGAAGAATTTATAGCATCAAATGCATTTATTAAGTAATCACTGTGTTCAAATTTTCTCTTTAACTCTGAAACCATATTATCCAACACTTCGTACAGCATCTGATGGTACTTGGCTTTTCCTGATGGAATAGATGTTTGACCTATGGTTGACAAAATAACAGGCTGAGGAGTCAAACTTAGGGTTAGGTTTTCTTTGTCGTTTTTCTTCAGATGTGTTGTCAGTCCATGGCACAGTTTTCACATTCGCATGTATTACAGGCATTTTTCCAAGTTTCGTTAAAGAAACTGTCAGACCTTTTGTCTTGAATAACTTGAATCAAAGCATCTATGACTTTAACTGCTGATCTCATATACAGATCTTGCTTCTGCAGTGTAATGGAAACTTTGTTTGTGTGTTCCAAAATTTCGCCCAAAAATTGCTATTACGTCAAAGTTACACAGCTGGTGCAAGAACCCTTTGGCTGTTGCAGCGTCAACTTTATTAGTTGAGTTCTGGAAATGTTCTAGCACAGATTTGACAACCTTGAAATTGTTTTTAAAATGTAAAACTCCCTTATATTTACATACCCATCTGGTATTGCTCTGTTGGGGCATCTCAAATTTTTTTGATTTTGGATCTTGTGCTTCCTGGCAGGGCCGTATTTACCGAAAGTGCTGCCCTGTGCGGCCATAGGGTAACGCCCCCACCCCCAAAAAAATTATTTTAAAAATAATTTTAATTAACATTTTTTAAAACTCACCATTACATGATCCTTCTCCGCCGACTTCGCTTTTCCGCGAACGACGTCACATGGCGGTCCAAATCCAAGGCTTGCACCATTTCTGACTCTATATTGAGAATTGCCAAAGCATTTAAGCGCTCCTGCAGCATGGAAGATCGGAGATAATTCTTCACTCTTTTCAACACGGAAAAAGAACGCTCGCCTGAACAATTCGACGCAGGAGTACACAAAAAAATTCTCAGTGCAATGTCAACATTAGGGAATACTCCTTGTAGATCGTCTTCATGGAGAATCTTGCTTAATCTGAATGGGGACATTTCAACTTGTTCCCTTTTTATTAAATATCCCCGAAGATGAAGACACTCGTTCACAAATTCTTCTTCGAGGTCGTCTTTGTATATTTCCTTCAACTTCTTAGCTTCACTTGCAACTTCTGAAGCTGGTGTATTTCTTAAGTGAGACAAAAATCCGAATTTATCATTAATGATTCTGTATGCTTCTGACCTTCTCTTCAGTTCATATTCCAAATTCGATAATATAGTCAAATAAGTATGATCAACAAATGTTTCTCGGGGAGTTTTTGAACTCGTCTGGAATGATTCCTTATTTTGACTATCGTCATCATCATCATCATCATCGAAGAAAGTCTTCTTCTTAATTTTACGTTTGCTCACGTCGTAATCCTGAAGACCTGACTTCGCTTTCGCTTCTTCTTCGTAAACTTCAAATGATGTTTTACATTCTGCTACAAACACTGCTAAAGCGTCATATTGTTGGACTACATCACTGATATCTATGTCGACTCTCTGCAATACCTTGCTTACTGCATTAAATCGCCCTAGGATCGCATCCCATACTCTAGCTGAGATTGCTGTTTCGAGTCGTGACAATTTCTTCAGCAATCCTCTAGCTTCAAGTCGTGTTGTTAATTTCTCGTTGTCATCTGCTTCAACTTTCTCCAAAGCTCTTATGATCATGCCCCAGTTGCGATTTCAACTCCGACATGCATCTTCTCGAGCACTCCAGCGAGTACCGGATAAGCCTTTTACAGTGACTTTGGAGGTTGCGGCCATGTCTGATTTGTCCTGAACTATGTCCTGAGACTCCTGCAACAGTTTCCACCGATATGTAGAAGAAGTGAAAAAATTGTACAATTTTTGCAACATGTCAAAAAAATTGCAAGCTTCAATACAGCATTCGGCGGCACAAGTTCCTATGAGATTCAAAGAGTGAGCCGAACAAGGAGAGTAAACAGCTAAATTATTCTTTTCTAGAATTCTTGCTTGAAGTCCTGTATATTTTCCGGACATGTTCCTAGCATTATCATATGACTGGCCCCTGAGATTAGTTATATCCAACTTGTATTTTGATAGAATTGTGAACACTGTGTCGGCAAGCTCGGATGATTTATGACCTGCATTTGGAATAAAACAAAGAAAACGTTCTACAGGTTCACCATTTTATTTTACATATCTAACAATGAAAGTCAGCTGATCTGTATGAGAAACATCTGGTGTGGAATCTACGCTGATAGAGAAGTACTTAGCTGCTTGACATTCTGCCACAATGGTGCTCACAACTTCTTCCCCCATTATTTGTATAAACTGCTCGTAGGTAGCGAAGGAAATATAAGATGTATTCCCTTTTCCAGGATTGCCGTGTTTTTTCAAATGTAATGCCAAAAATGGGTCGAACTGTGCAATCAGTTCCAGCGACATCATACAATTTCCGTTGTTCGGTGAACCGATACGCTCATCAGTCCCGCGAAAGGCGAGTCCACGTGTGGCCAGTGCTTTGACAACAGCAACTACACGTTTTAGTACATTTCTCCAGTATTCAATTTCATCATCAAGCTGCTTAGCTAGCTTTTCGTCGATTTTTCCTAATTTCTTTCCCCTTTCTTTGAGAGTCATAATGCAGTTTCTATGAGCTTGTGAACTTTCATGTTCATTAAGTCTCTCTGTAGCATGTCGCCAATCACTGAAACCTGTTTGTCCAAAAACTGTGGTTCCACCAAAAAGCCGGCACGGCACGCAGAATACACAACCTTCACTCTCTGAATATACAAGGTATTGACGTTTCACTGTTTCTCCATTACGAAGTTTCCGTTCGAAAATATTCTTCGAACAATATCGTGCCCCATCTGCATACATTCGTTTCGATTTTGAAAAATCTGCCCCACTATTCTGAAAGGATATGCCATGTGTGGCAATGTAATCACGTGTCTCTTCATTAAAAATCCATTTCGCTGGGTCACTACTCACCAATTCTAAACTAACCTCACATTTTCCTGGATCAGTTTCGTAACTTTCACACACAAGAATTTCGCACAAATCCTGTTCACTTTTAGAATAGCAATTGTCACTGCCAGCAATTAAGTTAGAAGAATTATTTCCTTTATCCGCTACTTCTCCGCCGCCGGAAGATCCCCCACTATTCTCCGTAGCTTTCAATGAAAATAACTGATTTAGTACTAAGTTCGTTTGGTTCCGAAACGTCACTGTCCACTTTATGAAAATAAGACTTCACCTTCCGACTTTTCCTTATTACTTCGTCTTCTTTTTCCTTCTTCGCCTTTGCTGACTTTCGATACTGCGACCCACTCAGCCTTTTCCTCCCGTCACTCATTGTTCATGAATCAATTAGAAATGAAAAGAACAAACAAACTGTTGACTATACAAAGTTTATAATTATTTTCGACACCAACCACTAAATATAAACAATAAGTATGATACTCCAAATACAAAATACTAATTAGAATTTCCACAAAGAACAAATCCACTTCAACTATCAACCTGAATTAACACTCAACGACTAAGCCTTGGGTCACGGTCACCGTCTCCAAGCGGTCAGCGCATCAGCCAATGCGGAGCCGTTTCTCCGCGCTGTGCTGACTTTGGAGGGGCACGCTGGAGAAGCCAAAATTTTGAGAAGCGCTTTACCGGGAAGCGGTTAACAAACAGAAAGAGGCAATAACAAACGGCGCGACACCCAACCGCTCGATTTTTGAAAAATTTGCCGCCCCCAAAATTTTGCCGCCCTGTGCGGCGCACATATTCGCCCGTACGTAAATACGGCACTGCTTCCTGGGCATCCTTAAACTTTTGGTATCTTAGTGTTGAAACTGACTGAAAGGAATAAACTGCCTCCAATAATCCAAACATGTCATCCACAATATTAACGTTTTTGGCCACATCAACTAAAACTAGATTTAGTCTATGGGAATAGCAGTGATTGTAGATACATGTACCAGTGATTGTAGTGATTTTCAGCACATTCACGCACTAAAACATTGACCCCATTTATTGGCCTTTCATAACCAAAGCACCATCGTATGCCTGTCCAATGCACTTTTTAATATCCAACCCATTACTGTTTGAAAATTCCTTAATTTTTAAAAATAGAGTTTCAGCTGTCAGCTCTTGAAGTGTTACAAAACCCAGAAAGCATTCACAAATTTTATTTTCAGCAATATAACGGACACAAACTGACATTTGTTCAGTGGTGCTCACATCTCTGGCTTCATCAATTATAAAATAGAAGAACCCCTCGTTGTGGTCATTAATATCATATCTTTAATGATATTTTTTAGTACAATGTCAGCAGAAATGTCTATAAACTCGTTTTGGAAGTCTTTAGATATATAGGTTGCATTTTTGGAAGATTTTCCAAACTATCCTTAATTTCTGTAGAATTTTGTTTTAATAACTCCAAAGTTCAATGAAATTACCTTTGTTGTAAATATAAGAATTAAATATATTACAGCTTCATTAAATGACCTGTAAGCATTCCCAAACAAAGTCTTTTTAAAAACCATTCGTGGCTGTGTAGGGCCATCCGCTACAGACTTGCTTATTGATTTATTTGCTATTTTCTTATGATTAGGCCTAATATTATTACCACTGGTACTTGGTTGTGAAACAAGTGATACATTCACAGCAGTGTTGTTAAATTGGCTTACGAGAGTTGCTGACTCTGATGATGACGCTGTGCATTTATTTTCATTTGTTGTATTACAGGTACCACTAGTACATGGTTGTGAAGTAAGTGGTTCACTTTCACTTCTGCTACAACAGTTTTTTGTTTGGCTTTTGAGGAAAATTTAAAATCGTGTTTTGTCTTTTGCTTATTATGAGTTTATAATGCTACAAATATTGAAACACACAATTATAAAAGATATCAACCGTAACAATTACACAATCACACTGTCACTATCATGTACAGTAAACCACTGAGACACTACTATAAAATAAACGATGACACAAATACAAAGATAGCTAATTGTGAAGCACAATAAAATAGCAGCAGCAGACTACAGAGAAAACGAGGATGCACAGGAAACACTGAGCAGGTCGGTATGGTGGGAGGGGAAAGAGGAGTGCGCTGGTGGCGTGGCCACAGAGCAATACATTTAATAAACCCAATACACATGATATACTGAAATATTAATATCAGTCTGCCTGCAGACACCAACCGAGCGGTGTCGTGGAATCCCTTATTTCAAGAATTAAATATATTTACAGTACTGTATTCAAATATAACTTACACGTTATTTCCTGTTTTATCGTATTTTGTTAAAACCTTTGTAAAAAAGTTTAATAACTAAAAATTATTTTTGGTTTATATTATTTATTAAAAAAATTATCTGTCATAAAAACTGGGGGGGGGGGGGAAATGCCCCCCTGCCCCAGTCTAGAACCGCCACTGTCAACACTCCCATTGCTTAATTGTACATTTTGACTATTTCTGAATGCTTTATTTCCTTTTATGCTTTTGAATCTTTATCCCATCCGTCCACTTTATCTTTGTTCCCAGTGCTTATGAAATTTGAAACTAATACTACTGACCTATCATCACGCCACTTTTTTTTCAAAACCACATCACCATCCTTACTTACAACCTGATCTGTAGACCCCGTCCACTTTTCTTCATTATAGAGTCAGAAGCCAGTACTGTTGAACCAAAACGGTTGAGCCATGATATTCCTGCAGCAAATATATTTCTCTTTTTCAAGCTTTGCAATAGAGGTAAAGTTGTAAACTAATTCTAAAAGAACAGTTTATGGCCACTTGTATTTCTTAAATGCCGTGTTACGTGCATAACAACTGACACACCTAATCCAAAATGCTTTAGATTTCTTTTATTTAAGCCTGTTGTCTTACCTAGATATATTAGAAAAAAACACACAATATTCCTTTATTTTTGTTAATGTTATAAAATTGCATTGACATTAACTAATTTCAATGAATTTAACTTTAACTTTGCATTTAATTTGAATAATTATTTATATCTGTAATGCTAATAAAAGTGTTAGATTGGACTGTGCAACATCACCATTGTGACCCGATGTCCAGAAAATTGAACCTAACGATTTTTACTTAAATTGTATTTACATAGTTTCTAAAAGTTGAATTTGATTATGAATAGAGGAAGACATGAAAAAATATTTTTAAATAACCAAAAATAATAGTGAAATATTTGAAAAAATAAATGTGAAAAAATAATACCTGCACGTGATGACTGATATTCTACCATCTTAAATGATACTGATTGTAATTCACATTTCACTCAACAGAGGGCAGTTGCAAACATTGGTTATGACTACTCAAACCTCAAGGCATATTATACACTAGTTATGTAATACTGAGAAGCATATTACCGGTACTATTAACAAGAAGGCACAAAAGTTCATTTCCAATGTTTTGGACTCTGGGTCTCAAAGGGTTAATTAAGTTATTATAAGTGCACGTAAAATAATATAAGTTCACTTCCCTATAATGTCAACTGTATAAATATTATCTGGATGAACTATGTGGGTTAATTTACTCTGCTGGCCTCAGGGTCACTTCCGGGCATTTCCTAATAGACAAAATTATCAAAGGATCCAGAAAAAATGTGAACTATGGGAGTTCAGAGACAAATGCGCTCGCACGTCTCACACCACCGAGCAGTCTATAGTCCCACTCAAAAGTTTGTCATTTGAATGTATGTTTCCCAGCAGTGAATATCGTGAGCGTCAATTTGCATTACAAATATAGGCTAATATTTTTGCATGTTTGTGCTACAGTTTGTCATTTGAATTTACGTTTATTAATTATAAGTGCTGTGAACATGTTAGGCATGTAATTAATATTTGTGCATGTACTTTGTCAATAAATTTGTAAATCCGATAGAAACTCAAAACTCTCAGTGTAAACTCATTTATACATTGTAATTTCCAGACTTTTAACACCACACTCAACCTATAAGTTTAGAACACCATAGAGTGTGACAAGAGTTAAATAACAGTTTATAATCAACTCCTAAGTTAAAGTTTGGTAACTACAGAAATAGAAGATGACAAGTAAGAAAAACAAGGCCTACAATTCGCAGTCAGGCATGTCAAATAGTTGAATTATTTATTGAATTTTTTTATGAAGAAAAGAACAGGCATGTTAATAAACGTTAATAAACAATACAACAAAGTGAGCAGCAGCTGCAATAGGAAAGTCAGAGACCAAAATTTGTAAGATACGGCAAGAGGTAGAAGTGTCAAAATCACCAGGTATAAAACTGAGCGCTCCTGGAAAGACACGGCAGGCGAGTACAAGGAAAATTGTTTTTAATGATTTTGTCCCTGACAGAAATAACATACCTGATTGACAACAATAATGCCCTACCCTTTAACAATATATCTTAATTCCTTTGTAAGATTAACCATCATGTTCAGACCTAGTAATGCCTACCGACTTGTCAAACTGTTCTTAGTAAAACAACCTATTTCCAACTACTGTCTATTCGCTTTTATTGTTTATGAATATTATTATTTCTAATATATTTCAATATTTTTATAAGTAAATTTACTTTAAATGTTTTACCAAGTCCCAAGTGATACCATAGTAAATATTATTATATCCAAACTGTGCATTTCTTAAACAATATCAAGCGTTACACAACACAATGTCTGGATTATATGTAATGCTCAAAATGTTTATAACTTATCTCAAGCACATAATATCAAGTTAGAAACTTTCTGCATGAATTACTTCTTTCCTCACATAGAAATTAAATTCACTTGTTTCTCATAATTTCATTCACTTACACTATATACCAACCTGTAATAAGAAAAAGTTTCTCTAACATAACTTTTTACATTCTTGTATTTGGTTGTCAATGACGTGTCCGTTACTTAACTAAATATAATTATTTCACTACGACTCGGAACACAAAACTTTTTATGGGTAAAAATGTAAAAGTTTTACCTTATAACCTGAACCTGAGTCTTTTATTTTTGTTACTAGGTCTGTGTTGTTTTTTACAACACCGCAGTAAAGTTTTACACACAACTAGACAACAACATTGCAGTAAAAAACAACACAGACCTAGTAACAAAAATAAAAGACATACACATCCCCCATAATGCCACATTAGCCTCCTTTGACATTAAAAACCTGTACACAAACATCCCCATCTCAGAAACAATCACCATCCTATAAAACAAACTCAAACAGAACAACACACCAGACGAACTTATCAACGAAATAATAGAAACTCTGAACATTATCACAAAACAAAACTACTTTACATATAACAATAAATTTTACACACAGAATGATGGTTTACCCATGGGCTCACCCATATCCAGCATTCTATCAGAAGTCTTCCTCCAACACTTAGAAAAAACAAAAATCCTCATAAACAATGACAGACACTCACATAAAATACTATATTGGCACGGATACGTTGATGACATTCTAATACTATACAGGGGAAACCAAAGACAATGTGAACAGTTACTAACGCACATAAACAAAATACATAAAAACAACCTTTGCTGCCGAATACGAACACAACAATACCATAAACTTCTTAGACCTCTTCATCACAAAACTTGAACACAGGCACAAATTCAGTATATACAGAAAACCGACTACAACTGACACACTAATACACAATACCTCCAATCACCCAATACAACACAAACTTGCTGCCTTCAGAACCATGATACATAGACTTAACAACATCCCCCTAGATGAAAAAGACTGCAAAGACGAACTAAACACGATAAAATATCTAGCAGAATCCAACGGATACGACAGAACAATAATCAACACACTCCTACACAAAACACAAAACAAACAACAGACAAAGACAGAACAACAAATTCAGAACACTGACGTACATCAACAAACAAACTAAAAAAGTAGCCAACAAATTCAAAAAAGCAGGATACAGAATCGCTTACAAAACTACTAAGGAAACAGAACACACACACAAAGCACAAAACAAATTCGATCTACCTGGTGTTTACAAACTACATTGCTCAGATTGCAACAAATTCTACATAGGCCAGACAGGACATAGCTTCAAACAAAGATACATTGAATACACAAAGGCACTCCACTCCACTACAGAATCCACCTTTGCAAACCACCTCATTGAAGCAAACCACACATACAAAAACATCGACAATAACATGAACATTCTACACGTACACAAACTAGAAAGGCCAAAAACTAGACACTCTAGAACAATTGGAAATATACAAACACACGAAAACAAATAAAAACGACATCCTAAACGAACAGACACAATGCAAATCACACGCATTATTCGAACATATCACACCCCACACACAACATCGATCTTTTGAAAATCGATTCCGTCGCCAACAACAAGACGGACAGTGCTACCAGCGGCAACCTCTGAAGAAGCTTTTTAAAAGTGAAAACCGGTTCAGGTTATAAGGTAAAAATTTTACGTTTTTACCCATAAAAAGTTTTGTGTTCCGAGTAGTAGTGAAATAATTATATTTACTTTTTACATGTATAAAGAGTACAGAAAATATAAATATTGTGTTGTCTTATCAACATATTAAGCTACAAACTGAAGCAAAAATAATCCAATTAGGTTGATGAACAACGGAAACACAACTAGTTATGTTTTACAGTTCAATACATTATTGAACTTGGGCAGTTTATTGCTTATATATTTCTTACAACTTAATTTAAAAATTTTTTAAACGATATACAGTAGAATAACAATTTTTACATCATAAAGTTCTCATGCAACTGACAGTGCTAGTGCTGCTATCATATTCCTCTCTCCGGATAAAACGTTAAGGTAGCCATGTAGTAGATATCTCTTGTGGGCTTGGTTACATACAGTCACACCGTGAACCGATATAATGTTACTGCTTAATTGGTGCGTTAGGCTTACACCTTTCCAGTCACAACTGGCAGACGAAACATCATGGACCAAAGCAGAATTTACTCGTTATTGATTCTGAAGAGAGACTGATGTATGCCACAGTCATATTTTTGAAATTGAATTTCTTGTGAACCGACTGTAGTCCAGTCAAATATAATTAGACCAATAAAGGGCAAATAGGGTAAATAATTTATAAACTATTGATACATTGCCATAATACTCGTTGGGGGTCTAGTAGTTGGAAACAAAAAAGTTCCCTCTCCTAGGGGGGTGTCCCCCCTCCGCAACCCAAAAACAGCACTTTTTAGCAGGTTTTTTTCAATTTGAACGCAAAACCGCTCGATTTTCGACAACAAACTTAATTTTAAAAAAAATATTCCTTATAAAATTCTATATAAAAAAGATTCTATGCATGCTTTGTGTACGAAGTACCGTTTTTGTGTAACAGACGCTGGAAAAAGGCTGAAAATGCATAAGCACCTGATTTTGTCATGTTTTCTGGGTTTTTCAGCTAAATAAAAATAGCCTATGTAAATATATCCATACTACACATATTTAAAATATATATATTATAAAGACCCTTTTGTCTAACTATCTATTTTCTGTATATAATGATAGAACAAATCTTACTTACCCGTGACGTTTTACTTTATCTGGGCGCCAGAACAAATCCCAGATACAAATGACACGGATTCAGCTTAGCTCAGAGCACAGAGACACACTATCTCAGGATTCGTTCAGTGAGTGGAATATTTAAGGGGAATCGTTACAAATAACTCTTAAATAATGTTGAAATTTGTTTAATTAATGACTTTGTTATTGAATTAATTTCTTTAAAAGTTAATTTAATGACTTATGGCTAACATAAATCTTATTGGTTAATGAGTGTGCCTGAAAAGTGAAGATTAAAACGTCCAAACGTCCAATTGCTCTTATCTGGTTGATTTAGGGATTTATATATCACCCAAACCAGTGCTAAAGAACGGGTCTGCAATAATTTGCATGTTCAATACTACACCCCACTCTCCATTCAACACTCCTATATTACTTTATATCTAATCTTAATAATTAAATACAAAATTTGAATGTGTACGGTGTCTTTTAAAAATGTTAATTGATTTAATTATTTATTTTGTTATTTACGTTCATTGATCAATGAATATATTTCTTATCTGATTGATGCGTCGACCGTAGATAGTAATCAGTAGAGATACTCCTTTTGATGGTTCGGCTCAGAAGAAATGATGTTGACCAATAACGTTGACTGATGATCCTGGACAATTACAGATGCTGTAGCTATTCTGGTGCACAGGTCACTTCACTGTTAATTAATTATTAATTAGTTCATTAATTAATTAATTATTACGCAGCGAGATTATTTATTGAACTTTACTAGTTCCTCTACTACTGCGGACCACTTCGCGAACTGTTTATTTAAATAAATACTTTGCGTTGTTTGTGCAATTCAGATCGTATTTAACACACGTCTTCCTTATTTAATGCCCGAACGAAGAGTGCCCAATTCCCTCATTCTGAGTTAGTGTCTACTCTTAATACAGGGTTGTGATTGGTTGTTCCAAATAAATCATGTGTTTTCCATTTGAAACAATATCGAACCGGAACAGGTCGGTCAAACTCTCCTTAACAAGTTTGAGATGGTAGAGAATTTCTGGCTAATTTCATACTTCCGCTGTTTGTAACTCGTTTGATTACAGGTATTTGCAAACGTGTTTTCAAAGATCTTACCACAGAATATTATTGCTTTGGTCTTTCTCTGTATGTGTGTGAAAATACCTAATTCGTACCTAGCCTAATTCTCTAGTTATATCTCTTGGCGTTCTTCTTCTGTATAACTTCTTTAAATGTTAATTATATTAGTTGATACTTTGGCTACTTATAGAGCTTTAATTGCTGAACACTATGCAGGTTTCAGAATTGCCGTATATTTATTAGTTTTGAAGATATTGCAGTTTTAATAAATAAAATTAATTGAATAAAATTTCATGTCTGTGCACGCGTCAGTAGTAGCAGTGGCGAGGTTAGACAGAGATGGCTGTGATTATTCCCTCTCTCTCTCTTGCTTACGCCGCTAGACTAGCACAGTTTGACACTTTCATATAACGATCTGATAGGTCGACTATATGAATCGTTATATATACCCCCACTCGATATAAAAAAAATTTGATTATTTAAGAAATACATTAATTTTTTGTTCTCTTCTTGTATACTTTTACACTAATTAAAATTTGCACATATAAAATTTCGCACTTTTTTTAAATTTGCACTTTTGGTTTTTCTCGAATAAATTTTGCACTAATAAAATTTTGCTTACTTCTACCTTATAACTAATTATTACAATATGTTACTTAACCTAACATGGCATACACATATTAGATATTCATATATGAACATTGTAACGTCACAGAACGTTCCATAAAAGAAATCATTTATATAGTAAGTTATCATAAGAGGAAAGTGAGGTGAACAGTATCGAACCCAAGTAGTCCCAAAAAATTGTGTAATTTTGTATAATAATTATTTCTATCAACTTGAAAAAACGACCAAACTATGACTAAGACAAAACCCCATATATATTATTAAAGTGAATAAGAGTGAAAAAACCATAAGACACTATAAGAGAGAGAAATAATGTCAGAATTCACCAAAATAAAGTCAATAATTATTAAGTTTTACAACTATGAATAGAGTATTAAAAAACTATTTTTTGTGAATGAATGGACACGATCCATTATAATATTATGTGATGTAAATAAAATAAATGTATTAAATGATTTAAATACATTATTAGAAAGAATCTAAGTTAAAATAAAAATTGTATATTTGCAATGACAAAAAATATTAATATGTTGGATCTGAGACCATACACCAAGATTTCATGAAAAAATTAATTATTATCAGATTTAAATAAAAACTATATGTAATTGTCAAGCAGACAATAGTGAACAATTTATCTTAAATAAAGGAAGCTGTCAAATGAATAAAAAGCAGTCAAAATAGCCAAAAACAGTGTTAACTAAAAACATGTAATAGGCATCTAATATTGTATAATTTATGAATTTAATGTTGCCAAAATGCAACCAAACTGCATTAAAAAGCTGTAATATGATATAAAGCAACTATACTAATATACCTGACCAACTTTAAATTTGTAATAGTCAAGTTAGCAAAATATTTACTTATACCATGTATGGCTGGAACCACTTATCCAGTACAAAAATAATCATATCTGGCTAAAATACTTACATAATACTAACAAAAATAAGATAGAAAGGTACAATACATCAGTATACCTTAATAAGAAACAAACTCAGTTGAAAGTAAAGTCAATTCTAAAAGAATTTAACTAATTAGAGTGAGATTTGTCACGCCATAAAAAAGGACATCTCAAGACCAGTCAATGATGATATGTCATCTTGTGATAAATATAATATATGTACAGAGTAACCAGGTATCACAAAAGATAGACAAAATAATAAACTCTGTGTGTACAGTAGTGAAATAATACATATATTAAAGAAAAAGACTAATCTTTATATTAGAAAACTGACAAGAATCTAGGCCATGAGCAGAGGCCATATAAAATTGTATTTATTTGTGTTTTATCTATGTTAAAATTTGTTTATTTTGTTGTAGGAAAGTAGTAGTAGATGTTCAGCTTGTGGAAGGAACTTAGTAACTCCACAACAATTTTTGTTATAAAAATTGAGTTTTCAATGACAACAACTCAAGGTGAGGGTTGTATATTGTATTGTTTATTAGACTTAAGTTAATTAGAAACCAATCATATTTAGTATCGCTAGATTCAGTTAAAAACAGGGAATCTAAATGTATTAATGGCATACAAATTGTGAGTACTAATGTAAAACTGTTTGATAAATACCAGTGTAATTTTTGAAATATCCTTTGTATGAAGAATAAGAAATTCGTTCTAAAAGCTTCTACGGAAGTGAAAATTGTTCTATGACATTCCATTTCGTTTATTCTCGAACAATCTAGAAAGAATTTTTACACAAATATACCGGAAGTCGATGAAAACAGTCAGCCTGAATTAGTATAAAAGAGAGACCAAATCCGACCGAAAAACACTTGAAACTTGAACTCCAGAACAGATACATCACCCACAACACTGATCAACGCAGCTAAGGCGAAACCGAAGAGGCAAGAAATCGACAACACACGGAGAAAGGCTTTTTCCCGTACATAGACATACCGACTGACTTAACCTCAACGAGAATCTTCGCCAAATGTATCGCTGAAATAGAGCAGCGATACGGCAAATTTTAATAGAAATCACGCAGCCAGAACGTCAAGCGGCCCAGGAGGGACCAGAAATTTAAATAGAGAACGAATTCTGCTGTGTTCGCATTGACTGACTAACTTGACAAATAATTCCCCCTAACGTAAACATACAATACACAAAGCCTTCCTCAACACTGCATGGGAATCAGCGCTGCGGTGGCCGATTTCTGAATCAACGCTAAACAGATGATTCGTAGCGGCGGCGTTTGAACGATATTCTACTGCCAAACGTTTTTACAAAAGTGCGGAAAAAGTAAACGATCGCAAAATTTGACTTTAAATAGATTCAGTGTACACCCGAAGAGGCGAGATTGAGAAACTACCCGAAAGGAGTGTCCAGTGCGAGAATAAATAACCATTGGAACGTGAGTTACCAAAATTAAAGTCATTTGTTACCTGGTTACATTTTATCACGCAGTTGTACTTCACACGCCACACATACACCTTCAAATCACTTAGTTTTTTTTCTTGTAAGGCATCTAATTGATATGTCTTGGTAGTTCAAAGGAGTCACGTCCTGAGAGTAAAGATTTTCCACGTATTAAATTCATGCTTTTCAACTGAGTCAAAATCTGAATTATACTAGCCGATACTTGATTGGATATATAAAAAATTGTCAATAATAATAACTTGTAAAATTTTTTCTCTGCAATTTTATAATTTTTTTCTATGAATGTTAGTCCTTCAGACGATTTGTTTGTTTTTAAAGAACCATTAAACTTAACTGATTTTTCCAAGCTAAACTGACTTGTTTAAATTTTTTCGTAGATTTAAAAATTTTATCAATCACATTTTTTTTCTTGGAACAAACGTTTCCAAGTGGCGCCCACAAAAAGCATAGTATTAAGTTGTGTTACAGGACTACGTCACTGCAGAGGTTCCAGTCAACAGAGTAAGTAACAAAAGTGCGCGGAGGTAACGCCCGACATAATACAACACAACACATTTAAACAACACCCAATCATTTTTTTTGTTATAACATTAATACTTTAATCACAACTTTGACTTAATTGACGTCAATAATCAAAACAACAATACTGACATTTATTCAAATACTTCTTATTAACATTGACATTGATTCAAAGACATTTATAAAATTTTATTTGACCACGTTTGATTCACATACCTCATTGGCTCAAACCATTGTTTCCTTATTGCTCTATATTTTGTCTATATTTCCTCAAACTATCCCCATGGTACTTTCCTATAATTTTGTTTTTTCCAACGTCTTTTAATATGTATGTGTACCTTGCAACCTGCTCTTCTATTCTATAAGGTCCCTCGAATATCGGGAAGAACTTGGCCGTGGTATTATATATGGCAGAGGATACAGGATTCGCTTTCACTAGCACTTCCTCTCCTTCCACAAACCTTACCAACTTGTGGGTGCGATTATATCGTTCTATCCTCTTTTGGCCTTCTCTCTGTATTCTTTCTCCTGCTATGCTGGTTTTTACCTCATATGGAATAGGTAGATTGAAGTTGGGTGGACTTTTTATGATTTTGGTCCATACGTATACTGGTTCTTTGTTGAGAAATAATTCTGAAGGTGTGTACCCCGTTGTTTCATTACATGTATTATTAATACACTCAGAAATAAAACTCTAACAATCTACCCATGCAGAATGGTTTTGATGGCACAATACCCTGAAATATCTACCTAATTCTCTATTTATTCGCTCAGCTAAATTCGCTTGTGGGTGACGTATTGATGTAAGAATTGGTTTTATATTGAGTTCCTCCAAGGTTTCTCTCCATAGGTTATGGGTGAACTGTTTTCCTTGGCCGGACAATATTTTTCTAGGTTTACCATACTGTGGGATGTAGAACTTTGTTAGTGCTCTAAGGGTTGCTTTTGTCGTGGCTCTTTGGACTGGGTATAGTTTGACAAATTTAGAAAAGAAATCTACTGTTACTAGAATGTGCTTCACCCCTACTTTTTCCTTTGGTAGAGGCCCGTAATAATCTATAGCTAATAACTCTCCTTTCTCCTTTGCTTGGATTGTTTGCATCTCTACTCTGGTAGATAAGTTAGGGTGTTTACACTTCTGGCACAGGTCACAAGTAGACAATAATCTTTTCATGCGTTTTGCCAACCCCTTTCCAATGAAGCTTTCTGTTAAGGCTCGATGGCATTTCTTAAATCCAGCGTGGCCCAACGACAAGTGGCATTCCCAAATAAGTTCCTCCATCATACAGCTTGGTAATAATAATTTCCACCTATGGGAACATAGCTTATATAGCTTACCGTCATATATGAAAAATCCTGGTTTCGTGTTGGTAACCGCACTTCTCCAAGCTACACTAATCCTAGGGTCTTCTTGTTGATGGGTCCCTATTTCCTTAAGTCGTCTAACTACTTCAGGTTCTGCTACATGCTTTACCGCGTAAATACCTATATCAGTGATACTACTTTTAATGTCAACTGTATCCATGTTATTTTCTGATGGTGGATTTCTACTAAGTACATCTGCTACCAAGTTGTCTTTCGCTTTACAATATTGTATTTCAAACTGGTACTCTTGTATAGCCAAGATCCAGCGAGTCAGACGAGCACCTAGCAATTTACACTTTAATAAAAATACTAACGCCTTATTGTCGGTGATTATAGTAAGTTTAGCACCCAGAATATAACTTCTAAACTTTGACAGGCTATGCACTATCGCTAATAGCTCTTTTTCTGTCGCAAAATAAGTTAATTCCGCCCCTTTAAGTGTGCGACCTACAAATCCTAATACCGCTTTTTGGCCCTTCTCATCTATCTGATATAAGTGTGCTCCTATAGCAATATTGCTGGCGTCAGTATGTAAATAAAACCTTTCTCCTACCCTCGGATAACAGTAATATAACAGTATTTATAAAAAGACTTTTCACCTGTTGTAGCGCTTCATCGTGGTCCCTGGTCCACTTCCATTTAATCCCTTTGTTTAACAACTTCAACAATGGAACAGTACTTTCCGCGTATTTACTTGTAAACCTCTGATAGTAGTTAGCTAAACCTAGAAACGACTTTAGCTGCTTGCAGTTCATTGGAGTTGGAAATTCTTGTATGGCTTTTACCTTCTCTGGGTCCGTGGTTATTCCTTCCATTGTGATTCGGTGACCTAAAAACTTAATTTCCTCCTTACCAAACTCTGATTTCCGTAGATTCAGCGTCGTGTTTGCTGATCTAAATTTTGCAAAAATATTTCTTAAATGTTGTAAGTGCTCCTCGAATGTTTGTGACACACATAGAATATCATCTACGAACACTAGTGTATACTTCTCTACCTCATTACCTAAGGCACTGTCTAAACACCTTAACATTGCAGCTAAGCTGGTGCTCAGGCCAAAAGGTCCAACTTTAAATTGGTAGCACTTGTTTTTATACAAAAATGCCGTATACTGTCTATCACATTTGCGGATTGGAATTTGCCAAAATCCGGATGTTAAGTCCAGTTTGGTCATGTACTTAACTCCATTACATTTTTGGAACAATTCTTCCACACTCCTTGCGCACTCGTAATCAGGTATTAATAAAGAATTTAATTTCCTGGCATCAAGGCATAAGCGGATACTCCCGTTCGGCTTGGTGACAACCACTAAAGGGTTAATATAGGGACTACTTGCCCTCTCAATAACTCCATTCGCTAACATCTGTTGGACCTCCTTTTCCACTTCTTCTCTATAGTGTAAAGGGATTGGATAAGTCCTCTGCACAAATGATGCGTTTTCAGTAATTAAACTATAAAGTTTTACCTTAATCCGTCTATGTGATCGCTTAACTTTTCTTCTTTCCTTCTAACGCGTTTCGGATTGTTAATCCATCATCAGAGGTTAAAATAATTCGTCGGTTAAGACTTCGTTAAACATTAAAAGTTGCGTAAAAGACATTTAAAAATTACACTAAAAGAACATTTAAAAATATAGTCCACAAACACAGCGACGTAGCGGATGCGAGTGCGCACTCAATACCGGTCAGCGACGTACTGCACAGTTTATTGGAGTTTTCATGTTATCTATTGATTTGTTGGGGTATGTATTATATGGCTATGTTATCTATAATCTTATCGTATAGTGTATGCGATTTAAATGCCAATTGTTCGTTTAATATATTATTGGGATTATTTCTGAAGGCTCGGTAAATTTCGAACTCTTCTACCGCATCCATATATCGTCCCTTTCTGCAAATGTGTAAGGGTTTGCAATTTGTCTCAAAATTTGTATAATTATGATTTAATGTGACGAGATGTTTAGCGTAGTTTGATTTATTTATATTTGAAATGCTCGTGGGTAAGTGTTCTTTATATCTTTCGAAAAAGGTCCTGCCAGTCTGACCAATGTAATGCATGTTGCAGTCATCACATATCATTTTGTATACACCCGTTCTTTTTTCAATTGATGTACGTGTGGCATTATTTAGCATTTTACGGATATTGTTGGTTGTTCTAAATGCGATGTGGATGTTATGTTTTTTAAAGGTGTTTCTAATGAGCATTGAAAAGTTGTTAGTATAATCAATCGCCATATATATTGCGTTCGTCGTGACACGGTGAGGGTTGTTAGTTCTGCGTTTGTGTCTAAGCATCAAACGTTCCACTAATGGAACTTGCGCTTAGACACAAACGCAGAACTAACAACCCTCACCGTGTCACGACGAACGCAATATATATGGCGATTGATTATACTAACAACTTTTCAATGCTCATTAGAAACACCTTTAAAAAACATAACATCCACATCGCATTTAGAACAACCAACAATATCCGTAAAATGCTAAATAATGCCACACGTACATCAATTGAAAAAAGAACGGGTGTATACAAAATGATATGTGATGACTGCAACATGCATTACATTGGTCAGACTGGCAGGACCTTTTTCGAAAGATATAAAGAACACTTACCCACGAGCATTTCAAATATAAATAAATCAAACTACGCTAAACATCTCGTCACATTAAATCATAATTATACAAATTTTGAGACAAATTGCAAACCCTTACACATTTGCAGAAAGGGACGATATATGGATGCGGTAGAAGAGTTCGAAATTTACCGAGCCTTCAGAAATAATCCCAATAATATATTAAACGAACAATTGGCATTTAAATCGCATACACTATACGATAAGATTATAGATAACATAGCCATATAATACATACCCCAGCAAATCAATAGATAACATGAAAACTCCAATAAACTGTGCAGTACGTCGCTGACCGGTATTGAGTGCGCACTCGCATCCGCTACGTCGCTGTGTTTGTGGACTATATTTTTAAATGTTCTTTTAGAATCCGAAACGCGTTAGAAGGAAAGAAGAAAAGTTAAGCGATCACATAGACGGATTAAGGTAAAACTTTATAGTTTAATTATAATAATTGTGACGCGGATACCAATACAATGACTTTAAAGTTTTCAGTAAGTGTTAACTGATGTTCATAGAACTTAGCTCTTCCAGGCTCTGTTCTAAAAATATCCCTATACTCATAGACGAGTTGCTGAATTTGGTTGTGTTGTTTGGTTTCTGAATTTGCTTGTTGTTCAACTCAGTCCCGATGTTGATTTCTGGAGTATCTTCAATACAGTGCTGGTTACTCCTAACGTCAACTACCGGTTTCTCTCCATACCCTTTTATGACACTTACCGACTTCCAATGCTTAAATTCTTTAATGTGTACTCTGATTTTCTTGGTATCTATTTCCATCGTGATGGTATTTCTTTTGAAATTTATTTCTGTCTTCCATTCAAGTAACGTATCTACCCCAATAATACAGTTATGAACGAGTTTCGGGACTATAAGAGCTACAATTTGGGTTTGGATACCATTTATATTGATAGGTAAATAAATTTGTTCAGTTATCTTTTGCATTTTGGATCCAGTGGCTCCCTGTACATTACAATTTTTTACGGGTAGTCTGGAACAATTACGCAACTGACTATTATTTTCTACAAACTTTGAGCTGGCACAGGTTACCTTACTGCCGGTGTCTATTAACGCTCTTACTAGTAGATTACAGATTTCACAAATTATTTCCGGACATTCAGAATAATGGCCTCTACCCACTTCTTGCTCTTCTTTTAACAAGAACGCCCGACCGTTCACTTGATTTATATTATTTGTTAATTTCCTTTTAACTGTAATAATGGGTTGTTTGACTGCAGGTAATGGTAGATTTAGTTTTGTTTCTTTTCTACCTGCAGTGGCTTCCCGTTTCCCGTATCCGTTTTACTAGTAGACGGTTGTGGCTCGGTTGATGATATGGCTGTCTTACATACCTTAAACCCTTTACTTGGTCGGGTTTCAACGCTCCTACTTCTACCCTTCTCTTCCAATTCCTGCCGATATTGGGGTTTGTTACCCGGATATGGGGTAAACCTTTTTTCTTTTGGGCGCTCATTGTCTCTTCTCCTCGTTGGGTAGAAAGTTGGTTCCTGATGATCACCTCTAGGGTGGTTACTCAGCTGATTATTTACTCACGTCAGGTCCCTCTCTAGGTCTTGACATTCATCCACGACCATTATAAACTTTTCTAGGGTATCCACTCCTCTAGTAGTGGTTGCTACTTTAGTGCGTTCCGAGAAATGACGCGTTAGCTTACATACTAGGTCTCTCTCCTCTATTGGTGGTGTTAAATGCTTTACTTGTGCCATTACGTTTAGCACATAGTTGGTGGTTGTCATATTCATGGACGGGTGATAATTACCAAATTCCAGATGATCACGCACCCTTCTTTGAATCTGTACTTTCCAGTATTGAGCAAGGAATTTCTCTCTGAAGTCGGCGTAGGTTTGGACTCGGTCCGAGATGACTTTCCACCACGTACCTGCCCAATTCTTGAGGAATCGGCTTAACATGTCCTTCTTGTCCTCGCCGTCCATCAGTGGGTTTACGCGAGTTACATAAGCCTCAAACAGCCGTAGAAACTCCACAGGATTCTCATGTGGGTTTCCTGAGAATACAAGGTTTTCCGGTTCTTCCTTATAGCTGCCACACCTCACGACTTTGGTTTTCTGTAACTTCATTGCCTTAGTCAGATCTTCCCGCATTACCTTTAATTGCTGTTCTACCTTTAGATGTACTTCGTCTCGGTCAGCCTTACTCTCTACTTGTTTCTTAACCACCTTAATATTTTCACCCAGTTGGGTGCACTCTACCCTAGTACTCTGGATTTCTTCTTTATTTAGAAGTGTTTGGGTTTTAACTCAGCAGTTACTTCGCTGAATTGTTGGTTAATAAGGGTTACTTTCTGTTCTAACCGTCCATGAAATTCGATTCTAAATTTATTTAGTTTTTCGTCTTGGCGGCGAAAATTAGTATTTACTTGTTTCTTAAATTCCTCTATTGTAGCTTTAACCTCTTCGGTATGCTTATCAAACTTAAGATTACTCTCATCTATTTTGCTATTGGTACTATCTATTTTATTAGCCAAATTAGCTATTTCTTCATCTATTTTAAATGTAGCTTCTTTACTACTTTGTTCTATTTGGCTAGTTAAATTTTCGTTTATTTGTTTCATTTCGCTAGATAAGTATTGTAACAAATATTTGTTTTTTGTAACTAATAAAAAATTCTTGTTGTTTGGTAAAAAAAAATTTTATTATTTATTATATTTTTTTTTAAATTAATTTAGCATTAATTATTTTAAACTGTTTTGTTGTATTTGGAACTTCTTGTTGATTGCTTTTGTCAAATTATTTCCTTTTGTGTAATTAGAATTCTTGTACTATGTTAATCAGATTGTCTCCAGGAACAATCGATTTGTGATCTTTCCTTATTTGAAGTTTGTCCTCCTTTAAAGTTGTTAAATTCAGCTGTTCTGGTAGTTAGGTCTCAACTATTGTTTTATATTATTCTATTTATAAGTTAGAAATAAATAGGATTCAAAATTATAATATTCAATGGTTTTTATTGACAATTAGTAAAATAATCGATTTTATATCGATTGATGAATCGACTCTCTTAGGGCAAATTAATAGATTATACAAATCTCGGGTTCTTTGAACTGTTATTTTATATAATCAGAGAAAGGGCAAAGTATAGAAAGTATAACATTACAAATTACAAGCTTATTAATTAAAATACAAACATATTATTCAATATATAATGGTTAGTAAAGAAAATGTTTCGAACCATTCGAAGGCATATTGGCTGTGGCGCATAGAATTGTGGGAACTCAAAATGGCCGCTTCGTATTCAGATGTAGTAAACGACTGCACCTCGAAGAATCTGCTTCAAATAAATGTTGATTTTCTAATGGTTTCTCGTCCCAGCGATAGTGATTCGTTCCTCTAGTGTTAGTGTGGTTGTCCTGGATCAGTTGTTAGTGATTCCCTTCAATAAACTGTGTTGGTTAATGTTTTATTTCACTCCCGTCAATAAGGTAGAGAATGTCTCGATATTAGGAATTATCGTTTATAAGTGTTTAAATGGTTATTATCGGTTTACTGTTCAATAGTGGTTCACTTTTATTGTTTAACTGGTTTAAATCACTGACTTTAATCGTTATTGAAAGTTTTTTCCAAAATTCGCGAGTTTAAATTTTATAGTTTTGGGCTGATGTACACCATGCTTCTTCCTTCACTATATATTAATATTTTGGCGAGAGCTCGTTTGATGTGTACTGCTCAACGTGTAATAATCAACTCTACTTTTCTTCTTCATTCGAAACGTCTTAGCCCAGTTAATATTAGCAAGACATGGTTTTAAAATTTTATCATTTCCGTTACATGGTCGACACTTACATTATATTACTTAATACATTTTTATTATTATTTGATTTTATCAAATAATAGTTACATAATCTTTTTCCTTAGTTACTTCTGCGTGATTTGATACCAAATAAGATATTCTTACAAATTTTTATCTCAAAATGCCATATTTACTGTATTTTGAAAATGTAGGCTCTAAAATTTTACTTCCTGTCATTAAACTGTTTGCCATTTTTATTATGTCATAATTATGATTGGAATAAAATGTTTATTTTCCCTTAATTCCTTTTAATTTTATGAATTGGTTGTCTAAATTAATTATTATCTTTAATTTAAATAATTCCCCTCATGTTCTACTGTTAATACATTTACAATTTTTCTATTAATACTTCATATGTTGCTTCCCTATCTTTATAAAGTATTGGTATAGTTGTAATACACTGTGTTGGATTTATATTATACAAATTTCATCTGGTTTATCAATTTACTTCTCTTATTTATTAATTTTAATGTTGTTGAGATTTCCCATTTGGCCTAGATTTCACATGTTTTTATATACTTGGTTTTTGAATATTACAGCCTGCTTATACCATTTCTGACTTTCTTTTCTTATACAATCTTAATTACAATTCCCTTACTTAGTTGTATTAACATTTAACATTGATTAATTCGATTAACTCATAACAAATATTTTATAACATAAAATGGTATTCAAGCCCAGACATTTCAGCCTTGATTAATACTATTAACACATAATAAAAGTTTTATACTAAAAGAATTGTACTCAACTCTGACATTTCAGTCTTGAGTTATTTGAACTTATTATAAATAAAACATATCTGTCCTTCCATCATTTAAACTATTTCTTATAACTAATTTTATTTGCAGTCTTAGCTGTTTTTGTTTGATTTTTGGGTATTTATTGTTGGTCACTTCACTTTTTTATGGCCTGCTCTTGTTTTATCACTGTCATTCTAATGAATGCTGTTAGCTAAAGAGTGGCAGTTATTTAGAAACACTTGTATCCTATTTGTCATTATAATATTCTATTAAATATTATTTCTCGACACAATATAAAAACTTTAAAGTTGTATAAATGCACAATTTACTTAGTTTATGAACTTAAACATTGACACATTAAGTTTATTTAATATAATATAATAACTTGCACTGGTCCCCTTTTATTCTTTGATTTTATTTCTAATCAGTTTTATAGTCTTATTAAAATCAAGAATTTTATTTATAGAGGATAATGAAGGTTTGTTTTTTCCATTATATAACTAATTCCCATTGGTTCACTTTTAATTCTACTTTATACACTTTTGTTTATATCTATTTTACATGGTTTTCTAAATTTGGGTTTTTGTTATACTTTCATTGGTTATTTTTACTTTCTTTTGGGGTTTCGTTTTGATTTCTTTTAAGAGTATTCCTTCTTATCGTGGATGTTGTCTTGTTCGGGTTTCTTCCTTACTTACTCCTATCCTACCTGTTTCTTATAAAAGCATTCCCTTTTATTGTGGATGTTGTCTTGTTCTGGTTTCTTCCTTACTTACTCCTATCCTACCTGGGTATTTCCTTACTTTATTTTTAGTTTTTTGGTTTATTTTTCTTACTCATCATTCATTGTATATATGGTTTTAATGAAATTCTTACTTCAAACTATGATTGTGCTTTACGGTGGTTCTTAATTAATTTTTAATGTTGCTTTCTTGGATTAAAATTTGTTTTTATTTTATTTTATGATCTTTCTTTCCATTCAGAACTATGGGCATTATCTGTCATGCTACAGTATTTATTAGTTTGCTCTATTTTATTATTAACATAATTTATTAATTTTTTATTACTTTCTTCTAACTTTTGATTATTTTCTTCAATTTTATTATTTGTATCTTTTATTTCACTAGATAATTGATTAGATAGTTGACTATTTGTACTATCAATTTTACTATTTAATTGACTATTTGTATTGTCAATTTTATTATTATTTTCATCCATTTTAGTGGTCAACTACTTGAACATCTGTTCAATTGCTGCCATATCTACTGCTTGTGATTTTTTTTTTTTTTAACTAATTAACAAAGTTTATTTTAATATTTAATACTTCAACAGTTATTTGTAACCTTAAATTCTCCACTTCGTTTCAAATTAAGTATTATTACAATTCAAACTAGTCACTTGGGTTAATATCGGTTTAATCGAGTTTAATCGGGCCCATTATTTGCGGCGCCAAATTATATAAAGACCCTTTTGTCTAACTATCTATTTTCTGTATATAATGATAGAACAAATCTTACTTACCCGTGACGTTTTACTTTACCTGGGCGCCAGAACAAATCCCAGATACAAATGACACGGATTCAGCTTAGCTCAGAGCACAGAGACACACTATCTCAGGATTCGTTCAGTGAGTGGAATATTTAAGGGGAATCGTTACAAATAACTCTTAAATAATGTTGAAATTTGTTTAATTAATGACTTTGTTATTGAATTAATTTCTTTAAAAGTTAATTTAATGACTTATGGCTAACATAAATCTTATTGGTTAATGAGTGTGCCTGAAAAGTGAAGATTAAAACGTCCAAACGTCCAATTGCTCTTATCTGGTTGATTTAGGGATTTATATATCACCCAAACCAGTGCTAAAGAACGGGTCTGCAATAATTTGCATGTTCAATACTACACCCCACTCTCCATTCAACACTCCTATATTACTTTATATCTAATCTTAATAATTAAATACAAAATTTGAATGTATACGGTGTCTTTTAAAAATGTTAATTGATTTAATTATTTATTTTGTTATTTATGTTCATTGATCAATGAATATATTTCTTATCTGATTGATGCGTCGACCGTAGATAGTAATCAGTAGAGATACTCCTTTTGATGGTTCGGCTCGGAAGAAATGATGTTGACCAATAACGTTGACTGATGATCCTGGACAATTACAGATGCTGTAGCTATTCTGGTCCACAGGTCACTTCACTGTTAATTAATTATTTATTAATTAATTAATTATTACGCAGCGAGATTATTTATTGAACTTTACTAGTTCCTCTACTACTGCGGACCACTTCGCGAACTGTTTATTTAAATAAATACTTTGCGTTGTTTGTGCAATTCAGATCGTATTTAACACACGTCTTCCTTATTTAATGCCCGAACGAAGAGTGATCAATTCCCTCATTCTGAGTTATCGTCTACTCTTAATACAGGGTTGTGATTGGTTGTTCCAAATAAATCGTGTGTTTTCCATTTGAAACAATATCGAACCGGAACAGGTCGGTCAAACTCTCCTTAACAAGTTTGAGATGGTAGAGAATTTCTGGCTAATTTCATACTTCCGCTGTTTGCAAATCGTTTGATTACAGGTATTTGCAAACGTGTTTTCAAAGATCTTACCACAGAATATTATTGCTTTGGTCTTTCTCTGTATGAGTGTGAAAACACCTAATTCGTACCTAGCCTAATTCTCTAGTTATATCTCTTGGCGTTCTTCTTCTGTATAACTTCTTTAAATGTTAATTATATTAGTTGATATTTTGGCTACTTATAGAGCTTTAATTGCTGAACACTATGCAGGTTTCAGAATTACCGTATATTTATTAGTTTTGAAGATATTAGTTCTTTCGTTTTCTTTTGTCCTTCTCACTGATTCTTCTTTCTTCTTTCTTCTTTTGTCCTTCTCACTGATCTATTGGGTAAGGTATGTCAGTCGTCTCGTCTTTATTCTTCTTTTCTTCTTTATTGGTACATTTACTAGTGATTTCTTTTTAATGATACTTCACTTATTTAAACTTATGGTACATTCTTCTTCTGTATCCATGGTGGTATTCTAGACCTTTTATGTATTCTTACTAGTGGTGGCTTTTAAATTAATTTTCGGTACGTTGGTGGATGTGGTGTTATATGTACCGTTACATATTGCCTCCTTATTAGAATTGATTATTTCTGATATCTTTGTTTTATGATTGAAGAAATTATCAATTTTTTTTTCATTTCACTCTTAAGTCACACATGATGTTTTCATATTTTGTATTTACTCTTATACTTGTCTTCAGTTCATTATATTTTCTACATCTCCTCCTTCTTCATAATTCTGGAATCTTGTTTAATTATATTCTTGGCTGTTGTGTTTTTTCCCTTAAATATTTAATTTCCCTAAATTTTTTCCTAACTTAGTAGCTGAAATCGATTCGGGTGGGCTCTGTTGGCTTACCTAACTCCGTCGTTCAAAACTACAATTTTTCTGAGATCAGGGGAACATCATCCCTGCCCAGTTAAATGATTGCTGGAACTTTTCTACAGTCAATTCATTAAATAATAACACTTATAAGCAGTCTCTTTCGACTAATAATAATAAACACTCTTGGGGTTATTCACTCTTTTGCCTTTTATATTTTATTATACACTCTCTTCTGGATTCCTTCTTCTCTTCTGCAGATCTTCATTAGTTAATGTTGTTGACAAATAGCATGTGTAAATATTCTTCATTTTTTTTTTCTTCTCTTCTTATCGTGACAAAATTGTTCTTCATATTGATTGGTTCTTTCTTCTTCTTCTCGCTCAATTCTCCTTCTCAATATCTCCTCTACATAATATTCTCATTAATGGTCTTCTTCTCTCTTCTAGCAAATGTCATATTTTTTAACATTTTATTTTGGATAGTACAAAATTTTTCTCAAAGTGATAGTAAACATTGTTTAAAATATCTTAAGTGCGTTCACTAGTTGCTTGTTTTGGTTATGGTTTATTTATTAGATAATAGTTTTTTCTTTTTCTCGTGTTACATACAATATTCATTTAATAAACATCTTTCGTTCAATATTTAGTATAATATTTGATTGATAAAAATTCTTCTTTTCTTCCTCTTTCCATTATAATAGTAGCCTTCTCTCGTATTACACTCTTTGATGTTCTTCTCCTCTACTCCTTCAAGTGTTGGATTTTTTAACACTTATTCTGGATTATTTTAATTTTTTTTCTTTTTGTGGGGTATTCAATATTTGATAAAGGTTCTTGTTATATACAATATTCATTTAATAAACATTTTTCTCTTTCTCTCTTTCCATAATAATAGCCTTCTCTCATATTACACTCTTTGATGGTTTTCTCCTCTACTCCTTCAAGTGTTGGATTTTTTAACACTTATTCTGGAATATTTTAATTTTTTCTTTTTGTGGGGTATACAATATTTGATAATTAAAAATACTTGTCATATACAATATTCATTTAATAAACATTTTTCTCTTTCTCTTCTTTCCATAATAATAGCCTTCTCTCTTATTACTCACTTTGATGGTCTTCTCCTCTACTCCTTCAAGTGTTGGATTATTTACACTTATTCTGGAATAGTTTAATTTTTTTTCTTTTTCTCTCTTTCCATTATAAAAGCCTTCTCTCATATTACTCTCTTTGGTGTTCTTCCCCTCTACTCCTTCAAGTGTTGGATTGTTTACACTTATTCTGGATTATTTTAATTTTTTCTTTTTGTGGGGTATACAATATTTGATAAAAATTCTCTCTTCTTTCCATAATAATAGCCTTCTCTCATATTACTCTCTTTGGTGGTCTTCTCCTCTACTCCTTCAAGTGATAGTTGTTTTAAATCACTTATTCTGGACGATTATAATATTTTTCTTGTGACATACAATATTTGATAAATAAAAATTCTTCTTATATACAATATTCATTTTATAAACATTTTTCTCTTTCTCTCCTTCCATAATAATAATATCCTTCTCTCATATTACTCTCTTTGGTGTTCTCCTCTACTCCTTCAAGTATTGGGTTCTTTACACTTATTCTGGACTGTTTTAACTTTTTCTTTTTTGTGGGGTATTCAATATTTGATCAAGATTCTTGTTATATACAATATTCATTTAATAAACATTTTTCTCTTTCTTTTCTTTCCATAATAATAATAGCCTTCTCTCATATTACTCACTTTGATGTTCTTCCCCTCTACTCCTTCAAGTGTTGGATTTTTTAACACTTATTCTGGACTGTTTTAATTTTTCCTTTTTTGTTTGCCTTGGTCCATTTCCAAAGTTTCCGTCCCTTTTTCTCAATGCGTTTGTATTCTGGTTACCCATGGTCAATCATCTTAGGTGTGTTTGTTGTTTGGATCATCTTGGTGTTTGGGTGGTTCCCGGTATTTGTAATGTACCTCATTATCATCTTGTCCTTCCACTTCGTTGTTGTCAAAGTTTCCTTTAATTTGAGGTTTGTAGTTATGGTTGTATCCAACCCCTTCTCAGTTAATTCTTGGTCAGTTGGTTGGAGTTGCAATTCTTCTTTGGCAGCCTTTCGAATGGTATAACAGGTTGAGTCAATTGTTCCATCATTTGGTTTGCTTCTCACAGGTGTTCCTGTCATCTCAACTATCGACGACGTCCTTGATCTGTTGAGGAGTATTTTTTTTCTGGGTGTGTTTACTTTGACTACCTTCTTGATAGAATTTCTTTTCCTTGTTACATGGTGATCCACTTCGAACGCCTTTATGATGTTCTTGTCACACTTCTTACCGTTGGTTATTATTCCATGATCAATGAGTGGGTGTTTATTAAAATTAATTAAACCATTCCTCGTCATCTCTAATATCTCCCCTGTAAGTCTCACTTTCTTGGGACGTATCATTCTTCTTTCGCCCGTTTTCTTAGTTATTTGGTTCTTAATTCCCATATCTGCTTCGGTTTTCGGATTATCGTCGTTTCTCATTTTCTGGCTGGATTGTTCCCCCAACAGGTTCCTCTCCTTCCTTAATTCCTTTATTGCCTTAGCATATTTTTCAAAGATCTGGTCCACTTGTTCCTCGTAATTTTCCTCCTCCTTTTGTTGTGGTATATTATTATCTATTTCAGAATGATCACTATTATCTATTTGGTCTAATTTCCTCTGGGTTTCCTCAACCTTCCCATTAGTATTGTCGATTCTATTATTTAAGTCTGCCTTCCAGGATTCTTCGTTCCTAGCTAATAATTCTTCTGCCTTCTCAATTATTTGGGTCTTCTTTACACCTCTAGTGTTGCTTTCGGTGTGTTGACTATTTTCTTCGTCTCTGTTATGCTTATTTTCAGATGATGACTGTAACAAGACCTGTTTACTGTAGTTACAAAATAAAAGAAAGAAAAAATTTTATTAAAAAAAAATTTTATTAAAAAAAATTTTTATGTTTGTTTATGGTGTATATAATTTGGAATTAATTCTGGTTTATTGTTTTAATCAAATTTCTAAAATTCTGAAAGGTATTTTTTGTTTAATTGCACTTCTGGAAGATATTAAAAAAATCCGGAGTTAATCAGATTAACTCCTGTCAGCAATCGATTAACGACTTTCCGTGCTGCTCCAGTATCTCACCTTTCGTTAATATTTTCTTCTTTCAGGAAGTCTCGTGCTTAATTAAACCCTTAAAGTACAATGTGAAATAATTTACTAATCCACACAATTGAAATGAATTGATTTATTAACATTTATGAATAATAATCGATATTAAATCGATTTCGAGCAATTGTCGACTCCGTCTCAGGGATAAATCGATATGTTAATACAGGTTAAAAATTCATATAATTATTATAAAAGGTTCTTGGAGCGATTATTTTATAATAGTCAGAGAAGGGCAGGACGAGAAAGTATAACATTTACAATAAATATTTGTAAATAACTAATATCTAACAAGTGTGAATAATATATATAAAATGTTTAATATAGTTGAGTTTCGAACCAATGCTGTAGGCTATGACGTCAGTCAACGTTGGTGGCAGAGTGCATCGTTTTTCCATCATGGCCGCGAGTTGAATTGAAGAGGTTATTCGCAATATTCGTCGCGAGAAAATCTCACAATAAAATCAACTTTATAATGGTTTTACAGATCCCCGAACTTGTGTAAACTGTCTAGTATGTTATTTGGGGTAGTCTAGATGAGTGTTCAGTGTCCACTGGTGTTAATTGTTTGATATTAGAGGTGTTCACTTATGTCTGTTCGTTACGAAAAAATGATTATTCTGTGGTAGCTTGAATTATTCACAATATGTAGTTTTGATGTTTTATTACCCGTGTATTATGTAGTGTGGTGTTTGTTTTCACTGTTGTCGTTGAGTTTTTTATAAGTTTTGATTTGAAAAGTGTTTAATTAAGTAACTCTCGTTTCTCACGGATTGTAGGCCTTAACCTTAGCACTTCATTATACCGTTTTAAAGAACGCAATTCCGCATAGACCGTTCAGTTTGAACGTTAACAAAGAACTAACTTCCTCCACTTTAGTAAAAATCTTGCCAAGTTAATATTGGAAAAGTATTGTTAAAATAATTGTCACTTCCCATATACATAATTCCAAAATACGTTATATATGGAATAATTTTAGTTTATTATTCGCTTTCATGAATTATTAACCATATAATTGGTTTATTTGTCTCATTCTGTTTAATTTGATATGTCATAGTCCATATTTGTTGAGATTTTTGTTAAAATTACCAAATTTCTGTCTTTTTGTAAATCTAGGCCCAAAACTGTTTTTCCGCCCTTCCACACTTTTACTGCCATTTTAAGTGTTATTAATATAATTATAATAAATTTCAAATGGTCATAAATCCTTTCTTTTCCTTAATTACTTATACATTTAACACTTGATCTGTTTTTTAGTGATAATTTCTGAATTTAACATTCCTCTTTAAAAATAGTTAATTTATACATTTCAAAAATTTTCAATAATTTAAGGTATTTTTCTATATTACTCCTTTAAATCATAGGTTCATTTACAGTAGTTGTTAATTGACCTACCTTACCTAAATCTTGTCAGTTTACATGATTCATTGGTGAATTAACTGGTTTATATTGATTTTTATGAATTCATTATTTGGCCTAGAGTTTAGTATTTTACATGTATGGTTTTTTCAAATAAATTTACTTCTACTCCTCCTCTGACTCTTAGTAGTTAACATGACATAAAATAAAATTGTTTACAAACTTATTGAGATGTGTAGCATCTAATTCATGCTACTGTTATAAAAAATAATAATTAACATCACTCAGCAGTCTATAAAGTTGGACATGTTTGCTGAAACTGTTTTTAACATACACTTAACTCATTTGTTAATTAATACAGCATCCATAATGAAACATTTTAATTTGGATGTATGCTGTGATAGAACTAATACAACTTATTCTAAACATATAAATCTTATTGTATAAGAACTCTTTTAAAATATGGAGTTCATGGCTTTGAACAATATTAGCCATTTAAATTTCTAAATTCTATTAACACTTAAACTAATTCCAGTCCTTTCTGTTTTTACTATCATTATTTAACATTCCCTTACATAGTAAACATTTCCACCCACACTTTCTTTGTTATTGTCATTCCTACAAATGTTTTGAGATAACAAAGTGACCTAAAATAATGAAATATTGGAAATACCTTCCATTTTAATATTTCATTATTTGTTAATTATTAAATATAAAAGTTGTTTTATAGCATATAGTTTAAGTTATAGTAACACTACAACTTCAAGTTTATTATATTTCAAAACGCTTACACTAGTACACTTTCACTGGTGGTTCTGACTTATATGGGAGTTTTATTATTCTCAGACCAGACCTTTAGTCAGAATGGACTGTGAAGATTTGTTTATTTTTTATCACATAATAACTTTAGTTGGTGCACCTCTTATCATACTATACAACACTTTTGTTTATTAATAATTACAATTTTATAGGGTTTCGGGATGTTATACTTTCTTTAATTGTATCAATTGGTTTGGGGTTTATGGTAGTTAATAATAGGTTTTTTATGGTGTTTCTTCCATCCTATTTCTTCCTTTCTTCTCGTCTTCCTTCTTGTTTTCACTCTTGGGTAAACCAAGGTACTCAGTGTTATCTTGACTGATGGTTGGTTCGGAGTATCTTCTTTATTTTTTGATACTGACTTTACTCTTCTTTCCTGGTTTCAGGGTATCTTGTTTATCTCCTGATAATAAACCTTATTCTTCTTTCTTCTTGTGTTTGGGGTATTTTGATTATCACCGACTCCTAATCTTATTCTTCTTTCTTGATTTTGAGGTATTTTGTTTATTTCCTGCTCCTAACCTCCTGGGTAATCTCCTGATTTTTTAATATGAGTTTTCTTTAATTCTTTCTTTGAATTTTATGGTTGTATTTTTTATTATTTAATGACTGTTTTTCTTTTATTGTGGTTTTTTCCTTTGAAGTAATTGAATTTCATTTGATATTCTTTGAGTGTATGTAATTTAATTATTTTTTATGATCTTAAATGAACTAATTATTGGTGGAATATCTGTCATGCTACAGAATGCCTTTCTCCAGAAGTGATTTTTTCAGACTATACTTGCTTCGTCTGAAACAATTGCTTATGATAATTATTCTAGTTTTTTATTATTCTTGACTTCCTTCCAATTCTAAAAATTTTCTTATTTATATTTGAGCTTATATTCTTTATCATTCTCACTTGATCTTCCTTGATAGTAATAGTCATCTGAGTTTCATATTTATTATTTTATTTTCATATTTCTTCTTAGTATTTTCTCCTTGGGATATTTCCTCCCTATCGTTCCCTAATTTGTGAGCTGGTTCAGTTCAGAGAGGCACTGTACGCTACTTCCTCTGCTGTCCAATACTTCACTTCTTATTTGAGTACATAGGCAAATCATCTCTGCTCAAAAAACATATTAATACTGCTGGAATTATCTACAGACAGATTAAAAAATTACATCAGAATAGTACACTTTTGTTACTATTAAACAAAAAAAAATATATCTTTGGATACTTTACTTATTATATTGCTCAGAGATTTTAATATTCCTATCTCAGTTGTTCTTCTAACTCTTTAACTTGATGGTTATTTCATTTGATATCATGTTAGGAAGCTCTTTTATTAATACAATTTTCAATTTTTCTTATCATATAAAGTTTTTGGTTATTAATGCTTTATTCCTTTCTGGTTTCTTATTACAATCTGCATTGGTTTATAGTAGCATATATTTATGACATTTTTGGTTTGTTGCTCTGTTTTTATTAGTTCCACTTGTTCCATGTTCTAGAACTTTCTTATAATTGTCGTTATTACAATTGACATTTAATTCATAATCATTTCAATATTAATTTGTTTAATTACATCATATCTTTGATTTTATTCTCAAATTACTCCTCTCTTGGTTATTATTCTTTCGAATGAATGTTTTAATTAATTTAATAATGAGGTCATCATTTCTCCTTATACCACTTCAAAGTTTTATTATTTTATATTTCCACATAAGTTTCTGTATTTTATCATATTTAACCAATCAAATCGTATCACTGATTTTTATTCCATTTCGTATCATTTTATTGAAGGTTTTTTTTTTACACTTTATTTATTGATATTAGACACTATAATTTCTTTCAGAATTACTTGGTTTAATTCTAAATTCTGTTTCCTTTATTCATCTCATAAAGATTTTCTATAAATATGGTAATTATATTGTATTAGTACCATAAATATGGTACGAATTCTCTTCTTTTTATTTCACCATAGTTTTTTCTACAGAAGTGATTTTTTCAGACTATACTTGCTTTGTCTGAAACAATTGCTTATGATAATTAATATAGTTTTTTATTATTCTGTCCAAAATGATTCTTCCAATAATTGGTTTGTAACCTGTTCTTACTTTATTTCTGAATTTTGATTATTTAATTCAAAAATTCTTTTTATTTTTATCTCTCCAAAATGATTCTTCCAATAATTGGTTTGTAAGCTGTTCTTACTTTATTTCTGAATTTTGATGACATTCAAAATTCTTTTTATATTGTTCCATAATGTGTTTTATAAATAATTGGTTAGTAAGGTGAGCTTACTTTATTTTCGAATTTTGTCGGTTATTTCAAAAATCCTTTTCGTACTATATTCTATTTCCGAAATGTTTATTTCTTGAATCTTTGGTATGTAAGGTGATCTTACATTATTTTTAAATTTTGATGACTCTATATTACATTTCCAAAATGTTTTTATAATAGTTGGTTAGTAAGTTGTTCTTACATTATTTTAGAATTTTGTTGATATTCAAAATTCTTTTTATACTCTTGCCAAAATGTTTCTTTCAAATAATTGTTTTGTAAGGTGGGCTTACATTATTTTTGAATTTTGATGACATTCAAAATTCTTTTTATATTGTTCCATAATGTGTTTTATAAATAATTGGTTAGTAAGGTGAGCTTACTCTGTTTTAGAATTTATTCATGATATTTCTTCATGGATGCCTGGTTATAGACACCCTTAATTTTACTGGAACCCATCTCCTTAATTTCATAAGTGTTATTATTATTGTTTTTGGAGATCATATATGGTCCAGTGTATAAAAGTAATAATTTCTTAGTTATCCCTTCTAGTGAACTGGGTAACTCCCTATTTTTTAACAAAACCTTCTCTCCCATGGTATAGGTAATTATATTACCCATCCCTTTATTATATTTAATCCGCCGTTTCTCCTGGTCTTCGGCCACCTTATTATAAAATTTAATTTTATTAAAAATATATTTATTTTCTCTCGGGAACTCCAATATTTCTTCGATCTCCCTTGGGGGTGGTCTTTCGTACATGGCGGAGTATGGGGTAATGCCTATTGCTGGGTGGTATGCCAGGTTGAGGAATTCTTCTGTGGCCTCTAGATATTCTTGCCACCTCCTCTGTTCATTGTGGCAATACGTCCGTAATATGCGCCCCACCTCTCGCAATACTCTTTCTGCCGGGTTACTGCTCGGGTGGTATACCGAGGTTTTATAGGTATGAACCCCCATCGACGGTAGTGTATCTCGCCATTTTTCCCCCTTAAACTGGGTTCCGTGGTCGGTGATGATCGAAACTGCTTTTCCGACGTTTGGGAAGTACTGGTTGGTTAAGATATCGAGAATTTTATTTGTAGTCGCTCGATTCGATGGGTATAGCTTGATGAACTTCGTGAAATGGTCCATCACGATGACTAGATACTTGTATCTGTGTCGGGCCCCACTGCGGGGAAATGGCCCGCAGATGTCCAGAAATACCTTTTCTAGCTTTGCTTGAGATGTTATCGGAATCATTTGCCCTTCCTTTTTCTCGTTATTGGACTTCACGAGTTGGCAAATGCGGCAACTCTTTATGTGTTTTCGGACCTTCCGATTAATATACTTAATGTGGCAGCTCTCTTCCAGGGCCTTTATCACCTTTAAGGCGCCCATATGCCCATATCGAACATGAGAGTTATTCACTATCTCCTTTTCGATATGGGTTGGAATAACAACTTTCCATTCTTCCTTCTTTAAAGATGGTTGTAAAAACAGTATCCCGTTGTGTAATTTATAATATTGGGCGATAGTCTCGTCCCCTGCTTCCAATCTGGTTTTAATGGATAGTAACTTCGGGTCTGCTTGTTGATGTGTGCTCAGGTTTTCCAATATTGATTGTAGATCGGCGCTGTTACTCAGAATGTGGTATACCTTAAGTATACTTTCCTTTTCCCCTCGAACGTTTGTTTATTAATGTCTATTCGAGACAACACGTCCGCGACGACATTCTTCTTTCCGGGGATGTACTCCTACTTAAGGTCATACTCTTGCAGCAATAGTATCCACCGTGTCAACCTTCCGTGACTTAGTTTACATCTCCTTAAGAACGATATAGACTTATGGTCTGTCCGGACGGTAACGGGGTAACCAAGGATGTATGTCCGGAATTTTCCACACGCGAACACTACACTTAACAATTCCTTTTCGGTGACGTGATAATTCTTCTCGCACTGATTTAATGCTCTACTGGCAAAGCAGATCACGAGATGTTCGCCCTCCTCATCTTCTTGATACAACGTTGTGCCGAGGCTGATGTCACTGGCATCGCAATTCAGATAGAATGGTTTGCTGAAATTCGGATGGCGAAGTATTATAGGTTCCAGAAATTTCTGTTTAATTAGTGATAATGTCTTATTTTGTTCTGTACCCCATATCCATTTATTCTTGGATGACAGTTGCGGCTGAAATCTGGCGGTCAATTCAGAATACTTTTCCTGGAACTTGCGGTAGTAATTACAGAGTCCCAGGAATGACTGTAATTTCCTTTGATTCTTAGGTGTGGGAAAGTTTTGAATCGCTTCTACCTTTTCAGCCGACGGTGAGATTCCTTGGTCGTTCAATATAAATCCCAAGAATTGAATTTCCTTGGCGATAAAGTGAGATTTCTCTAGCTTTAGCGTGATGTTATTTGCAGCTAATTTTCTTAATACGTGTTCCACACGGTAGCAGTGTTCCTCCCAAGTTTCTGAGGACACTAGCAAGTCATCAACGTACACGGTGGTGAACTGTAGTGCTTCTTGGCCAAGTATCTGGTCCATGCAGTGTACAAAGACTGCGACTGAATTTACCAGTCCGAAGGGCAACCTCTTAAACTGGTAGTTCCGCCCCTCGAATATAAAGGCTAGATACTGGCGACTCTGTGGATGTAATTCCACCTGCCAGTACCCGCACACCGTATCCCAGGTACTAAAGTACTTGGTACCATGAAACCGTTTCAAAATCTCTTCAATCTCACCGGGCGAAGTCCTGTCATTAATAATCATCTTATTAATCTCCCGCGCATCTAGGCACAATCGGACTTGTCCGTTTTTCTTAGGAATAGCCACGATAGGACTTGTGTATGGGGATTGGCTACTCTCTACTATGTCACGGTTAATCATCTTTTTTATTTCAGCTCTTACTGCTTCCTTTCGTGATTGCGCGATGGGGTAAGACTTCCGGTTAAAGTCCACACTGGAAGTTTTTTACTTTACCGGGCTCGTCAGAAAAGACTGATTTTTATTTTTTGTATATTTCAATTAATTTATTCGCTTGGTATAGTTGTAATTTCTCTCCGGTTATACCGCTCCTGAAATCCCTGATCTCCTGGATTTTTTGGGACCATAAGTCTTCATTTGAGTTATCGTCTATCTTCTGTTCAATAATAGATGTGGGATGTATATAATTGATCTTACGAATCTGTTGGTGGATATTATCCGGAATTACATGGTCACTACCAACCAAGTTAGCCGTCCAAGTGTGTCCATTTGTAAATAGAGACAATTTCTCGGTTCGCAAATCAATTATGGCGGAATTCCGCCTGAGCACATCACATCCGACCAATATATTAAACGACAGCCCGCTCGCCACCAAGAATTCCATTTCTATAGCTATACCGCAGCTCATCACACTGGCGGAGACTTGCCTTCGTATTGTCTTATTTTGTCGGCCGGTTGCACCTAACAAAATAATATTGTTTAATGGCAACGTCGGTAAAGTTCTTTCGCACTCTCTCTGTATTCTCTCCAACTCAGTTGTACTTACAATGGATACGTTGGAACCAGTATCGATCATCAAATTAGCGGGGATTCCTTCTACCTCCGCATTTACATGTATGATTTCATTATTATTGTTATTGGTGGGACTATTATCGTCCTCTTCCAATAATTCATGTCGGATGTTCTTAAGGTAGTTACACCCTATTATAGTGATACGATTATTATTATATTTTTTAGTCAACTCATTATTATAATACCCAGTGTTTAGGAGCAGTAACGGGTTCTGGCGATTTATTACTGCCTCCTCCCGTTTAAAGGCTCTGTTCTGTGGTCTACCGGTCGTTCGCTGTTGGTCAGCCGTTCAGTATCGTCCAAACTGGTACTCCTTCTCGCAGGATAGTACCTTGGTTGATCTCGTTCTCGGCTCCTACGCCTATCTTCATACTCATGATAGCTGTTTCTTCTCTGGTTGTAGTACCTCCGTTGGCGACCATCTTCTGCTCGAATGAAGTTCACACGTGGTCGAGAAAACCTATTATTATTGGGATTACCATTTGGTGGACTACCACGATTTTTATTGTTATAGTAACGATCGTTACCATAATTGGGGCTTCTCTGACTATTAGGGTTTGGAGGGTATTGATTTCGGTTACCCTGATAATCATTATTGGGTCGATTCGGGTTCGTATGATTTGGAACCGTATTATTATTATTACTATTATTAGTGTTATTAAAGTTGTTGTTCTGTTGGTATGCCCGGCTTTCTTGGTATCCCGTGTTGGTGTTGGTTGTACCCTGGTTGTTATTTGGATACGTCCTAGGTTCGGCCCGATCGTTTCTTCTCCGGCTTTGTCGGTAGTACTCTTCGTTCTCGTAATTCTCGAGGAGTTCGGTCATGGCCTGAATTGTTTTAATTTGGCTGCCTCTCCTCGCTCGAATCACTTCCTCGTCATAATGGTACGAGAGTTGGTTGATCAGGCATTCCTCAGGTATGGCCGGTTCTAAATATTTGGCCATACATACCTTGCCGAGGAAATACGCCGTCATGGAACTACCGACTTGCTGTTTATAATGGCCGTGGCATATGTTGTCCCGTATTAGGTTTTGGGTCGTTTCCGACCAATACTTTGCCTTGAAGAGGCTTTTAAATTGTTGGTAGCTCTCGATGTCGCTTCGATTGGCCATCCACCAATGGTCGTTCACCTCCCGAAAAGACTCGTCTAGAAGTTCCCGGTTCTGGACCCATCGGTTTCCTCTATGCTTGTCCATGTATTCTTCTATGCGGGCCAAGAACTCCATTGGCTTTCGCTTATATTGCCTGAAGTTTAGCCATTCTCGATTTTCAGACATGGGGAAATTATTGTAGCCAGTTGGTCGGTTTCTGATTATTTCTATTTCCTCCTGACTCTGTCGCACTTGTCCCGTGATGTTAGTCATAGCGGCTTCCATACCGTCGCATCTTTCGGTGACGTGTTCGCACTTTATTTATTTCTTCCTGTGCAAAATTTTTGTTTTCCTCCAGTTTAGTTTTCTGGTGTTCCTTGACCTGGGTAATTTCTTTATTTATTACCTCCCTGACTTCCAGTACTTCCCCTTCCGTCTGACGACATCTTTCGTCCACTTCCCTGATCTGCTGGTTTACAACAACTACTTCCTGTTCCAACTTTTTGACTATGGATTTCTTAGTGTCTGTTATCTTTCTATTCAACTCTTCTTTCGCTAACTCGATCCTCTCGTCTAACTTGTTCATATTCTCTTGGTTGACTTCCCTTAGCTCTTCTCTCAGTAGTTGGTTATCCTCTCTCAATTCTTCCAACCTCTCCCCCATTGTCTCTTCCATTTTCTTGTTATTTTCCCTTAATTCCTACTTCAATTGTTAGTTATCACTTTCCATCTTCTTACGGTTTTTCTTCCATCTTCTCTTCCAAATTCTTATTATTTTCTTCCATTTTCTTTTCCATCTTCTTACTCAAAGATTGGTTGTCCTCCTTCATATCTTCCACCTTCTTGTTCAAATTCTTACTGGTTTCTTCAATCCTCTTATTGGTATTTTCTATGTTTTTGTTTATTCCATTCAAATCTTCCTTAGTGGACTGGTTGTTGTCATCCATCTTCTTACTCATTGATTTGTTATCCTCCTTCTTGGATTCTATGTTTTTATTTATCTCCATGATCATTTTCATTAGGGTTTCCCGGAATGTAACCTCCTCGGTATGTGTTGGTACTTCATGTTGTTCCTCTGGTGGTGTGGTTTGTTTCGGTTTCACCGGGGTTACTAGCACTTCTGGATCTTCAACGGGTGTTGCCTCCTTATCCCCCATGTCAACTTCCTTTTCGGCCTCTGCCGCCCTCTTCTTCGAAGTAGCTCGTCTTTGCATTCTGTCTACTTTTTCTATTATATAACCGCTGCCAGGCTTAAATTATTAAGCCCTCTAGTTGTACGCCAATTTGTAACAAGACCTGTTTACTGTAGTTACAAAATAAAAGAAAGAAAAAATTTTATTACAACAAAAATTTTCTGAAAAAAAAATTTTTATGTTTGTTTATGGTGTATATAATTTGGAATTAATTCTGGTTTATTGTTTTAATCAAATTTCTAAAATTCTGAAAGGTATTTTTTGTTTAATTGCACTTCTGGAAGATATTAACAAAATCCGGAGTTAATCAGATTAACTCCTGTCAGCAATCGATTAACGACTTTCCGTGCTGCTCCAGTATCTCACCTTTCGTTAATATTTTCTTCTTTCAGGAAGTCTCGTGCTTAATTAAAACCTTAAAGTACAATGTGAAATAATTTACTAATCCACACAATTGAAATGAATTGATTTATTAACATTTATGAATAATAATCGATATTAAATCGATTTCGAGCAATTGTCGACTCCGTCTCAGGGATAAATCGATATGTTAATACAGGTTACAAATTCATATAATTATTATAAAAGGTTCTTGGAGCGATTATTTTATAATAGTCAGAGAAGGGCAGGACGAGAAAGTATAACATTTACAATAAATATTTGTAAATAACTAATATCTAACAAGTGTGAATAATATGTATAAAATGTTTAATATAGTTGAGTTTCGAACCAATGCTGTAGGCTATGACGTCAGTCAACGTTGGTGGCAGAGTGCATCGTTTTTCCATCATGGCCGCGAGGTGAATTGAAGAGGTTATTCGCAATATTCGTCGCGAGAAAATCTCACAATAAAATCAACTTTATAATGGTTTTACACATCCCCGAACTTGTGTAAGCTGTCTAGTATGTTATTTGTGGTAGTCTAGATGAGTGTTCATTGTCCACTGGTGTTAATTGTTTGATATTAGAGGTGTTCACTTATGTCTGTTCGTTACGAAAAAATGATTATTCTGTGGTAGCTTGAATTATTCACAATATGTAGTTTTGATGTTTTATTACCCGTGTATTATGTAGTGTGGTGTTTGTTTTCACTGTTGTCGTTGAGTTTTTTATAAGTTTTGATTTGAAAAGTGTTTAATTAAGTAACTCTCGTTTCTCACGGATTGTAGGCCTTAACCTTAGCACTTCATTATACCGTTTTAAAGAACGCAATTCCGCATAGACCGTTCAGTTTGAACGTTAACAAAGAACTAACTTCCTCCACTTTAGTAAAAATCTTGCCAAGTTAATATTGGAAAAGTATTGTTAAAATAATTGTCACTTCCCATATACATAATTCCAAAATACGTTATATATGGAATAATTTTAGTTTATTATTCGCTTTCATGAATTATTAACCATATAATTGGTTTATTTGTCTCATTCTGTTTAATTTGATATGTCATAGTCCATATTTGTTGAGATTTTTGTTAAAATTACCAAATTTCTGTCTTTTTGTAAATCTAGGCCCAAAACTGTTTTTCCGCCCTTCCACACTTTTATGCCATTTTAAGTGTTATTAATATAATTATAATAAATTTCAAATGATCATAAATCCTTTCTTTTCCTTAATTACTTATACATTTAACACTTGATCTGTTTTTTAGTGATAATTTCTGAATTTAACATTCCTCTTTAAAAATAGTTAATTTATACATTTCAAAAATTTTCAATAATTTAAGGTATTTTTCTATATTACTCCTTTAAATCATAGGTTCATTTACAGTAGTTGTTAATTGACCTACCTTACCTAAATCTTGTCAGTTTACATGATTCATTGGTGAATTAACTGGTTTATATTGATTTTTATGAATTCATTATTTGGCCTAGAGTTTAGTATTTTATATGTATGGTTTTTTCAAATAAATTTACTTCAACTCCTCCTCTGACTCTTAGTAGTTAACATGACATAAAATAAAATTGTTTACAAACTTATTGAGATGTGTAGCATCTAATTCATGCTACTGTTATAAAAAATAATAATTAACATCACTCAGCAGTCTATAAAGTTGGACATGTTTGCTGAAACTGTTTTTAACATACATTTAACTCATTTGTTAATTAATACAGCATCCATAATGAAACATTTTAATTTGGATGTATGCTGTGATGGAACTAATACAACTTATTCTAAACATATAAATCTTATTGTATAAGAACTCTTTTAAAATATGGAGTTCATGGCTTTGAACAATATTAGCCATTTAAATTTCTAAATTCTATTAACACTTAAACTAATTCCAGTCCTTTCTGTTTTTACTATTATTATTTAACATTCCCTTACATAGTAAACATTTCCACCCACACTTTCTTTGTTATTGTCATTCCTACAAATGTTTTGAGATAACAAAGTGACCTAAAATAATGAAATATTGGAAATACCTTCCATTTTAATATTTCATTATTTGTTAATTATTAAATATAAAAGTTGTTTTATAGCATATAGTTTAAGTTATAGTAACACTACAACTTCAAGTTTATTATATTTCAAAACGCTTACACTAGTACACTTTCACTGGTGGTTCTGACTTATATGGGAGTTTTATTATTCTCAGACCAGACCTTTAGTCAGAATGGACTGTGAAGATTTGTTTATTTTTTATCACATAATAACTTTAGTTGGTGCACCTCTTATCATACTATACAACACTTTTGTTTATTAATAATTACAATTTTATAGGGTTTCGGGATGTTATACTTTCTTTAATTGTATCAATTGGTTTGGGGTTTATGGTAGTTAATAATAGGTTTTTTATGGTGTTTCTTCCATCCTATTTCTTCCTTTCTTCTCGTCTTCCTTCTTGTTTTCACTCTTGGGTAAACCAAGGTACTCAGTGTTATCTTGACTGATGGTTGGTTCGGAGTATCTTCTTTATTTTTTGATACTGACTTTACTCTTCTTTCCTGGTTTCAGGGTATCTTGTTTATCTCCTGATAATAAACCTTATTCTTCTTTCTTCTTGTGTTTGGGGTATTTTGATTATCACCGACTCCTAATCTTATTCTTCTTTCTTGATTTTGAGGTATTTTGTTTATTTCCTGCTCCTAACCTCCTGGGTAATCTCCTGATTTTTTAATATGAGTTTTCTTTAATTCTTTCTTTGACTTTTATGGTTGTATTTTTTATTATTTAATGACTGTTTTTCTTTTATTGTGGTTTTTTCCTTTGAAGTAATTGAATTTCATTTGATATTCTTTGAGTGTATGTAATTTAATTATTTTTTATGATCTTAAATGAACTAATTATTGGTGGAATATCTGTCATGCTACAGAATGCCCTTCTCCAGAAGTGATTTTTTCAGAATATACTTGCTTCGTCTGAAACAATTGCTTATGATAATTATTCTAGTTTTTTATTATTCTTGACTTCCTTCCAATTCTAAAAATTTTCTTATTTATATTTGAGCTTATATTCTTTATCATTCTCACTTGATCTTCCTTGATAGTAATAGTCATCTGAGTTTCATATTTATTATTTTATTTTCATATTTCTTCTTAGTATTTTCTCCTTGGGATATTTCCTCCCTATCGTTCCCTAATTTGTGAGCTGGTTCAGTTCAGAGAGGCACTGTACGCTACTTCCTCTGCTGTCCAATACTTCACTTCTTATTTGAGTACATAGGCAAATCATCTCTGCTCAAAAAACATATTAATACTGCTGGAATTATCTACAGACAGATTAAAAAATTACATCAGAATAGTACACTTTTGTTACTATTAAACAAAAAAAAATATATCTTTGGATACTTTACTTATTATATTGCTCAGAGATTTTAATATTCCTATCTCAGTTGTTCTTCTAACTCTTTAACTTGATGGTTATTTCATTTGATATCATGTTAGGAAGCTCTTTTATTAATACAATTTTCAATTTTTCTTATCATATAAAGTTTTTGGTTATTAATGCTTTATTCCTTTCTGGTTTTTTATTACAATCTGCATTGGTTTATAGTAGCATATATTTATGACATTTTTGGTTTGTTGCTCTGTTTTTATTAGTTCCACTTGTTCCATGTTCTAGAACTTTCTTATAATTGTCGTTATTACAATTGACATTTAATTCATAATCATTTCAATATTAATTTGTTTAATTACATCATATCTTTGATTTTATTCTCAAATTACTCCTCTCTTGGTTATTATTCTTTCGAATGAATGTTTTAATTAATTTAATAATGAGGTCATCATTTCTCCTTATACCACTTCAAAGTTTTATTATTTTATATTTCCACATAAGTTTCTGTATTTTATCATATTTAACCAATCAAATCGTATCACTGATTTTTATTCCATTTCGTATCATTTTATTGAAGGTTTTTTTTTTACACTTTATTTATTGATATTAGACACTATAATTTCTTTCAGAATTACTTGGTTTAATTCTAAATTCTGTTTCCTTTATTCATCTCATAAAGATTTTCTATAAATATGGTAATTATATTGTATTAGTACCATAAATATGGTACGAATTCTCTTCTTTTTATTTCACCATAGTTTTTTCTACAGAAGTGATTTTTTCAGACTATACTTGCTTTGTCTGAAACAATTGCTTATGATAATTAATATAGTTTTTTATTATTCTGTCCAAAATGATTCTTCCAATAATTGGTTTGTAAGCTGTTCTTACTTTATTTCTGAATTTTGATTATTTAATTCAAAAATTCTTTTTATTTTTATCTCTCCAAAATGATTCTTCCAATAATTGGTTTGTAAGCTGTTCTTACTTTATTTCTGAATTTTGATGACATTCAAAATTCTTTTTATATTGTTCCATAATGTGTTTTATAAATAATTGGTTAGTAAGGTGAGCTTACTTTATTTTCGAATTTTGTCGGTTATTTCAAAAATCCTTTTCGTACTATATTCTATTTCCGAAATGTTTATTTCTTGAATCTTTGGTATGTAAGGTGATCTTACATTATTTTTAAATTTTGATGACTCTATATTATATTTCCAAAATGTTTTTATAATAGTTGGTTAGTAAGTTGTTCTTACATTATTTTAGAATTTTGTTGATATTCAAAATTCTTTTTATACTCTTGCCAAAATGTTTCTTGCAAATAATTGTTTTGTAAGGTGGGCTTACATTATTTTTGAATTTTGATGACATTCAAAATTCTTTTTATATTGTTCCATAATGTGTTTTATAAATAATTGGTTAGTAAGGTGAGCTTACTCTGTTTTAGAATTTATTCATGATATTTCTTCATGGATGCCTGGTTATAGACACCCTTAATTTTACTGGAACCCATCTCCTTAATTTCATAAGTGTTATTATTATTGTTTTTGGAGATCATATATGGTCCAGTGTATAAAAGTAATAATTTCTTAGTTATCCCTTCTAGTGAACTGGGTAACTCCCTATTTTTTAACAAAACCTTCTCTCCCATGGTATAGGTAATTATATTACCCATCCCTTTATTATATTTAATCCGCCGTTTCTCCTGGTCTTCGGCCACCTTATTATAAAATTTAATTTTATTAAAAATATATTTATTTTCTCTCGGGAACTCCAATATTTCTTCGATCTCCCTTGGGGGTGGTCTTTCGTACATGGCGGAGTATGGGGTAATGCCTATTGCTGGGTGGTATGCCAGGTTGAGGAATTCTTCTGTGGCCTCTAGATATTCTTGCCACCTCCTCTGTTCATTGTGGCAATACGTCCGTAATATGCGCCCCACCTCTCGCAATACTCTTTCTGCCGGGTTACTGCTCGGGTAGTATACCGAGGTTTTATAGGTATGAACCCCCATCGACAGTAGTGTATCTCGCCATTTTTCCCCCTTAAACTGGGTTCCGTGGTCGGTGATGATCGAAACTGCTTTTCCGACGTTTGGGAAGTACTGGTTGGTTAAGATATCGAGAATTTTATTTGTAGTCGCTCGATTCGATGGGTATAGCTTGATGAACTTCGTGAAATGGTCCATCACGATGACTAGATACTTGTATCTGTGGGCCCCACTGCGGGGAAATGGCCCGCAGATGTCCAGAAATACCTTTTCTAGCTTTGCTTGAGATGTTATCGGAATCATTTGCCCTTCCTTTTTCTCGTTATTGGACTTCACGAGTTGGCAAATGCGGCAACTCTTTATGTGTTTTCGGACCTTCCGATAATATACTTAATGTGGCAGCTCTCTTCCAGGGCCTTTATCACCTTTAAGACGCCCATATGCCCATATCGAACATGATAGTTATTCACTATCTCCTTTTCGATATGGGTTGGAATAACAACTTTCCATTCTTCCTTCTTTAAAGATGGTTGTAAAAACAGTATCCCGTTGTGTAATTTATAATATTGGGCGATAGTCTCGTCCCCTGCTTCCAATCTGGTTTTAATGGATAGTAACTTCGGGTCTGCTTGTTGATGTGTGCTCAGGTTTTCCAATATTGATTGTAGATCGGCGCTGTTACTCAGAATGTGGTATACCTTAAGTATACTTTCCTTTTCCCCTCGAACGTTTGTTTATTAATGTCTATTCGAGACAACACGTCCGCGACGACATTCTTCTTTCCGGGGATGTACTCCTACTTAAGGTCATACTCTTGCAGCAATAGTATCCACCGTGTCAACCTTCCGTGACTTAGTTTACATCTCCTTAAGAACGATATAGACTTATGGTCTGTCCGGACGGTAACGGGGTAACCAAGGATGTATGTCCGGAATTTTCCACACGCGAACACTACACTTAACAATTCCTTTTCGGTGACGTGATAATTCTTCTCGCACTGATTTAATGCTCTACTGGCAAAGCAGATCACGAGATGTTCGCCCTCCTCATCTTCTTGATACAACGTTGTGCCGAGGCTGATGTCACTGGCATCGCAATTCAGATAGAATGGTTTGCTGAAATTCGGATGGCGAAGTATTATAGGTTCCAGAAATTTCTGTTTAATTAGTGATAATGTCTTATTTTGTTCTGTACCCCATATCCATTTATTCTTGGATGACAGTTGCGGCTGAAATCTGGCGGTCAATTCAGAATACTTTTCCTGGAACTTGCGGTAGTAATTACAGAGTCCCAGGAATGACTGTAATTTCCTTTGATTCTTAGGTGTGGGAAAGTTTTGAATCGCTTCTACCTTTTCAGCCGACGGTGAGATTCCTTGGTCGTTCAATATAAATCCCAAGAATTGAATTTCCTTGGCGATAAAGTGAGATTTCTCTAGCTTTAGCGTGATGTTATTTGCAGCTAATTTTCTTAATACGTGTTCCACACGGTAGCAGTGTTCCTCCCAAGTTTCTGAGGACACTAGCAAGTCATCAACGTACACGGTGGTGAACTGTAGTGCTTCTTGGCCAAGTATCTGGTCCATGCAGTGTACAAAGACTGCGACTGAATTTACCAGTCCGAAGGGCAACCTCTTAAACTGGTAGTTCCGCCCCTCGAATATAAAGGCTAGATACTGGCGACTCTGTGGATGTAATTCCACCTGCCAGTACCCGCACACCGTATCCCAGGTACTAAAGTACTTGGTACCATGGAACCGTTTCAAAATCTCTTCAATCTCACCGGGCGAAGTCCTGTCATTAATAATCATCTTATTAATCTCCCGCGCATCTAGGCACAAACGGACTTGTCCGTTTTTCTTAGGAATAGCCACGATAGGACTTGTGTATGGGGATTGGCTACTCTCTACTATGTCACGGTTAATCATCTTTTTTATTTCAGCTCTTACTGCTTCCTTTCGTGATTGCGCGATGGGGTAAGACTTCCGGTTAAAGTCCATACTGGAAGTTTTTTACTTTACCGGGCTCGTCAGAAAAGACTGATTTATATTTTTCGTATATTTCAATTAATTTATTCGCTTGGTATAGTTGTAGTTTCTCTCCGGTTATACCGCTCCTGAAATCCCTGATCTCCTGGATTTTTAGGGACCATAAGTCTTCATTTGAGTTATCGTCTATCTTCTGTTCAATAATAGATGTGGGATGTATATAATTGATCTTACGAATCTGTTGGTGGATATTATCCGGAATTACTTGGTCACTACCAGCCAAGTTAGCCGTCCAAGTGTGTCCATTTGTAAATAGAGACAATTTCTCGGTTCGCAAATCAATTATGGCGGAATTCCGCCTGAGCACATCACATCCGACCAATATATTAAACGACAGCCCGCTCGCCACCAAGAATTCCATTTCTATAGCTATACCGCAGCTCATCACACTGGCGGAGACTTGCCTTCGTATTGTCTTATTTTGTCGGCCGGTTGCACCTAACAAAATAATATTGTTTAATGGCAACGTCGGTAAAGTTCTTTCGCACTCTCTCTGTATTCTCTCCAACTCAGTTGTACTTACAATGGATACGTTGGAACCAGTATCGATCATCAAATTAGCGGGGATTCCTTCTACCTCCGCATTTACATGTATGATTTCATTATTATTGTTATTGATGGGACTATTATCGTCCTCTTCCAATAATTCATGTCGGATGTTCTTAAGGTAGTTACACCCTATTATAGTGATACGATTATTATTATATTTTTTAGTCAACTCATTATTATAATACCCAGTGTTTAGGAGCAGTAACGGGTTCTGGCGATTTATTACTGCCTCCTCCCGTTTAAAGGCTCTGTTCTGTGGTCTACCGGTCGTTCGCTGTTGGTCAGCCGTTCAGTATCGTCCAAACTGGTACTCCTTCTCGCAGGATAGTACCTTGGTTGATCTCGTTCTCGGCTCCTACGCCTATCTTCATACTCATGATAGCTGTTTCTTCTCTGGTTGTAGTACCTCCGTTGGCGACCATCTTCTGCTCGAATGAAGTTCACACGTGGTCGAGAAAACCTATTATTATTGGGATTACCATTTGGTGGACTACCACGATTGTTATTGTTATAGTAACGATCGTTACCATAATTGGGGCTTCTCTGACTATTAGGGTTTGGAGGGTATTGATTTCGGTTACCCTGATAACCATTATTGGGTCGATTCGGGTTCGTATGATTTGGAACCGTATTATTATTATTACTATTATTAGTGTTATTAAAGTTGTTGTTCTGTTGGTATGCCCGGCTTCCTTGGTATCCCGTGTTGGTGTTGGTTGTACCCTGGTTGTTATTTGGATACGTCCTAGGTTCGGGCCGATCGTTTCTTCTCCGGCTTTGTCGGTAGTACTCTTCGTTCTCGTAATTCTCGAGGAGTTCGGTCATGGCCTGAATTGTTTTAATTTGGCTGCCTCTCCTCGCTCGAATCACTTCCTCGTCATAATGGTACGAGAGTTTGTTGATCAGGCATTCCTCAGGTATGGCCGGTTCTAAATATTTTGCCATACATACCTTGCCGAGGAAATACGCCGTCATGGAACTACCGACTTGCTGTTTATAATGGCCGTGGCATATGTTGTCTCGTATTAGGTTTTGGGTCGTTTCCGACCAATACTTTGCCTTGAAGAGGCTTTTAAATTGTTGGTAGCTCTCGATGTCGCTTCGGTTGGCCATCCACCAATGGTCGTTCACCTCCCGAAAAGACTCGTCTAGAAGTTCCCGGTTCTGGACCCATCGGTTTCCTCTATGCTTGTCCATGTATTCTTCTATGCGGGCCAAGAACTCCATTGGCTTTCGCTTATATTGCCTGAAGTTTAGCCATTCTCGATTTTCAGACATGGGGAAATTATTGTAGCCAGTTGGTCGGTTTCTGATTATTTCTATTTCCTCCTGACTCTGTCGCACTTGTCCCGTGATGTTAGTCATAGCGGCTTCCATACCGTCGCATCTTTCGGTGACACGTGTTCGCACTTTATTTATTTCTTCCTGTGCAAAATTTTTGTTTTCCTCCAGTTTAGTTTTCTGGTGTTCCTTGACCTGGGTAATTTCTTTATTTATTACCTCCCTGACTTCCAGTACTTCCCCTTCCGTCTGACGACATCTTTCGTCCACTTCCCTGATCTGCTGGTTTACAACAACTACTTCGTGTTCCAACTTTTTGACTATGGATTTCTTAGTGTCTGTTATCTTTCTATTCAGCTCTTCTTTCGCTAACTCGATCCTCTCGTCTAACTTGTTCATATTCTCTTGGTTGACTTCCCTTAGCTCTTCTCTCAGTAGTTGGTTATCCTCTCTCAATTCTTCCAACCTCTCCCCCATTGTCTCTTCCATTTTCTTGTTATTTTCCCTTAATTCCTACTTCAATTGTTGGTTATCACTTTCCATCTTCTTACGGTTTTCTTCCATCTTCTCTTCCAAATTCTTATTATTTTCTTCCATTTTCTTTTCCATCTTCTTACTCAAAGATTGGTTGTCCTCCTTCATATCTTCCACCTTCTTGTTCAAATTCTTACTGGTTTCTTCAATCCTCTTATTGGTAATTTCTATGTTTTTGTTTATTCCATTCAAATCTTCCTTAGTGGACTGGTTGTTGTCATCCATCTTCTTACTCATTTATTTGTTATCCTCCTTCTTGGATTCTATGTTTTTATTTATCTCCATGATCATTTTCATTAGGGTTTCCCGGAATGTAACCTCCTCGGTCTGTGTTGGTACTTCATGTTGTTCCTCTGGTGGTGTGGTTTGTTTCGGTTTCACTGGGGTTACTAGCACTTCTGGATCTTCAACGGGTGTTGCCTCCTTATCCCCCATGTCAACTTCCTTTTCGGCCTCTGCCGCCCTCTTCTTCGAAGTAGCTCGTCTTTGCATTCTGTCTACTTTTTCTATTATATAACCGCTGCCAGGCTTAAATTATTAAGCCCTCTAGTTGTACGCCAATTTGTAACAAGACCTGTTTACTGTAGTTACAAAATAAAAGAAAGAAAAAATTTTATTACAACAAAAATTTTCTGACAAAAAAAATTTTTATGTTTGTTTATGGTGTATATAATTTGGAATTAATTCTGGTTTATTGTTTTAATCAAATTTCTAAAATTCTGAAAGGTATTTTTTGTTTAATTGCACTTCTGGAAGATATTAACAAAATCCGGAGTTAATCAGATTAACTCCTGTCAGCAATCGATTAACGACTTTCCGTGCTGCTCCAGTATCTCACCTTTCGTTAATATTTTCTTCTTTCAGGAAGTCTCGTGCTTAATTAAAACCTTAAAGTACAATGTGAAATAATTTACTAATCCACACAATTGAAATGAATTGATTTATTAACATTTATGAATAATAATCGATATTAAATCGATTTCGAGCAATTGTCGACTCCGTCTCAGGGATAAATCGATATGTTAATACAGGTTACAAATTCATATAATTATTATAAAAGGTTCTTGGAGCGATTATTTTATAATAGTCAGAGAAGGGCAGGACGAGAAAGTATAACATTTACAATAAATAATTGTAAATAACTAATATCTAACAAGTGTGAATAATATATATAAAATGTTTAATATAGTTGAGTTTCGGACCAATGCTGTAGGCTATGACGTCAGTCAACGTTGGTGGTAGAGTGCATCGTTTTTCCATCATGGCCGCGAGTTGAATTGAAGAGGTTATTCACAATATTCGTCGCGAGAAAATCTCACAATAAAATCAACTTTATAATGGTTTTACAGATCCCCGAACTTGTGTAAACTGTCTAGTATGTTATTTGGGGTAGTCTAGATGAGTGTTCAGTGTCCACTGGTGTTAATTGTTTGATATTAGAGGTGTTCACTTATGTCTGTTCGTTACGAAAAAATTATTATTCTGTGGTAGCTTGAATTATTCACAATATGTAGTTTTGATGTTTTATTACCCGTGTATTATGTAGTGTGGTGTTTGTTTTCACTGTTGTCGTTGAGTTTTTTATAAGTTTTGATTTGAAAAGTGTTTAATTAAGTAACTCTCGTTTCTCACGGATTGTAGGCCTTAACCTTAGCACTTCATTATACCGTTTTAAAGAACGCAATTCCGCATAGACCGTTCAGTTTGAACGTTAACAAAGAACTAACTAACTTCCTCCACTTTAGTAAAAATCTTGCCAAGTTAATATTGGAAAAGTATTGTTAAAATAATTGTCACTTCCCATATACATAATTCCAAAATACATTATATATGGAATAATTTTAGTTTATTATTCGCTTTCATGAATTATTAACCATATAATTGGTTTATTTGTCTCATTCTGTTTAATTTGATATGTCATAGTCCATATTTGTTGAGATTTTTGTTAAAATTACCAAATTTCTGTCTTTTTGTAAATTTAGGTCCAAAACTTTGTTTCCGCCCTTCCACACTTTTACTGCCATTTTAAGTGTTATTAATATAATTATAATAAATTTCAAATGGTCATAAATCCTTTCTTTTCCTTAATTACTTATACATTTAACACTTGATCTGTTTTTTAGAGACAATTTCTCGGTTCGCAAATCAATTATGGCGGAATTCCGCCTGAGCACATCACATCCGACCAATATATTAAACGACAGCCCGCTCGCCACCAAGAATTCCATTTCTATAGCTATACCGCAGCTCATCACACTGGCGGAGACTTGCCTTCGTATTGTCTTATTTTGTCGGCCGGTTGCACCTAACAAAATAATATTGTTTAATGGCAACGTCGGTAAAGTTCTTTCGCACTCTCTCTGTATTCTCTCCAACTCAGTTGTACTTACAATGGATACGTTGGAACCAGTATCGATCATCAAATTAGCGGGGATTCCTTCTACCTCCGCATTTACATGTATGATTTCATTATTATTGTTATTGGTGGGACTATTATCGTCCTCTTCCAATAATTCATGTCGGATGTTCTTAAGGTAGTTACACCCTATTATAGTGATACGATTATTATTATATTTTTTAGTCAACTCATTATTATAATACCCAGTGTTTAGGAGCAGTAACGGGTTCTGGCGATTTATTACTGCCTCCTCCCGTTTAAAGGCTCTGTTCTGTGGTCTACCGGTCGTTCGCTGTTGGTCAGCCGTTCAGTATCGTCCAAACTGGTACTCCTTCTCGCAGGATAGTACTTTGGTTGATCTCGTTCTCGGCTCCTACGCCTATCTTCATACTCATGATAGCTGTTTCTTCTCTGGTTGTAGTACCTCCGTTGGCGACCATCTTCTGCTCGAATGAAGTTCACACGTGGTCGAGAAAACCTATTATTATTGGGATTACCATTTGGTGGACTACCACGATTGTTATTGTTATAGTAACGATCGTTACCATAATTGGGGCTTCTCTGACTATTAGGGTTTGGAGGGTATTGATTTCGGTTACCCTGATAACCATTATTGGGTCGATTCGGGTTCGTATGATTTGGAACCGTATTATTATTATTACTATTATTAGTGTTATTAAAGTTGTTGTTCTGTTGGTATGCCCGGCTTCCTTGGTATCCCGTGTTGGTGTTGGTTGTACCCTGGTTGTTATTTGGATACGTCCTAGGTTCGGGCCGATCGTTTCTTCTCCGGCTTTGTCGGTAGTACTCTTCGTTCTCGTAATTCTCGAGGAGTTCTGTCATGGCCTAAATTGTTTTAATTTGGCTGCCTCTCCTCGCTCGAATCACTCCCTCGTCATAATGGTACGAGAGTTTGTTGATCAGGCATTCCTCAGGTATGGCCGGTTCTAAATATTTGGCCATACATACCTTGCCGAGGAAATACGCCGTCATGGAACTACCGACTTGCTGTTTATAATGGCCGTGGCATATGTTGTCCCGTATTAGGTTTTGGGTCGTTTCCGACCAATACTTTGCCTTGAAGAGGCTTTTAAATTGTTGGTAGCTCTCGATGTCGCTTCGGTTGGCCATCCACCAATGGTCGTTCACCTCCCGAAAAGACTCGTCTAGAAGTTCCCGGTTCTGGACCCATCGGTTTCCTCTATGCTTGTCCATGTATTCTTCTATGCGGGCCAAGAACTCCATTGGCTTTCGCTTATATTGCCTGAAGTTTAGCCATTCTCGATTTTCTGACATGGGGAAATTATTGTAGCCAGTTGGTCGGTTTCTGATTATTTCTATTTCCTCCTGACTCTGTCGCACTTGTCCCGTGATGTTAGTCATAGCGGCTTCCATACCGTCGCATCTTTCGGTGACATGTGTTCGCACTTTATTTATTTCTTCCTGTGCAAAATTTTTGTTTTCCTCCAGTTTAGTTTTCTGGTGTTCCTTGACCTGGGTAATTTCTTTATTTATTACCTCCCTGACTTCCAGTACTTCCCCTTCCGTCTGACGACATCTTTCGTCCACTTCCCTGATCTGCTGGTTTACAACAACTACTTCGTGTTCCAACTTTTTGACTATGGATTTCTTAGTGTCTGTTATCTTTCTATTCAACTCTTCTTTCGCTAACTCGATCCTCTCGTCTAACTTGTTCATATTCTCTTGGTTGACTTCCCTTAGCTCTTCTCTCAGTAGTTGGTTATCCTCTCTCAATTCTTCCAACCTCTCCCCCATTGTCTCTTCCATTTTCTTGTTATTTTCCCTTAATTCCTCCTTCAATTGTTGGTTATCACTTTCCATCTTCTTACGGTTTTCTTCCATCTTCTCTACCAAATTCTTATTATTTTCTTCCATTTTCTTTTCCATCTTCTTACTCAAAGATTGGTTGTCCTCCTTCATATCTTCCACCTTCTTGTTCAAATTCTTACTGGTTTCTTCAATCCTCTTATTGGTAATTTCTATGTTTTTGTTTATTCCATTCAAATCTTCCTTAGTGGACTGGTTGTTGTCATCCATCTTCTTACTCATTGATTTGTTATCCTCCTTCTTGGATTCTATGTTTTTATTTATCTCCATGATCATTTTCATTAGGGTTTCCCGGAATGTAACCTCCTCGGTCTGTGTTGGTACTTCATGTTGTTCCTCTGGTGGTGTGGTTTGTTTCGGTTTCACCGGGGTTACTAGCACTTCTGGATCTTCAACGGGTGTTGCCTCCTTATCCCCCATGTCAACTTCCTTTTCGGCCTCTGCCGCCCTCTTCTTCGAAGTAGCTCGTCTTTGCATTCTGTCTACTTTTTCTATTATATAACCGCTGCCAGGCTTAAATTATTAAGCCCTCTAGTTGTACGCCAATTTTTAACAAGACCTGTTTACTGTAGTTACAAAATAAAAGAAAGAAAAAATTTTATTACAACAAAAATTTTCTGAAAAAAAAATTTTTATGTTTGTTTATGGTGTATATAATTTGGAATTAATTCTGGTTTATTGTTTTAATCAAATTTCTAAAATTCTGAAAGGTATTTTTTGTTTAATTGCACTTCTGGAAGATATTAACAAAATCCGGAGTTAATCAGATTAACTCCTGTCAGCAATCGATTAACGACTTTCCGTGCTGCTCCAGTATCTCACCTTTCGTTAATATTTTCTTCTTTCAGGAAGTCTCGTGCTTAATTAAAACCTTAAAGTACAATGTGAAATAATTTACTAATCCACACAATTGAAATGAATTGATTTATTAACATTTATGAATAATAATCGATATTAAATCGATTTCGAGTAATTGTCGACTCCGTCTCAGGGATAAATCGATATGTTAATACAGGTTACAAATTCATATAATTATTATAAAAGGTTCTTGGAGCGATTATTTTATAATAGTCAGAGAAGGGCAGGACGAGAAAGTATAACATTTACAATAAATATTTGTAAATAACTAATATCTAACAAGTGTGAATAATATATATAAAATGTTTAATATAGTTGAGTTTCGAACCAATGCTGTAGGCTATGACGTCAGTCAACGTTGGTGGCAGAGTGCATCATTTTTCCATCATGGCCGCGAGTTGAATTGAAGAGGTTATTCGCAATATTCGTCGCGAGAAAATCTCACAATAAAATCAACTTTATAATGGTTTTACAGATCCCCGAACTTGTGTAAACTGTCTAGTATGTTATTTGGGGTAGTCTAGATGAGTGTTCAGTGTCCACTGGTGTTAATTGTTTGATATTAGAGGTGTTCACTTATGTCTGTTCGTTACGAAAAAATGATTATTCTGTGGTAGCTTGAATTATTCACAATATGTAGTTTTGATGTTTTATTACCCGTGTATTATGTAGTGTGGTGTTTGTTTTCACTGTTGTCGTTGAGTTTTTTATAAGTTTTGATTTGAAAAGTGTTTAATTAAGTAACTCTCGTTTCTCACGGATTGTAGGCCTTAACCTTAGCACTTCATTATACCGTTTTAAAGAACGCAATTCCGCATAGACCGTTCAGTTTGAACGTTAACAAAGAACTAACTACCTTACTCCACTTTAGTAAAAATCTTGCCAGTTAATATTGGAAAAGTATTGTTAAAATAATTGTCACTTCCCATATACATAATTCCAAAATACATTATATATGGAATAATTTTAGTTTATTATTTGCTTTCATGAATTATTAACCATATAATTGATTTAATTGTCTCATTCTGTTTAATTTGATATGTCATAGTCCATATTTGTTGAGATTTTTGTTAAAATTACCAAATTTCTGTCTTTTTGTAAATCTAGGCCCAAAACTTTGTTTCCGCCCTTCCACACTTTTACTGCCATTTTAAGTGTTATTAATATAATTATAATAAATTTCAAATGGTCATAAATCCTTTCTTTTCCTTAATTACTTATACATTTAACATTTGATCTGTTTTTTAGTGATATTTTCTGAATTTAACATTCTTCTTTAAAAATAGTTAATTTATACATTTCAAAAATTTTCAATAATTTAAGGTATTTTTCTATATTACTCCTTTAAATCATAGGTTCATTTACAGTAGTTGTTAATTGACCTACCTTACCTAAATCTTGTCAGTTTACATGATTCATTGGTGAATTAACTGGTTTATATTGATTTTTATGAATTCATTATTTGGCCTAGAGTTTAGTATTTTACATGTATGGTTTTTTCAAATAAATTTACTTCTACTCCTCCTCTGACTCTTAGTAGTTAACATGACATAAAATAAAATTGTTTACAAACTTATTGAGATGTGTAGCATCTAATTCATGCTACTGTTATAAAAAATAATAATTAACATCACTCAGCAGTCTATAAAGTTGGACATGTTTGCTGAAACTGTTTTTAACATACATTTAACTCATTTGTTAATTAATACAGCATCCATAATGAAACATTTTAATTTGGATGTATGCTGTGATAGAACTAATACAACTTATTCTAAACATATAAATCTTATTGTATAAGAACTCTTTTAAAATATGGAGTTCATGGCTTTGAACAATATTAGCCATTTAAATTTCTAAATTCTATTAACACTTAAACTAATTCCAGTCCTTTCTGTTTTTACTATTATTATTTAACATTCCCTTACATAGTAAACATTTCCACCTACACTTTCTTTGTTATTGTCATTCCTACAAATGTTTTGAGATAACAAAGTGACCTAAAATAATGAAATATTGGAAATACCTTCCATTTTAATATTTCATTATTTGTTAATTATTAAATATAAAAGTTGTTTTATAGCATATAGTTTAAGTTATAGTAACACTACAACTTCAAGTTTATTATATTTCAAAACGCTTACACTAGTACACTTTCACTGGTGGTTCTGACTTATATGGGAGTTTTATTATTCTCAGACCAGACCTTTAGTCAGAATGGACTGTGAAGATTTGTTTATTTTTTATCACATAATAACTTTAGTTGGTGCACCTCTTATCATACTATACAACACTTTTGTTTATTAATAATTACAATTTTATAGGGTTTCGGGATGTTATACTTTCTTTAATTGTATCAATTGGTTTGGGGTTTATGGTAGTTAATAATAGGTTTTTTATGGTGTTTCTTCCATCCTATTTCTTTCTTTCTTCTCGTCTTCCTTCTTGTTTTCACTCTTGGGTAAACCAAGGTACTCAGTGTTATCTTGACTGATGGTTGGTTCGGAGTATCTTCTTTATTTTTTGATACTGACTTTACTCTCCTTTCCTGGTTTCAGGGTATCTTGTTTATCTCCTGATAATAAACCTTATTCTTCTTTCTTATTATATTCTTATTTTCATATTTCTTCTTAGTATTTTCTCCTTGGGATATTTCCTCCCTATCGTTCCCTAATTTGTGAGCTGGTTCAGTTCAGAGAGGCACTGTACGCTACTTCCTCTGCTGTCCAATACTTCACTTCTTATTTGAGTACATAGGCAAATCATCTCTGCTCAAAAAACATATTAATACTGCTGGAATTATCTACAGACAGATTAAAAAATTACATCAGAATAGTACACTTTTGTTACTATTAAAAAAAAATATATATATCTTTGGATACTTTACTTATTATATTGCTCAGAGATTTTAATATTCCTATCTCAGTTGTTCTTCTGACTCTTTAACTTGATGGTTATTTCATTTGATATCATGTTAGGAAGCTCTTCTATTAATACAATTTTCAATTTTTCTTATCATATAAAGTTTCTGGTTATTAATGCTTTATTCCTTTCTGGTTTTTTATTACAATCTGCATTGGTTTATAGTAGCATATATTTATGACATTTTTGGTTTGTTGCTCTGTTTTTATTAGTTCCACTTGTTCCATGTTCTAGAACTTTTTTATAATTGTCGTTATTACAATTGACATTTAATTCATAATCATTTCAATATTAATTTGTTTAATTACATCATATCTTTGATTTTATTCTCAAATTACTCCTCGCTTGGTTAATTTTATGATCTTAAATGAACTAATTATTGGTGGAATATCTGTCGTGCTACATGACGCATCAGTGTCTTGTTCATTCTCTGCTTGTTTACCCTCATTTTCAGTTCGCGAATTTGATTGTCCCATGATTTCATCATTTGGTGTAATTCTGTCGTTGGTTCGCCATCGTTTTTCATTTCTTCCCTCCATAGTTGAATTATTTCTTCTCTCCATAGTCTAATATCGTTTATCATTTCTTCTCTTGCCTGCTCGAAGCTATTCTTTATAGTTTGGGGAAGCTGTTCCCTCATATATTTCACCCTCATTTCCTGGAAATCCGTCCTCTCTGTTGGTTCGGATCCCCCGGGTTGGCCTTCCACGGTGTCACCTGCGGTAGTCCTTCCTTCAGGCGTTTTCGTGTCCTTGGTTTCGCTCAATTTTTTATTTATTGGGTCTGGTTCTTTATTTGTATGTTCTAAGATTGCTGTTGGTTTATTGTCGTTCATTGGTTCTTGGACTGTTTTATCATTTATTTCCGTTGTATCATTATTATTATTTATTTTTTGGCGGGGGCTTTCTATGTCCTTACTCATGGTTTCGCTGTGTTCATTTGGAGATTCCCCTCGTTCATTATAGTCATCCTTCATTATTGCTTCGATCACTTGGTTGGTACTTATTATTTCCTCCTCATTTTGATTACTATTGCCATCTTGTTCTTGGATATTTTTATCTGTATTTTCTTGTAGTGGTTCTGTGGAATCTTTCTTGCTATCGTCGTTCTCAATTTTTTCGTTAATGTTGTCCTCATTTCCATTAGTGTTTTCTCTATTCTTCATTAAATCTTCATTTATCTGTCTCTTCTCGTTTTTCAATTTCTTAGCACTTTTCAATTCTTCTTCGAAAGCTTCCCTTCGTTTACGCTCGTCTTCCCGTCTTTGGTTGCGGTAATTCATTTCTTCTTTTTCCCGTCGTGCCGCTTGGCTCTCGAATAACTCTGCATTCCGGTTCATCCTTTCTTGTCGGGTTTCCATTCTGCGGATTCTTGTGAAACCTTCTTCGATCTTGCGTCTTAATTGGTCTGATTCCTCTCTTATCTGTCTTCTTTTCTCTTCCATTTGCCGACATATTTTTTCACCGTCTACGTTGATTTCTTCATATACTTCTGTCGCGCGTTTCTTAAAAGTTGCTCTCCGTTGCATCTTCGGCTCTGTGTATTGCAGCTGCCTCGAAAATTAGGTTGATGATTATTTTTTATAAATTAGGTTGAATATTTTTCACCTAATTTCGCCCCACGTTGGGCGCCAATTTATAACTAGACGGATGTCCTTCCCTCTTTAAGCTCCGCAATGGAAGCCAATTTATAAGTAGACGGATGTCCCGTGTTTAAAATATTTTATTAGTATTAATCTCAGGGTTTTTTTTGTTTAATATTGGGTCTTGCAATCTGTTGATTATTATTATTCAAGCTCGTATTTTATTATTATATGGTTGTTTAGTGACTTATTCCACTCAGTTCAACCTACTGTTGAATCCAGTAATGAATAAGTCGGTTACTTACTCTCTTTTTCGACGTTTTAATTGTCAGTTTAATTGGTTTAATTAAATGATTTTTATTCACTGCTTAGAATTGTTCCACTCGAAGTTCCGTTGGCTCTCCGTTGATCAGCGGTTGTGAGAAGATCAGTAATGTCCTGCCTATACTCTAACATAAACATAAACAAACATGATATTTATGATAACTTATACTTTATAATAATATATGTAGGTCAGTACGGTTGTAAAAAATCATTCCATTTGAATGATTCGCACTGTAAGTATGGTACCAACCGTCTCGTTCTTCTCACTAAGCTGTATTTACTGATTACAATAAAAGTCAACTCTTTCAACGGTAAAAATAACAATGATGTTTTATTCAATTCTAAAACAATGAAATTTAGTACAATAATATGGTTTGCTCTTCTTTCTGGTTAACAATTAATATTTAAATTCGAACATGGGCTCTAAAACATTTAACAAGCTCAAGTTGGCATGACTGCCTTTGGTTAGTCACAAAAATGTGTTGACAAACAAATAGGTTATGTAGTGTTATTAGACTTGTAATGTCATTAATAATTGTAGTAGTAGTAGTAGTAGTAGTAGTAGGTCTTTGAGTCTGCAAAATACACATATTTGATAAAATTGCTACGGCTATAACAAGCATATAAGATATGAATTCATGGATTATTAATTAAAAATTATAAAATATGAACAACTGTTCATGGTTAGACATAGGCTTTGAATATAGTTTAGTGCAACCTTGTTTGGTTAAAAGTTATTAATTATTTGTTAATAAATGATAATAATCATTATAATTCAGTGTCAAGGATTATGATCATCTCCAAAACTGGATGTACCTATTTCAGGAAATGATAATTCATGGATTATATTTATATCACTCTCTGGTGTAACTCTTATTTTAATTTCAGAAACAAAATATTAAACACTCTTATCTGACTAATAGAATTAGGGCACATACTCCCTTCATTGATGATAAAATGTCTTTACTTATTCTAAACATTCATGTTATACAAATCGTTAAAATTGTCGTTAATTATATCGTTCAACTTTGACATTGTTTATTTGTATTTTGAGATCCCTTCCTTTAGAAATAGGATATTTAATTGCTTATCGGATGTTAATTCAAGTCGCTATTAGCGTTCTGTTATATTTATTATCATACAATCATAATATAATAGCTGTGGGTATTTAATACTTGCGTAACTGGTCGTTCGTAGTGTTTACACTTTTTTTCTTTACACTTTTTAATTAATTAAAATTTTTTAATTAATTAATTAATTTTTATCACTGCACTGCACTCACTCCTATGCGCATGTACTCCGAATTAGTTTCACTTAAAAATATACTGCACTATTTCTTCAGTTGACATAACCTCCACTCCTGGTTTGAGGTTACGTGTGTTTACATCTGGTTGCTGTCAAAAGCACGTTTTTCTGGAGATACGACGAGCATGCAGTTCGCTTCGTGGGTGGGGAAAGACTGGCTTCGCTTCCTTTGTCGGAATGATGAATCTCGGATTTTTTATAGGCTCTGATTGGTCAATTTATTTTAATTCGTCCATCTCCGGTGGGCTTCGTCGAAACAGACGCCTTCAAGCGCGTCACTTTTTGGGAACAAGATTAAAAATTTGTGGTCGACATACTCACGCGGAAGGGTTCAGCATTATACAATTATTTTTATAAGTCCAATATCTTACTTATAATAGTACTGATGACATTGTGATTACCCTCATTGTTTATGATTTTTTATGACGATTAATTTGAATCCCCTCATCATATATTTCGGATTCGGGGTTGCTGAATTCGCACTTGGTATTTATACTTAGTGTCCATTAATTATTAATAATATATTGTTTTTATTCCATTTTCGATGGTAATAACTTGTTCTTAATCTACTGTACAATTTTCACTTAAAACTATGCCTTAATACTAACACTATGTCCGTTTTCATAGATTCGAACTTAAGCTTATGATTATACATTTTTGTTTTTCTTATATTCTATTAATAACAACATTTAATTAAGTTCTAACATGGTATATTTATACATTGATGGGTTACGTCACTACTGGCAGTGTTCTTTTTCCCTACATTATTAGTTTAGTGCCTTAATTATAGTTTATTAATTAGGCTTGTTATACTTTTATGGAGTTACCTTGCTGTATGTTTGGTACTCTTCATATACTATTCGGATTATTCTCCAAATGATAAGTAAAATAGTCACAATGGTATTGTTATTATTGTGATGCAGTTCATTCTGCATTTCGTTCTGTTATCATCTTGGTTTAGTAGCTTGCTTACAGCTAGTTGTTACAATGGTTTTGTTGTTATTACATTTATATGGATTATTTAGATAGTTATTTTGGTTACTTTTATTCATCTGAACAGTATTCTGTCTTACTTCAGGTTGTTAGTTGGGTTACTATCTATGTATAATCAGTTTATAACATAATTTTGGTTGCATAATGTATCTTTGCTATTACAAGCATATTGTCATATTTGGATTACATAAATATAGCTTTTATATTTAGTTATTCTATTATCTACTGTATACAAAACATTCCTTATATTATCTAGTTACTTCCTAGCTCAATACATTTTGGTTTAATATTGTTTTGATTTTGTTTTCATTAAGTTTTATTGAAAACTGGATGCCCAGATTAGGTTATGTTGTAGGTTCAGTAAGCAGTAATGTGTTGCTGCTGGCTGTGTATTTCTACATTGATCTTGTTGACTGGTTTTCATTCAATGTTTGTACATTGGTTATTATTATTGCACCTTTAGTTTACTCTTGTATTGTCTTATTTATTGTTAATTAGTGGGTTTGTACTAACATCATTCCCACTGTACAATTGGTCATACATATTTTGGAACCTAGTCTGCTGTTTATTTTATAACTACACATCATTTAGCTACAATAAACTTATCTTATTCTTATTCAGTTTATTTGTGACTCTTTATTTACAATATTTAGTCCTTATTGATAGTAATGTGTTTTACATAGACAAGGAATGTATTCATCAAATGAGTTGTGTTCAGTGTTGACTTTACCATACAGCTTAGGGATTTATATCATGTAATTAATTAACATTTCTTCTTTCTTCTTAGTACAATTATTCTTTTAAAGGTTTATGTTAGTTTGTTATATTTCAATTACCTTCCCTTTTTTCTTGTGTTTGGTCTGGATATCTTCCTTCTTCTTTCTTCACTGATCTCTTTCTCACTCTTATTCATTTTATATATGATGTGGTTTTCACTTGTCTTCTTCACATTGTTTCTTCCTTCTTCCGTCTTCCTTCTTGAGGTCGTTATTGTTGTGTTCTTCTCCCTGATTCTTCTTTCTTCTTTCGTTTTCTTTTGTCCTTCTCACTGATTCTTCTTTCTTCTTTTGTCCTTCTCACTGATCTATTGGGTAAGGTATGTCAGTCGTCTCGTCTTTATTCTTCTTTTCTTCTTTATTGGTACATTTACTAGTGATTTCTTTTTAATGATACTTCACTTATTTAAACTTATGGTACTTTCTTCTTCTGTATCCATGGTGGTATTCTAGGCCTTTTATGTATTCTTACTAGTGGTGGCTTTTAAATTAATTTTCGGTACGTTGGTGGATGTGGTGTTATATGTACCGTTACACTAGTTATGGTGTAACTTTTTCCTTTTTCATCTGAATTCTCTTTAATTCTTTTTCTGGTTATTGATATTAATAGCATATATTTTATATTTTTATATTTTTTTCTTATTTCTTATTAATTGTTCGAATGGTATTATTTTATGACAGTTCGTTTTTCCGATGGGTTTCATTATAATTGACATCCAAGTTGTTATTCTGATCATATTATATAAATATATTTTTCTTTCTTTCCTTTCTCAGAAAGTTATTATTTCGCTTTTGTCTTCATTAAAATTAATTCATTAATATTATATTTTCCATGTGGTCCTTATTTCTCTTTGCCTTTCATAAATGTTTTATTATTTTCTTTCCAATTTTCTTCATATGATTGGTATGGTTGTCCTTCTTTTTTTTTTTATTTACAAAATTAAAATTCTTCTTTTTCATTCCAAATTATTTCCTTTTAAATTATTTGTGTAAGTTGGTCTTACTTATTTTTTAAATTTTGTCGATTTTATTATAATAACAAATTCTTCTTCTTAATTAATCCCAAATTATTTTCTTTCAAATCACTTGTAAGTTGATCTTACTATCTTTCGGATTTTGACAATTTCACTAAATTCTAATTCTATTCTTCTTCTAATTCCAAATTATTTTCTTTCAAATCACTTGTAAGTTGATCTTACTATTTTTTAGATTTTGACAATTTTATTATAATAACAAATTCTTCTTCTTAATTAATCCCAAATTATTTCCTTTCACATCACTTGTAAGTTGATCTTACTATTTTTTAGAATTTAGACAATTTCACTAAATTCTAATTCTATTCTTCTTCTAATTCCAAATTATTTTCTTTCAAATCACTTGTAAGTTGATCTTACTATCTTTCGGATTTTGACAATTTCACTAAATTCTAATTCTATTCTTCTTCTAATTCCAAATTATTTTCTTTCAAATCACTTGTAAGTTGATCTTACTATTTTTTAGATTTTGACAATTTTATTATAATAACAAATTCTTCTTCTTAATTAATCCCAAATTATTTCCTTTCACATCACTTGTAAGTTGATCTTACTATTTTTTAGAATTTAGACAATTTCACTAAATTCTAATTCTATTCTTCTTCTAATTCCAAATTATTTTCTTTCAAATCACTTGTAAGTTGATCTTACTATTTTTTAGATTTTGACAATTTCACTAAATTCTAATTCTATTCTTCTTCTAATTCCAAATTATTTTCTTTCAAATCACTTGTAAGTTGATCTTACTATTTTTTAGATGTTGACTTTTTTTTTCTTAATTCAATCTTCGTAATATTTTTTTATGGAGGCTTGGTTGTATACGCCTTTGATTTTTCTGGAAACTATTTCCTTCAGTCATATGTGTTGTTGTTATTATTTTTGGTAACGAGATATGGTCCAGTATAGAATAATAATAACTTCTTCGTTATCCCTTCTAGGGTGCTGGGTAGTTCGCGGTTTTTTAACAGTACTTTTTCTCCCTCTTTATACGTTATTATTCGTCCGATCGCCTTCTGATATTTGGTTTGCCGTTTCTCCTGGTCTTCGGCCACCTTGTTATAAAATTTCACCTTGTCAAATTTACGACCATCATTCATCGGGAACTCTATTATTTCTTCAATCTCTCGGGGGGTTGGTTTCTCGTACATGGTGGAGTAAGGGGTAATTCCTATAGCTGGATGGTGCGCGAAATTTAGGAATTTCTCCGTGGCTGCTAGGTATTCTTGCCACTTTTTCTGTTGGTAGTGACAGTACGTTCTCAATATTCTCCCCACTTCTCTTAATACCCTCTCTGCCGGATTACTACTTGGGTGGTAGACCGATGTCTTGTATGTTTTAATCCCAAGTGATAATAATGTGTCCTGCCATATTTTCCCCTTAAATTGTGTACCATGGTCAGTGATGAATGAAGTTGGTTTTCCTATTTCTGGCACATATAATTCTGTTATTATTCCAAGAACTTTTATAGTAGTTGCCCGATTAACCGGGTATAGCTTTACATACTTTGTAAAATGGTCCATGATTATGATGAGGTATTTATATCGGTGTCGACCGCCACTACGGGGAAATGGTCCGCAGATGTCTAAGAACACTTTCTCCAGTTTCGCCTTAGATGTTATGGGTATCATTATGCCTTCCTTCTTCTCGTTATTAACTTTAACACACTGGCAAATATTACAGGATTTTAGGTAATTTCTCACCTTCCGGTTTATGTTTTTAATTTGACAATTCTCCTCTAAGGCTTATATCACTTTCAGGGCTCCCATATGGCCATACCATATATGGTAATCGATTATGATTTCTTTTTCAATGTTGTTTGGAATATTCACTTTCCATGTTTCTTTATTTAAGGATGTTTTAACAAATAATATACCTTTATTAAAATTGTAATATTTAGAAACTGTGTCATCGTTTACTTCCAATCGAGTAATAATATTTTTCAACTTCGGGTCAGATTGCTGGTGGATGCGGATGTTTATTAATAAAGCCTCTAAATCGGATCTTGTTTTAATAAGGTTGTAGATCTTGATTACGCTCTCCTTCTCTCCCTCAAAAGTCTGGTCTTCCAAATTAATGCGTGATAACACGTCCGCTACAACATTCCTTTTCCCCGGGATGTATTCCCATTGAAGGTCGTACTCTTGCAGGGCAAGTATCCATCTAGTTAGTCTGCCGTGACTCAACTTGCACCTACGTAGAAATGAGATAGATTTATGATCAGTTCGGATGGTAACTGGATACCCTAAAATATATGTCCGGAATTTACTACATGCAAATACTACACTGAGTAATTCTTTCTCGGTCACATTGTAGTTCTTTTCGCATTGATTCAAGGTCCGACTAGCGAAGCTAATCACTAGATGGCGACCCTCCTCATCTTCCTGATATAAAGTGGTCCCTAAACTGATGTTGCTAGCATCACAACTTAAGAAGAAAGGTTTTTTAAAGTTCGGGTGACGAAGTACAACGATCTCTAAGAACTTGTCTTTAATTAGATGGAATGTAACGTCCTGTTCTTGACCCCAGATCCATTTGTTTTTCGAAGATAATTGCTGTTGAAACTTTGCTGTTAGCTCGGAATATTGATGCTGAAACTTTCTGTAATAGTTACAGAGTCCGAGAAAGACTGTAGTTGTTTCCTGTTCTTTGGTTTAGGGAACTTCTTGATCGCCTCCACTTTTTCTAATGATGGGGATATACCTTGATCATCTAAATTAAAACCCAAGAACTGTACTTCTCTAGCAATGAATTTGGATTTCTCCAATTTAAGAGTTACGTTATTTTTTGCTAACTTCTCGAGTACATGTTCCACTCTGTAGCAGTGTTCCTCCCAGGTTTCTGAGGTAATCAGTAGATCGTCTACATATACAGTGGTAAATTGGAGTGCTTCCTGTCCAAGTATCTGGTCCATGCAGGCCACAAAGATGGCTACTGAATTCACAAGTCCGAAGGGCAATCTCTTGAACTGGTAATTGCGCCCTTCGAATATGAACGCCACGTACTGACGACTCTGTGGGTGCAACTCCACTTGCCAGTAACCACACACCGTGTCCCATGTACTAATAAACTTGGTACCGTGGAATCGTTTCAAGATCTCCTCTATCTCACCGGGTGATGTTCTGTCATTTATGATCATTTTATTTATTTCGCGCGCATCCAAACAAAGCCGGACTTGTCCGTTTTTCTTGGGAATAGCTACGATTGGACTGGTGAATAGAGATTGACTACTCTCAATTATGTCACTGCTGATCATCTTATTAATTTCCACTCTCACGGCCACCTTCAGTGAATGCGCGATGGGGTATGACCTTCGGTTAAATTCCACGGTTTCCCTAAATTTAAGTTTACATTGATAATTCTTTATCTTACCGGGTTCATTGGAAAATACTGATTTATATTTCTCATATACCCTTATCAGACGATTTGCTTGGTGTATGGGTAATTTCTCTTTTGTGATTCCGCACCGGAAGTCCCGTATTTCCTGTATCTTAACTGACCATAAATCCTCTTCCGTGTTATTATATATTATTTGGTTATTCAGGGAGTTGTTTCCTACATAGTTTATGTTCCGAAGTTGTTGGTGTATACTGCTGGGAAGTATATTCTCGCCTCCTACTAAATCTGCTGTCCACGTTATTCCTTCTGAAAACAGTGATACCTTTTCTTTGTTCAAATCTATAATAGCGGAGTTCCTCCTTAATACATCGCACCCTACCAATATATTAAATGGCAGTCCGGTTGAAATTAAAAATACCATATTTAAAGCTATACCACGGCTAATGACATTTACAGAAACTTGTTTTCTAATAGTTTTGTTTTGGCGGCCAGTTGCACCTACTAAGATAATATTATTTACTGGCAACATTGGCAATGTTCTACCACATTCTTTCTGGATTCTTTCCAATTCTATTATATTAATTATCGATATATTCGCACCGGTATCAATCATGATCTTGGCGGGGATTCCTTCTACTTCCGCTTTTATATATATTATTTCGTTATTCTGACTATTGAGGCTAATGTCGTTCTCCTCCAATAGTTCGGTTCTTATGTTTTTTAGATAGTTATTTCTAATGATGGTAATGTTATTCGATTCAGTTGCACCTTGCAACTCTTGTTTATACCCAGGAGATAGGAGCAGTGAAGGGTCGTGATAATTCATCACTGCCTCCTCCCGTTTAAGTTATCGTGTTTGCTGTTGTTATTAGGGCCGACCGAGGTGTCGGTCTGGAAACCTTGCGTCGGTTCCTGCCGCTCTGTACGATGTTCAAATGTTTGTTCTTGGTTTGGTTGCCGGCCAGGATCATCTAGACTGGTACTTCGTCTATGTTGGTCGTACCTCGGACCATCACGATCTCCGCTCCTCCACCGATGATCTCCATCGTGGAAACTGTTCCTTCGCTGACGGTTATACCTTCTTGCCCCATTATCTTCAGCTCTTATGAAATTTACCCGTGGTCGGGAAACCCTGTTGTTGTTATTGTAGTTATTGGAATTGTAATTCCTATTATTTTGGTAATAACGTTCAGTATTACCGGGGTGGGGGTTTCTCTGACTATAAGAATTATTAGGGTGCTGATAATAGTTATTTCGGTTATTTTGGTAGTGGTTGTTATTCCTATTATTATTCAGATTATTGTTGAAGTTATTATTATTATTATTCTGAGTGTTATTATTACCATTATAATTATTCTGATGGTTACGGTTTCCTTGGTAGTTGTTACCATTCTGGTTGTTACTGTTACTGGGGTACTGATTACTTCTTATTTCCGGCCGATCGTTCCTCCTTCTACTCTGACGGTAGTATTCCTTGTTCTCGTAACTCTCCAGTAATTCGGCCATGGCTTGCACCGACTTTATCTGGCTACCCCTTCTTGCTCTGATTATGTCTTCATCATAGTGGTAGGACAACTTGTTCACCAGGCATTCCTCGGGTATTGCCGGTTCTAAATGTTTCGCCAGACACACCTTTCCTAGGAAATAGGCCGTCATGGTGTTACCTACTTGGGCCTTATATTGTCCATGGCAGATATTTTCCCGTATCAAGTTCTGCGTTGTTTCTGACCAGTACTTCGCTTTGAATAGGTTTTTGAACTGTTGGTAGTCCGCGATCTCACTTCGATTCGCCATCAACCAATTGTCGGTCATTTCCCTGAACGACTCGTCCAATATCTCCCGGTTGTTATTCCACCTATTCCCTCTGTTTGGCAAAGTATTCCTCAATCCGGGCCAGGAACTCCATCGGTTTTCTTTTGTATTGTCGGAAATTTAACCATTCCCGATTTTCATTCATTGGTATCCCAGTAAAGTTAGTGGGTCGATTTCTAATGACTTCCATTTCTTCTTGGCTCTGCCGTACTTGACCCGTTATATTCGTCATAGCCTCTTCCATTCCGTCACACCTTTCCGCGAACTTGGTTCCGTACCTTCCCTAATTCTTCCTGGGTTTCTCTTCGGTTTTCTTCCATCTTCCTTCTACTGTACTCTTCGATATTAGTGAATTTGGTGTTTACCTCTTCTTTGAAACCCTGTACTTCTCTCTCCGTCTGGCTACACCTTTCGTCCACTTCCTTAATTTGTTGTTTGATTTCCTTGGTTTCTTCTTCTAATTTCTTAGTTGTGGATTCATTATTATCGTTGATTTCCTTGCTCAACTCTTCCTTTAACAACTCTATCCCGTCATCTAATTTGTCCATATTTTCTTGGTTAACCTCCCTTAATTCTTCTCTTAATAGTTGGTTATCCTCCTTCAATTCTTCCAACTTCTCCTCCATCTTCTCTTCCATTTTCTTGTTATTTTCCCTTAACTCTTCCTTCAACTGTTGGTTGTCATTTTCCATCTTCCTACTGTTTTCTTCAATTCTCTTATTTGTATCCTCAATTTTATTACCCAATTCTTTCTTGGTTGTTTTGAATTCTTCCTTTAAAGACTGGTTGTCCTCCTTCAAATCTTCCCACTTCTTATTTAAGGATTGGTTGTCTTCCTTCTTTTCCTTACTCAATTCTTCCTTTGTGGAATCCATTTTCTTACTCATTTCTTCCTTGGTGGATTTGATTACTTCCTTTGTGGAATCCATTTACTTATTGGTTTCCCTTAACTCTTCCTTTGTGGATTCTATGTTCTAATTTATTTCCATCATCAGCCTGAACATTTCTTGCATGTCCCCATTCTCTGTTCGTGTGGACCCTTCTACCTGTTTCTCTGGGATATTTACGTTCCCTGTTTGTGTGGGTACCTCGGGTTGTTCCTTTTGTAACGTCGGTTTGGTTGGTTCGATCGGAGGTAGTATCATTTCCATGTCTTCCACCGGCGTCGCTTCCTTTTCTTCCATGTCAATTTCTTCAATTTCTTTTTCGGCTTCTGCCGCCCTTTTCTTAGATAATGCTCGTTTCCTCATTTTTCTTCCTTTCTCAACTTGATAACAGCTGCCAAGCTGTAGTTAGGAATTGGGCAAATTATAGTGGCCTGTCAATCGCTAATTAAAGCCCCTTAGTTGGTCGCCAATTTGTAACAAATATTTGTTTTTTGTAACTAATAAAAAATTCTTGTTGTTTGGTAAAAAAAAAAATTTTATTATATTATTTTTTTTGTATTTTTTTTGTTTTATTTTTAATTAATTTAGTATTAATTATTTTAAACTGTTTTGTTGTATTTGGAACTTCTTGTTGATTGTTTTTGTCAAATTATATCCTTTTGTGTAATTAGAATTCTTGTACTATGTTAATAGGATTGTCTCCAGGAACAATCGATTTGTGATCTTTCCTTATTTGAAGTTTGTCCTCCTTTAAAGTTGTTAAATTCAGCTGTTCTGGTAGTTATGTCTCAACTATTGTTTTATATTATTCTATATTAAGTTAGAAATAAATAGGATTCAAAATTATAATATTCAATGGTTTTTATTGAGAATTAGTAAAATAATCGATTTTATATCGATTGATGAATCGACTCTCTCAGGGCAAATTAATAGATTATACAAATTATTAATTCTCGGGTTCTTTGAACTGTTATTTTATATAGTCAGAGAAAGGGCGAAGTATAGAAAGTATAACATTACAAATTACAAGCTTATTAATTAAAATACAAACATATTATTCAATATATAATGGTTAGTAAAGAAAATGTTTCGAACCATTTGAAGGCATATTGGCTGTGGCGCATAGAATTGTGGGAACTCAAAGTTGGCCGCTTCGTATTCAGATGTAGTAAACGACTGCACCTCGAAGAATCTGCTTCAAATAAATGTTGATTTTCTAATGGTTTCTCGTCCCAGCGATAGTGATTCGTTCCTCTAGTGTTAGTGTGGTTGTCCTGGATCAGTTGTTAGTGATTCCCTTCAATAAACTGTGTTGGTTAATGTTTTATTTCACTCCCGTCAATAAGGTAGAGAATGTCTCGATATTAGGAATTATCGTTTATAAGTGTTTAAATGGTTATTATCGGTTTACTGTTCAATAGTGGTTCACTTTTATTGTTTAACTGGTTTAAATCACTGACTTTAATCGTTATTGAACGTTTTTTCCAAAATTCGCGAGTTTAAATTTTATAGTTTTGGGCTGATGTACGCCATGCTTCTTCCTTCACTATATATTAATATTTTGGTGAGAGCTCGTTTGATGTGTACTGCTCAACGTGTAATAATCAACTCTACTTTTCTTCTTTATTCGAAAAGTCTTAGCCCAGTTAATATTAGCAAGACATGGTTTTAAAATTTTATCATTTCCGTTACATCGTCGACACTTACATTATATTACTTAATACATTTTTATTATTATTTGATTTTATCAAATAATAGTTACATAATCTTTTTCCTTAGTTACTTCTGCGTGATTTGACACCAAATAAGATATTCTTACAGTGTTTTTATCTCAAAATGCCATATTTACTGTATTTTGAAAATGTAGGCTCTAAAATTTTACTTCCTGTCATTAAACTGTTTGCCATTTTTATTATGTCATAATTATGATTGAAATAAAATGTTTAATTTCCCTTAATTCCTTTTAATTTTATGAATTGGTTGTCTAAATTAATTATTATCTTTAATTTAAATAATTCCCCTCATGTTCTACTGTTAATACATTTACCATTTTTCTATTAATACTTCATATGTTGCTTCCCTACCTTTATAAAGTATTGGTATAGTTGTAATACACTGTGTTGGATTTATATTATACAAATTTCATCTGGTTTATCAATTTACTTCTCTTATTGATATCAGTCTTATTTATATCAGTCTTGAGTTATTTGAACTTATTATAAATAAAACATATCTGTCCTTCCATCATTTAAATTATTTCTTATAACTAATTTTATTTGCAGTCTTAGCTGTTTTTGTTTGATTTTTGGGTATTTATTGTTGGTCACTTCACTTTTTTATGGCCTGCTCTTGTTTTATCACTGTCATTCTAATGAATGCTGTTAGCTAAAGAGTGGCAGTTATTTAGAAACACTTGTATCCTATTTGTCATTATAATATTCTATTAAATATTATTTCTCGACACAATATAAAAACTTTAAAGTTGTATAAATGCACAATTTACTTAGTTTATGAACTTAAACATTGACACATTAAGTTTATTTAATATAATATAATAACTTGCACTGGTCCCCTTTTATTCTTTGATTTTATTTCTAATCAGTTTTATACTCTTATTAAATCAAGAATTTTATTTATAGAGGATAATGAAGGTTTGTTTTTTCCATTATATAACTAATTCCCATTGGTTCACTTTAAATTCTACTTTATACACTTTTGTTTATATCTATTTTACATGGTTTTCTAAATTTGGATTTTTGTTATACTTTCATTGGTTATTTTTACTTTCTTTTGGGGTTTCGTTTTGATTTCTTTTAAGAGCATTCTTTCTTATCGTGGATGTTGTCTTGTTCGGGTTTCTTCCTTACTTACTCCTATCCTACCTGTTTCTTATAAAAGCATTCCCTTTTATTGTGGATGTTGTCTTGTTCTGGTTTCTTCCTTACTTACTCCTATCCTACCTGGGTATTTCCTTACTTTATTTTTAGTTTTTTGGTTTATTTTTCTTACTCATCATTCATTGTATATATGGTTTTAATGAAATTCTTACTTCAAACTATGATTGGCTTTACGGTGGTTCTTAATTAATTTTTAATGTTGCTTTCTTGGATTAAAATTTGTTTTTATTTTATTTTATGATCTTTCTTTCCATTCAGACTATGGGCATTATCTGTCATGCTACAGTATTTATTAGTTTGCTCTATTTTATTATTAACATAATTTATTAATTTTTTATTACTTTCTTCTAACTTTTGATTATTTTCTTCAATTTTATTATTTGTATCTTTTATTTCACTAGATAATTGATTAGATAGTTGACTATTTGTACTATCAATTTTACTATTTAATTGACTATTTGTATTGTCAATTTTATTATTATTTTCATCCATTTTAGTGGTCAACTGCTTGAACATCTGTTCAATTGCTGCCATATCTACTGCTTGTGATTTTTTTTTTAACTAATTAACAAAGTTTATTTTAATATTTAATACTTCAACAGTTATTTTTAACCTTAAATTCTCCACTTCGTTTCAAATTAAGTATTATTACAATTCAAACTAGTCACTTGGGTTAATATCGGTTTAATCGAGTTTAATCGGGCCCATTATTTGCGGCGCCAAATTATATAAAGACCCTTTTGTCTAACTATCTATTTTCTGTATATAATGATAGAACAAATCTTACTTACCCGTGACGTTTTACTTTACCTGGGCGCCAGAACAAATCCCAGATACAAATGACACGGATTCAGCTTAGCTCAGAGCACAGAGACACACTATCTCAGGATTCGTTCAGTGAGTGGAATATTTAAGGGGAATCGTTACAAATAACTCTTAAATAATGTTGAAATTTGTTTAATTAATGACTTTGTTATTGAATTAATTTCTTTAAAAGTTAATTTAATGACTTATGGCTAACATAAATCTTATTGGTTAATGAGTGTGCCTGAAAAGTGAAGATTAAAACGTCCAAACGTCCAATTGCTCTTATCTGGTTGATTTAGGGATTATATCACCCAAACCAGTGCTAAAGAACGGGTCTGCAATAATTTGCATGTTCAATACTACACCCCACTCTCCATTCAACACTCCTATATTACTTTATATCTAATCTTAATAATTAAATACAAAATTTGAATGTATACGGTGTCTTTTAAAAATGTTAATTGATTTAATTATTTATTTTGTTATTTATGTTCATTGATCAATGAATATATTTCTTATCTGATTGATGCGTCGACCGTAGATAGTAATCAGTAGAGATACTCCTTTTGATGGTTCGGTTTAGAAGAAATGATGCTGACCAATAACGTTGACTGATGATCCTGGACAATTACAGATGCTGTAGCTATTCTGGTGCACAGGTCACTTCACTGTTAATTAATTATTTATTTATTAATTATTTAATTAATTAATTAGTTATTACGCAGCGAGATTATTTATTGAACTTTACTAGTTCCTCTACTACTGCGGACCACTTCGCGAACTGTTTATTTAAATAAATACTTTGCGTTGTTTGTGCAATTCAGATCGTATTTAACACACGTCTTCCTTATTTAATGCCCGAACGAAGAGTGATCAATTCCCTCATTCTGAGTTATCGTCTACTCTTAATACAGGGTTGTGATTGGTTGTTCCAAATAAATCGTGTGTTTTCCATTTGAAACAATATTTAACCGGAACAGGTCGGTCAAACTCTCCTTAACAAGTTTGAGATGGTAGAGAATTTCTGGCTAATTTCATACTTCCGCTGTTTGCAAATCGTTTGATTACAGGTATTTGCAAACGTGTATTCAAAAATCTGACCACAGAATATTATTACTTTGGTCTTTCTCTGTATGAGTGTGAAAACACCTAATTCGTACCTAGCCTAATTCTCTAGTTAAATCTCTTGGCGTTCTTCTTCTGTATAACTTCTTTAAATGTTAATTATATTAGTTGATATTTTGGCTACTTATAGAGCTTTAATTGCTGAACACTATGCAGGTTTCAGAATTGCCGTATATTTATTAGTTTTGAAGATATTGCAATTTTAATAAATAAAATTAATTGAATAAAATTTCACGTCTGTGCACGCATCAGTAGTAGCAGTGGCGAAGTTAGACAGAGACGGCTGTGATTATTCCCTTTCTCTCTTGCTTACGCCGCTAGACTAGCACAGTTGGACACTTTCATATAACGATCTGATAGGTCAACTATATGAATCGTTATTATATATATATATTGTAACGTTACATAACCCGGTCCCAATAAATTAACTCATGATATAATAAAGGTCAGAAATGGGTAACCTGTAACTAGCTCTAAATTAAAGTATATCATTAAAAATGATAAACAGTTCGAGTGATATACGGTGCAAAGTGAGTTATAGTGTGCCCATTGAGGTAAAAAATAAAAGTGAAGGTAACTTATTACAGAACTGTGCTGTAGGTTTGGAAATTATAAAACTATGAGAGTAGGCTATAATACTACTAACTGATTTTGTATTTCTATTTATTTATTGTAATATTTATATTGTATGGACAACCAATTGTTATACATAAGTTAATGTTATATTTTTTTAAAATATTTGTGTTATAATATAGGATAACCCAGGGTTAGTTTTAAAAAACATAAAAACTTTTAAATATCAAAGGATAATAACAAATTAAAATAATACTATGAGGGAGATGGCAGCAGGAAGTAGTGCAGTGTAGGAATACTATGAGAGACTAATAAATAATATATACAAATTTATTTAAAGATAATAAAATTATCAAATATTTATATACAAGGTCATAAGAAAATGAATAAAAACTTATTATGTAAAACAAATTAATAAAGAAACCGGAATGGAAAAGAATTATTTTTCGGTAAATAAAATATAAATTTATAATAATTACAAACTGCCTGTATAATAAAAAATACTATGTGTTACTAAGAGTGACGGAAATAACAAGTATTGTTAATAATAAAAATTGGAATAAAACCATAGAGTTGAAGAAATGATGCTACTACAATTATAATAAAAATAACCTTTTTGGAACTTTGGAGGAGTGAAAATTAATACTAAATTAACAAGCAACATGACCACTATATAATCATCCATGATTTATCAAAATTAAATGGTTATACTCCTTACTAAACAGTGAAAGAAAACCTTCTGATGATTCAACCTGGTTTCGCCATAGTTCTAGTTGACGATCGGAAAATGCGCCAGACGGTAAGGAAATTATAACGCAAGACGGACCTCACCAGAGAAAAAGCTTCATTCCAGTAAGAACCATACGGAGCGAGGTAATATAAACATTTCGTTTAATAGTTCCAGAAGAAAACGCATTCCGAACGTTGATATAGAACACAGAATAGTCATTTAATCACATGTTTTTTTTTAAGTAAACAAAGGCACGCTGCTCTCTTACGGACATTCCAGGAACTACATACTACACGAAAAAATAAACAAATTTATTTAATATTTTTTCGGTATTTGTAAAGCTTAGTAATTATCCATTTCTGACACTCTCGTAACAAAAAGAACTTACCCTGAACCCTGGGGAATTATTAAGAATTATATATTAATTGATGTTATTTTTAAAATAGTGTAATATTTGGTAAATAAAACCATATATGTTTTTCTCTTTAGATAATTCCATGTTTGCTCTGTGAAGTCGAGATTATGTTCATTTAAGGAAAGATCACTTGTGATACTTGTATTTTATGGCAGGAAACAAAAACCAATAATATAAATAAATAATATTATTGAAAAATAATCTTGAATAATAAAGTGTGTTATAATTTTTGTAGTGGGTAGTTGTACTAGATTTCAGCACAAAAACAGAAGAAATCAACACATCGGATCAAATTTTGCTACAGAGTAGGCTGGTTGAACTAAGCGTAGAAACTTATCTCACAATCAGCTGATTGAAATCACAGCGAACAATTTTGGAAAAAAATCCGAAATCGTCTAAACCGAGTGTAAATAATTGGTACTTACTCTCTCTTCTTCATAAGGCTGAACAACTTCCCTCCTTGACCCCAAATCACACACTCTCGATTTCTGTTTAGATTGAGTAACACATTAGAAAAATCCTTTATTTATTTTTTTAGAAAAAACGTCAGTTATTATAATTCATAAGTGGCGACTGCGGAGAGGCGGAAACTTTAATATCTCAAACCGCGACGTTACAAGAATTGGCGCATAACAACATTGGGAGCTTAATTAAATAAGACGAACACCCAATAAGACACATACAAAGTTTTCGCTATTAACTCTCCTATATTAACAAAAAAAGCAGGACGTTACAATATATATATATATATATTTTTTTTTTTTTGCGACAATACAAGCATATGCTGTAATCCGCATATATGAAATAAAATAAATATTTAAATTAATTTTAGTAATATGTAATAGACGAGCATGTGTGAAATTGGAAGCTGGCTTATAAACAGGAATCAACAGGAAACATCACGCGAATACCCCTGAGAGCGTGTACGCAAGTAAATAGAGTGTCTGCGTGAAGCCTGTTCAAGCCTGAAAGTTTGCAATCTCGCCCCAAATAAATGCTAAATTAAGATTTTATTTAATTTTAAGCAAACCATAAATATTAGAAAGAGTGTAAAGACTTCTAAAAATGCGTAAAAATCAGACACATGTGCAGTGCGAATTCTATCTAATTCTAACAATCAGTGCGAATTCTGTGCGATTTTTAAAGCATAGTAATTACAATAATGATGCGATCATTATGATAAAAATGTATCATATGTGTAATTAAATTAGAAAATATTAGATCACCTTGAAATCCACATTAAACATTGCGATTGGCGAAAAAGTGCGAATATGTGAAATGAAACGAGAGTGGGGGAACAGACGCTGCGGACAGTTTTTGACATGCAGATTCCTGAGCCAACAGGTGTGGTTTTTTTGGTGAATATAAATACGAGCCCAGGAGAGCCAAACTCTCTCTTCTATCAGTCTTCAGTCATGGCGGTACGCTATGTCCGTCAGAGACGCGAATTTTTAATTACTTCAGACAGAGTTAGACGCTATGTCTGACATCGACAAGATTTTTATAGTATAAACTGTAAAGTATTACGGAAAATGTTTTATTTCAAGTAGTAATAAAAAAAGAACAGTAACTAAAATCATCGGACGTCTACAAACAGTCTACAACTACGAACATCAACTCTAGACAGATGGCAACAGAACATCAAGCAGAGGAAGGATACGCAGAGCAATAGAGACGGTTTATATAACAACAGCAGCCGATTCAGAGCAACATGTCATTCCATTCTACAGCCAGCCGATGGGACCATGAAAGACGAGAGACGGGAGGATGACCAGCGGAACCGGAAAACGCAAGAGGACATCCAGTAGGAGAAGACCGACAGATCACTGGAGGACATGGGACAATCTGCAGAATTGAGGTGACGAAAAACCAATTTGTAATAAAGACATTGAAAGACATTAATAAACACATTTTAAATTAAAGAAAAACTATGTAGATAGAGATAAGAGAATGTAATTTACTTGTAATCAGAAGTTTCTTTAATGATATTTTTTTAATGATATTTTCTTTAATGACGAACAGTCAATTTAAATCCTTGCTTGGAGAAGTAACAATTAATTTAATTTATTTACATTTTTTTATTGAAAGCACATAAAGTAAAGTAGTTGGAAATATTCAATTAGTTCGTTAAAATGATTATAAAGCCGTAAAAGGTATGTCAAGTATAGAATAATAAGGTAAATATTACCAATTATAAAGCACACATTCAGACTGAGTAGTCGAGAATTTATAATATGACTAAGAAATGTTTTACATAGAATTGATAATATAAGACATAAGATATAAAATATATTTTTATGATGAATGTACGGCAACCAAAGAAACAATGAAACAATAGATAATGAATTTCTTATGGTGAAGTAAATATTATTATTATCCTATAATTTTTATTTTTATTTTGTTTGTTTGAATAAATAAATGAAAACATATTACGATTGCTAAAAGGACTACTCTTATTATAATTACACCTGAACTCCAATTATACAGTACATATACGGTCTCAGTAATGTTGTATTAATGTAAACACAGCACAAATTAATTTAGTATTGTATTTGTACCGTTGTATAATTTTGGCGCTCCAAGATCGTGGGGCTCCACAAATTTAAATTACATTATATAATTTGTTACGTTGTAATATATACACACATATAATTTTTTTCCATATATATTCGTACTGGAACAGGTAAATTATTTGGTTCCTCAGATTTGTTCAAAAAATAGGCCGCCCTCATGACGTCAACTTTGACGCTGCTTTCAAAGAACTGTGCTCTTTCATTGATACATCGGAGGAATGTCAATTTTCTTTTGAAAGATTTGATGTGAAAATTTATGAATGTCATCCAGAAAGTGACTCAATGACAATGAAAACTCTCAAAAATAGGTTAAAAGGTCAATGTGGTGATGCAGTCCTCTTTGCTAATATAAGGAACATTGTTAAAATATATATTGTTATGACAGTTACACCAGATCATCGTGGGCACAGTGGAAACAGAATAACTGACACCAATGAAGTCACTATTATAAACTTTATTAGACATAAAAGCAGTTATAAAACAACAAAGCACTGTTACACAATAATTCGAGTTAAATTTGTACAATAATAAATGTCACATTATTACAGTTTTTCACTAATTAACACAGTAATCACTTTTCAATAAACTGCAATAATCATTGTAAATTGCATTGATAAAATCGTCAGTGTAATGGAACTGGGCCATTTCAAAATCCAGTATTTATACTTCTGCCCCCTTGCATTGTTGTGAAATAACAGGGCCTGAAAGTTGATAGAGCAGTCGAGTAAACATCTGGAAGGGCTATGATGACCTTTAATAATACAGAAACTCCCCCACACAGAATGATCTCCAAATTATTGAAACAGCTTCGCATGCCCCAGCATGCCAAGAGGCACATAGGCACTCAGCAATATAGTATTACTTATTTTCTCAGCATAGCACTCCCCTCCTTAAGCCTGTAAGTCCCAAACTGGGAGATGGGAGAAACCATCTCTGCAGTAATAGTTGGCCAGGTGGTCTAGGTGGATGACCTTGAACAACACCATTGATTCCCTTTTTCATAGTGTAAATGCCTTTAAAGTCAATTTGGTTATCATCAGCTACTTCTTGCATAATGTCCTTTTCAATGGCTTCTCCCATCAGGCACTTCTTTTAACTCAGGAACAAGCAAGAGCTTTTCTTCGACATCATAGTAGGTTTTCCAATCACCTCTTCTGTCACCATAAAAACTGCTCCTTCATCTACAAGTTCTGTTTCAATTTCCACCCAAGGAACCCTCTTCTCCGCACCTGCTGACTCCTTCTTCAGCCACCATAACTTGCTTGATTGATCCTACCATATAACCCTGGAAAACCTTATCTTCTCTTAGCCAACTCTCAGGACATTCTCGCATAAGCCCACAATGAACCTGTGGGCATTCATAATGTCCATGGCAAGGATCACTTCAACAATATCTGCAATGAGCATTTTGGTGGCTAAACTTGAGGAGACCTAGGTGTACACATACGTATACCTTTCCTAACACCTTGATGGGCTTTCCAGTCACAGTCTGTATAACATTAAGGATGGCGGTGGCTGACAAAGTCAGGGCACACAATGGACACTGCAGCACCATGTAATAAGTAAGTCAATTATAAATTATGTTGGTTTACTACTTTACATTATTTATCAGAAATTTATCACTTATGACATTATTCATTAAAAATTGCCAGCCTGAGTTTAATTGTGGCCATCAGGCACTTTTAAGTTGAAAACCACTACTGTAAGCAATTAATGAAAAAATTCTTTTAGCTCATAACAAAAATATAAGCAGCATGGTTAAGACAAAGAATTTAATTGAAAAACTATTCTATACTGATATGTTATACTGTTATACTGCAGCTGATATGTAGAATTCTGTAAATCATGTAACATTGGTAAAAGTATACATTAAAACAATGCTCAACAAGACTAATAAAACACATCAAAAAGACATTGAAATGGACAGAAGACCTCGGATTAGATACTAGGTTCTACAAATTATACATGCAGAGTCAGGGGCGGATTTACTATTTTGCCGCTCGTAGGCAGTATAAATTTGCTGCCCTCCCACAAATCTCTGTTGGAGGGGGGGGGTGTTTACACATTTAATTCAATCCTTCATATTTTCAGTTACCCTAAAATTTGTTCTTTATATAATATTTTCTTCCCAATTTTTCTTAATACATTTCTCTACAACAATTTACTTAAGGTACTAGGAAGAGTATAATAAGACATTAAATTACTGTAGCCGTGTTTTTTCTAAAACATTTAAACTGAAGTTAAAACACAGCAATTTAATACAATGTTGTATGCAATTTGGTACAAAAAGATAAAAAGATCTCTTTAAAAAGATAAAGAGAGTTGTAATAATTGTCTTTGAAATAATTTTTAAACTTTACATCGTGATTTTGATGGGCAAAATTATTAATAATATCTGTCAGGTCCTTCTTCTTTAATAACTCTCCTTCAACTGACAATATAGCCAAAAAATTCAAAATATGTTCTCCCATGTTCATGCATAGATAATTTTTTACTCGTTTGAGCCACAAGAATGCTCGCTCAGCTGAGCAGTTTGAGGCCGCTGTACATAGAAACATACGGAGAGGAATGTCCACGTTGGGACAGACAGACTGGAGTCCTTCTGTATTAGGCGGCAGAGCTTCACTGGTGTAGACCTTTTATTTACCTCCTCAGCAAGTTGAAGCTCAATTGGCAGAAGAGTTGAGCAGGTTAAATCTGTTGATCTTTTCCTTTTCATCCTCTTCCTGTCTTTCTCGGGGTCAAAGTAATCTAACGTGACTGATTGTAGGTAACATTAAAATGTAAAACTTCATGGCAGAATGATTCCTCTAAATCATCAGGGTACTGTTTTACGAGGTGCTCTCCTGCTTTCACCAAGTTGTCATGATTTAGTTCATCAATTTCACTTATAACCTTGAACATTTCGTTTATTTCAACATATGCATTCCTCCGTTTTTCCAATTCAGATTTTAGATTGTCGATAAAAATGATGAACATATTTACTCTTAGTTATGTCGAAGACTAAAAACCACTTCTTCTTCAGCATTACTCCTTCCACGTGGTTCATCATCAAGCTTTTTTCTCTTGAGCTTCTTTCTTTTTTCGAGCTTGCCCTCTTTGTATCCCATTATTTTTTATAGTTACTGAGCCTTTTTTCAAAGTAATCGTAGCTATTACGTGTTGACCTGAGGAGTTTGATCAATGAGTCGTACAACTGTCCCACGTCAATATCAATATGTTTTAATTTCTTATTTGTGTCGTTGAGTCTTTGAAGTATGAAACCCCATAATTCAGCCATGAAGGCAGTTTCTAGGCTGTTCATTTTTGTAATTAGACCTCTTGCCTCGGCGCGAGTGACAGGTTACTGTGTTGTATCTTGTTCAATTGATTGCAAAGTATGAAGAATAATTTGCCAGTTATTTTGTAGCGCTTGGCAAGCGTCGTCTCGTGCAGACCATCATGTAGAGCTGAGGTTCTTCAGTGTAGAACGTTGGTGTTGAAGTTCTGGTTCATCCGTGACAGACACTGGGTTTTGAAGTATTTCCCACTTGCTGGTAGCCCGAACTGAAAGAGTTGTACAATTCTTGCAAAAAAAGAAAAAATTACAGCCCGCATCACAACATTCAGCTACATACGTCCCCACGAGATTGAGTGAGTGAGCAGAACAAGGAATAACCTCAGCATGACTATTCAGTTCTTTGATAAGGATTTGGAGACCTCAATATACTCCAGACATGTTACTCGCATTGTCATACGACTGTCCCCGGACAATTTTTAATGTCCAGGTCATGAGAGTTAAGGACTAAACAGCATCAAACATTTCTACTCCTTTGTGGACTGTATTGGGAAGAAATGTCAGAAACCTCTTGTTAAGTATGAAGTGTTCGTGAATTGTCGATTTACTGTTGTAATTTATTCGCCAGGATGCAGAAATGATGAAGAGAGAGTGGACTGTAGTTAATACATTTATTGAAAATTATTCAGATTATTACAGCATTGAAATGGTTAGGTGTCAATTTTAAATATAAGATTGGCTAATGAGCGCATCGTAAATACAAGTCGTAAAATGTTACATTGAAGAACTAATTTAGTGAGAAAGCCTAGAAGGCCATATATAAAGTCTTGGGCCTAAGGCCTACATTAATTGTCGCGACAAAGAAGAAATGAATGTGACAGGATAGCAGCGAGCGCAAGGGCGACCGCCGCTAGCGAACGTATGTAACGCACTGTCCAGATGTACAGACATGAATTGAGCAAATTAAAAGCGCAGATTAGCCAACCTATGAATGCAAAAATTACCGCGCTACTGTACATAACTGCCTGCAAAAAATCAATAGATTTTTTAGTACATTTTAGTAACTTATTATATAAAATACAGAGTTCTTAACAATGAAAGTTAATCTCAATAGGCTGCATTGAACCTTGAGTTGTAATCTTAGATAACAGTTGTGCATTAATTGTTTAGCGATAAGCTTGAATAAAGATAAGCGTTTAGTAGGCCAAGGTTGGCGTGCAAAGTGATTTTATGCATGATTGAAAATGTAAGCGCTGGCAATGTATTGCCCAAATATATTGTATGTATACAATATTGAACGATATAAAACATGAAAGTACATAATTTGACAATGTTTAATAATGAATGATCGGAAACTCATCCCAAGATGGCCCGATAAATTGTAACCCTATGCAAGTCATAGATGGTTAACGTGAAATAGTTGAGGCCAGTAGACCTGTACAGAGTATTGCATACAATGAACAAATAAATTGTCACAAATTATACATGTTTAGACGTAAATCTAGCATGGCGTCATAAAGTTGAACGAGTCATGCTATACCTGAAGTTTCAGGAATTTACAATATATTGTTGTGTGAAAACAAGCTATAGATAGCTGACTGATTGCGAGCACATATGTAATGACATGTATGTCATAATTAAGCAGGAATAATAATTGTGCAATGCATACTCACAAAACACCATATAAAAATACAATATAAAAATAAAATCTATGCGTGGCGTGGTTACAGACAGTAGACGCAAAAAAGGATATGTTTTACATAAATGCAAGTTATATAATAAATACAATAAACACCAATTTAGTTAATTACAAATATGAATAAGCGCAATAGCATAAGTAACAAATACGACACTGTGGTTACAAATGTAATACATGAGTTGAACAATTGAGAAATACATTCATAGAACAATAAATCACACATATTAACAACTGTGCAAGAAATGCATACATGGTTTTATAACTGCAGACCATGCGAATATTATGTAACAAATTTTTATAAAACAATACCACCGATAACATGACACATACCCAATACCAGTCAAAATGTAAATGTGTAGGACATAGTATGCCACACAAAATATTAACATATAAATACAAAATAGCAAATATACCACCATGAAACTATGATGAGTATAGAGATGATAGCACATTGCATGGTTGTGAACTTACAAGTCACATGAAAATTTAGTATAGAAACACGCAATGGTGTAAATTGTCATGAAAATGTTGTGATGATACATATCACAATTAAGTTGACCAAATGGTCATATAATAAAGTAATAAAGCCAATGGCCGAGTAAAATAGCATTGTGCTAAATGATCACAATAACCTTGTGTCTAAGTCTAGTCCCGCGCTGGCAACAGACATAGCTTATGTACTGGTCTCCGCAAAACACCAGTAGGCGTGCGAATGTCTACGACTCTAATTAAGTTGTCTGGGCCGGGAAATGTGGCGGTAATTACACCAAATTTCCAGGCTAATGGAGGTAGGTTATCCTCAATAAGTAAAACTAGGTCCCCAATGGAAACATTATCCTTTGCGAATTTCCATTTGTGACGTTGTTGTAATTGGTGTAAATAGTCGCGAGACCAAGCCTTCCAAATGACTTGGACAAACTTCTGGAGAAGTTGCCAACGTCTAAGACGAGAGATAGGAACATTAGATAAGTCTGGGTCCGGTATCGCCGTTAATGGTGCGCAAATCAAAAAATGGCCAGGTGTAAGTGGCACCGGATCACTTACATCCGATGAGATGGCAAATAAAGGGCGAGAGTTTAGACATGCCTCTATCTGATACAAAATTGTCGTAAACTCCTCGAAGGTGAGTATAGACTTGCCTACCACGCGGCGCAAATGAAACTTTAAACTCTTTATGCCGCTCTCCCAAAGACCACCAAAATGAGGTGACGAGGGTGGAATAAATGACCATGAAATACCCTGAGAGGCCGTGAATGATTTGATTGATGAGGTGGCATCCTTATTATGCCAAAGATTGTAGAGGTCATGTAAAACATTGCGGGCCTTCCTAAAGTTTGTGCCATTATCAGAATATAACTGACTGGGTATGCCCCTGCGGGACATAAAACGACGTAAGGCAGCTATAAACGCATTGGCTGTAAGGTCGGAAACCAATTCCAAATGAATGGCCCTGGTTGCTAAGCAAATGAACAAAGACACGTATGCCTTAGAGAGAGTTCTGGATTTCTGCCCGCCATGACGAATCATGAAGGGACCACCATAATCAACCGCGCAGAATAGAAACGGCCGCGATGGAGTGACTCTAGGAGATGGTAAAATACCAAGCCTCTGAACCTGCTGTTTGGCACTAAACCTGAGACACTTGACACATTTACGAATGATGGAGCGAATGACTAACCTGGCATTAATAATCCACCAACGTTGACGAAGTGAGTGATGCACGAGTTGAGCACCAGCGTGAAGTAGACGAATGTGTTCGCGTTCAATAATAAGGCGAGTAATATGAGCCGATGGATGCAAGACAATAGGATGCTTAGTGTCGTACGGTAGTTGCGACTGCTGTAATCGCCCGCCAACGCGTATTACTCCAGACTCATCAAGAAACGGGTCGAGAGAAGACAACTTACTCCTGATAGAGACAGAAGACCCATTACGAAGACAATTAATCTCGGCAGCAAAGTGGATCGACTGAGATTGTTTTATGAAGAAATTAAGAGCATGATGAATTTCGACGGGGGTAAGAGCGCCCGTTATTTTGTCAGCACTGGAGAGTCTAATATTTTTTATGAACCGAAAACAGTAAGCGTATACGCGTGTCAGACGGTGCAACGAAGAAAAGTCCTTAGAAAGGTCAATAGCCAGGGTAGACATTAGAGAAAGGTTGGGGGTTTGTTTCTCTTCCGAAGTGACTTCAGAAGACGACGGATTAGAAGGTAAAAAGGGTGGAAAAGGATTGGACTCGGAAGATTGAGACAAACAAGCGGGACCGTGCCACCAAAGCGAACAATCGCGCAAAACGTCAGGGTGACACCCCCTAGAGATAATATCAGCAGGATTGTGTCTAGAATTGATGTGATGCCATGTATAGGCTTGCGTAAGACGCTGAATCTCGGCAACACGATTAGCGACGTAGGTTTTCCACCTCGTGGACTGGCCATGAATCCAGTAAAGAGACACCATGGAGTCAGAATATAAATGAACACTATTAATAAACGAATAAAGCGCAGGAACGACCTTAGATACGAGTCGCGATAACAACAAGCAAGCACAGAGTTCGATGCGAGGTAATGACACCTGTCGTAGGGGAGCCACGCGAGATTTAGAACACAGGAGATGACAAGAGGCCGATGAATCTTGATAAGTGACTCTAATATAAATACAGCACCCAAACCCCTTTTCAGAAGCATCCGAAAAACCATGTAATTCAACTATACCTGCCTCAGACTTGCAACGAATAGAACGTGGGACAACAATTTTGCTAATCAGACACAATTTATCGCACAATGAATGCCAAGCCAAACGTAATTGCCCGGAGATCGGTTCATCCCAACCAAGATTGCAAAGCCAGAGTTGCTGCATAAACTGTTTGTACAAAAAAACAATGGGACCAATCAGTCCAAGTGGATCGTATATGCCTGCGATAATCGATAGAATTCTCCTCTTGGAGATGCTTGATTCAACGAGGAATGATTTAATGTCAAACAGGAATGAATCGGCAGTGTTATTCCAGAGAATGCCCAGGGTACGCACATTGCCCTGTTTGTTTAAGGGGAGTGATAAATTGTCATGACTTGAGATCACCCTGGGTTAAGTAGATGCCCATTTATGCAGCGTGAGACCGTATTGACTCAACAACGTACCTAAGTCAGATTTCAACTTGGTCAGATCAGAGATGGTGTCTGCACCGGTTAGCAAATCGTCGACATAGAAATCATTTGTTATAGCTAACGCCGCATCAGGAAAAGAAGCTTCATGGTCCTTACCAATTTGAATAAGACAGCGAGTGGCCAAAAACGAAGCACTAGCCGTGCCGTAGGTTACAGTTCGCAATGCAAAGTGTTTAAATTGTTCGAGGGGAGAGTCACGCCACAGAATACGTTGATAGTGACAATCCTTTTCAGATACCAGAATTTGTCGATACATCTTCTCGATGTCGGCGATGAGAACATAGTTATGCATACGGAAACGTAAAAGAATAGAAAAAAGGTCTTGTTGAACATTCGGGCCTACCAACAATATGTCATTGAGAGAAAGGCCATTGGTAGTTTTGGACGAACCGTCAAAAACGACGCGCAGTTTTGTGGTCGAGCTAGACTGCTTAAAAACGGCATGGTGAGGCAGATAGTAAGTATTTGACACCCCAGAATTGATATAGCAATTATCGATAAGCGTCATGTGGCCAAGATCCTTATACTCATTAATAAAGTTTGCGTAATCACGCGCAAGCTTAGAATCACGCCTAAATCGGCGTTCTAAATTCAAAAATCTTGCTTCAGCATTGGTATAAGATTCCCCCAACTGGAGATGGTCGGACTTAAATGGTAGTGAAACAACGAACCTACCCTCTTGATTGCGATGAGTAGACCCCACGAAATGCTCCTCACAAGCTGACTCGTTATCAGGTGTATTATCAGGGATAGTTTCTGCTTCCCAGAATTTTTCGAGAGACTGCAAAATTTAACCGTCGTTGTTCCTAGCTAGGAACGAAACAGCAGGACCCTTATAATGGCAATGTTTGGGCAAATTGCCTGCCAAAATGTAGCCTAACTTTGTTTCCTGAATAATGGGAAAATGAGGACCGCGTACGTATTTGTTGGCTAAAATTAAATCTAGGTAGAATTGCGCTCCCAAAAGTATGTCGATGTCAGCCGAAATGTTAAAATGTGGGTCGGCTAAGAACACGTTATCTGGAATGTTGAAATGATTTATATCAAAAGATTGTGCTGGCAGTTTATGGGTCAATGTAGATAAAACCGCACAATTTGCCTCGAAGCTAAATCTTTGATAACGAGAAATAATGCGTATAGACGCGAGATTAGTGGCATGACACGCGGTATTATTTATACCTGTAATCGGTATGTTGGATTTAGTCAAGTTAAGCCGTAATTTCTTGGCAAATGATTCCGTACAAAAATTTATTTGTGAACCCGCATCCAAAAGAACTCTTGCGGTTTGTCTGTTGCCAGCCTGGTCAATGACAAACACAATTGCTGTTGATAAAAGAATATTATTTGTGGATTGTAATTTGAGTGAACAGTAATTACTGCTGCTGGCAGAGACTGGCTTCGGCACATTGTTTATGTGCAACAATGTATGGTGTCGTTTCGAATAGATTTTACATGCCTGCTTAATCTTACAATTAGATACAAAATGATCTGATCTAAGACAATTGGTACAACATTTGTGATTTGATATAAATTGTCCTCGTTCAGCGGTGCTTAGTGCACGAAATTTATCACATATGTAAATTGGATGATTAGATTTACAGCACAAACATGAATAATTACTTGACGCTGAGTGATAACTCTTAAATTTAGTGCTGCCAGCAGCGCTTCGTGAATTATGTTTGTCAGATTTTTTGAATCTTAAGCTTACTTTGTTGAGTTGATGTCCGGCATCAATAGGCAGTGTATTTTCTAACAACTGTCTACGTGCGTTTAAAAAATTATTGAAATCTTGAAAGTTAGGAAGATTATCAGGGTCTATAGACTCCTTCCATAATTTAAACGTAGTGTGGTCAAGTTTTGTTGATAATAATTGTATAGTGATAAGCTCGAATGAATTCACTGACAGTTGCATTGCCGCCAGTGAGTTAACGGAAGACGTTATCGTATTTATTAATTCTGCCAAACTTTGGACAGAGTCTTTAATTGTTGACTTGACTTCAAGTAAATTTTGAATGTAGTACTTTGCTAGTATGAACTTGTTGTCATACCTTGCGGACAGCAAACTCAACGCTATCGAGTAGTTTTCACTACAAATAGGTAGTGATTTAATTAAGTCTAACGGCTCATTTTTTAGAGAAGAATGCAAATAATGTAGTTTCTGCACTGACGTTAGATCGGATCTTGCATGCACCAAGTCCAAAAAAATTGAATAAAACTGCTGCCATTCCAAGATATTGCCTGTGAAGCAGGGCAAACTTATCGGTTTTAATTGCATATGGCCCGTTAATACGGGAGGTACAGTCTGAACATTAAAGGTATCAATTAATTGTAAAATATTAGCTTCTGTGGAATATAACATTTCTTCGACCTCAACTCGGTCTTCTTGAGCAGCGTTTATGTCTTTGCAAATAAGTCCGATTTCGGACTGTACCTCATCGTATTTCGTTACCAACCTTTTCAAACTTTCAAGTCTGACTGTTAAAAAGTGTTTGGTATTAGAGTTTCTATCAAAGTTACTGACAGCTGATTGTATACGCACTATTGCGGACTTTAAGCCGCCTCTCTTTCTGACTAACACTTTAAGGCCTTCTTCAGCCATTGTACGCACCTTGAAATGATGTTAGTGAGGTGATACCTTGTGGGCGATGTCCTGAAGCGTCGAGGCCGTGGAGAAGATGGCAAACACACAGCTCGGAGAGATGACTGCTTTGACTGACGTACTGAAGCTAGCAGGTGTAAGCTCTTGCAATGATGTCGTCAGGAGGCTCAAAGGCGACGAGCGAAATGCTGGTTGAATCACGCCACGGTCGTATCACCGTATATGCTGAGTCGCCCGTGATGGCCAGAAATTGGGGCAGAAAAATAATAAATAGGTAAATATCACTATAGTATTGACGACTCGGAACACTAAGTTTTTTATAAGTAAAAACGTAAAGTTTTACCTTACAGCCTAAACCGGCTTTCACCTATAGAAGGCTTCTCAGAGGCTGTCGTAGGTAGCGCTGTTCGTCTTGTTGTTGGCGACGAAATAGTTTTTCGAAAGATCAAAGCTGTGTGTGTGTGTGTGTGTGTGTGTGTGTGTGTGTGTGTGTGTGTGTGTGTGTGTGTGTGTGTGTGTGTGTGTGTGTGTGTGTGTGTGTGTGTGTGTGTGTGTGTGTGTGTGTGTGTGTGTGTGTGTGTGTGTTCGAATAATGCGTGCGATTTGAATTGTGTCTGTTCGTTTAGGATGTCGTTTTTATTTGTTTTTGTGTTTTTTCATCTAAGGGGATGTTGTTAAGTCTATGTATCATGGTTCTAAAAGCAGCTAGTTTGTGTTGTATTGGGTGATTGGAGGTGTTGTGTATTAGTGTGTCAGTTGTAGTTGGTTTTCTGTATATACTGAATTTGTGCCTGTGTTCTAGTTTTGTGATGGAGAGGTCTAAGAAGTTTATGGTATTGTTGTGTTCGTATTCGGCAGTGAAGGTTATGTTTTTACGTATTTTGTTTATGTGCGTTAGTAACTGTTCACATTGTCTTTTGTTTCCCCTGTATAGTATTAGGATGTCATCCCGTATCTGTGCCAATACTCACAAACAATGACAGACACTCATATAAAATACTATATTGGCACAGACACGTTGATGACATCCTAATACTATACAGGGGAAACAAAAGACAATGTGAACAGTTACTAACGCACATAAACAAAATACGTAAAAACATAACCTTCACTGCCGAATACGAACACAACAATACCATAAACTTCTTAGACCTCTCCATCACAAAACTAGAACACAGGCACAAATTCAGTATATACAGAAAACCAACTACAACTGACACACTAATACACAACACCTCCAATCACCCAATACAACACAAACTAGCTGCTTTTAGAACCATGATACATAGACTTAACAACATCCCCTTAGATGAAATAGACAACAAAGACGAACTAAACACGATAAAATATCTAGCACAATCTAACGGTTATGACAGAACAATAGTCAGTAAACTCCTACACAAAACACAAAACAAACAACAGACAAAGACAGAAAACAACAAATTCGTAACACTAACATACATCAACAAACAAACAGAAAAAATTGCCCACAAATTCAAAAAAGCAGGATACATAATCGCTTACAAAACTACTAACAAAACAGAACACACACTATCAAAACGCATGCCCAAAGCACAAAACAAATTCGATCTACCCGGTGTATATAAGCTAAATTGTTCAAATTGCAATAAATTCTACATAGGCCAGACAGGACGTAGCTTCAAACAGAGATACATTGAACACACAAAAGCACTCCACACCACTACAGAATCTACCTTTGCAAACCACCTCATTGAAGCAAACCACACATATAAAAACATCGACAATAACATGAACATACTACACGTACACACAAAAGGCCGAAAACTAGACACTCTAGAACAATTAGAAATATACAGACACACAAAAACAAATAAAAACGACATCCTAAACGAACAGACACAATTCAAATCGCACGCATTATTCGAACACATCTCACCACACACACACACACACACACACGGCTTTGATCTTTCGAAAAACTATCTCGTCGCCAACAACAAGACGAACAGCGCTACCTACGACAGCCTCTGATGAAGCCTTCTATAGGTGAAAGCCGGTTTAGGCTGTAAGGTAAAACTTTACGTTTTTACTTATAAAAAACTTAGTGTTCCGAGTCGTCAATACTATAGTGATATTTAGTTAAGTAACGGACACGTCATGGACAACGAAATCCAAGAATAAATAGGTGATTGATGTATCCGGGAATCCAGGTCCGGAGCGACCAAAAAAATGTTAAGTATGAAGTGTTCGTGAATTGTCGATTTACTGTTGTAATTTATTCGCCAGGATGCAGAAATGATGAAGAGAGAGTGGACTGTAGTTAATACATTTATTGAAAATTATTAAGATTATTACAGCATTGAAATGGTTAGGTGTCAATTTTGAATATAAGATTAGCTAATGAGCGCATCGTAAATACAAGTCGTAAAATGTTACATTGAAGAATTAATTTAGTGAGAAAGCCTAAAAGGCCATATATAAAGTCTTGGGCCTAAGGCCTACATTAATTGTCGCGACAAAGAAGAAATGAATGTGACAGGATAGCAGCGAGCGCAAGGGCGACCGCCGCTAGCGAACGTATGTAACGCACTGTCCAGATGTACAGAGATGAATTGAGCAAATTAAAAGCGCAGATTAGCCAACCTATGAATGCAAAAATTACCGCGCTACTGTACACCTCTCAACAGGTGAACCATCTTCTTTAACATACCTGATAACTATAGCCAGTTGGTCCGTATGTGAAAGGTCAGGTGTAGAATCAACAATTAGTGAAAAGTACTTAGCTTTTTTAATTGCAGAAATAATTTCGTCTGTAACTGCCTTAGCTACGATAAATAAAAATTCTTCGGCAATCGTTGATGATAAATAAGAAGTTTTACCACTCCCAGGGTGGCCAAACTTGGCTATATGAGAAGCAGGGAACTCTGAAACTCTGCTGTAGCTTCAAGTAACATCATATAGTTGCCATTTCAACTACCTCCAAACTTTTCTTTGTGCCCACGCAATGACATGCCGCATGATGCTAATCCTTTGACTACAATGACAACACAATTAAGAACATTCTTTCAGTAATTAGTTTCCGCTTCCAACTGTTCTGCCAACTCTTTGTCTATGCAGCCTGTTAAATGCCCTCTTTCATTAGTAAGACGGTTCCTATGGTTTATTGAATTTTTCTGCTCTTTAAGGGGAAAACTCGTTCTTCCAGTCATTAAACCCTCCTGTGGAAAACTTTGTCCTTAGAGCTGTTTGGCTTGAAAACAGAAAACAGACACCACAAAAAACACAACCAGTGCTTTCAGAATAAACTAGCCAGGTTCGAGATAATGCTTCATCGTTAGCAAGTCTACGCTGAAACATATTGTTACGACGGTCTATTTGATCGTCGTAGGTACAGTGGAAAACAAAATACAAGACACCAATTAAGTCACTAATTACTAGCTTTAATTTTCACAGTTAAACAGTTCGTAATTAACAACACAGTCTCTTACAAAAAATCAAATAAAAATTGTTCACATGCAATAAAATGTCAACTAATAATAAAACACAATTTATTACAATACACCGCCCGGTTATAAAACACAGCACTTCACTAATAACCACTTGAACGCACACAGTAATATCGCCCGATAATAACTCGAACAGCACTGTAATATGTCTCAACTATAACTGAAAACTAAGGCCACTGACGCCTTGTATTTATACAACGCTCAAGACTAGAATATTCCAAAATGCACGATAGCACCAGTGTGTATGACGTAATTAATTGCGGCCTTGACACAGTCCGCGCAGCTGGCGGCTACCAGAAAAGTCTTGCGAATGCGTCGAGAGTCACATACGCCACACGTATTACATTCCGGATCCCTCTGGAACATTTGATAAACATGTAGATTGTTATGTGATGTCATAACACTTCCCCCTCCTTAAGCCTGTTCGTCCCGAACTGCCAAACCGTCTCTGAAGTAATACTCGACCAGGCGATCTAGGTGGACGTCCTTGTGAAAAATAATTCTCCGGTTCTTCGAATTCAGTCTCATGTGATCCGAACATTAAGTTCCCAGGAATGCGAGTCTTCCGCTCAACCACTAGTTTTGCTGGAATAACTCCCGTTGCGACATGTACTGATGACCTAAACACCACTGGCTAATCCAAGTGTGTTTGGTTCTCATCAGCAACCTCTTGCATTACTTCATCTTCAGCAAATATTTATGCAAATCATGATTAATAATTTAAGCCAGTCAAAGCCAGCTGATTTATACATAATAAGATCGCATATTATATGAAATGAATAAACAAAGATTATTACAAAACGTTACATGCATATAGAAACATAGATTAAGCATAACGCTGTAGTATAATAATTAAATAGCGCATGCTACACCAAACAATTGAAAGAATGCACAAACACATTGACATGCGAGAATAGATGATACATTGTTGCATAGTTACAAGTATATAAATGCAATAACATGTGTGTCATAATCACAAATACATGAATACAATAATATAGGTGCGATACATGATCATAAAATACAAATACAAGAATATGTGTAAAAATATATGCGTGGTGTACAATCATAGACAACAGATGCGGGTACAATAATATGTGTTACATAGATACAAAGTATATGGATACAAAATATGTGTTGCATAGTTACAAAATACAATATAATAGTACAAGTGACAAATGCAGCAAATATGCTCATACAAAAATGTAATGCATGTGTTGAGCAATTACAAGTAACACATGGACATTCATAGAATAATGAAATAGCAATGCACAAATATCAATAAAAAATGTGCAGCAAATATGCATATAAATATGATACATGGTTTGTATAGTTACAAAATACATGTGAATATTATACAAGATATATAACATAAGAATTAATACCATCAATAGACATAATACATAAACCACCACCAATAGCAAATATGAATATACAAAGGACATAGTATATGTGTTTTACAGAGTTATAAATGAATGGCCCTAGTGGCTAAGCAAATGAATAGAGCCACATATGACTTGGACAGAGTCCTAGATCTCTGCCCACCATGATGGATCATGAAAGGACCACCATAACCCACTGCACAAAATAAAAACGGCCTGGAGGGAGTAACCCTAGGAGATGGCAAGACACCAAGCCTTTGAGCTTGATATTTAATATTGAATCTGAGACATTTGACGCAGCTACGAATGATGGAACGAATCACTATCTTGGCGTTAACAATCCACCAGCGTTGACGAAGTGAATGATGGACAAGTTGAGCGCCAGCATGGAGAAGTCGAATATGCTCACTCTCAATTATGAGGCGAGTGATGTGAGCCGAAGGATGCAAAACAGTAGGATGCTTATTATCATAGGGTAGCTGCGACTGCTGTAGACGTCCGCCGACACGCATGATGCCGAACTCATCAAGAAATGGGTCAAGAGAAGACAGTTTACTCCTTATAGAGACAGAAGCTCCATTTCGAAGGCAATTAAGCTCAGTAGCGAAATGGATCGACTGGGATTGCTTTATGAAAAAGTTAAGTGTAGAATGAATTTCAGTAGGGGTGAGAACTCCCGAAATTTTCTTTGCCTTTAAGGATCTAGCATTTTTGATAAATCGAAAACAATAAGTGTACACGCGGGTCAGTCGGTGCAACGAGGAAAAGTCCTTGGAGAGATCAATAGGTAAGGTAGAAATTAGAGAAAGCTTGGAGGTTTGTTTCTCCTCAACGGAACATTCAGGAAGCGGCACATTAGAAGGTGAAAAAGGTGAAAAAACATTGGGCTCAGAAGATTAAGACAGACAGGTAGGACCATGCCACCAAAGCGAACAATCGCGCAAAACGTCAGGGTGACATTCTCTAGAAATAATGTCCTCAGGATTATGTTGCGAATCAATATGATGCCATGTGTGGGTTTCAGTGAGACGCTGAATCTCAGCAACACGATTAGCGACGTAGGTCTTCCACCTAGAAGACTGAGCATGAATCCAATAAAGAGATACCATGGAATCGGAGTAGAGGTGTACGCTATTGACAAAGGAACGGAGAGCAGAGGTGACCTTGAATAGAAGTCGCGATAACAACAAACAAGCACAGAGCTCATTGCGGGGTAATGAAACCTGTCGAAGTGGAGCCACACGAGATTTAGAACACAAAAGGTGACAAGAGGCCAATAAATCTTGATAAATAACTCTAATGTAAATGCAACATCCATAACCCTTTTCAGAGGCATCCGCGAATCCATGTAATTCAATTAACTTGGGCTCAGACTTGCTGCGTATGGAGCGTGGAACAATAATTTCACCAATTAAATACAACTTGTCGCATAATGAACGCCAATACGAATATAATTGCTCAGAAATTGGCTCATCCCAACCAAGACTGCACAACCACAGTTGCTGCATAAACTGTTTGTAAAGGAAAACAATTGGACCAATAAGTCCCAATGGGTCGTAGATACCCGCTATAATTGACAGGATTCTTCTCTTAGAAATACTTGAATCAACTGGAAGTGACTTGATGTCAAACATGAATGAATCTGCAGCGTTGTTCCAAAGAATGCCCAACGTGCGCACATTGCCTTGTTTGTTTAACGGAAGTGATAAATTACCATGATTAGTGACTACATTTGGCTCATTTGAGGCCCATTTATGTAGAGTAAAGCCATATTGACTCAACAACGTACTTAAGTCAGATTTTAATTTGATCAAATTAGAAATGGTGTCTGCACCGGTCAACAAATCATCGACATAAAAATCATTAATTATAGCTGAAGCAGCGTCAGGAAATGAAGCTTCACTATCCTTACCAATCTGAATGAGGCAGCGAGTTGCCAAGAATGAAGCGCTAGCAGTACCGTATGTTACAGTTCGCAGCACGAAATGTTTAAATTGTTCAAGCGAAGAATCACGCCATAGAATACGTTGGTAATGACAATCGTTATCAGAAACTAGAATTTGCCGATTCATCTTCTCGATGTCAGCGATTAGAACATAATTGTGTGTATGAAATCGTAAAAGAATGGAGAAAAGATCTTGCTGGACATTTGGGCCCACTAACAAAATATCATTGAGAGATAGACCATTGCTAGTTTTAGCAGAACCATCAAAAACGACGCGAAGCTTCGTCGTGGAACTAGAATATTTAAAAACGGCATGATGAGGTAAATAGTAGGTATTTGAAACCTTGGAATCAACAGAACAATCTTCAACCAGCGTCATGTGGCCAAGATCCTTATATTCCTGTATGAAATTTGAATATTCACGCGCAAGATCAGCATCACGCTTGAACCTGCGTTCTAAACTTAACAATCTCGCTTCAGCGGTAGCATAGGAATCACCCAGCTGGGCATTATCAGAAACAAATGGCAGTGAAACGACAAATCTGCCTTCATTATTACGATTAGTAGATTTAACAAAATGTTCTTCGCAAACTGAGTCATTAACAATGGATGCATTATCAAGAACGGTTTCAGTCTCCCAAAACTTCTCAAGAGACGCTAGAATTTGATCATCGTCGTTTCTTGCCAAAAACGAAACAGCAGGACCCTTTAAATGACAATGCTTAGGCAAATTGCCTGCTAGAATATAGCCTAACTTAGTTTCTTGTATGACAGGAAAGTTAGGACCACGAACGTATTTGTTTGCTTGAATCAAATCTAAATAAAACTGCACTCCCAACGATATGTCTATGTCAGCTGATACATTAAAATTTGGGTCAGCAAGGAAAATATTATCTGGAATATTAAAATGTTTTATGTCAAAAGATTGTGCTGGAAGTTTATGGGTTAAAGTAGATAACACAGCACATTGAGCATTAAAAGTAAAATTTTGATAACGGGAAACAATACAAACTGATACCAAATTATTAGCGCAACATGTTGCATTATTAATACCTGATATTGGTATATTAGATTTGGTTAAATTAAGTTGCAATTTTTTTGCAAATGATGCAGTACAAAAATTAACTTGCGATCCTGCATCTAGTAGGATTCGCGCAAGTTCCTTGTTACCAGCGCGGTCGATAACAAATGCGACAGCTGTAGATAAGATAACATTGTTCACTGATTGCAATTTAAATGAGCAGTAATTACTACTGCTGGCAGGACTGTAATTTAGTTCCTTATTTATATGAAGTAGTGTATGGTGCCGTCTCGAACAGACCTTACACGAATGCTTGACTTTACAATTAGGAGAGAAATGATCTGGTCGCAGACAATTAGTGCGGCATTTGTGCTTTAGTATAAATTGCCCTCGTTCCGATACGCTCAAATCACGAAATTTGTCACACATATAAATTGGGTGACTTGCCTTGCAGTATAGGCATGAATAATTATTTGAAGTAGAATGATAGCTTTTAAATACAGTGCTGCCAGCAGAGTTTCGTAACTTAGATTTTTCAGACTTATGGTTAAATTTTAGAATCGGTTTGTTAAGCTGCTGTCCAGCTTCCAGCGGTAGCGTGTTTTCTAATAGTTGCCTACGGACATTTAGAAATTGTACTAAATTCTGGAAATTGGGAAGATTTTCAGAATCTATAGATTCTTTCCATAGTTTAAAGGTGGAATGATTATGTTTTGTTGACAATAGCTGTATGACAATAAGTTCAAATGAATCTACTGACAATTGCATGGCTGTCAGAGAATTGACAGAAGACGTTATGGCATTTTTAAATTCTGCTAAACTCTGTACAGAGTCCTTAGTTGTAGATTTTACTTCTAATAAATTTTGAATATAGTATTTGGCTAATATAAATTTATTGTCATATCTAGCGGACAGCAAACTTAACGCTATTGAATAATTTTCGTGACAAATAGGCAAAGCCTTGATTAAATCTAGTGGTTCATTTTTAAGAGATGAATATAAGTAGTGTAATTTTTGTACTGAGGTTAAGTCTGATCTAGCATCTACCAAGTCTAAAAATATCGAATAGAAGTGCTGCCATTCGAGAATGTTACCTGTGAAGCAGGGCAGCTTGATAGGTTTTAATTGAATATTGCTACTTAATGTCTGAGATTCAGTCTGGATGTTAAAAGTGTCTAACAGTTGTAAAATCTTAGCCTCGGTTGAATACAAAAGCTCTTCACTCTGTCCTCTTGGGCAGTATTTATGTCTCTAGAAATTAGTTCGATCTCAGACTGGACCTCATCGTACTTTATTGACAAACTTTTTAAACTTTCAAGTCTTACACTTAAAAAATGCTTGGTATTGCTATTTTTGTCAAAGTTAACTATTGCAGAATTAATTCTCACTATGGCAGACTTTAAGCCGCCTCTCTTTTTAACTAACACTCTTATACTTTCTTCCGTCGTTTTTTACGCACCTTTTATTGATGATATTGATGTCGTGTATTCGGTGAGGCGTCTTGCAGCGTTGAGGCCGTGCAGCAGATGGTAGTGACACGCACGGACTGGATGGACGAATACTCTCACAACTTGAAACCGCTCAAAACCTGGCGTGTAGGCGTTGACACGTGGATTTTTTATATACTATGGTGCTGTCTATGAAGTCCAATCTCATCGACGAAAGAAGTGTTGAAATAAATAGGACACGGTCGGATCAGTGAACATACTGATTCGCCCGTGATGGCCAGAAATTGGATTAAAAATAATAATTAAGTGAGAAGCCGCTTCGCAAGGTATAAAGTTGTAAAAGAAGGTTAAATGATAGATCCAGGCCCGGAGTGACCAAAAAATGTTAAGAATTGTAATTGATTAATAAAGATGTTAAAATAAAATTTTGATGTGTAGATGCCTAGCTAAGTATTTTAATAATGTCGTGGAGTTAAATTGGCTAGGAACATGAAAATAATGGTAGATAAGTGGACTGTATTTAAACACATTTATTGTACGTAAATGGTACAAATCGATTTAGATTTGATGAAGGTTAACTAAGCCTTCAGGCATCATGGTGTCTGAGAAAAATTACATTTAAGAAATGAACCGCAATTATGCAACACTAAAACAAAACATGAAATAATTTAGGCCAAAGGCCCTACATAATATGTCGCGACATGAAAATAATTAACCCGACAGGCGAAACGCAACGAGCGTAGCTAACGTCTGTTGTATTTGAAAGCTCAGAGCACTGTGTCCGTCATATCTGCCAGTAGCAAGCGAAATTAAATTATGAATCAGATTAGCCAACCTTCCATCAATATAATTCCCACATTACAAATACCAACATTATTGTACACTACCTGTAGACGACCAGGTTTTCCACAGTTGTAACACTTGGATCTTCTGTCTTTATCCCATCGTTCAAATCGTTGCGACTCTCTTGAACTTCTGAATTGTTTGTCCAACAACATTGTTTTCCTGCACCCATCGTAACGGCAATGTGATGCAGGGATCTTCTAACTGCAATGTGATGGCACAAACCCATTAATGTAGCAGGACGCTGACTTGGCAGCTTCAAACTCTAGGGCGTGAACAAGAGCTTCTGAGCTATTTCGGTGTCTTCCCATTCATAACAATTGCTGAAGTTCACAATTTCCGATGCCATCAATAAATGTCTGCACCGCAAACCTTATTTGAAAATCTTCTGGTGCTTCAGGATAGGCCAATCTAATCAGTCTGTCGATACTTCCTTCAAACTCTTGAAGACTCTCCCTGGAACGTTGTAGTCTTGTTCTTAACTGAGCGTAGTACACATCTCGCAAATGTTTATCACCATATCGTAATTCTAGAGCTTTAATCAACTCGGCATAGGTGTTCTGGCTGTCGGGTGGCACTTTCTGTAATAATTCTGCCGCAGGTCCTTTTAATGCAAGAACGAGTGAAACAGCCTTTTCTTTCTCTGTCCAATTATTTGCGCATGCAGCAGCTTCAAATTGGTGGAGGTACGTTGCCCAGTGACTGCTTCCATCAAAGGTTGGAACTTTGACATGAACTGTCCCTACTGCAGACAAAGTGACTTTCTCTATTAACTTATTTTCTGCGTCTTTTTCTGTCTTTATCATTGGTACAGTCTGTTGACAAAGTTGTTTTGGTTGTATCTTCAGGCACTGCTCGACTTCATTTTTCATCTGCTATTTTATATTTGTAATCGAGTCTTATATTTTTGTTGACATAGCTTTTTCCACACTCGTAACAGATCTTTCTACTTCAGCTATTTTATTAGACATCGATTCTTCAACATTCGAGACAGACTTTTCTACTTCAGCTATTTTTAATGTCATTGATTCTTGTACCTCTGATATTTTAGTGACCTGTTTATTAAGCTCACCTCGTAGGAGACCTAATTCTGCGGTACTATGTTCTTGCATCTGTTTCTGCTCCTGTATTATGCTTTGATGTCTTCTGTTTCACGCTTTCATACCTCTGCCTCCTCGAGGAGGGTTTTCTGTCTTGCTTCCGCTTTCTCGTCTTGTCGTTTTCTGCTTCTTCTCTTTCTTGTCTTCGTTCTTCTTTTTATCGTCTTTCTGCTTCTTCCTGTGTCTGCCGCAGCAGCGTTTGGAAAGCTTCCATTATCTGACTGGCATCCATGTTTATCGATTAACTACGAATTACCTCGTCTTGTACAAACCATACTGTCCACTGTTAACTGTTCTATCCCACTTCTGACACCACTGTTACAACAGTCTATTTGATCATCGTACGTACAGTGGAAAACAAAATACAAGACACCAATTAAGTAACTAATTACCAGCTTTAATTTTCACAGTTAAACAGTTCGTAATTAACAACACAGTCTCTTACAACAAATCAAATAAAAATTGTTCACACACAATAAAATGTCAACTAATATTAAAACGCAATTGTATTACAATATACCGCCCGATTATAAAACACAGCACTTCACTAATAACCACTTGAACGCACACAGTAATATCGCCCGATAATAACTCGAACCACACTGTAATATGTCACTACTATAACTGAAAATTAAGGCCGCTGACACTTTGTATTTATACAACGCTCACAGACCAGAATATTACAAAATGCGCGTTAGCGCCAGTGTGTACAACATAATTAATTGCGATCTTGACACAGTCCGCCCAGCTGGCGGCTTCCAGAAAAGTCTCGCAAATGCGTCGAGTCACGTACGCCACACGCATTACATTCCAGATCCCTCTGAAACGTTCGATAAACATGTAGATTTTTCTGTGATGTCGTAACAATATATTTGAGGTAAGGTATCTAACTGTGCCATTACTATATTTCCACACTAGTGTTCTGTTTAAATCCAAACTTTGCTACATAATCACCTGTCCTCTCATTCACTTGACAATTAATAGGATCAGATTCTAAGACCTTCCCTACATAATTTGATGATACTGCATCATGATTTTTTATGTGAACTGGCTCTTCATTCTTCAAAAATGAAGTTTCCTCCACAACTGACCTCTCTGACTGAACACTGTGAACACTGTCTTCACCTTCATTACTATCACAGTTATTGTCGGTATCACTAGAATGCCTCAATTCATTAAATATTAGGCTTGCCTCAGTTTCTCTAACCAACCCACAAGTCGGCATTGCATGGACAGATCTACATTTAGACTCAATTTGATCTGGATTGTCTATAACTAAAATCTCTCGATAATCACGTTCAGTAGTTTTTTCACTAGCACTGTTAATACTAGTAGCACCAACATCACTAAACTTCAAATCAGAATTTCCACATGCTTGTGGTTGCGCATCACTAACAGTACATGATTTGAATAAACTATCAATTTTACAGGTTTTATTTATAATAGTTTCCACTTTAGCTTCTTTTTCTTTTTTCAATTTTAATACCGTCTTCCACTTAGTCGCTCTCTTCCGTCAGCCATTTTCTAAATATTCACACTAAAAACACTGTTTATAATATTTTTAAAATTCCTAAATATCTACACTGATATTATAAAGATAGAAACTTTGTTTGTGTCTTAAATTTTAATTCAAATTAAGTTAGAAAACTTTCACCTATTTTAAGATCAGTCAGATAGATAAACATGAATGACAGACACACATTGGTATGATGGTATGATAGAATAACAAAATTACACATAAATTATTATTATTTAGCATTATTTTATGTGTCACATCAAAATGAAAATAAGTACCATCAAGTAACCTCAAAATTGTGTCCACTACACCATGTTGTGTTGAAGGATGATTTAATATTACACTTTTTACAATTAATATTAGTATAAATACCAACCAATAAAAAACTACATGCACAAAAGCAACTGTTAATGTTACTCGCAATGTTTCGTCTCCAATCCGAATCAACGAACTGAAGAATAGTAACTGAAGGAAAATGTATTTATAAGTAGACAAACACAAGAGGGGTCAGTGGCGGGATACAGAAAAAGTTATCAGACGACTCACATTTTATGCAGAAGTACACACTACACCCAAAATGTATGCGGTGCTGATCAGGGTTGTGTACAAAATTATGACTGTTAGCAGCTAGTGGCAGCTACTGACATTCACTCATGACAAATTACAGAGTCTGTAAAGGATGTTCGAAATCTGAATATAAACGAATTAATAGTTAAATAATTAATTAATATAATTGAATTATCATATAAATAATGTATGTAAATGTAATTACAAAAAAAGATTTATTTCAAATACATCAGAAGTGAATGACGAACTATTCTCTGTATGTAATAAGCCTAGTTACTAAACAATATTTTTAGAAGTTTCTTATCATACTGGGGCAAAATTGAGTGGCATTTGAAACATCTCTTAGGTATAAAAACAAAATAACAGCTGTAAAATTTCTCTCTCTTTCTCTCTCTCTCTCCTATGGCACTACAGCCCTTGTTGGGCCCTGGCCTCCTTCAATTTTTCCCTCCATTCTCTTCTGTCGGTAGCCATCCACCTCCAGGAATGCACTTTCAGTATTTATTTCGTATCCTCATCCACCGTGTCCTCCCATCTTCTCCTTGGTCTTTTTCACCGTTCCAAAATTTGCTGCCTACTTTGCCTATGCATAAATCTGCCTCTGTGCAGAGTAACAACAAGTAGATCACCAGCAATCACAGTGATCTTGGGTATCAAATTGTAAATGTTAATAAATGTAATCTTAATAAATACAAATCAGATTTTGAAAATGTTAATAAATGTAATTTTTTATTTTGCAACATGTGTGTAATTTTTAACTCTTGAGCATGTTCTGCTTCACTGCCCCACTCCAAATCTGGCAAGGGATGAACTGAAGTTAAGGGCGAACAACCTCAAAAATATTTTATAAAACAGACAACTGTGGCCCTTGGCAACAGCGGCATATTGTGGACATCGGGCCGTCGGAGTTATCTAGCTCTGGATGCCTGTGCGAAGAAGTAAGAAGAAGTAAGTGTGTAATTTTTATGAATTGATATTTTATATAAATAAATAAATTATAAATTAAAATATAAAATTATTATAAATTAATTTTAACATTGAAAATGTTTATAATCCCGTGTCGCACATTTGTGGCCGATCGCTGGTGTGTTATCGAAAATGGGAACCGGTGAGTTTCCATAGAAACTACTTCTTTGTTGTCAATAACGTAGTACACATATAAAACTTCGCTTATGAATGCGACTACATTCAATTTATAATCTGTACATTGGTAAATGAAGAATGAATTCATTGATTGGTGAATGAACATAAATATATATATTTTTTAGATTTATTGAAGCATTTTCAATGCCCTTCTCTGTGCATTGCATTTGTGCAATGCCTGTAAATTTTTATATAAATCAATTTTGATATTATTTTATAAATAATCGATTTTTTCTCTTTTAATGAATTGCAAGTAACTTTTATAAAATTCTAAAACATTTATTGATTAAAGTTCTTTAGATCCTCTAGACTTTTTATAATGTTTTGTAATTACTGTATAGTACTTTCTGTTTGGTATCATATTAGATATCTTTTTGTATTTTTACTGAAATAAAAAAAGTTGAATATTTTAGTAAGTTGCTGAGTAGTTGAAATTGAGTATTTTAGTAAGTTGAATATAGTAAGGTACCCTGTAAAGGTATTAAACAGTTCTGTAAATTTAATTACCAGGATTTTTACCTACCTGCGATCTTTTCTTCGCAACTTACCTTTTCCAGTACATGAAGATTTCAGGGCCGCCAATATATTATTTCAGGAAAATATATAAATCTTAACACTCTTTCCCTTAATTACAAAACACTTGAATAATTTTGCTAACTGACCTCCCTTAATTCAGAAAATTCACAGGGTCGTTAGACGAGTTTTTGGCACAGAGTACTAGGAAATGGTGAACGGCGAAATAACTATACTTAACACATTTTTGCTATTAACGAACTCTTTTATTTTAATCAACTTTTAATCATTTATTTATTCTAATTCCAAAATTCCTTTCTCTTTTTGCTTTTAATATTTTTGGTTTCAATTACTTTATAAAATGTTATTCTTATTAATCTTTTCTCTACAATATAACTTTCCCTTATGCTACTCTTTCTCTACAAACCAGTACTTTTGTGACACACACTCTCTCACTCGTTTTACATATTTATATATTTTTCACCCCCCTTTAATGAGGTCTTTTAATATTTATTAGTTTCAACTTTTAATCAAAATGATTGTTTTGCTATGATACCTTCACGTGCTATTCGCAGAGTCCCGCCATCTTTTTTATCTCACTTTCACTTTCGTCATCGCTAAACACTGTTTTAATTCTTCACTTTTACATATTCTTTAGGTGTCACTTACACTTTTCTTCCTTATATTCTTCTTTTACATATTTTGGGGCAGGCCACGCATACCTACACGTGCCAGCCTCACGACACTATTTCACTGAGACTGTTGTTGACCTACCGACTATACTCTTTGAAGTGTGTTGCTGAACTGCCGCGAGCGTCGCTCGCTGTTGTATACTATACTCGACTCTGGGCGTTGCCCACGTGCTCTCAACTCGTTCTTTCATTGGCTGTGGAATATTCCAGAATATTACAATGTACCGGAAAGCATTTCGCCTTGTAGTCACGTGGTAATTTCTGCATCACACAAATACGCGCTTTGCTGATGAAACACAGCTATCCTTTGTTACAATTCCAACCGTACCTTGTCGTACCTGTTACGGCTAAGCCATAGGGTGTCTATTAATAATTTTTCGTACACGTTGATAAAAAAATGTTACATATTTTGCCCCGTTACAATACCCCCCCCCCCCAATGAGAGGTTTTATGCCAAAGCATAAAAACACTAATTGCCTATTCCTAAGAGGACCAGCAAGGATATGGCGCCACAACCCCCCTTACTTCCTTACTAAGATCATGGGTTATTCACCCCCCTAATCCGGTGATTGTGGCCACTGTATCTCCAGACTCTGTAACAATTAATAAAATATTAATAAATGGACTTTCACAATTTCATATCCTGAACTGATTTGGTTTCCCCTTAGTCATACTGGTTTACCTTTAGCAAAGTACTGGTTTCCTATCTTAACTTTTAATATGCATATAATGGTTTTCATATTCTTATCCTTAATATAACATAACACATTGTATTTACCGTATCATATCAAGATACACTTAAAAGTTATAATTCAAACAAAAAATGATTTACGAATGCAATTGGGATTCCAGTAAACAATAATTCCTTCTTATATTCACATTAAAAATCCCATTTAGTACCCCAACTTCCTCATCACCATGCAAACTACTACTGTTATTTTTATACAAGACACTATATGGTTAATACCCAATGGAACATTATTCACTACAACAGATACATAGATAATTACTAAATGTGCTTCAATCATCTTCCAATAAATCTTCTATACAATCATGTTGTATTTCTCATAAATACAACAGCTCAAAATAAATATCACCAACATTACAATTAACATTACCAACATCATATTAAAGTAAACATTTCACCTTTGAATTTGAATAAAAATTACAAACATTACAACTTTACTTTTAATTTTCTATTGAATATTCCTACTATCCCAATATAACTTCAACTCTGATTCTCTATTCAACATTTTAATCATCAAACTTTAATTATTTATCATTTGTTATACAAGTCAATTCTAAAAATAAACTTTCAAAATTATTACTAAATTTTCACATTTTTTACAACATTTTAAATTAATTAAATCCTTTCAAATTAATTCAATTCGGTTATTTGAAACATTTTAAATTCACTTAATTCCATCATAAAATTTAATTACCTACTGTTCATTATTCAATCAAACAAAATTATTATTGTTACAATATCAATCACAACTATAAACATTGATTACATAAAATACAATGTACATACCAACAACATAACCTAGTACACCATACATATTACATGTAACACCAATACAAATTTATATACAATCTACGTCATATTCGTTGTCATTGTTTATCAAAAATCATTACCTATTCAGCTCGTTTTCAAAAACCATTAACTAAATAATTAAATGTTCATCACCACATACCTAACCTCCATCATCAAAAATTAATCTAATCTTACTCTTACACATTTCACTTTTGTTCACATACATTAAGTTATATTATCTTTTTTAATACAATGCCTGTTTAAATCTGTTTTATTCAGTATCCCGTCATAATAATCTACTGGATTACTCCATATATAATACTCCATATTACATCATAAGATCTGTCAGCATTAGTTATGGTCAAGTCTCCTTTGGTATTATTCGTTACAATTAAACAGGTTATCAATTCATCATCATAGTCATCATCTGCTACTAGTACCCCCATTCTATCTCCAGGTAAGTGTTTATTATCAATAGCATTATCATCAAAATAATCATCAACATTCATTGCACAAGGTAAGTATTTCATATAATCAACTCTCTCACTATTTAACCTCTTAACTAACTCTCCATAACCTCTACTAGTCTTGAACAACTATATCTCTCTCTCTCAAAATCACTTTCCCATCCCCATTTCACACTCTCATTCCACGCAGAGGGCAATACTACAGTTTTACAACACCATCTGGCTTTACCAGGTACATCATAAAACATAAAGGGATTATTTGCAGACCATTTGTCTACCAAATAAATTCTGAAGGAACTTACATCCTCCTTAAACACATGTGAAGCCTTTACTTCACCTACAACACAGGGAAAATTTGCCCTCCACCCCCTTTTTCACTTAAACTCTCTTCGTACTCTCTCTCAATCTCATCAACACTCATTACAACCCCATCACTAACCTCAACTAACTTTATACCCTCATCATTTTTACTATTACTTATGGTATCACTTTTTGATACCCCATTTCCAAAGACATCTTTATTATTATTCAATATTATTTCACAATCATCACTATTATTTGCACTTGTATTAACCTCACTTACCTTGTCATCTATCACTTGATTATTATTTGTAATTATAACCTCATTATAATTATCACTTATCTTGTCATCTATCACTTCATTATTTATATTCTCATTACACTTACCTGTGTCTTTTTTCCACACTTTCATTTTCTCAATACTTTGTTTTTGTGACTCCATGAACTCCTCACAATGCTTATTAAACTGTTTCATTATATTGGTATTTATTTCATCAAATTTACTATGAAACTTAACACTTTGTTCTTCAAATTTAATACTTACTTCATTGATATTACTAGATATTGTTCGTAAAACACTTATTATATCATCATTATTATAGCTATCACTTATATTAGCATCAATTACCTTATTATCTGTTATCTGATCTTCTTTGTTCTCTTTTAATTGATCTGTCTCTCTACCATTTTCTACCACCACTACACATCATCATTATTCAATATTTTATTCTCTAACACTACCACTTCAACTATTTTACTGTTATTATTCGTCATATCACTATGCTTTTCCATTTCAGCAAATATTCCCGTTTCTTGTTCTTCCATTTGTCTCAGATTATCATCAAGTTTACACCACTGTCATTCTATTCACAATACTTCTGAATTTGTCCTCCCATGCCTCCCATGAGAAACCTATTTCAGTTTCTTGTGCCTCAGCCATGTTTACAAAAATTTTTTTTATTATTATACCCTTAGCACAAAAACAACTACAACCCTCCATATCCACAATAGTTACACACTAGCTCAAAATACTCAATACATAAAATCGTCACCCATATATAAAAGTGAACATATAATAATCTAGTACGTTACGCTACCAAAACAAAACCACACTTATACGCAACGCATATAATATGATAATTATTCAAAATTCACGCAGTTTACCCAAATCCTACCTTCCGTGCTTCAAAACAGGTCTATTTCATATAAAATTTATATCAAAATCCTGGCAGGGTCACCAATTGTAAAGGTATTACAAAGTTTTGTAAATTTAATTACCAGGATTTTTACCTACCTGCGATCTTTTCTTCGCAACTTACCTTTTCCAATACATGAAAATTTCAGGGCCGCCAATATATTATTTCAGGAAAATATATAAATCTTAACACTCTTTCCCTTAATTAAAAAACACTTGAATAATTTTGCTGACTGACCTCCCTTAATTCAGAAAATTCACAGGGTCGTTAGACGAGTTTTTGGCACAGAGTACTAGGAAATGGTGAACGGCGAAATAACTATACTTAACACATTTTTGCTATTAACGAACTCTTTTATTTTAATCAACTTTTAATCATTTATTTATTCTAATTCCAAAATTCCTTTCTCTTTTTGCTTTTAATATTTTTGGTTTCAATTACTTTATAAAATGTTATTCTTATTAATCTTTTCTCTACAATATAACTTTCTCTTATGCTACTCTTTCTCTACAAACCAGTACTTTTGTGACACACACTCTCTCACTCGTTTTACATATTTATATATTTTTCTACCCCCTCTTTACTGAGCTCTTTTAATATTTATTAGTTTTAACATTACAATGTACCAGAAAGCATTTCGCCTGGTAGCCACATGGTAATTTCTGCGTCACACAAATACGCGCTTTGCTGATGAAACACAGCTATCCTTTGTTACAATTCCAACCGTACCTTGTCGTACCTGGTACGGCTAAGCCATAGGGTGTTTATAAATAATTTTTTGTACACATTGATCAAAAAATGTTACATATTTTGCCCCATTACAACCCCAATAATGAATGACACCCAATACATAACCCATAAACTTTAGAATAATGCAATTACCCAAATTTATGATTATCCATATTCAATCCTGCAAAAATCAAGCATGATAACTGGCATCCGGTATTCTTTATATCAAGTGCCCTGTGATTTTTGATTAATAATATTGAATAAGAAACTTTTAACACGTAATCATCTCAGTTTTCACAGAGCTAAGATAACATAATACACAAAAGAGTCTAAGTGGATAATAATAATAACAAACAAACAACTAGCTTCAATTTATATGTAAACATTTTAATAGACAACTGTATTTTAATAACTAATAATATAAATAAACAACTTATAAATATCTGAACAAGTGCAGTACACTTTTATTTCTTTAATACATTAAATTTATACTTTAATTCATATACATAAGTAATCCAATAAATGAGGTTTGATCAAAAAGTTTGTTTAAGTTTTGAATTTCCCATCCTAAAAATGACTGATCCTAAACTGTTTTTTGTGATGTAGGTACACCTGTCAGCAACAGCTGTCTAAGTTTTTATCCATACTGGATTTAAATCTTACAGCTGATTTGACAACTAAGTTATATTTTGCTGTACTGGTGATTCTATTAACATTCTTCAATGCAACATTAAATAAACTGCATTACATTTTGTATAAAGATGTACTACTCTAATTTGGTGAAAGTGTTGCAGAAGGTGTTTGCAAATCTGGAATATATGAGTGAGCAGTTTATATATATGAGTGAGCAGTTTATATATATGAGTGTGCAGTTTATAAACTGTACAAAAGCTTTAAACACTTGACTTCACTTGACAAAATATGTTTTACTTTAATCCTTTCAGTCAGTCACTTTACATCAAGTCAGTCAGCTGGTTAGCCAATAAGTACAATAAAAGGACAACAGCCGATTTATGTAGCAAAAGGGTTACAAACTAAATTTCTTATAATAATATATTCTAACTTTATTTATGAATGACATATTCTAATACAGTTTAATTTAACTGAGACAGATAAATTGTTACTAATGATCACTGGTTTTCAAAACCTGTGTCAGTGAATGCAAAACTCTCGGGCTGTAGCCCATGGTCCATCATGAGACTATAGCTATTAAATGTTTCAACTATACCCATGGTGAAGTAAAAACAACAGTTCATGCACGTTTTGAATTTTTAATGCTAAAAATGTCTGCTTCAAAACGTTTTTTTTTATGTAGGTACACTTGCCTGCAACAGTTGCCTAAATTTTTAACCATACTCGATACTGGATACTGGACTACTTCTATGGTGAAGTAGAAATGTTACAGTGTCCACAACATAGACCTCATAGCAGAGACTGACAACAATCCTAGTAGTGGTGGTACCTCACTTATATCTTCTCTAAGAAACCTTCTAACCAACTTGCATGTCATGACAAATCACAAGTCAGCACTGTGCTGAGAGATGATGTTAGTGTGGTGCATCCACTGGAGGGATTGTCGTCAGTCTCTGCTGTGCAACAATACAACCACATCCACTTCACCTCTTAAGGTTACTTATGTGAACACAGTTGGAATGTTTGACAACTGTAGTCTTGACAATTACCAGAAACTAACATAACAGACAGTTTCTCTTCAATTGTTACTAGCTGACAAAGAAACCACCCATTTTGAATAGATAACAAAGCTTTATTATGCCTTTATTTTGCAAGTAGCTTACTCAATTGTTGATAACAAAAACAACTGTAAACTACATAAAACATTTTGATGCTTGAATGATATTATTGGATAAACTTTACCTTTTGTCTGTATTAATAAATGGACTATGTGACCCTTTGACCTAGCTTGTCAGACAAGCAGTAAAGAAGACAATTACAATTTTCTAAAAAGACACAACCATGCATCTAACTGGTCACCCACCTACACAGCAGTTTCATAACCAAGCACAATGCACCAATTATTATATTTATACGAATAAATGTTATCCTAGCCTACTCCTTTCGAATGATAGTACTGCGAAATTACATTCCCTTTTTTAAACTATGATTCATGAGCTTATTTTTAATTTAATTTCAGTGACCGTTTACATTTTATACTTTTAAAGTGAAAATCCTGAAACAAACAGAGAAGAACAATAAAATTCAAGTTAAAAAAAGTGGGAAAAAGTTCATAGAGACTACGAAACTGTAAATTTGGTTAATGCAGCCAAAAGAGTTAGGAATGATAAAATAACTGTTTATAAGGTGATTAAACTTCACAGAGTTCCTTACAACACTCAAAACAAATTTCTAAATGATAATGAAGACTTGGAGCATGTTCAAATTGTGAAAATGGGTAGGCCATTTGCTTTACCTTCCAACACTGAACTTCGTATCTTCAATTTCATAATTGAAATACAAGAACTGGGATTTAGAATGACGGTACTTCAAATACGCAAACTGGCATTTGACCTTGCTGAGATGATGAACAGACAGGATTTACTCAATCCCAATAAAAAAATGCTAGTAAATGGTGATGGTGTAAGTTTAAAGAACGCTACAATTTATGCCTTCGAGAACCTGAAAACTTGTCTGCTTATTGGGCAAGTATGGCAAATCCACTGATCATACAAGACTACTTCCAGAAACTTGATTATCTTTTAACTAGATTAGATATAAAAGATAAGCCAAACAGAATATGGAATGTAGACAAAACTGGCATTTCTTACATAATTAATCCACATAAAATTGTTTCTTGGGTTGGGAAAAAATATGTTTATAAGAGACCTTATGGAGAAAGAAGTCACATCCACACCTTTAGTAGGATGTGTTTCTGCTGATGGTAGTTTTATTCCGCCAATGGTCATATTTAAAGATGTGAGGTGGACTGACAATCTGTAAGCCAACTCTTTACCCAATTCACTTACTAGAATATCTCCAAAAGGTTGGACGAACAGTGAACGATTTATTGAACGGTTCAAGTTTTTTATTGCCACTATTCCTGCTGCAAGACCTATCATGTTATTAATGGACCATTGTGCATGGTGCTCACGTTGGACCAGATGTTGTAGAGCTTGCTAAAAAAGAACAAGTCTATGACATTTCCTCCCCACACAGCCACATCCTTCAACCTCTTGATGTAGGGGTCTACAGATCTCTGAAAAGTAACTGATCAAAGGTAATGAACACTTATATGATACAGCATCCTAACGACAAGCCAAATCGATCTAACTTTCATGACCTATTCACGCCAGCTTTTTTAGAGAGCTTTACACCACTGAACATTGTGAACTCCTTCAAGAAAGCTGGAGCATGTCCATTTGATCCTAGTGCTATCCGAAACAAAGCATTAACTATCCCAAGTAAGCTTACAGACACCTCCTTATCAATGTCATCAACCACACCAATCAGAAAAGTGCCCTTTGGTTGTGGACAAACGACTTTTACCACTGCAACTAAGGATCTCACTCAAGATGAACCAAAGCAATACACCATTTATTAGGAGTACCCCATGCTCCTAAACACACTGGTGAAAGGTTGGAAGAAGTGAGCAAGGGTGTGAAGAAAGGGAAAAAGAAGTCAGAAGAAAAGAAGAAACCAAAAGTTAAGAAAGACTCGTCTCCCAAGTGTCTGAACCAACCTGAGGAGTGGGTTATAGATCCTCCAAATGATGTTACAGATCTTCCTACCATTCCTGAAATCCAAAAAAAGACTGAAAATGGATCAAGTGATCCTCAAACGGGATGTTCTGGTGCATATAATCAGAAGAACGATGATGCCTGGAAGTGCGGAGTGTGTTTCAGCTTGTATTCTATGGACTGTTTGTAGAAGACTGGTGCAAAGTGGATTCAGTGCTTGTTTTGTAATGTTCTATATCATGAAAAGTGTCAAAAACACCCCACAAAAGACAATGTTACATGTGTGACAACTGTGAAAATGATTCATACAGTGAAGACTCGGAATAAAATGAGGTATGTGACTTTTTACCAACTCTTGCCAAATTACCTTATCACAGTTGTGAAATCACCTTACCTATTGCAAACTTACCTTACCGTGTAGTATTTTATATAAAATTTTACTTCATATACAAATAAAAGCTAATACTGAAAAATAGTGGTGGCTGGTGAGATTTTAGTTTGGTGGGGCTGCACTACAATTTTCAACTTTCAACATTTACCATTATCATATATATTAGTGAAATTTATATACTACTAGCAGGTACCCATGGCTTCGCACGCGAATATTTGTATATGATTGTTGTGGTAACTGTCGAGTTAGTAGTTTGTAACCTAGTCTGAGGATCGACTAATTTTAATGTAAAATGATAACCATCTTCTCCTCTGCAAAACATTAAAGGGTACTGTAAAGCATCATAAGCTCGATATGTTTCTGCAATTCGATGTAGCGTATGATCCCTCGCACGGATTATTATATCGAGTTTATCATATTCCTGGTTAACTAAAACTACTGCCACCTCATTAGTTGTTGGTGCATTGTAGCGACCCCTGTGCTCTTCATTATTTTCTGTTCGATCAGCATGAATCACATATGGGTTGATTGCGTGAAGTAAATTTTGAAATTCTGTTATTAACGGCTTATCCAAGTTACGAATATGATCCATTCTTGTTTCAGATTGCTGTAAATAATCACCTATGAAATACACCAGTAGAAATTTTGGTACTTCGTTTTGTGTGGGGGGTAGTAATGATCCCATGAGGTGATATACTTGGCCTTGAATTTTGAAAGTAGGCATGAAGCTCCCTTCGACTATTTCATTGGCTCCGAATTATGTAAATTGAAAAGCTGAATTGTACAATCTTAATGCATTCAAACATTTTTTCGAAAAAAGATGTTCTCCATTTAATGATTTTAACGGTTCTGGAGGAGGAAGTATGAGATCTAATCGCATTTTTCCTGCAGAGCAACATAATCCATGTGATTCATTTTTCCACTTTAAAGCTTTGCAATGAGGGCAAACCATACTCGGTAACCCGATATCTGTTTCATTCGCATAGTTAATAACTGGATTATAATTGAAACCACTATTTAATTTTGCATTCCATCATAAAGTAGGACCTCGTGATCTGAGAGTCGCTTCCCTGTGTCTTTGTGCCGCTAATCTATTTTCATGATTTGTAGGACTTTCAACCCATGAGACGTCTTCTAATCCAGATCTTTCTGAAGAGTTTCCAGGAGCTGACTGCATTTTGACTCCTTTGACGTCATTTTCAGATGCTGTAAGATGGCTCTTTCTTTCCGCAGCAGCAGTAGATCTTCCTAAACATGATCGTCTTTTTGGCATTGCAAAGCTAAAAAAAGGGAAATGTATTTATTTGATCTATACTAATAAATCTCTAGGGGGCAATTAATAATTTATACAATACAATACATATTGCACATATTACTTACCGATGACATAAAATTAACGAAAAAAGGCACTGATACTACATCACTGACGCTCATCGCATAATTCTCGATGAAGTAGGTTAAGTATAATTCTCGACAATTAATTATTCCTACTGCACATAGGCCTACTGAATATTCAAATGTCAAAGAGTATGGTTTGTCAGAATCAACGTGTACTATATAATCAATGTTACAATATAATCAAACAATGAATTATTGTATTGTTTATATGAATTCCATATGCTGATAAGAATTCCATATCCCTACTAAAATGTAAATATTCAAATGGACTAACTGACATCAATATACTTATGTATACACTATTTGTATTATTCCATACGAATAAACATTTCATCTAATTGTGTTACTGCATGTTTGTAAATATCTACTAAATTATTATTATATACACACCACCAAAATCAGTAAAATTCCATTTTTAAATTAATGAATAAGGCCTTTTCGAAATATTAAAATTTCATCATCAGTTCATACACTGTAATGTTCCTGTTATGATGTTTTTCTTTAAATGTATAACTGTTGTTAACTGTGTCTACTACCTCTTACTGTACTTCATTTTGAACTTTCCACTGCCATCATTATTGGGTGAAACCAAGCCAGATATGTATTGAAATACTTGATCATTTTCAAATATTGTCTGTTCTACTAAATTATCAAATTTTGATTTTACGTATCGAGGAAACATGAATGATGGATCTATTGCTTCACACTTTTTGGATATTCATAACTTACAATATAAGAATATTATTAATATAGATGTACCATTGACAATTTACCAACTCGACAGTTACCACAAAAATCATATACAAATATTCGCGATCGAAGCCGCGAGTTTAAAAAAATGAGTTTTTTTGCAATAACTTCGGTTCTTTTTAACCTATCGTTATTCGTGATCGAAGCCGCGGTTTTAAAAAAATGCGTTTTTTGCAATAACTTCGGTTCTTTTTAATCTATCATTATCAAATAAAGCGGAAAACCTTCCGTTGGGTACCTGCTATCAGCGTGCAACGTTTCATTGAAATCGGTTCAGTAGATTCTGAGATTACCGCGGACAAACGTAGACCCCCCCTAGAGATTTATTATATAGATTACTAGGTCTTTTACCTGTATTGAAGCTGAAACTGTGACAAAACATTGGTCCAATTCTGTTTGGTGCTGCTGCTGCTGTTGGTGATGACATTTATGATTATGATTAATTATGATTTGAGTTCCAAACACTAAATTCACTAAGTTCTAAATACTAAGGCCTACACATCAAAATCCAAACAAATTATAATTTTTAATTTACACATTAACCTTATAGACATTAAAATTTTCAAATGAAAATATAATAGTGAGTTATATTCTTAAATAAAATTAGAAATAAATCACTGTTTCTTTCACAATTTTATTCAAACATGAAGTCCATTCTCCTTTCTTTGCACCTGGAAAACTTATTGATAACTTTGTCATTAAAATTAATAATATTTTCAATCATTTCTTTTTCTATGCTTAACATTGCTAAAGCAGCAAGACGCTCTTGTGTCATTGTACTTCTTAGGAAACTCTTAACTCTTTTCAACGTGGAGAAGCACCTCTCGGGCTCAGCAGTAGTCATGGGAGTAGTTAGAATTATTTGGAGGAGAGTGAACACTTCTGTGCAGGACTCGGCAATTCCTGTATCCAACATGATTTTGTAAGTTTTCATAACCTCTGAATTACTGGAGAATTCTTGCCTCTCGTACAAAACAGATAGTTCAGTTTCCAAATGTTCTTTACACAAGAAAGGGTAAGCTTCAATAGTTTCAGCAAATTCGGGTGAAGATCTTATATTGTCTTTGGAGAGGGAGAAATTTAACAGTTTGGTGCTGTCAGATGGTTATTAAAAGAAAATATCTCTTTTATCTGATAACAAATAATGTCACACGCCTCCTTTGCAGAAACAAGATTATGCGATAACGTTTTCCTTTTTTTCATGAGTGGAGTGTCTTCTTGTTGGTCAGTAACAGAAGGAAGTCTATTTCTTTCATTCATGATCGCCTCAAGAATTTTATTTACTGCATTATACATACTACTGGAGTTTGGATTATGATACTGCAGCTGGTTATATAAAATATCCACATGAGACATGATGTGATGAGAAAATTCTAGCCAAAAGTTGAAGTCCTGGTCACTGAAGTTTGAAGTTTCTCAAAACATACTATTAGACTTTCCTTGTTTTCAAAACTGGTGTTTACTAACCGGCTTTTAAAATTCCATCTTGTGTTTGATACTCAAGGTATTTGTTTAGAAGTACTGTCTAAAATAGACAATCGTTAGGGACACTTTGAAAAAATGCAGGTATAGTGGCAACACTACTGAAAAAAATACGAGCTTATGAGTTTTGTGATGCTGCCTTTTCTATAATTAAATTTAATTGATGCACATAACAGTGCACAAATTTATGCACACCTCCCTTCTCGCCACTAAAAACGGGGGCTCCATCGTAAGTCTGAGCTATAAGTTTGTCACTGTCGCCATTCAGGACTATATTTACCTGTTCTAAAATGCATTCTGCTAACACTTCAGCATTTTGGGTTTTTGGGTTAAAAAATCCCCAGCATCTTTCATGCACAATTCCGCTCAGTTCATAATGAAAAATAATAACTTGTTGCGTAAGACCTGACACATCTGATATATCATCCGACATTACTGATAAAAATTTAGATTGTTTAATTTCAGCAATTATTTCATCACGACACACCTCAAGGATACAGTCTAGAAGTCCGTTCTGAATTGTCTTAGACGTTCGCTTAAACACTGTTGACTTCATAAAACGACTTTTAAGAGACTCATCTAACTTTCCAGCAAATTCTAACAATCCTCGAAATATACCAGGATTCGATGACTGTGAAGTTTCGTTGTGACCACATAATGGAAGCTCAAATTTTCCACAACACTTGAGGCAGTGAAAAATTTTCGAGGGAATTTCTCGATTTGTCTCACTTTTTCATTGTGTTTGTTTGTTATTTGTAAGCGTCACTTAACTGATGTGCAATGTTTACTTTTCCTAACATAGCTAAATCAATCACATTCTTCATACGTTTTGCTGAATCTTCATGTTTTTTTACTTTCTCGCCTAAACGTTTTAAATCATTTACTCCAACCTTTGTCCAAGTTACATCACCTCCAAAAAATAAACAAGGAAAGCAAAATAGTGCATTCTTTTCAGGACAGCCACACAACCACTTATGTTTGGAATAAATGGACACATTAAATTTCCTACAATAAGTCTGATTTCTGCTTGACAATGACTGAGAAATTAATAAATCGGGAGTCTTGCAACCTAAATTCTTAATTTCATTCTTCTCTGCTAACGATAACGATGAAAAATTGATGTTTTGCAAATACAGAACACTACTTTTATTCATATTTGTTTTAAAACTGCAATGGTAGAAATTAGCACAGTCTACAAACATGGAACACGCCGTCAGCAAATGATTTGCACGCACACGTTTGACTTCTCGGCAGCCTCAGGCTGGACTGACTGCAGCCCAAACTTGCCTTGGTAATGAAGCATTCTCCCACCATGTGCCTCAAGCGCAGACGCAACACGCACTTGTCTAAGTAGGGCGCAGCCCGCCTGAGTATCATGTTCATGCATCTGTCTATTGTACACGACCATTAGTTGTGGCTGAACGTGAAAATAAAAATGTATTTCTTATACTGGCGAATCTTTGAAGAATACATAATTTCCTAAATAAAAAGTTATTTAAATACGGTAATTAGTTTTCCTTGAAAATCCTTGTATTAGTTTTCCCTGCAGCCCTTATGGACGAACCGCCACTGCTAAAAAATGTAATTATTTCACTACCGACTCAGAACACAAATTTTTATGGGTAAAAACGTAAATGTTTTACCTTATAACCTGAACCAGTTTTCGCTTTTCAAAAAGCTTCTTCAGAGGTTGCCGCTGGTAGCACTGTCCGTCTTGTTGTTGGCGGAATCAATTTTCAAAAGATTGATGTTGTGTATGTGGGGTGTGATATGTTCAAATAATACATGTGATTTGAATTGTGTCTGTCCGTTTAGGATGTCATTTTTATTTGTTTTTGTGTGTTTGTATATTTCCAATTGTTCTAGAGTGTCTAGTTTTCGGCCTTTTGTGTGTATGTGTAGAATGTTCATGTTATTGTCGATGTTTTTGTATGTGTGGTTTGCTTCAATGAGGTGGTTTGCAAAGGTGGATTCTGTAGTGGAGTGGAGTGCCTTTGTGTGTTCAATGTATCTTTGTTTGAAGCTACGTCCTGTCTGGCCTATGTAGAATGTGTTGCAATCAGAACAATTTAGTTTGTAAACACCACGTAGATCGAATTTGTTTTGTGCTTTGTGTGTGTGTTTTGATAGTGTGTGTTCTGTTTTGTTAATAGTTTTGTAAGCGATTCTGTATCCTGCTTTTTTGAATTTGTGGGCTATTTTTTCAGTTTTTTGTTGATGTATGTTAGTGTTATGAATTTGTTGTTTTCTGTCTTTGTCTGTTGTTTGTTTTGTGTACGAGTTTATTGACTATTGTTCTGTCGTAGCACTGACACTACACCTACAGATCGCCAACATATACGGACACAATTACATGACTGAATTAATACACCACAGACAAAACACGAGAGAAAAATTAAAAACCTGACACCAGTCAGCACAAATATTAATTCCTTCACACAAATTCTACCCATGTATACAGTAAACCTCACGGACGTCACAATCACTAAAAACGAACAAACACTCCTTGATAAAGGCCGAAAACATAACCTACATTACAAACAAAACAACCAAACACTAACAAAACTCATAGTTGACATTGAAACAAATATACAAAACACAGCACCAGAACATCAAGACACACTAAGACATAACGTAAACAATATAATGGGAGCACATAAGACACCAGACAACAAGAGCCATACCTCAGAAATACACACAGCCATCAAACTGACAGAAAAAGCATACAAACACCTCACATTTGTAAAAGCAGACAAAGGCAACACGACTGTAATCATCTCCACACACGACTTACACAACAAAGTACAAAACTTCATGGAACAGAACAACTTCACAGAACTAAAACACGACCCCACTGACAGATACCAAAACACAGTAAAACAACTAATCAACAAAGCCAAACACATAATGACACACAAACAAAATGAGACAAATCCGACCATCAGCCCCTACCCTCAAAGCGCTTCCCAAAATCCATAAAAAAGAAATTCTGATCCGTCCCATTATCAATTACCGTAATGCCCCTGCATACAAACTCGCAAAACATCTAGACAAAATTATCAGACAACACACACAACTAGACAACAACATTGCAGTAAAAAACAACACAGACCTAGTAACAAAAATAAAAGACACACACATCCCCCATAATGTCACATTAGCCTCCTTTGACACTAAAATCCTGTACACAAACATCCCCGTCTCTGAAACAATCACCATCCTACAAAACAAACTCAAACAGAACAACACACCAGACGAACTTATCAATGAAATAACAGAAACTCTGAACATTATCACAAAACAAAACTACGTTACATATAACAATAAATTTTACACACAGAATGATGGTCTACCCATGGGCTCACCCATATCCAGCATTCTAGCAGAAGTCTTCCTCCAACACTTAGAAAAAACAAAAATCCTCACAAACAATGACAGGCACTCAAATAAAATACTATACTGGCACAGATACGTTGATGACATTCTAATACTATACAGGGGAAACAAAAGACAATGTGAACAGTTACTAACGCACATAAACAAAATACATAAAAACATAACTTTTACTGCCGAATATGAACACAACAATAGCATAAACTTCTTAGACCTCTCCATCACAAAACTTGAATACAGCCACAAATTCAGTATATACAGAAAACCGACTACAACTGACACACTAATACACAACTCCTCCAATCACCCAATACAACACAAACTAGCTGCCTTCAGAACCATGATACACAGACTTAACAACATCCCCCTAGATGAAGAAGACTACAAAGACGAACTAAACGCGATAAAATATCTAGCAGAATCCAACGGATATTATAAAACAATAGTTCAATAAACTCCTACACAAAACACAAAACAAACAAGAGACAAAGACAGAAAACAACAAATTCATAACACTAACATACATCAACAAACAAACTGAAAAAATAACCCACAAATTCAAAAAAGCAGGATACAGAATCGCTTACAAAACTATTAACAAAACAGAACACACACTATCAAAACACACACACAAAGCACAAAACAAATTCGATCTACCTGGTGTTTACAAACTAAATTGTTCAGATTGCAACGAATTCTACATAGGCCAGACAGGACATAGCTTCAAACAAAGATACATTGAACACACAAAGGCACTCCACTCCACTACAGAATCCACCTTTGCAAACCACCTCATTGAAGCAAACCACACATACAAACACATCGACAATAACATGAACATTCTACACGTACACACAAAAGGCCGAAAACTAGACACTCTAGAACAATTGGAAATATACAAACATATGAATACAACTAAAAATGACATCCTAAACGAACAGACACAATTCAAATCACATGCATTATTTGAACATATCACACCCCACACACACAACATTGATATTTCGAAAATCGATTCTGTCGCCAACAACAAGACGGACAGTGCTGCCAGTAGCAACCTCTGAAGAAGCTTTTTGAAAAGCGAAAACCGATTCAGGTTATAAGGTAAAACATTTACATTTTTACCCATAAAAATTTGTGTTCCGAGACGGTAGTGAAACAATTATATTTAGTTAAGTAACGGATACGTCATGGACAATGAAATCCAAACACTAAAAAATGTATTTTTTACATGTTAGTAAGATGTTAATCTTTTATTTGAAGTACTTTGTGTAGATTTAAATACATTTATATATGCATAGAATGCCATTTTGTTGTCATTACTGCCAAATTACCTTACTTTACGCTACTATAACAAGCTTTTGTAATATTATTTCAGTATTAATTGTTTCTTTATTTCTCTATTTTAATTTAATTGTGATAAAACTGATTTCAATTTAATAAGATTTAAATTCTTTAACTCTTATTAAGTTTTATGGGATTCTCTTCACAAAGTAAGTCTGTCATCATCTAAGGTATATTCAAAAAGTAAAGGCACTATGCTTTAAAACTGCAAGAGAAATTTTTTCTGAGCAGCAGCACTGACATGACTAGAAGGTCTGTATTTTTGGAAGTGTTTATCAGATCTCATTGCTGCATCATTGCACGTGTGTGTGTGTGTGTGTGTGTGACCTGACCAATTCAAATCCCGCCAAGTGTGAAATCAGTAATTCAATTCCTTTCTGCAAAAGCTGAAACTAATGTTGAGGGTGAAGTAAGGAGTGGAAGGCCATCTGTTGTCACTGTAAAGCCATTCAGGAAAGTAAAGAAAACTGTGTATTGATAGGCATTTAACAATTGATGGACTTCATAAAAATATTCCCATTAGTATCAAGAACTATTGTTTATGAAACATGGAGTGTCAAAAAATGCTCACAATCACCAAAAAATCAATGGCTGTAATATAACCATTCCTCACACAATACAAAGATTAACATGGCAACTTTCTGAGCTAAATTATGTCAGAAGATGAAATATGGGTATGTCACCATAAACCTGAAAATAAGCAACTGCCAGTACAATTGTCCCACATTGCACAATTATACAATTGGGTCCATCCATTGCACAGCCCTGACTTCATACTGAGCAACCATCATTTGTTTCCAAAATTATGGAAAATTATCGATATCTGGCTGAAAGAACTTCTGAAGATAATGATAGCATGGTTACAAGAACAGGCTGGTGATTGCTATAATATTGGTTGGAATTGAGAATTCCCAGACTTACCAAATGATTCACGAGAATATTGTAAAATAAATAACACATGTGTTCATGTTCCAAATGAAATTATCATGTCCTAAAGTTGTTAGATCGTAATTCCAAATTAAAATTCTTTATAAAATTTTCTGGGCCTTGTATCATTACTCCTTATAAATAATGGACAGTTTTTAAAAAGTTGTACAATACCACAATTTTTTAAACTGTTTTTTTTTTTTCTTTTCTGCCATCTGTCTGATCACTCTTTCTGCTTATAATCTATCTTTTGCACAGTTTCATAGAAAATTACCCTGTTATGTTTACTGAGAGTAATGTGTTGTGTTGTTGTTATCTGGTGATGAAAGAGGTGTGGTGTTGTGTTATTTGGCACTCTCTGGTGTGTGTGTGTGCGGGGGGGGGGGGGTAAGCGAATGCATGTAACCAATTAGCAAAAACTATGACCGATTTTACAGCAGCCACTCTGGAAGAAATATCCATCAACGTGTCTGCAACAACGAATTGTCAGTAGTTGGACAAGAGGACAACATATCCCTGACGAAATACACCAAAGAAACAGGACACCCTTTCGATTTCAAAAATAAAAAATCTTGTACAAACTAACAATAAGCAAATCAGACAGTACAGGGAAGGCATTGAGATCTACCAGAAGGAGGAGACAGTGGTCAATGACAGAAATGAGTATACTAAATTAGCAATAACTGGAAATTCATAACGCACAGTTCTCAAATTAACAGACAATAAATGTGGCAAAATATACATCAGTTTACACTCTTTGCTATTTCCAATACAGTTTCATCTAACAATGTGTTGGAACTTTTTTATGATATAAGAATTTCTAGTACACCTAGTAAACATCATCTTCTGAATTCATTTTAAAAACATATGGGGTTCTGACATTTGCTACCCTCCCCGCAGGATTTAATGGGTAGTTGTAACTCATATGAGTTGTTGTGTGTGTGTGTGTGTGTGTGTGTGTGTGTGACACACACACACACACACATACATGAGATGTACTAATAATTTCTATTCATTCATTACCAAAAAATTTTGTCAAATTTCACTCACTAGATGTCCTGTATACAGCAATATTTATTACTTTACTAATATAAATGAAGTTAAAATATCGGTATGGAGAACCATACATGACTTCCATGTTCTAAGATTTATATTTAAAATCATTTTAGAAATTAAATATTTCTATAGAAACTACTTCTTTCTTCAGCTTTAACCACAGTATTGCGGTCACTAACGTATACCACCTCATGTTAGCGCACTCGGTTTTTACTGACGATGGCAGATGATGAAACTTCCGAAACGTCTGGTTTTGCAGAACACATTGAACCACGGCCAAACAGCCCGGGAAGTAATTTTAACAACAAACTACTTCCTTGTTGCCGATAACGTAGTACACATATAAAAAATTATCCCCTCCCCCTTCAATTATCATTTTCATTTATAGAAAATTACCCCCTCTCCCTTCAACTACCCTTTATAGATATTTCATTTACCTTTCTACAGTGGATTATTATGACCTTCTTTCCAGGATACTTTAATTATCAAAATTAAATACTTTACTCGATGGTTAAAACATAAAACGTTATAGGTAAACTACCCCTTCCCCCTTAACTGATCTTCACCAAAATCAATAAGCCTTGAGTCCTCTAAAATCACGGCACATATGCAAAAAATTACTTGATTCTGTTTGAATTTGCGGGAGTTATCGTTCATCATGGAAACAATTCTACACACAGCCACACTCAGACGCACAGACACACACAGACGCTTTTCGGAAGATGACTTTTCTTCATGTTTTGAGGGTAGTACAATCAGAATCAGCCCTTATCTCGAACACGATTTTTTCGCCATCACCATACTTCCATTTCTGTATGGAACATGGAAGTAAAATATCGGTATGGAGAACCATACATGACTTCCATGTTCTAAGATTTATATTTAAAATACTTTTCGATATGAACTATTTCCATAGAAACTACTTCTTTCTTCAGCCTTAACCATAGTACTGTGATCACTAATGTATACCACCTCACGGTAGTGCACTCAATTTTTACTGATGATGGCAGTCGATAGCACTGCCGAAACGTCTGGTTTTGTAGAAAACATTGGATCAAGCCCAAACAGCCCAGGAAGGAATTTTAACAACAAACTACTTCTTTGTTGCCAATAACGTAGTACACATGACATAAATAAAAATTATCCCCACCCCCTTCAACTATCATTTTCATTTATAGAAAATTACCCCCACCCTGTCCAACTAGCTTCTTCATTTATACATATTTCATCTACGTTTCTACAGTGGATTATTATGATATTCTTATTAGGATACTTTATTTATCAAAATTAAGTACTTTACTCTTGTTAAAACATGAAACGTTGCAGCTAAACTACCCTTTCCCCGTAACCGATCTTCACCAAAATCAATAGGCCTTGAGTCCTCTACAACTCAGGCACATATGTAAATATCGGTATGGAGAACCATACATGACTTCCATGTTCTAAGATTTATATTTAAAATCATATTCGAAATGAAATATTTCTATAGAAACTACGTCTTTCTACTTATTGCTTCAGCATTAACCACAGTACTGTGGTCACTAACGTATACCACCTCACGTTTTCGCACTCAATTTTCACCGATGATGGCAGTCGATGGCACTGCCGAAAAGTCTGGTTTTGCAGAAAACATTGAACTACGGCTAAAGAGCCCGGGAAGCAATTTTAACAAAAAACTACTTCTTTGTTGCCGATAACGTAGTACACATATAAAAAATTCTCCCCTCCACCTTCAACTATAATTTTTAATAATAGAAAATTACCCCCACCCTGTTCACCTAACCTCTTCATTTATAGATATTTCATCTACGTTTCTACAGTGGATTACTATGAGCTTCTTATCAGGATACTTTATTTATAAAAATTAAGTACTTTACTCTTGTTAAATCATAAAATGTTTCAGGTAAACTACCCATTTCTCTTAACCGAACTTCTCCAAAATCAACAGACCTTCCGTCCTCTACAATTCAGGGAAGCATGCAAAAAAATATTATTCTGTTTGAATGTGCGGCAGTTATCGTTCGTCATGGAAACATTTCTCTTGTTACAACATAAAATGTTGCAGGTAAACTACCCCTTTCCCTTAACTGATCTTCACCAAAATCAATAGACCTTGAGCTCTCTGCAACTCAGGAAAGAGTGCAAAAAATTATTTGATTCTCATTGAATTTTCGGCAGTTATCATTCGTCATAAAAAAATTACCCTTTTTAAAACATAAAACGTTGCTGATAACTACCCCTTCCCTTAACCGATCTTCAACAAAATCAACAGACCTTGAGTTCTCTTTAGTTCAAAAAGGTATGCAAAAACCTAGTTGATTCTGTTTGAATTTACGGCAGTTATCGTTCGTCATATACAAAATAACCCTTGTTACAACATAAAATGTTGCTGGTAAACTACCCCTTTCCCTTAACCGATCTTCACTAACACCAATAGGTATTGAGAACTCTACAATACAAAGCTGTATGCAAAACATCATTTTATTCTGTTTGAATTTGCGGCTGTTATCGTTTACTATGGAAGAAAATTACCCTTGAAAAAAACCGTTGCTGGTAAACTACCCCTTTCCCTTAACCGATCTTCACCAAAAACGACAGGTCTTGGGTACTCTACAATTCAGGCTTGTATGCAAACAATTATTTGATTCTGTTTGAATTTGCGGCTGTTATCGTTTGCCATAGAAAACACCCTTGTAAAAAATAAAACGTTGCTGGTAAACTACCCTATTCCATTAACCGATCTTCACCAATAACAATAGATCTTGAGAACTCTACAATTCAGGGCTGTATGCAAAACATTAGTTGATTCTCTTTGAATTTACGGCAGTTATCGTTCGTCACAGAAAAAATACCCTTGTTAAAACATAAAATGTTGCTGGTAAACTACCCCTTTCCCTTAACCTATCTTCACCAAAAACAATAGGTCTTTAGTACTCATCAAAACAGGGCTGTATGCAAAAACGTATTTGATTCTGTTTGAATTTGCGGCTCTTATCGTTTGCCATAGAAAATACCCTTTTAAAACATAAAACGTTGCAGGTAAACTACCCCTTTCCCTTAACCGATCTTCACCAACACCAATAGGTATTGAGAACTCTACAATACAGGGCTGTATGCAAAACATCATTTGATTCTGTTTGAATTTGCGGCTGTTATCGTTTACCATAGAAAAAGTAAAGAACATGGAAGTAAAAATTACCCTTGATAAAAAACCGTTGCAGGTAAACTACCCCTTTCCCTTAACCGATCTTCACCAAAAACGATAGGTCTTGAGAACGCTGCAATTCAGGGCTGTATGCAAAATATTATATGATTTTGTTTGAATTTGCGGCTGTTATCGTTTGCCATACAAAATACCCTTGATAAAACAAAAAACGTGGCAGGTAAACTACCCCTTTCCCTTAAACAGATCTTCACCAAAAACAATAGGTCTTTAGTACTCAAGAAATCAGGGCTGTATGCAAAAACTTATTTGATTATATTTGAATTTGCGGCTGTTATCGTTTGCCATAGAAAATACCCTTGTTAAAACATAAAACGTTGCCGGTAAACTACCCCTTCCCCTTAACCGATCTTTACCAAAATCAACAGATCTTGAGAACCCTACAATTCAGGGCTATATGCGAAACATTATTTAATTCTGTTTGAATTTGCGGCTGTTATCGTTTGCCAAACAAACAAAATTACCGTTGATAAAAAAAAAACCGTTGCAGGTAAACTACCCCTTTCCCTCAACCGATCTTCACCAAAAACAATAGGTCGCGAGTACTCTACAAATCAGGGCTGTATGCAAAAAATTATTTGATTCTGTTTGAATTTGCGGCTGTTATCGTTTGCCAAAAAAAAAATCTACAGACACACACACAGACACTTTTCAAAAAAAACTTTTTTCATGTTTTGAGTGTAGTACAATCATATTCTGCAATAATCTCGAACACGATTTTTTTTGCCATCACCATACTTCCATTTCCTTAAGGAACATGGAAGTAAAATTACCCTTGATAAAAAACTGTTGCAGGTAAACTACCCCTTTCCCTTAACCGATCTTCACCAAAAACGATAGGTCTTGAGAACTCTGCAATTCAGGGTTGAATGCAAAATATTATATGATTTTGTTTGAATTTGCGGCTGTTATCGTTTGCCATACAAAATACCCTTGATAAAACAAAAAACGTGGCAGGTAAACTACCCCTTTCCCTTAAACGATCTTCACCAAAAACAAAAGGTCTTTAGTACTCAAGAAATCAGGACTGTATGCAAAAACTTATTTGATTCTGTTTGAATTTGCGGCTCTTATCGTTTGCCATATAAAATACCCTTTTAAAACATAAAACGTTTCAGGTAAACTACCCCTTCTCCTTAACCGATCTTCACCAAAACCAAAAGGTCTTGAGAACTCTACAATTCAGGGAAGTATGCAAAACATTATTTGATTATGTTTGAATTTGCGGCTGTTATCGTTTGCCATAGGAAATACCCTTGTTAAAACATAAAACGTTGCAGGTAAACTACCCCTTTCCCTTAACCGATCTGTACCAAAATCAACAAATCTTGAGAACTCTACAATTCAGGGGTGTATGCGAAACATTATTTGATTCTGTTTGAATTTGCAGCTGTTATCGTTTGCCAAACAAACAAAATTACCCTTGATAAAAAAAACCGTTGCAGGTAAACTACCCCTTTCCCTTAACCGATCTTCACCAAAAACAATAGGTCGCGAGTACTCTACAAATCAGGACAGTATGCAAAAAATTATTTGATTCTGTTTGAATTTGCGGCTGTTATCATTTGCCATAGAAAAAAATCTACAGACACACACACAGACACACACACACAGGCACTTTTCGAAAAATGACTTTTTTTCATGTTTTGAGTGTAGTACAATCAGAATCTGCAATAATCTCGAACACGATTTTTTTTGCCATCACCATACTTCCATTTCCTTAAGGAACATGGAAGTAAAAAATTATTTGATTCTGTTTGAATTTACGGCAGTTATCGTTTGTCATGAACAAATTTCTCTTGTTACAACATAAAATGTTGCAGGTAAACTACCCCTTTCCCTTAACCGATCTTCACCAAAATGAACAGATCTTGAGTACTTAACAATTCAGGAACGCATGCAAAAAAATATTTGATTCTGTTTGAATGTGCGGCAGGTATCATTTGTCACAAGAAAAATTACCCTTGTTAAAACATAAAATGTTGCAGGTAAACTACCCCTTTCTCTTAACCGATCTTCACCAAAAACAATAGGTCTTGAGAACTCTACAATTCAGGGCTGTATGCGAACAATTATTTGATTCTGTTTGAATTTGCGGCTCTTATCGTTTGCCATAGAAAAAAAATCTACACATAGACAGACACACACACTGACACTTTTTGAAAATATCGGTATGGAGAACCATACATGACTTCCATATTCTAAGATTTATATTTAAAATCATTTTCAGCCAAACAGCCAGGCTGTGTCTTACCTGCCTTTTTATTGCTGTATTAAATGAAAAATATTATATTACATTAAAATGAAAAAATTATAATTTTATTGCCTGGCAACAAAATTATTTTATTTTTAACAATTACCATTGTTTCAAAAAGTTTAAATAAATTTTCAAGTACTTTACTCTTGTTAAAACGTAAAAGGTTGCAGGTAAACTACCCCTTCCCCTTAACCGATCTTCACCAAAATCGAAAGTCATTGAGACGTCTACAATTCAGGGACGTATGCAAAAAAATTATTTGATTCTGTTTGAATTTGCGGCTGTTATCGTTTGCCATAGAAAATACGCTTGATAAAAAAACGTTGCAGGTAAACTACCCCTTCCCCTTAACCGATCTTCACCAAAAACAACAGGTCTTGAGTACTCTACAAATCAGGGCTGTATGCAAAACATTATTTGATTCTGTTTGAATTTGCGGCTGTTATCGTTTGCCATAGAAAATACCCTTGTTAAAAAAACGTTGCAGGTAAACTACCCCTTCCCCTCAACCGATCTTCACCAAAAACAATAGGTCTTGAGAACTCTGAAATTTAGGGCTGTATGCAAATAATCTTTTGATTCTGTTTGAATTTGCGGCTGTTATCGTTTGCCATAGGAAATACCCTTGTTAAAACATAAAACGTTACAGGTAAACTACCCCTTTCCCTTAACCGATCTTCACCAAAATCAACAGATCTTGAGAACTCTACAATTCAGGGCTGTATGCGAAACATTATTTGATTCTGTTTGAATTTGCGGCTGTTATCGTTTGCCAAATATACAAAATTACCCTTGCTAAAAAAAAATCGTTGCAGGTAAACTACCCCTTTCCCTCAACCGATCTTCACCAAAAACAATAGGTCGCGAGTACTCTGCAAATCAGGGCTGCATGCAAAAAATTATTTGATTCTGTTTGAATTTGCGGCAGTTATCGTTTGCCATAGAAAAAAAATCTACAGACAGACAGACAGACAGACAGACAGACAGACAGACACACACACAGACAGACACACACACAGACACTTTTCGGAAAACGACTTTTTTTCATGTTTTGAATGTAGTAGAATCAGAATCTGCAATAATCTCGAACACGATTTTTTTTGCCATCACCATACTTCCATTCCTTAAGGAATATGGAAGTAAAATGACTTTTTTTCATGTTTTGAGGGTAGTACAATCACAATCTGCAATTATCTCGAACACGATTTTTTTTGCCATCACCATACTTCCATTTCCTTATGGAACATGGAAGTAAAACAAGTTTCCTAAATGTTTAAAGTTCAAGTATACTCAAAGTTTCACTACTTTAAACATTTTTTGTAGTACAAATAAACACCTATACCCTGATTAACGAAAGAAAGTGACTGGCGGAGCGGCCGCGCGGCGACCGAGTTTGTAGTAAAAACATTCCACTTTATAACCTCGTGGAAACGTAAAATACAGGGCGAGAAATGTCTAATGAACTGTATTTTAATCATCAATTAAAGACGTTTTTAACAAACTTTTCTAATTTTGAAAATCTCTTTTCAATAAATTTACATTGTGAGTTAAAGAAAAAACTACACGAATTTGAATTAAAAAATTAGGGTTTATCGTTTTACTTCCATATTCCTTAAGGAATGGAAGTATGGTGATGGCAAAAAAAATCGTGTTCGAGATTATTGCAGATTCTGATTCTACTACACTCAAAACATAAAAAAAGTCGTTTTCCGAAAAGTGTCTGTGTGTCTGTCTGTCTGTCTGTCTGTCTGTCTGTCTGTGTGTCTGTCTGTCTGTAGATTTTTTTCTATGGCAAACGATAACTGCCGCAAATTCAAACAGAATCAAATAATGTTTTGCATGCAGCCCTGATTTGCAGAGTACTCGCGACCTATTGTTTTTGGTGAAGATCGGTTGAGGGAAAGGGGTAGTTTACCGGCAACGGTTTTTTTTTAGCAAGGGTAATTTTGTTTGTTTGGCAAACGATAACAGCCGCAAATTCAAACAGAATCAAATAATGTTTCGCATACAGCCCTGAATTGTAGAGTTCTCAAGATCTGCTGATTTTGGTGAAGATCGGTTAAGGGAAAGGGGTAGTTTACCTGTAACGTTTTATGTTTTAACAAGGGTATTTCCTATTGCAAACGATAACAGCCGCAAATTCAAACAGAATCAACAGATTATTTGCATACAGCCCTAAATTGTAGAGTTCTCAAGACCTATTGTTTTTGGTGAAGTTCGGTTGAGGGAAAGGGGTAGTTTACCTGCAACGTTTTTTTAACAAGGGTATTTTCTATGGCAAACGATAACAGCCGCAAATTCAAACAGAATCAAATAATGTTTTGCATACAGCCCTGATTTGTAGAGTACTCAAGACCTTTTGTTTTTGGTGAAGATCGGTTAAGGGAAAGGGGTAGTTTACCTGTAACGTTTTATGTTTTAACAAGGGTATTTCCTATGGCAAACGATAACAGCCGCAAATTCAAACAGAATCAAAAGATTATTTGCATACAGCCATAAATTGTAGAGTTCTCAAGACCTATTGTTTTTGGTGAAGATCGGTTGAGGGAAAGGGGTAGTTTACCTGCAACGTTTTTTTAACAAGGGTATTTTCTATGGCAAACGATAACAGCCGCAAATTCAAACAGAATCAAATAATGTTTTGCATACAGCCCTGATTTGTAGAGTACTCAAGACCTGTTGTTTTTGGTGAAGATCGGTTAAGGAGAAGGGGTAGTTTACCAGCAACATTTTTTTATCAAGCGTATTTTCTATGGCAAACGATAACAGCCGCAAATTCAAACAGAATCAAATAATTTTTTGCATACGTCCCTGAATTATAGAGGTCTCAATGACTTTTGATTTTGGTGAAGATCGGTTAAGGGGAAGGGGTAGTTTACCTGCAACCTTTTACGTTTTAACAAGAGTAAAGTACTTGAAAATTTATTTAAACTTTTTGAAACAATGGTAATTGTTAAAAATAAAATAATTTTGTTGCCAGGCAATAAAATTATATTTTTTTCATTTTAATGTAATATAATATTTTTCATTTAATACAGCAATAAAAAGGCAGGTAAGACACAGCCTGGCTGTTTGGCTGAAAATGATTTTAAATATAAATCTTAGAATATGGAAGTCATGTATGGTTCTCCATACCGATATTTATTACGTAAGAACTCAGAGGTTAAGCATCGGAAAAAAATTTCTTGTAGACAAATGGTAGTCTACCTTCTTTAGTACAATATATCAAAAATTGAGATTCCTACGATTAAAATTAACGACGTTATTAATTTTTTTCTAATGTCCTGTTAACTCAGTTGTTAAAAGTTGTACACGAATGAGATTTGCGTGACGCTCTCTTTAGATAACTAAATGTAGAAGACATATACAACTTACACCTTGTACGTGATAGGAATACTACAATGGATTAATATATAAAGTGAATTTCACAGAGAGCAATGCGTGGCGCTCTGCGGCGGAAGTACAGTCAGAACCTATTGGACCCATTTTATTCGCGCGCTACCGTCATTCCCGTACAGCGTCTCGGCCTCTCCTTTATGTCTACAAATAGCACACGCTTCCAGGAAAACTGAACCGTTATACGCACACTAAGGGTAAGGGAAATTTCCAGCTTTCAGTTTAGTTGATGTGGTGGTTGAGTGATGTCCGGTTGTTGGTTATCTTGATTTTAAGTGTTAGTTTCTTGTGCTTTCATTATAAATTGACGTGTTTTTAAGTTATTTTGTGTGAATATACTTCGGTGGCTGAGCATGGAGCAACGTAACGAGGCTGAACCAAGGAAACATAGGGGAAGACCTAGGACTCGAACTCCAAAGAAAAGACAAACTTCGGGCCGAGGCGTACCTATGAAAGGACAGTCAAGAGAAATTGTGTGCAAAGTGCGGGAATATTTTGATAGAGAAAAGGCGAACAAAGGTCCTTTGATTCCGGTTAATAATGCAATACAGCGAACTGCAGATGCTCTGAAAATACATAAAATACAGTTCTGCGAGTTTGCAAGGAAAAAGAATTGAAAGAAATACAAGATGACAGTAATAGCCAACTTTCAACTCCGGGCAAACAGAGGAAACGGGAGAAAACTGTGACAAAACTTGACACTTTTCAGGAAGACGCTATACGAAGACATGTATATCAATATTACATAAGAAAAGAATATCCCACTTTGAAAAAACTTTTATCATCGTTGGAAAATGAAGAGCTGTTTAATGGCAGTCTGTCTTCGCTTAGAAACGTGCTAAAAGGTTTAGGATTTACGTGGAGAAAATTTTCGGGCAGAAAAGTGATTATGGAGAGAAGCGATGTCGCTGCCTGGAGGTGTCGTTTTCTTCGCCAAATCAAAGACGAGAATTTCGATAATATAATTTGGCTCGATGAGACCTGGGTCAATGCTGGGCATTGTTTGAAACAAGGATGGACTGATGAGTCACTTCAGGGGACAATGTTAACACCTATAGGGAAAGGTGAACGATTAATAATATGTCATGCAGGTTCTTCAAAAGGGTTTGTTCCAAATTCCCTTCTACTATTTAAATCGAAAAAAACCGGTGACTACCATGAAGATATGGATCACGACAAATTCTTTGGTTGGTGTTCTGAAACTTTGCTAAATAACCTAGAAGAGCCTGCAGTAATAGTCATGGACAATGCTCCCTACCATTCTAAGCAAATTGATAAAGCTCCCACAAGCAAAGATAAAAAAGCTGACATACTTGCATGGCTGGATAGGAAAAATATTCAATCTACAACCGACTTGAAAAAATCAGAACTTTTGGAATTAGTGAAATGGCACAAGCCCCAGAACAAAAGGTATTTTGTTGATGAATTGATAGAGAGCAGAGGTCGCAAAGTGATAAGGCTACCACCTTACCATTGCCATCTTAACGCCATTGAGCTTATATGGGCTCAGGTTAAGGGGTATGTTGCCGAAAACAACAAAATGTTTACTTTAAAAGAAGTTGAACGACTGACTAAAGACGGATTTAATCGAATTACTGCTGAGAGGTGGGAGCAAGTAGTGGACCACACCAAAAAAGTTATTATCGATGCATGGAATAACGAAGGACTAATGGAAGAAGCTGTGGAGGAAATGATTATATCCGTGGAAGACAGCAGTAGCTCCGAGGATGATAATTGTTCAGAAGATGATAATAGTGATGACGATCCAATGGAGGGTATCAGAGAACTTTCGTTTGAAGACTACTAACTCACAGCTATAAGTGTTTTTTATAGAGTGTTTTAATAGTGTATTTTTATGATTTATACACATATTTTATGAGCGGATTCCATAAAAGCTGAAGAACACTACAATACTTGTAAGTACCGTACTGTATTTATTATTTATTTGTCAATGCTAATAACAAGTAATTTACTAATTGTTTTTACATTTCAATTACATTATAACAGTAAAATACTGTTATAATTATGCAATATCTGGTAGACCGAGCTTTGCTCGGTAGTTTTAAACTGTAAACTATATTTCATAGTTAAATAATTAGTTATTGAGAAATTTGAATGGCATTAACAATTTCCCAGTAATTACATTGCACTTCAATTAGTAGTATTAAAGCTGATCACAAAACAAAAACAGTTTATTAACAAGAAAACAATAAATACCGTACCGCAAAAGAGTAATAAACAATCATTCAAGACTGTTATAAAAAGCATGTAGTTCAACTAAACCACAAAAGTCTGGTCAGATGTACGTTTTTGACAGATCTCCAGGTAGAAGATTAGATTAAATAAGTAGACAGATAACTAAGTATATACTTATGAGAGATTGGTGACTCGTAGTAAGTTGGCTATGTGTCAATGTGTGAGCCGTGAGCGTATGCACCACTTTCTTTGGGCTGTTACTGTACCTTGACTCGATCGCGCGCCGTTGAGCGATGTTAGTTCTAATTTTCTAATATTAACTGATTGCGGTTATATTTCGTAATATTTGAAGGTTACATACCACTTTGTATTGATGAATACAATTTTGTTATGTTTATTGTGAAAAAACACAATGAAAAAAATTATTAATAACGGAGTTAACAGTACATTCGGAAAAAATTAATAACGTCGTTAATATTAATCGTAGGAATCTCAATTTTTGATATATTGTACTAAAGAAGGTGGACTACCATTTGTCTACAAGAAATTTTTTTCCGATGCTTAACCTCTGAGTTCTTACGTAATAAAAACGATAAACCCTAATTTTTTAATTCAAATTCGTGTATTTTTTTCTTTAACTCACAATGTAAATTTATTGAAAAGAGATTTTAAAAATTAGAAAAGTTTGTTAAAAACGTCTTTAATTGATGATTAAAATACAGTTCATTAGACATTTCTCGCCCTGTATTTTACGTTTCCACGAGGTTATAAAGTGGAATGTTTTTACTACAAACTCGGTCGCCGCGCGGCCGCTCCGCCAGTCACTTTCTTTCGTTAATCAGGGTATAAACAAATAAATACTTTTTAGAACTCTGTACTGTCCAACAATTATCAATGTTGCATTTATTCACTGCACAGGTTTAAATATTTTTTTACTTATTTTTTGTCCATTTGTACTAAAAAATCTGAACTGAGTTAAAAAATATAAATCAAGTTGTCAGTGCTCCTCAGGCAGAGGAAGCAATAAATGTTCCACAAAATACTTTGTATCTACACCCACACAGTTGATGTCATTAAATCTGTTTCAATTTATTAATATGAAATTACAAGCTTTGCAAAAAAACATTTTCCATTTAACAGATATCTTTTAGTGATCTTTCTTAAGTAATAAAAGGCAAAATTTTCAGTTACACTGCCTAATTAAAAGGAAATATGAAAATTCATCAATATTTGTGGAATACTTTTAATACCTCAGTATTTTTTCATGATATGTCAGGTACAAAGTGGTAACTTCTTGAAGCAATAAATTTTAAATTTCAGCTAATGTCACAAGACACATTCAAGGAAACTAACATGACACTACTAATCTAACTAAAATTACAGCAGTTACGGATTGAAACTTGATGGTCCTGCTTCAGATCATTAACTGTTTCCATCATAGGTTTGTCTTTAGTCTCTGGTAAAAGTAATGTAAGTATACATGAAAGTATTGCCAAACATCCACATATAGTACTTGGTATATACCACCCATATGTTCCCTGAAACATCATAACTTAGTTTTATTAAATCTAGAAGGAAGAAACTTAATTATCTTAATAAAAGAAATGAATTATAATATATCTGTTATGTGTTCACTTATTAACTAGGGTAATTAATGCCTCTTTTACTTTTTAAACTCTTTACACTATGATGTAATGTGTGCACGTATGTGCAGTGCCAAAATACTGTCATTTATTTTAAAGAACTACAACTATTTGTTAAACTCTTATAAAATAAGCATGGGCGCCCATATGGAGGGGCAGGGGGGGGTGGCTCCCGGGAAAAATAAAAAATTGAAAGGAAAAAATATCTGATATTTTAGAATTTTGTAAATATATACATTATTTTCAGTAAGTTATTGAAACACATGATGTATAATTTTGCCTTATAATATTTCTTTTATTGGTTTTCTTGTTTTACTTAAAGTCCAAGACCCCTGTCATGATTTCGCATGGTTTTTTTTTCAATTGAACGTTTTTAAATACAAAGTTGGGGTAGGAAAATTTGAGGTGAATCAGAATGGCAAAAGAAGATGCGGAAGCCGGATGTTTAGATCGCGTGGCCTTGGTGCGTTTTAGTCACGTGACCAACTTGCTTCTATGTGGATTTCATACTACGAGTGTTTGTTACAAAGTGTATCTTAAAATAAACATTTAACGCTTCATCGAAACTTTTAAATAGTTTATTATCAGTTATAATCTACTCTTTACGATCTTATCATCAATTTCCAACCAACATATTTGCTGGTGAGTAATACTAGTAGTACGTAATAATCTTATTGAAGAATTCTCTATGCCTTGTTAACCTATAAACAACAAGTCTGAATTTTTAGAAACATTTAATATAAAACTGTATGATAACTACTGTGTATCATAGTTCCAAGATACAACAATGATATATATTGTCTTGTTCAGAAGAATTAGCAACATTTATTAGAAAATTATTGATCAGATTGAATGAATGCTTCACTGAACTTGATGAGTATGAAGTATGTAATGAAAGTATTCACAATAAACTTAAAAAGATTAATTTATAAACGATAAAATTTACTGAATATTTATCTCAGTGTGTCGAAAAGATAGTAACTTCCCCTCGCCTCGCACGTATCGAATGAACTACTTTAATATTATTTTTTCTAAAACATGTTTTCTTTATTCTAAAATACAATAAATAATTGAAAAATAATTAATTTCCTATGAATGTTGTCTTATTTGTACATTAAATTTATTAGTTCTCTATATAGCTTAAAAGCTTCGCTTTGGTCGGTCACTCCCGAGTGCCAGACACCCTAGTTTAATCATTTTTGTAAATAAACCAAAACTATTGATTCTTCAATAATTTTTTGTTTATTATTTCATGCAATAATTAATGCAACATTTTAATGCAATTCCGCCTTCAAAATCTCATGAGCATGCTATTGTACGTGTTTTAACCTATACCAGAATATCACCCCAGATTGTTGTTTAGCGGAAGGACGCACATCAGGACTCAACGGGTTAACACAAAAAAGGCAAAATTAGTTGCATAGGCTACTTTTAATTTTTGTGTCGCTTGTTACTACTAATATCAGTGGTGGATTTTGCGTTGAATCTGTTTTCTCAAAATACAATTACAAATTAATACAGTATTAAACAAGTTGCAACTAATACAAATTATTTTGTCAAAATTAACTATAAATGTTGCACTATAGTAACTTTTTTCAGGTTTTAGGCCCAATACCTGATTTTAATTTCCTCGTATTTATTTCAGAGATATGGATATCAGGAATTTCTTTGAGCGAAAAGGTGCTGCTGTTGTGCCAAAAAGGGCCCGACGGGACTCATTAAGTAATTCAGAGCCAGAACAAATAGCTCGGAAAGTGCGTCCCACAACGGCTTCTAATTTATCTTCAACATCAACGACAGCTCCTAACCTCGCTGTGTCTGCTGAGCGGGATTTCTGTCAGTCGCCAACTTTAGTTCCTATCACCAATGATGAGTCTGACGAGCGGAATCTCTGCCAATCATCAGCTTCAGTTCCTATCGCCAATGATGAGTGTGACGAGCGGAATCTCTGCCAATCATCAGCTTCAGTTCCTATCGCCAATGATGAGTCTGATAAGCAGAATCCCTGCCAGTCATCATCATCATCTTCAGTTCCTATCGCCAATGATGAGTGTGACGAGCGGAATCTCTGCCAATCATCAGCTTCAGTTCCTATCGCCAATGATGAGTCTGATAAGCAGAATCCCTGCCAGTCATCATCATCATCTTCAGTTCCTATCGCTAATGCTGTATCTGCTGAGCGGGATTACTCCCAGTCCCAGCCATCAACCTCGGTTTCTAACGCTACTGCGCCGGCTGAACGGCATTCATCCCATTCATTAGCAATACATCACAGCTTTGATTTAGGTGATTATATAAACCAGGCCATGCCAGATGATGTCAAGTACCAGTTACTAACAAACCCACGTGTTCTAAATTCGTCCCATGACTTCAAGAAAGATATTGAAATGGACAAAACAAGAAAAAGGCCTTTTCAAAAAACCTGGTTTGAAAGGTACTCATGGCTAGTCTACTCGCCAAAGCTGAAGGGTGGGCTTTGCAAATTTTGTACTCTCATTAAGCCAGTTTTAAAAAGAGGAACGTTTGGCGCTTTTGTAGTAAAGGCTCACCATGATTACAAACACTTTCATGAAGATGCTCGAGGCCATGAAAAAAGCAATTGGCATCTTGAGTCTATAAGTAAGGCCAAGAGTTTTATTGATTCTATAGAAATGAGAAAGAAAAATGTAATGGAGCAGTTAGACAGTGGGATCACTGAACTTGTAAATGCCAATCGTCAAAAGCTAAAATCAATTCTTGCAACACTAATATATTGTGGCACACATGATATATCCATTCGCGGAAAGAATTCAGGGGAAGGAAATTTTTAAGATTTACTTTTGTTTAGAGTGAATTCAGGTGACAAAGTGCTGGAAGATCATTTAGCAAAACATGGTGGGAGGGCGAAATATACGTCCCACAGAGTCCAAAACGATTTATTAAGTACATGTGGTTCTGTAATACAAAAAGAGATTGTTGGAGAGGTAAACAGATCGGCAGCATTTTCACTATTAGCAGACGAAACTGCTGACATAAGTGGAAAAGAACAGTTGTCAGTGGGAGTGCGGTTTGTTGACGAAAAATTGGACTTTACAGTTAAAGAAGAGTTTTTAGGGTTTGCTGAACTAACTCGATTAGATGCTGAGGGAATTTGTTCATCTATTATAGGCTTTGTTGAAAAGTTGGGGCTGGATATGACCAAATTAATTGGCTTGGGGTTCGATGGGTGCTCGACAATGGCTGGCCATGAAAGTGGAGTGCAGCAAGCTATCAGGGAAAAATATCCTAGAGCTGTTTACTTCCACTGTGCATCCCATCGACTAAACCTAGTTGTCAATGACCTTAATAGTGTCCAGGAAATTTGGAATACTATCGGTACGATAAAACAAATAATTAGGTTCTTCCGGGAAACTGTATTGCGTAGAAAAACTATACCAAACATTCCGTTGTTTTGTGAAACTCGGTGGTCACACAAATATAGATCAATCAGGCTGTTTAAAGAAAACTTCATGGCCATCAAGGATAGCCTCAGTGGTCTTGCAAATGACCGCGACGTTAATCAAGACACTAAATCACTTTCCAGCCAACTAGATAGCGCAACATCATCAATCACATTTATTATTTGCCTTCACATAATTTCAAGATATTCTTCGTACTTGGAGCCAATAGTGAACAAACTCCAGTATATTGATATGGACCTACACACAGTCTACAGATACATAAATACCGACCTCCTAGATATATTTCAGAAGCATAGAGAGCAAAGGAACGATTAGTTCTCAAACATATTTGAAGACATTAAAGAGACTTGTGGAAAACTTGACATTGATATTAAATTCCCAAGACTGGCTAGAAGGCAGACCCAGAGATTCAATGTCCACTCTTCTTCGCCTGAAGACTATTTCAGAGCCTCAATTTATAACCCTTACATGGATTCACTACTCATGTCACTAACCACAAGATTTGAAAAAAGTAATGAAACACCGTTCAAAGGTGGGATTCTTCATCCACATTTAATGAAGAATAAAAAGAAAGAAAATTTTATGAGAGACATAAAAATGTTGGAACAATTCTATCAAATCGACAACTTGGAAGCAGAGGCCAGATTGTGGTATGATGTTTGGACAAATAAAGAGTGTTCGGAAAAAACAAAACTGCATGATCTTCTTCCAGAAACTACATTCTATCCAGCAGTAAGGAGAATGATCATATACTACCAAACCATACCCCCAACAACCTGCACTGTGGAGCGTTCCTATAGCACACTTCGCTGTGTGAAGACCTGGCTAAGAAGCACTATCGGTGAGGATCGTCTGTCCAACTTGTGTCTTCTTAGTGTTCACAGAAATAGAGTAAAATCTCCTAGTTTTCAGGAGAAAGTGATTGACATATTCGGAAAGAAGAAGAGAAATTTACAGTTTGCTTTTTCTGAAAAATACTAGGGCCTAAGCTAATAAGCTATACATGTTTTAGTGTCTGTTGTGTAAATTTCCTTATCAGTTTTTTTATGTAGGCCTCTGCTAATAATGTTAATTTAATAAAATCAAGTTAGCCTATATCAACTTCAGTTATTCGTTCTAGTAGATGCCTTCAGTAAACGAAAACACATTTATCCAATTTTTTAATACAATTTTTAATTTAAAATATATTGCAAGGTAGTTAAAAAATGTCTTACTGAGAGTTTTTTTTAGTATTTCACTATTTACAACCAATGTTTTAAATTTCCAAAATGTAATGAATACATTAATTTATAAGTTTATTTAGAGGTTGATTTCTAATAAGGTAAATAAAGTAGTTTTTACATTGAAAATTTTTTTGTTCATTTTATTGATACACCTTCATTTAACACCTTGAATGAATTTGAGTGGTTTTTTACATTTTTTGCAGGATTAAAGTAATATTTTAGTAACAAATTTAGAACACTATCATACACCTAAGATATCCCCAAAACGCACTGCTGAGACCTTAAATTTAAAAAATTTTCCCGGACCCCCGTTTGCCTTGGGGGTATTCCATACCCCCAAACCCCCTGGTCTTGCCCCCCCCCCCTGGAAAATTTTGTATGGGCGCCCATGAAAATAAGCTAAACAATTTAAAATTTTCTGAAAAATGTCTAAAGTTTTCATTATTGCCAAAAAATTTCTTATGACATGTTTTCATGTTAAAAACTTAAAACATAACCACTTACCAAAATATCAACTATGTATGGAGCAGCTACCGTACCAAACTGAGACATTGCAAGACTTGTACCAATAGCAGAGTTTCTGTTTGTTGTTGGAAACAGCTCTGAAGTATGGAGAATAATGACAGCAAATACAGCACTAATACAGAACCTTCCTAGTAATGCCACACACAATATTCCTGTTGTCATTTCTGAAAAATGTATATATTCACAGGTAATCAAAGAAATATTAACATAAAATCTACTAATCTATTCAAGTGCTCTTCAAAAAAAAAAAACTTGACATTTCAAAAAGTTTGAGAACCTGTTAAAGATATTTAAATTGATTGCCTTCAGAAAGTTATCCCAAAACTAAGTGCAGTCATTAGTAAAGACAAATTGTAGTGTATACGTAATATCTATAACCTCACTATAGGCTACATAATATCTATAACATCACAGACTCATAATATGTAAATGCGCAACAGCATATGAAGTGAATATGGTGAACTGCAGAAAAGGCTATTTTCATCTCCTGAAAAAGAGATGAAAATCTCTTTCATCCTGGAGAAGTGTCCAGCCCTCTCTTTATTCCTCTTTTTACTCTTTCACTGAATGAAACCAAGTTCAAAGTGTTGTGTCTGTTTTGCACCACATGTACTAAGTTGTACTTCACAAATTCTGGAATCCATACATGGATGATGAGTATTATTATTAATTAGGCCTACTATACATTTCTTAAACATAATAAGGTGATATTATAATCATTACAATTCTCATTAATTAAGGATTATTTAGAAAAATGTGTTTTAATTAGTCATACTTAGTACCCAATAACTGAGTAACACTTTTTTTTACTAACCTATTGTAAAAAAGATATTTATTGTCATGCTTGCAATACATCAAATTAACCAAACTTCGACACAGAGAATTCACGACTTTCTCTTACTCTTCTCAGTAACATTCTTCATGTAGATTTCAGCAACATCCACCCAGAATTTATGAAAAATCACTATATATGCTTACCTGGAGAGATAGCAAGGATTGATATTAGAGAAATTCCAGAGACTAAAAACAGAAATGATGCAGTTGATTTTCGTCCAAAAATTGAAAGAAGTGTAAGAGGCATGATATATGATGGAGCTTCAACTATACCATTCAGCATCACATAAAGGTATCTGTTTGCTGTAAAATTGTCAGCATTCAGAGCTGTAAGCATACAAAATTTATTTCAGCATGCTGAAGGCTATTAAGAAACTGATAGCCTTATTAAACCTGAAGGCTATTAAGGCTAATAATAGTAACAATTATTAAGAAACAATAAAATGTTACTGAAATGCCCAAATCACAAATAAATATTTCAAAAACAGGTTGTTAGATATAGGTGTGTGTGTGTGTGTGTGTGTGTGTGTGTGTGTGTGTGTGTGTGTGTGTGTGTGTGTGTGTGTGTGTGTGTGTGTGTGTGTGTGTGTGTGTGTGTGTGTGTGTGTGTGTGTGTGTGTGTGTGCAGGTGCGCGTGCATTCACATCTTTTTCCACAGATGTACTCTACACGTATGTTGCAACAGAACATACAAAATTGATACTCTTCACGAGCTGCTATGAGATTTACAAAAATTACCTCCAACCAAGAGTTCACATGGATTTTTTGTTGTTGTAAATCAAACAACCAGAAAGAGAACAAATTACTTTGTATTAATTTTTATAAATACAATTAAATTATATTGGTATCTTGAATGAACTTTGTAAAACTATGAGTGCAATTTGAAAAGTTTATGGCATGCCTTATAAGGTATTTGGAAAGGTATGTGTTGTGTCTCTGTTTTTCATTAGGTTGTAGCCAGTGCCTAAAATAACATGTTAACTGGGCGACACTGGTGTCGCCTAGTGCTGAGGTTTTGTTGCCCAGTGACCGTGGCTGGTGCCGCCAAAAAATTTTAAGAAAAACGGTAAAAAAACGAAAATATTTTAAAATTTTATAAGTTACTTTAAAAATTAGCCTGCCGCAGATAAGAACAGGAGAATAACAATAAAGCTAATTTCGAAAGAAAGAGATAGTAGACTCTATTCTACTCTCTCACTCTTCTGAGTAGACGGGCTAAGTGAGATGGAGGCTGGGGAACCAACGGAGGTGTGGAATGACAGGAAGTGCGCGCGCGTCTGCGTGCGTGCGTGCGTGTGTGCGTGCGTGCGTGCGTGCGTGCGTGTGTGTGTGTGTGTGTGTGTGTGTGTGTGTGTGTGTGTGTGTGTGTGTGTGTGTGTGTGTGTGTGTGTGTGTGTGTGTGTGTGTGTGTGTGTGTGTGTGTGTGTGTGTGTGTGTGTGTGTGTGTGTGTGTGTGTGTGTGTGTGTGTGTGTGTGTGTGTGTGACGTGCCGACGTGCGTGGCTGATGGCTGATGCGATGCTATTCGCTCCGTGCAGAATGTTCTCCCTCCACTCCGCTTCCCTACTTCCCCCACAGTGCCAGGAGAATTTAGTATAGAAAAGCATAGGGAAAATATGAAAAACGTACACTTTTCGCATTTTCGCTGTTGTTGACCTGAGTGTTGTACTGTTACCGTACTTTTTTGTGCGATTGTGGCGAGTTGTTTTATTTTTTATTTCTAGGCAGAAAAGGTGAAAGTTGTTGAATTGTGTGTTTTTTTTTCTTCTGGATAACACACCACATTGCCGATTACCACAACTATAAGGTAAGTGACCTTTTGATATTATCATAAAATAATAATAATGCCAAGCCCCCTTAACTGAGTTTAATCTATTTTTCATTAGTAAACAGCAGAATAGAGTTATGTTAACACTAAATGTGAAGCTAAGCGACAGTACACAAACTAATATAACCTCTAACCTAACCCACACAACCTACTTCCAGCTGCCTACCTACCTAATTAACCCTTCACTCACGTTTTTAAGTTTTATTGTGTACGGTTATTCTGAGGCTTAAATACAATTTAAAAAATATAAATGATACCTGAGAAGTTTTTAAATTAGTGTGAGCTGTTTGTTTTTATAATTATTTTAGTTTATCTCTCATAAATTTGCTTAAACTTTAAAAATGCTTTGTCAGAATAGTTTTACAAAGAAACGATCGAGATTCTAGCAGGCTTTTGTTTTTATACTATTTGAATATAATACCTTAAAGCTATTTATTTTTATAGAAAGTACTCAACATTTTCTTTTTGAGTTTTTTTCAATTGATTGCTTAAGGATGTATGTATAAGGCTTAAATAAAATGTATAAGGGACGTATGTTATAAGGCATATATACTCTTAAGGGACGTAAATTTGAACGATTAAATAGTTTTACTAAAAACAGCCTGTATATTATTTTAACCCGCTAGTAGGCGCATGTTGCACGGGAGCCTGTCAGGCCCTACACCTAAATATTTTGTTTTTAATTTTGTCATTTTGTGTAGTTTCATAGTGTAGTTTTCTCCTTGTGTAGGTGCGCGTCTCACCGCAATAGGAATATATGCCCATGGGTAAAAGAATAACTGATTTTTTTAATGTTGGACCCCAAAAACGCACAAAAAGTGATCAAAGCAGTAAAGAAGATGAAATTGTAAACCCAGTCAATAACTTCAGTGACAACAGTAAACCAGGTTGCAGTAGTTCCAGTACACAAATCCAATTTCAAGAAACTGGAATTTTCCTTGATGATAATCATCCTCTCAACAACAGCGGTGGCTCTGACTCAAAACTTGTTAAACAAAATAAGGAAAATCCCGAACATCGAGTTGAAACACCTTTTCCAGTCCAAAAAAATCAACAAAAAGAGAAATGTGTCGAATGGTATAAGGGTAGCAAGTTAGATTTGTCATGGCTGTTAAAAACTTACAGTGTTTTGGAAAAGGTAAAGCTTGGAAACAAGCGTTTATAAAATGTGCAATTTGCTCCAAACACATTCAAGAAGCGAAAAAGTTTTCAAGAAATGGCACTTTGCCCATTGCTGATGGAGTCCGATGTGACGTAAAAAAGGAACTGGAAAGGATTATTGACCATTTAACTTGCGAAGCTCACAAAGCAGCTTTTAACCTCGATGAAATGGAGAAAAAATGGATGGCACAAACTGATAAGCACCCTTGGGTAAAAACTCTTAAGACACACACTACCAAGAAAATTAAACTGCTAACTGAACTGTCATTGGATATCTATAATGACAGTCGTACCATGACTCTTTCTGCTCATTCTTGGCCTTCGCGGTCTTTGACAAAGATACAAATTGACACCCAGGTTTCTTCATATAAAGGCAATGGTTTAGAGTCCGAATTTTCTCCTCTCAACCCTTCTCCAGCTTTGTTACAGTACAGAAACCCTATAACGTATCGCGAGATGCTTGATGTTGAAGGAGAAGTAGTAATGGAAAATGTTAAGCAGTTAAAAAATTCAGATTGTTTTTCCATCCAGGTAGATGGTTCCGTAGATAAATATGGAATCGACAACAAATTCATTACGGCACGATTCATTTCAGAAGACTATGAAATGAAATCCGTGTTTTTAGGTGAAAGCAAATCGAGTCTGCGAGGGGCAGAAGGTCTTATGAAATCAAACAAGATTGTGCTGGAGAATCTAAGCCTCGGTGATATAGCAAAAGATAAGTTGACAGGATTAACAACAGATGGAGAGAGTGCCAATACAGGCAAAAACAGTGGCTTATGGGTTCGCATGAAAGAATACTTAGGAAGAGATTTATTTTGTGTTTGGTGTGTGGCTCATCGATCTGACCTAGCAATGTCAGACTTAGAATCAACAGTCATTGAAGTTCAGCACTGGAAGATAAATTTAAAAGCAATGGCAACATTTTATAGAGCGTCAGCTCTACGTTTTGAGGAACTTGAAAAACTGGCCGAGGTAAAAAAGCAACCTGTCTGCCGCTTCCCAGCGTACTTTGAGGTAAGGTTTGTAGAACACCTAAACAACTTAGCCAAAGCAGTTTGGAACAACCTCCCATTGATGCAACAACATTGGAGTAATGTGCTAGACAACAATGATTCTACAAAAGTTGAAAAAGCTTCTGCACGTGGGTTTCTGTGTTTGTGGGAGACAGACGGCGAACAACAACGACTTACTGGCCTTATGCTACATCTTCTAAAGCATATTGAAAAACTGCAAACAGACTGTCAGAGATATTTATCACAATCCCTGATATAGAAGTCTCTAAAAAAGTCTTTATAAATTCATTGACTATGATGGAAGATGATTGTTATCCCGGTGGATATGAAGAACAGTTGAGATGGAAAATAAAGGCGCAAGAGAACCTGAACGTGATGAGTTAGATAGTTCAGATATTGAAGAACTTCCTAGGAGACGTAGAGTAAACTCTTCTTTAGTTTCAACTAAGCGACACTGGGTTGCAGTAAGAAAAGAGATTGTCTTGAGCTGCAAAGAATTTATTTCTCAAAGACTAGCCGATGACCAAAGAGAAATATCAAAACGAATCAACAACTTCGTAAATGCAAGAACGCCTACTGAAGTTGTCAAAGCAGCTCGCATTGACGTGGAGAACATTTTTGGTAAAGATAAAGTATCAGATTTTACAGATGATGTTGTAGAGTTGTACGCGGTGGAAAAACTTCCTCCTTCATCTATAGTGACATCCTCAACAGCGAAACTGTACCATTGTTTAAAGGTTTCTCAACCTCATTCCATTTTTAGTAAGTTAGTACAATCGTATGTCTCTCTAACACCACACAGTGCTGGTCCTGAGAGGGCGGTATCTGTGCACACAACTTGAAAAACTAATAAGCAATCAAGCCTATCAAGAGAAGCTCTCAATTCAAGGATGTACATCGCTCTAAATGGAGTTGGAACTGCCTTTTTTGACCCGAGGCCAGCTGTAGCGAAATTTCTTGAGAAAAAAGAAAGAAGAAGGAAGCTTCCTGACCAGGAACTCTACCAGGACCATGAGTTTGTCAAAAAGTTTTTCGCAAAAGACAATACCCTGTAAATATAAATTTTGTTTAAATTTGAAAGATTACCTATTTCTTTATTTGAAAAGTTTAGTAGTACAATTTACAAATCTTTACCATAACTGTATTTCTACATGTGCCTAATAAAACATAACTAAGTAACAACGCAAAGAAATTGTTTTCATTCTAAAATTGTGTAGGCCTATTCTTCCTAAAATCCCTCTAGGGGAGAAACATTATAGATGCTTCAAATCTGTTTAAGTAGGGCTTAAAATCACGCTTTTAAGCTTCAAAATTTTCCCGGGGGGGGGTGCACTGAATGTTGCCCAGTGAAAATCCCTTAAAATATGCTCTGGTTGTAGCCCCACATTTGCTTCATGAACAACTGTGAAGCATCATGTTGATCATGTTGGTCTCCTAATTGTTAAGTAGAAGAGCTGTGAAAACAGTCATTTCACAAAGCATCTGAGTACACTGTTGGATAAGAAGAAAATTGAACATTATAGAATAATAAAACTTTTTGTTTAAAAAATGTCTAACATAGACAGAAGTTTCTAATGCGATGAAAGATGTGTTGAGTTATGCTGCACTCTCATTTACAACAACCAAAAAATGGAGTGTTGAATTTAAACTCAGACGTGCAAGTTTGGAAGATCCCCCCCTCCATAGAGGGTATATGAAAAGTACCACTACACCAGAAATCATCAATAAAGTGAATGATATTTTTTTTCTGAAGATCGCTGCTTGAAGGTGTCTGAAATTGCTAAGACTGTGAGCATCTTAGATGAAAGGGTACATCACATGCTTCTTGAGGTATGAGAAAGTTGTCTGCAATATGGGTGCCAAGTTTGTTCAAAAACGCATTGAATGTAAGATTCTCAGGAATGTTTGGACTCTTTTAAAAAATCAAAAAGATTCGATTTGTTTTAACAACTGATGAAACTTGGGGCCATCACTTCACTCCATAAACAACCAACATTCAAAATAGTGGATGCATAATTATTATCCAGCTTCAAAAAAGATGAAACTAATTTTGTCTGCAGGAAAGTGTAGGGCTTCAATTTTCCAGGATGCTACAGAAATATTGTTTACAGATTATCTCAAAAGAAGTCAAACAATAAAAGGAGAGTACTGTGCTAATCTTTTGGCTGATTAATTGAAAAGTTTATGAAAAAAATCATTTTCCATCAATACAATATCCCGCAAAATTTCTCATTGAGAGACGTTTTCATCAGATGATGAGCTGAAAGCTGCAGTACATAGTTATTTTAAAAACCCAGAAGAATTGGATTTCTGTGATGGATAAAAGCACTAGAGCATTCCTGGACTAAGTACCAAGTGTGCTGAACTACACAGACACTATGTTGAAAATAAAAATGATTCCAGAAAGAAAAAGAATGATTTCATTATCAGGCCATGAAAATTTTAAATTGCCCTCATATTAATAATAATATGAATTAAATTCAATCCTATAAAGAACTTAACTGAATTTTTAGCCTCATAATATTTTATTTTGTTATTCTAAACTTTTTTCCATAAACAATAGTAGCATACAACACTCCAAAAACAATTTTAGTAACCCAACACAAATCATCATAAATTGATTGTAAAAAATAAAATATTATGAAATAATTTGTCAAATGTTCTCTTCTGTTGATGATACATATTAACTTTACATTTGACCTGCACTACACATTATAACTCAATAACTTACCAAGAAACAGTACTGTTACACATGACCAGAAAATCACTGAAAGTTAACATGTGCATTTTTTTTAATGGAAGTTACTATTTCTGAGAAAATTAATCTAATTTCATTTAGTATCCAATTTTCTCTCACAAATTATATATCTGCTAGTAAGTAATTAGATATTTTATAAAAACTAGTAATCATATTATTTGTTATAAGTTTTAAATTCAAAGTTTCATTTTTGCTATGTTTTGATTTCTTGATGTCCAGGACATGGTTCTGTATTGGATGTCTACTTCAGTCAATGATTTGGCTAAATCTGTACTAATCACTATTACATCAACTACATGAGACTTCAGTTCCTACTACTCTTGTTATATCTCTCACAACCAAGGAAAAATATAGCAGGTGCAGCTGAAATATCTGGCTGAAGATGCCATCCAAAAAGTGGATTGCAGCCAGAATGGCTAAATACCAAATGAAAGCAAAAATTGTTTTATTGTAATTCTGTGTCTAGTAGACATATTTACATAGTGAACCTCAGTAATACACAATAAAGATTTAGTGAAACATAATGTATATACAAATATGTGTGTACAATATAAATGTATATACAAAGAAGATCAATGATTACGTGAATATGTTAACTGTTTCTAAGCAACAAAATTTATATTCTATGTTACATCCATTTCTTTTCAGAACATAAAGTTACATTTAATGAAGTTTAACAAGTTTTCATTTCAATAAACTAAATAAATTTATCGGTGAAGTTTGATCTATACTAGATAAATGACAAATATGAATTACAAAATTATATAATTATTATTATTATTTTTAATTTAAAATTCAATAATATTTTAAAACAAAAAATAACATTTTTAAAATAAATATTCAACATTAACTATTAAAAAATAGAATGTTTTAAATAAAATAAGACTGATTATAGTCAAATACTAATATTAAGAAACATCAAGAAAATATTTAGTACAGTCAGCTTAGGAGTACAGCAAGAGGAGAGAGTTTCAATAAGGAAACGTTGAGAACAAATTTGAGAAATATTGCACAGTTGTAAGGTTACGACTTCTCCCCACACACACACACACACACACACACACACGGACACGGACACACACAGCTTTGATACCAGAAGGCTCACAACATTCTATAATTTCAGTAAATACTTACCTATAGCATAATATGAAAGAGCACTGACAAACCAAGTGAAATAGCAGATAAAAATTCTATTCCTCAGTTCTGTTAGTCTAAAAAGTACAAGTAATTTCTTTGTTGATATTATCAGCCTTTTGTACCAAGAATTTCCACTGACTTCTTCTTTTAACTGCACCCACAAAATTCAAAGAGTACATCAGAAAATGTTTAACAGGTAAGAAAGAATTAATAATATCAAACAATTCCCTCAAACATTTAAAAAATATCCTTTCCCAAGCTCACTAAAAGGCTCCCACGTCACTTGGCATACTACCTAACAGACGACAAAGTTCATGACCCAATAATACAAATGGTTATAGCGTGTTGCTTGTTGCTGTGTGGGGTGAAGCATGAATGCCTTCATGCTGCCTTGTTTTCATACTACAGAACTAGTCTGGAAATTTTTTGTTACCCCTCATATCTAACATGTAAAGATATATATTAAAAATAGTGTATTTGGAAAGTATGTACACTACAATTACTTTGATGATGCAAAGTGGAAGGAGAAGGGGATACTTTGACAGAGAAGGGGAAGGAGTAAAAGCAGAGGCGATATGCAAGTCGGGACGATTAGGTACAATATCTTATTACAATGCGGTAAATGAAGGTCATCACACATGTGACCTTCGGTATTTCGGTCTACCGAGTGAAGTTGGTAGACTGCTCAGTATTCTGTGTGGTAGGTAGCATTATTGCAAAGATCTTGCAAAATTTCGGAGTACTTGTATAGTCTATACATGACTCAGTTGGGAAGGTTACAGCAAGTATGAGTCAAGGCCAACTGTGTTTCCGACTTTCCGAATATACCAAGTGTCACACTAGTGTAGGCAGTCGTGTCGGTAACCAGCGATAATCATAATATCTACTATACCGACTATACCAAGTGTCACATCTGTGTGGGGGAGCCTTAGGAAGTAGGTTGATACGAATGTTAGAATGTCACATCAAAAACATGATTCACAACAATTCTTCAGAATTGCTACATGTAGCCTATTATTTATAAACACTTTGTAAACATTTATACATAAATTATCCAACTGTTCAGTATGTTATATAGTTGACAATGTTGAGGCTAAATCTGTGTGCCATACATAAGTAATAGTGTATTAATTTTCTTCTAATCTAGTCATATTTATAGATTAATTTAATTTCTTTTCAATTTTCATAGCATATATGTCCATTTCTTTTACCAACTTATTTAATTTAATAAACAGTATATTTATTAACTGCATTTGTTTGTACACTGCAATTGAATAGTGCTTCAGAATTACATTCTGAATTAAGTTGTGGGTGAAGTTGCATAGACAAACTTGTTAAATAGTGTGGCATGTATAGCAAAATTGAAAGCTAAAGGCATATGCGCAGAAACCAGTTTCTTCATGGATGAGTCCACTTTGGAATTGTGAATGGCAGGTTGGTAACGGAGAATCAGCCAAGGTGTTGCCAACATGTGTGTCACGTTTTAGTTATGTTGTTAATTACTGTGTTATGTACTACCTCAGTCTATATATTATTATCTCAGTTTATTATAAATTATGTCATTGTTTTGCAGTTCATTTTAATCATTATTTAATTTTGTCATTTAATTTCTATTGGTAGTTTAATTATATAATTACACATTTTCATAATTTGTGTTATCACCCAATAACGTGATTTGTTAAAATGGACACTGCTCTTTCAAACTCGACTAGCACAGACAAGAAACCTCCATATTCTTCTAAGAAAAATTGGATAAAGATATGCGTGAGCATCAAAATACACCAACTGAATCAAAATTTTTAATCTTTTTAAAAACGAAACTATTCATGCTAGTTTTCGCACATACTTGAGCGAGTCTAAAGGTTTTTTAATAACGCCTTGCTTATCTTTACAATAAAAATAAATAAGGATAAAACAAACAGTGGTTAAAAGATGTTCTTAATAGATATTATTTCCTAAAATACTGTATTAAAGTAACATGATTTTTCCTTCTTCTTGAAACAGATTTTTGTTGTCTAGGATTAAAAGATTTTCGCAAGTAAGCTAATACGGTATGAAGAAGTCGTCCCTTTATGATAAACTGCAGAGATAGTCAAGTGTAATTAAGGAGTGGAAGTGCACAAGTGCATAGTTTGGACATTCCATTCCATTCCATTGCGATAAAAGCTGTAAATCTCTACAGCAATTAATATATAGCAGAGAGAGAGATAGAGATAGAGATAGAGATAGAGATAGAGAGTGAGAGTGAGAGTGAGAGTGAGAGTGAGAGTGAGAGTGAGAGTGAGAGAGAGAGAGAGAGAGAGAGAGAGAGAGAGAGAGAGAGAGAGAGAGAGAGAGAGAGAGAGAGAGAGAGAGAGAGAGAGAGAGAGAGAGAGATCTGTGGTAAGTGAAACAGTTTACAAACAAACCTTGTACGTGAGTTTTGGTTACTATTCAAAATAATATTCATACATTGGCTGCACTGATGCTCATAACAACAATTCTCTTCTCACATCTCAGAGTGACTCCCACCATATACCATTCCCCTCTGACCATAAGCGTTTAGCACATTCCTATGCCCTTAACTTTCAATTTTGCTATACGTGAAGTTGTGTTAGCAATGTTACTTCTAGCAATGTTACTAAAAGAAAAATCATTGAAAGAACAGTTACATGTCTATGGTGTTCCCATCAAAACACTGAATAATATATATGTAAATAAAAACAGCTGGAATCCACAACAGATAATTCATATGCATTTCAAATGCCTAACAACATGAGACAAAACTCCATAACAGAATTACAGCTAGATAACACTGTTAGATGTACTGTAAGGTAAAGTGTTTATTTCATGTACAGGAACTTTTATTGTCTGGCAACAGTGAAATTGATATGTGAAAAATTAAAAGAAAGTATAAACTACACAGGACACATACTGAGTCTATAAAAAATATCAAAATTATCAGCACTGCCATAGAAGAAAATAAAAAAATAATAAATAATTGTTAAGTAAAACACATGATTTAAGAGCAAAACATAGCAGGTCTATTGAACTACTCACAAAATAGTATGCAATGTGTCTTTAAGCTTTGGTGTCATGAGTATACCACACTTAGGCTCAAACTGACATCAAAATTTAAATTGAATATTTTTTACATTTTGTCCACTTACAATAAAAAAACTTTTTATAGAACAAAAGTTACCCAAAAAATGTATACAATGAAAATGTAATATCTTAATGTTTTACAAAAACAGTATATTGGGTTGATATAAAAACAATTAAGCTATCATCAAGGGATCAGAATATAGTTTAATAAAAAAAAATAAAGATATATTTCTAAACGGTGGAGCAATCATGAGTCAAGAAAAATTTGGTGTCATATAAATAAACACATAGGATGTATTATATATTTTATGTTTTCAGAGTGACTAATATAATGACTGCTCTATATAATATATGATATTATCATTAAAGTAATTCATCTGTACAAAGATATATTTTAAATGGTGTTAGTCAGAAGCATTTATTTTCACTAAATATGTCATAAGTTATACAGTTATTCTATACTTAACTAAAAATGAACTTTTTTCATGTGAAAACTTACTAATTTTATTGGACGCGTTTCGGCTTAGTATCCGCCTTCTTCAGCTTTGGTAACAGACATGTCTGTTACCAAAGCTGAAGAAGGCGGATACTAAGCCGAAACGCGTCCAATAAAATTAGTAAGTTTTCACATGAAAAAAGTTCATTTTTAGTTAAGTGTTAGTGCTGTGAAAGAAGAGATGAATAATCAAGACAGTTATTCTATACCACACTATCCACCATTAATTAAAGCATATAATAACAGGCTATCAATTTCAGTTTTCCATTAATATAAAATCCTAACCTGCCAGTTGATTCATTATGCAGGAAACTACTTGTTGTTGTTCACTAAAATCTGAATGAGCATTACTATCCAATTAGCATTTTCATGTGATTTACTTATGATTTCACTCCAATCTAGGGACAAGTTAAGTCACCCGAAAGCACTTATCAGGATTCACTCGATTAGTGGACTAGTATAAAAAGTTATGTTCCACATTAAAAACAAAGTCAACTACAGTCACTCATATACTGCTTATGTGCAGGTACAGTTATTTATGCACTGCTATTGAAACCTCAATATTGTTATTAAATTCTAGCCAGAAAAGGTTAATTGGCTATTCTCCCGACATACCTTACTTCTACTTAAGGAAGAAATGAAAGTTATATAGAATTAAATGTTAGCTAAATGCTGTAAGGTGCCAGCCAGTGACCATACATTGTTATGAAGCAATTACTTCTCAATTAAAGGTTTTTGATCTAGATCACATGATGTGGTGTATCCATTCATTCAAAGCTGTATATTCAAAACTTCTTCAAGCTTTCACAATTAGAGGCTGCAATTACTGAAATACTTTGAGCAAAAATTCGTCTGGGAAAACTGTTTACTTGTCCCAAAAAGGTACACAGGATCTGATCACTTGAAACTGTCTACTTGGAACTGTCTATTTAATGATCAGAGGTTTCCACTCCGCACAATACTGCTTTGATTTCCGGGTCACAGATAAAGAAATTACTATATTTCATTACTGTTGATGATCCGTCAAGAACTCATAACCTAACCACAATATGAGAAATGTGAAAGTACTACTCAGTTTCATGCTTCTCTGAAAAAATGTTATGTGTTCAGTATGGGTACATCTGCTGAAATTGCAAATGATCTAACATCAGTCATGAAACTGTGTCCTCAAATTTATGGAATAAACTAAGAAAAAATCAGAATCGTCTGGCTTCATTGTTAATATACAAATTGTATACTTATTTTTGTGTATTTATTTATTATGTGAATCTTACAATAATTATGGTACTTACCACAATTATTAGAGCACATGTCATCATCACTATCTTTGTTTCTTGTTGGGTCCAGAGTTCGTATTAAGCGTAAATAGAGACAGTTTGGTGATTGAAATGAAGTTATCAACATCAATATGGTAGTAAATCAACTTATTTTTTATTATTTCGAATTTGCAAAATTAAATCGTCATACATTACAATGGCTGCCTTATTGTGACCAAGACAAAATGGCGGTCATTTTCTTACTATTATATTCATTAGTCATGACTTTAAATACTTCGTTATATTGTTTGATTAACTAGTTAATTTTATTACTTTGCAGCTATTAACATACTTAAGTGTTTCCATTTGATTTATACTGCTATAATCTTTAACACAAACCAACGCCTCAGTTTTGTTACCGGCATTGCTTGATACACTCTTCCTCTCTCTCACTCTCTCCCTCTCATCACAATATTATTCAAGATACATTTTTGTTTTAGGTATTATTAATTTTGAGCTCAATTATTTAAAAGAAATTTTGATTGCAATTTTGACTTTCCTCCTACTTCGTGCTATCCACATTGAACGGTCATCATCGTCCGGCCAGGTGTGCGGCGTAGTTTCCGTATTTGCTGGGCGTTTCTGTCACTGACTTTACATTGTTAACTAAATGATAATTGTGAAGCACTAACTCTTGTTAATTACATTTCTGTCACTGATTTTAACACATTTTATCTGGCCGACCTTTTGCCAGCAACATTGATAGCATCTCCACTCTATGATGGTATTCAACAGAGCATCTCCACTCTATGATGGTATTCAACAGACTGAGAGTGGATGCTATGTACATTTTCCGTAAGTGTGTGCGCATTGACGTCATTGTCTGGTGTATCGAAATAGGAAACGCCCTGATTATGCGTCATTGTTGTTACGTCCTGTATGTTTTTTAATGACGTTTCGTATTATTGGCCAATGACAATTATATAACGCTGTGTGTCGCCGGTCACGTAGGCTTGACCTTGGAATCGTCCCGCACCGATGTAACTGCGTTGTTTTCGTTAAACACAGGGAAAATTGCCCTACCCATTTACATGTGTGCAAAATACAATAAAATAATTCCTTTTGTACCATAAATATGAAAACAGGCTTTTGTCCTGTTACATCATGAATGTTTCAGTTAATTGCTTGCATTAAATCACCAATCGCCATAGATGGGTATACACAGAACAGAGAAATAGCAGAAATATGTGCATTGTTACTTTTGTCTTGTACACAACCCATAGATAACACAATAATTTTTGTGATGGCACTGATTATGGGACAAAAGCATGGAATTGATACATTAGCAGCATGATATTATATTGGAGGCTGCCACCATGTGAAATAATGTATTACCTATAATATTGTTCTAAGGCTTTCATGCCCGGTGTCAGTTATATTACAAGTATTTACCGGGCTGTTTGGCCATGGTCCAGGGTTTACTAACAAACCAAATGTTTCAACAGCACCACAGGCTGCCATCTTCAGTGGAATATGAGTGTACCTGAACCAGTACTGTGGGCCTGACGTTTGACACCCCGTGTTCAGGCAGACTCGTATTCCACTGAAGATGGCAGCCAGTGGTGCTGTTGAAACGTCTGGTTTGTTTGGAAACCTTGGACCATGCCAAACAGCCCGGTAAATACTTCTAATATAAATTTATTGCCTATATTTCTAAATTTGTCAGTTTACATTCACTTGTATTTTTTTTAAGTCCACATTTTCCTACATCACTTTTTGTATTCTTCTCACATGCTAATATATATACAGTGATATTATTCAATATAATTTCTTCTGCAAGTAGTGTATTATTGCGTTTTTGTTGTTTCAACATATAACACCTAACAACAAAAATGCAATACACTACTTGCAGAAGAAATTATATTGAATAACATCACAATATTATTGAATATTTAATTACATCTGCAAGAAACATTGAGTTATGTATATAGAATACACACACACAAACACACACACACAGTTGTGTGTGTGTTTTGTATAAACTAGTATTGTATCGTGTAGTATAGTATTGTGTTGTATAAACTGTGTTGTATAAAGCTTGGGTCTACTTTATACTCATTTACTAAATCTACATTTTCTTCATTAAGCTAATGGCCATATTTAATTTGATTAGTTACAACTGTGTGTGTGTGTGTGTGTGTGTGTGTGTGTGTGTGTGTGTGTGTGTGTGTGTGTGTGTGTGTGTGTGTGTGTGTGTGTGTGTGTGTGTGCGCGCGCGTGCGTGCGTGCGTGTGTGTGTGTGTGTGTGTGTGTGTGTGTGTGTGTGTGTGTGTGTGTGTGTGTGTGTGTGTGTGTGTGTGTGTGTGTGTGTGTGTGTGTGTGTGTGTGTGTGTGTGTGTGTGTGTGTGTTATTTTCAACCTAATCTCTTTCAATTTTATGAATATGCGCCTTTTCACATCTTTTCAACATCTATGCCAGGAGTTGGGAATCTGCATGCAGGCCACGTGTGGCACACAGGACGTTTTTTAGTAGCATACTCCACAACTCAAAATATGTGCCATAAAACCAATATAAATGTTGAATGTTGAATGGTAGATCTCGATATAAATCAGCATAGTAGTTGAATGTTTCAAATACCACATTCAGAAGCTTGGATAAAGTACACATATGACATTGACCAATAAATAGGGAAGATGCATGAACCAGGATTCCATTGTTGTAAAAACTGAGTTTAAATTTTAATATAATTTTATAATTTTAAAAAATTGTAATCCAAGTGTCAAAATAAAACTTCAGAATTTAAATTCAAATAAAACAGGTACAATGAAATTATCTTAACTTTTGTATTTATTCAAGTTGACTAGTAACAAGTTAAATACACTATTTCAAAACCATGGGTACATTTTTTATTTAATTCAAACCTATCTCCAGTTTGGATAAGGTATTAGATAATAAGAACAGGGCTGTCTTAAACACTGACAAAATTTGAGTGGTGACAAAAATTTTGATATAAAAGCTATTCAAGCCTGCTTTCATTTGAATTCTTAAACATAACTAGTATTTGAATAAAATGTTGTGTAGTATAGTATAGACGCTTTATGATCTATGATACCACAGATGCAAACACTGACTATAGAAAACTTGTAAAATAGAGTTTTATGATACTGATACAGAATACAAAAAAAAAAAGATTTTTGTTATGGAATAAATAAACATTGACATTGGTAGAATAAACCTGGATGGCATAAAATGAATGATTCTTGAAGAAACATTGATTGTAGATTGATATCACACCTGCACTGCTATGATGTGAGGTTATGGTGAATGTTAGTGGTGGTGGTTATGTGGTTGTTAGTGGTGAATGTTATTTGTGTTTATAGTGAGTTTTGTTTTTGGGGGTTAAAACAGTCTTCCTAGAGTCTCATATGTATCCAGTTCAGAAGTGTTTTTATGTTTTGGGGGGGTTTCAGACATCTGCAATGGGAAACATTTTTAGTTAAAAGGATTCATATATAATTAAAATGAGTGAACGATCATGACTGAGTACTGGTGTATATCATAAAAGCAGAAGAAAAAGACTAAGAGAGAGCAAAATTCTTCAAGAAATAACAGATTAGTTCTTGTTTTAGTTAATAAGGATTAGGCCTTTTGACCTGTTCTGGCTTCATAGGATTTATTCCCATCTTTTCTTTGGTCTCCCTACACTTCATCTTCCAGCTGGTTTGTATCTACTTGCTGCTTTTGGTAGACTTCAATCAATCATACGTTCCAGATGATCCTTCAGATTTCCTCTATGCAACTCTATTTTCTCATTTAAGTTGTATATTTCCAACTCTTCTCTAATCTCTTTGACCAATATTAGAAACTCCATCTCTGCTGCTTGTATGCGGCTTTTATCTCTCTTTCTCATTATCCATGACACACTTCCACAAAGAAGCATAGGGACAGCCATTACCTTATAACGCTTGAGCTGAGTATCTTGTTTTAGCAGTGCTGGGAAAAATTAACACTGCAGTCATGATTGTGGTGAATGCTCAAAAGTCAGAAGACTTTATTCTCCAGATACAAGTGATGATTTTCCATGAAAAATTTATGAATACATAGTCTGTGCAAGAAACTGTGGAAACAGCAGTACCAGGAAATAATCCATTTTATTGGGAAATCAATGAACAGAGGCTTATTTAATAAAAAAATGTATAAATAAAAATAAAAATACTGATTCTTCTCGTTCTTTATAGCAACATGGTAACATAGTAATACAATTTTGTAGTAAAAATGTTTTTCAAAGGGTTTTAGTTAATGTAGAGTAATTAAGAATATAATCTTCATTCCCCCAGTCAAGGATTACTGTTCTGTGCTCCTTTGTAAATTATTTTGTGGTTCACAATTGCAGCATCAAGTTTCAACTAATGGAGTCATGCATGCTAACCCATAGCTGAACATGAGAATTCTGCATAGGATAGAGACCGCTTATTAAAACTGAAAGACAGAGGGGAATGCACTGAAAAGAACTAATAAAAACATTAATTACCCAGCAGAAATAGCAAGTTTCTTAATGGAGAAATGTATTAAAACAAGTTGTTCTGTTGTAAAAAAAAAACTAGCTTCTTACGGCCTAGCATCCTACAGAGATGAAGAAACATTTGGCTCTGTTACAAGTGGGCATTTTCTAGTGAGCACAGAATTAACTGTAAAATTATTATGATTATATTATTGCTAAACACATTAGAGGTTTGGCAACACTAGTAAATGATCTATTTCATCTGTCATCATCAATCTATAAAGTAGTGATACTACTATAGGAAAAATTAGTGAGTGCAAAAATAGAAGTGCTATGTTAAACATATATTTCTATCATAGTGTTTTTCTTCACCATACGTTTCTCACCACAAACAGTTGAGTATAATTATTAGATATGTGACTCAAGATGGGCTATCAGTGCTTATGCTTCATCAACCTCAAAAACAAATCATATTACCAAAGGGCTTCATGCCCTAGTATTGTAAAAAATTCTGGCCATACTGGTAAACAACTTTCAGAAACAGTCTTGCTTACTTTAGCAGTGCGTGGTCTAAATATTGATAACAGGAAATGCCAATTATATGACAATGAAGTAAACATGTCAGGAATATATTCAGTGTTAGAAGCTAGAGTTACGGAAAGAAACCATCTCGTATTTTCCATTCTTTATTCAGCTTATTCACTTCATCTCACTGGCTCAAAAGCAGCAGGATGTTGTAAAATTGCAAGTGACATGGATTTTCAAGTGGTACAGACTTCTTTGCTGATTCAGAACAGTAGAACCTATCAGAAAAACGTTTTGATTATAATAATCTGACACAGATCTTTGTCAATTCCCTATTGGAGAGCACACAATGATGCTTGCAAGGTTTGAATGCTGATCGAGGAGCAATGTTTGCCAATTTGAAATCCATCTCAGCAAATTAAAATGTGACATGCACTGTCAGATGTGAAGCTACAGGACGTCTTAGACAGAGAAACCGTATTGAGGTAGCTTTTATGTTGTCAGTCTGAAATTGCATTCTTCATCAGTCTGGTAAAGTGATGAAAAAAATTGCAAGATGAGGAAATGTCAATTTCCACTGTTGTTGAACTACACTGTTATATACCTCTTACAACAATTTATCTTTTTGCAGAGCTAAAGACCTCTTTCCATATTCAGAAAGATTTATTAGGAAAGAAGCTTGTTCAAATCAGCAACAGGAATCTATTTCATCAGAAACAAAGTGTAAAATTAAATTAATTTATTTTTTGACAAATCATCAGTGTCAGAAGATGGACCAGAATTCTCACAAAAAGAAACAGAGTCACAAGCCTAAAAGGACCAGGCTTAAGACTGACGAAGAATGCAAACAACATAATTTAATATTACTGAAACATTCAAAATGAATTAAAGTAAAGAGTTAATGTCTACTTTCATTAAGTAAGTCTGTTCAAGATTTTCATTTCTTACCAATGTAACTGATCTTAAAGCTTTTCAGGTTTTTGATGCTACAGGAAAACATTTAACCCTTTATAATGTTGGTGTAGAAAAAAATTTTTTTGAAGAGTGTATCCAGTATACAAGCCACTTATATTCACTATACAGAAACAGTATGATCAAAAGTTAACTTCTCTTACTTTATTTTTTATTTTGTTTTATTTTATTTTTTTTTTTTTTTTTGCAAAATGTTGTTAGAAAAAACCTTTGAAGATGACTACCACCATTGTATACTGCAAGAAAGATTTACAGTCGTACTCTGGCAACAAACTGTTCTGCAGATCATTTTCAGTTCTGAAAAAAATTTAAAACTTCCTGTGAACAGCTCAAAAACAAGAGAAACTCATCAATCTAGGAGTGCATGCCATAGAATCGGACATTAAATTGGAACTGAATTTTGAAGACATAATAAATTCTATAATATTCTGCTATTCTATAATATAGCAGTGTAGACACAGGTAAACATACTAAACAAGATTCTTCATAATAAATTTGGTTTTGTTTTGGTATACCTTTTTCCATAGCTCAGTTAGACAACACAAATATCAAAATAATTATTCTCCAAAGCACTTTTTTAATTAGTAACCATTTTTTATTAGTCTTCACAGCCATGTATTTTCTAATTAATCAAATGAGAATGATGTTGGGTTTGAGGTAGGCGATGGGGTATAAAATGAATGACTACAGAGATCCTAAATATAGGCCTCAATAAGAATATTATTTACACAAGAACACTTCAATGTTTACTTCATTTTAGAACAAGCTGATTTGATTGTTAAGTATGGTTAATCTAGAAAAAATATTTATTTATTTATTTTTCTAAATCTGTTTTAAGTTGGTTGACTTAAACTGGGTCAGTTGATATACATATGTGTTAAGTTACTGAAGAAAATACATGTGAAAACAAGCATTTATTCCTTAAATAATAATTATTCATTGCAGGTAATTAGTTTTACTTACAAATAATTTATCTGTCTTCTGTAAATCATGAGCTTGGAAAAATGTGTTATCCATTCTATATATAATCTGCCATGCCTCAGACCGCCTGCCTTGTGAAAGTAACCAACGGGGAGACTCAGGAATTACCCTGCATACAAAGTATAATATATTTTTTAATATAATTTCTAAATAGATAATGCTCAAACCATATGTATTCTGAAAAAAGTGAATTTGAATTTGAATCAGTGAATTTGTCAGTTTTCTGGGTTTCTCAGTAATAATTTTTATATTTTATTTATTTATATCAGTTTTCAGATGAAATAATAAATCACTGTGTAAAATTCAATAAATGAAAGACTTACCAATACCTGATGAAAAAGCTTGAGAATTTGTTAAAAAATAAAAAAGTAATATCACCCAGAAATCACAAACACTTAAAGAGTTAAATGTAATTCTGCCCCTGCAGTGCGCTTCAGTTGCCCAATATCTTTGGACAGAGTTTTATTTTGTTAACTTCATGCCAACATATGAGAAAATGCTTTCATCGTGATTAAAAGTAGTGCAATTTCTTCAATGTAGCACCATAATACTGGAACTGGGTTTGTTACAACTAAAATTACAAGACAATACCACAAAGGAAAAATAATCATCCATTTACTGGATCAAGAAATTCAAGCCAATAAGGCTTTCAAAAGATTTTCTAAAGCAGAAATATCAGTTTACAGTCTGATATAAGTTACATAGAAACAAGTGGTAGTCTAGACATGGACATTAGACAAATGCCTCATTCTAAGGCAAACAAAATTTGTATTCATTTCACACATGCACACAACAGTCTTGTATGCTGTTTCATAATGTAAGCATCGGCTGCAACAAGTAACACTAGAAGCACGCTACACTTTGTTTGAAATTGGAATGGGATTGGAGTTCAGGAACATTGCTGCCAGACTATGTCGGGTCTTGCGGCCATAGTAAACGTACAAATTAACTGTTGTTACATTCCTTTGCTTTTCTTACAACTTTGCTAATATTATAAATCTAATGTATATAAAATATTTATACTTTTAAAAAGTTCAGGGAATACTGCAGTACAAATATCAGGCTAATTGAAATAGTTAATATTTTGTATTCCTATTAAAACAAGAAAATAATTTTAATTGTAAAAAAACCAAACACAAAAAAAGTTTTTTATTTTTTGGCCAGTTGAAAACTTCCAGCAGGAAAGTTGTAGTAAAAAGTTCATATTTTATTTTTATTTGAGATTTTATATTTTTAGGACTACTTATTTACAAATGAGAGTGGTTTTTCTTACCATCACTTTTTTGGGGCCCGTGCGGTCTATCCAGTCATGTCAACATGTAAAGTCAATGCGACTATAGTAGGCCTATTAAACTAATTATAAATCTAAAATTATATTATTTATAATATTGTTAATTTAATTAACGAGTTGCTTCTTAAACAAAAAACTTTAATTATCTGCCTTCACATTTATAGACAGCATTATTTCCGTATTTTTCTACATGTCTTTATAGAACTAAAACTCAAGAGAAAGCATCTTGTAACTATTTAATGCTTTGGAAAGAAAAGATTAATGTATTATTTTATACAGTATTATTTGAAATATTGTTTTTGGAAGAAAAGAACAGTATTGATAAATATAGTGCATTATATAGCAATATTACTTATATGTAAAAACTTATTATTTACATGTCTGCAGATAGAAAAACAGTTTCCTTAAAATTCTGAAAAATTTTAAACTTTTTTAACTTATGGAAATAAGGAAAACACTCCATTTAAATCACTTGCTTTATCATTTTCTTCACCAACGTTTTTATCTTCATGTGTGTCTCTATCTTCTTCGGTGCCACTGTACAAATATAACAGCCCCTCTTCTTCATATCGCTCCTTGACATCTTCATCTCCATTCAGCTACAGGTTTCTGTCAGTTTTCCTGTCTTCTTCACTGGAACTGTCACTGTTTAATGAAAACAGAACTGTCACTGGAACTGTTTAATGAAAACGTCATCATTTCTATTGCTTTCTCAAGAATTCCTTCATCTTCCCAAGACTCAGATATCACTGTACAGGTGTGATTTACAACTTTCTTCCAATTGCTTTCCGTAACCTGTTCGATAGCTTCCGCAGTCAGCTTTGTAATTTCAGTTATATTGAACTTCTTGTTACTCCTTGCAACATGTCCCTTAATGTGTGCCCAGATTAACTCATTACACTTAAAATGACAGAGATATGGAGGTAATCTTATAACTTTGTGTCCGTATTCCTTAGCCATTTTGTCTATTATGTATAGTGGAAAATGTGGTTTATGTAAATAAATAAGCTGCAGTAGCTCAGCCTTCTAGCCTTCTTCATATCATCTTCAAATGAAGCATTATGATTTTGGAGCCACTGAACCATTTCTGCCTTCCGTGATGACATGGCGCTTTATCCAGTATCTTGGAATCGTAGGATGCATTGTCTATGACAATGACTGAAGGTTTCTTCAAGTTTTTGATCAGAGAATATTTGAAACTGTTATAAACATGTCATGGTTCATTTCTTCATGGTACTCTTTTTTTTAAGTAAACTGAGAAGGCAGTTAGGTATAAACCCCTTGGAGTTGCCAGCATGAAGTAGGATAATTCTGCCTCCCTTTCCTATTGGTATTGCCATAGTCCTTTCTTTTGTATCGTCTGTCCAGCCTTTTACATGGTGTGGCATTAACCAAGGTTTCATCAAGCCACACAATTTTGTCAAAGTTTTCCTTCCTTATTTGTCTTAAAAGCCTGGAACTCCAAGCAGTAATATCTTCTCTCTCCAATAACAGTTTACACCCACCAGTCTTTTTGTGTGTAAAGCCAATTCCTTTCAAAATCACCAGAAGCAATGACATACTGCCATGGAACAAATGAGCAAATGAGCATCTTTCAATGAGACCCAAAGTTTTCTCAGTTTTGGGTGTTCTTTCCAGGGGAAATAATCGTAAATGTGCTGACAAATTGTGTCAGTTTTAAACATATTAGGTTTTGTTACTTTCTTCAAATTTTCTTTTTTACTTCCATGTTCCATAAGGAAATGAAAGTATGGTGATCACAAAAAAAATTGTGTTTAAGATAAGGTCTGATTCTGATTGTACTACCCTCAAAACTTGAAAGAAAAGTCATTTTCCAAAAAGTGTCTCTGTGTGTCTTGTAGCATGACAGATTATCCACATTATAATGAATGAAAAATGATCATAAATAAATATAAAATAAAATGAAATCAAGGAAACATCCAAATAAAAACAAATAAGTACCACAGAAAATGCAATCATAATTTGAAGAAATAAAAATAAATTAAAAACAACTAAGCAACACCAAACTAAGTAATGAAAAATAAACCAAACAAAACTAAAAGTAAATAAGGAAATACCCAGGTAGGATAGGAGTAAGTAAGGCAAAACCCAAAACAAACCGACATACCTAATAAAACTATTTTTATCAAAGAAACAAAGTAGGAGAATAAGTTAAAGTAAGGAAAAACCTAGAACAAACCGAAACCCCAAAATAAAGGGACTGAAATGGAAGAAACCACATTGAAGAACAAGATAAAGTAGGGAAATACCCAAAATAAACCTAGTAACAAAGGAATAAAACCTCTAAAGAAATCTAACTAATGAAAGTATAACACCCAAAACAGAAAATAATGTGAAGTAGATATAGACAAAAGTGTTTAGAGGTATAAGTAAAAGTGCACCCACAAAAGTTATTTTATAATGGAAAAAACAAACCTTCATAATCCTCTATAAACAAGATTCTTGATCTTGGAATACTATAAAACTTATTTAGAGATAAGATCCAAGAATAACAGAGGACCAGTGCAAGTTACCTTATTATAATAAATAAACTTCAAGTGTCAGTGTTTTAAATGCTTAAACTAAGTAAATTTGTGCCTTCACCCAACTTTAAAGTTTATGTACCAACTACAGAAATAATATTTTGTAGAATATTATGATAAAAATAGACTACAAATGTTTTATGAAAGTGCCACTCTTTATCTGACTACATTTTATAAAATGAGATAGATAGAATAAGAGCAGGTAATAAATAAGTGGAGTGACAAGGGGTACATCCCCAATATAAAATAAAAACTGCTAAGACTGCACAAAATTAAATTTAAGAAATAAGTTAAAAAAGAAAGGACATATGTGTTTTGTTTATGTTAAGTTCAATGAACTCAAGGCTGAAATGTCTGAGTTTGAATACTATTTTTTGTTATAAAATATTTGTTAGGAGTGAATACTTGTTATCAATACTAAATGTTCAAGCAGTTAAGTAAGGTAATTTTCATTAATATTGTATTAGAATAGAAGGTCAGAAGGGGTATGAGCAAGCTGTATTATCCAAAAACTTGGTATGTAAAAACAGATAAAATCTAGGCCAAATGGTAAAAAACAACAACATTATAATTGATAAATAAGTCTAGTAAACTAGTTAAACTGATGAAATTTGTATAAGGTAAATCAAACACAGTATATAATAAATGAAATTATACTTTAGAAAGATATTAGAAAAAGGTATGAAAGATTATTGGAAAAAATGCAAAGGTAATAACTGAAAAATCCGAGGGGGGAGTCCCAAATTAAAGAATAATATTTAAAAAGGATAACTAATTAATAAGATTACAAGGAATTAATGGAAAATAAACATGTTATTTCAATCTGAGATTTTGTGCAATCATAATTATAACATAATACAAATGGCAAACCTTTTAAGAGGACAGGAAGTAAAATTTTAAGGCCTACAGTTAGAAATACAGTAAATATGGCATTTTTAGATAAAAAACTTTGTAAAAATATCTTATTTGGTATCAAATCAAGCATAATGAACTAAAGAAAGAGATTATGTATTTAATATTTAATAAAGTTAAATAATAATAAAAATGTATTCAGTAGTATAATGTAAAAATCAGTTATGTAGCGGAAATGTTAAAAATTTAGAACAATGTATTTTTAATATTAACTTGGCTAAGACGTTTCGGATGAAGAAGGAAGTTACAACAGTTGATTATTAGACTTTATCGAGTACACATGAGACGAGCTCTAGCTCAAATATTAACGTATATCGAAGGAAGAAAAAATGGCTTTCATCAACCTAGCCTATTCAAAGTAAAAAATTGCAAATTTTGAAAAACTTTAAAACTCAATTAAATTCAGTCCAATAAACAATTACAACTAATGAATTAACTAATATTGAACCGGAAAAGTGAATTAATTAATTTAAACACATAAAAACGATAATACTGAATATAAAGACGGAACGTGCCATTTTCGACCTTATTGACTAAAGTGCACTACAAACATTATACAACACTAATCAACGAGGTGAACCCAGAAAACTGAACAAGGACAACTCCACTAACACCAGAAGGAAATATCACTACTGCTGAGACGAGGAAACTTGGAAAAAACTACTTTTATTTGAAGAGAATTCTGTCGTGAAGTCGTCATTTTAACATATGCAGTCCTGAAGCAGCCTTCTTTAACTCCCACAATTCAAAGTATACCACAGCTAGTTTCGTCGTCAACGTCAAATGGTTCAAAATTTTATTTTAATAAACATTATATATCTTGAATGAATCTTTGTATTTTTAATTCTTAAGTTATTAATTGTAAGTGTTATACTTTCCTGAACTTACCCTTTCTCTGACTATATAATATGACCATTAAAAGAACTGAAAATTAATATTAATACTTTATGTAAGAAATAATCGATCGCCCTGAGATACGAGTCGATACCAACTGTTGAAAAATCGATTTAATATCGATCTATTTAATAACTGTTAAATAAAAACTGGAATTTCATAATTTTGACTTATATTTCTTCAAAATTATAATTAGCATAACATAATATAATATTTAAACAACGGACTACACGAAAGGCGGCAATTACCAAGGAGAAAGGAGAATACTATCAGAAGAAGAAGAACCGCTAATTGATCAGTGCCGTAGACAATCCTGTTAACATGGAACTTAATTCTAGTTACCAAAAGGGGATATAATTGTCAAAAACAGTGATAACAGATTTAAAATTTTACACCAATACATTACGAAAAGTAATTACTAAATAATAAAACCAACAAAAACAATTCTCAAAAAATAGTGAGAACAAACAAATTTTACATATTATTACAAAATTGGCGCTCACAACAGTGGGGCATACTAACTAAATTTTACTTTTTGTTACAGTCTGTATGTAGAATTTGTTCTATGGTGAATGATAACTGCCGCAAATTCAAACAGAATCAAATAATTTTTTATTAATTATTAGTTTTGATGGTACTTTCACTTGTAAACTTACTTGTTGTTTTCACTCATATGCCGTTTCGGAGTGGTGTGCTCCTTCGTCAGTGAGTTTTGGATACAGAATGTGCAAGCTGTCGGTAATTCTATGTATAATGGTATTGGTTAACAGGTTGTGTGTGGGTGGAGATGGAGGGGATTGGCGCAGGAGTTTGAATTGTTGTAGGTGTTGTTTATTACTGTGTCGATGTTTAAAACAGTATAAATAATTTTTGCATATGTGCCCAAGTTGTAGAGGACTCAAGGACTACTGATTTTTGTGAAGACCAATTAAGGGGGAGGGGTAGTTTACCTGCAACGTTTTACGTTTTAACAAGAGTAAAATATACTTAATTTTGATAAGTAAAGTATCCTGAAAAGAATGTCACAATCATTCACTCTAGAAACGTAGATGAAATGTCTATAAATAAAAAGGGTAGAGTTGAAGGGGGAGGGGGAATTTTCTTTAAATAAAAATGGTGATTGAAGGGTGAGGGGGTAATTTTTTTTTTAAATTATCATTCTGATGTCGAATAAACTACTTCATTTTGAATGATAAGATACCTTAGTAATTATATATAATGAAACTATTTCTTAATAAAAGTGTAAATATCAAAAATGGGGTTATTCGGTTAAGGGGGAGGGGTAGTTTACCTCCAGTGTTTTGTTATTTAACAAGAGGAAAATTCTGATAAATAAGTGCACCGAAAATAAAGTCATATTAATCCACTATAAAGTGGTAAATGAGATATCTATAAATGGGGAGGGTTTTTTTAAATTGCTTTGCTGATATCATAATTTAATTTTGAAAGATAAGATACCTTAACAATTACATATGATAAAACTGTTACTCTAAAAAAGTGTAAATATCATTAATGGTGGGGATTGGTTGAGGATGATTATCTATGTAGTTCAGTTTCATTATACAAATAAAGTACCTAATTTTTATAAAATGACTTGAAAGTAACATTATATTAAATGACTACCCCATACTAACAAAAATATCTATAAATAGAGAAAATACACGTAGTTTGAGGGTAGAGGATATTTTTTTGGAAATTATCAAACCGAATTCAAGTAAATGATTTTAAATATAAATCTTAGAACATGGAAGTTATTTATGGTTCTCCATAATGATATTTTTGAAGGGTGTTTCTAATTTTAAACATCCTCCCTCAGCATTTTTTTTCTTTTTCTCGCTGCAGATTTTTGTAACTGTGTTCTTGCATATTTTTAATGCTGCAGACAACCGCTCAAGAACTTTTGTTGGAGGTAAAAGTGGTCCATTGTTGTCCTTCTCTCTTGTAAAGTATTCCTTCATGGAACAAACAAATTCACGTGCTTGACTTCACAAAGCGACACTATGACCAGTCCTCCGATAGAGTGAAGACTTTTGTTGACCATGATGTATGCAAGGAAGACCACATTTTATATGATGTTGACTGTCATCAGACATAATTTATACCCATTAAAATAAAAGTACTTTAATGTAAATGATGCATTCCCAATAAGTAGTGTTTAAAAAGACTATTTGAATTTAACTACTGAAAACCACTAACTAAAGCAAGGAGTAAAATCACAACTTAAACGAGCAAAATGTTACATGCATGAAGATCACAGTGGAACTGGACCTGAGCAACCATGTGTTGCAGGCAATGGTGGAGACGTCTGGCAACACATGCCAATTTCAATGACGCTAATTGGACGAATCTATGTCGAGCCTCCCACACTACATATCGCAAAATCCCATTCCAATTTAAAACAAAGTATAGTGTTGTTGTGACGACAGTATGTGACAGAGAGAGATAGTGTATGAGTGAGATACCAACCTGTTATTCCATTGTCCCCTCTCTCTCTCTCCTCTATACACCTTATGCTATACTTGTAAATGGGTGTAATTCTTTTGCTGACTTGGCACAGTCCAAGAAAGTGAAATATAACTATTAATTTTGTAATATAATTAACTAAATATAATTATTTCACTATGACTCGGAACACACAACTTTTTATGGGTAAAAACGTGAAAGCTTTACCTTACAACCTCTGAAGAAGCTTTTTAAAAGTGAAAACCGGTTCAGGTTGTAAGGTAAAGCTTTTACGTTTTTACCCATAAAAAATTTTGTGTTCCGAGTCGTAGTGAAATAATTATATTTAGTTAAGAAACGGACACATCATGGACAACGAAATCCAAGAATACTAATTAACATTAACATTAGTTTACCAGCAATGAATAAGTAGAATAAGAGTTGGCAATGAGATTGCTAGCTGCAGGTGACGCCAGTTGGGATACATTATTGCACATAAAGGCAGCAAAATCATGCCAACTGGATAAGACAAGTTGAAGATGCAGCCAAATATTGTCCTACGCTTCTTCACTGCTATCTCTGTCACTGTAAAAATTCACAGAACTCACTATATATCAACCATCTATTTTATTTATTTCTGCATTCATACTATTTTTAATATATAACTACAGTACTTCATACTATGAACTACTTCATGTTCACTCTATGTACACTACAAAGTTTATAATAACCCTTATCAAATCATTTCAGTTTACTCACATATAGTATAAGCAGACTCATAAACTCCAGAGCCTGCCAATCCTATAACGAATCGGGCAATGACAAATACTAAATACGAGTAAGTTAATGCAGCTACTGGGCCAGATACTATGTACATTAAACAAGCCAGCACAAAGCTACGTTTACGGCCAAATCTGTTCAACAGAAAAGAAAAGGATTTTTCAATACCCAGTGGAGACTGTAATGGACAGACTCCCAAATCTTTCAAATACTCAGAAAGTCTTAACACTTTGACAATTTAAATACTATTAACTACACCATTTAAAACAAACTTTCAAGTCTTTGGTTTACACTGATTTGACTTTCATTTACTTTTAGTATGCACAGCTTTGAATTACTTTATGAAGTAAATTTTTAATATTTTAAAAGTTTGTCATTTATAGACAAACACTAGACAAAAATGAATATGTATCTGACAAAAAATTGAAATGTACGTATACATTTTACTAATGAAAGTATAGATATAGTAGTATATTGTATGCTTCTAAGAATATAAATCATCATATACATTAAAACGATTTGTTTTATAGATTCAAATTGTATCTTATTGAATGTGTGTCCTATCCCTAAAGTTTTAAAAATCTACCAATGACTTGTAATTATCCAATGTAATATAGTGATCCCGAAGAAGTGCAAAATCTATAGTTTATTTTTACAATTTAATTAGTCTCCAACCCACATTTATTTATTATCCATATGTGTACGTAACAAATTTTAATAACTGTGAAGACCAGTCTTGAATTAAGCTGTGATTTGTATCAAAATATCACAGGCTCCGATATTATGAGCGGCTGTGGACCCAGAAGCAACTTCAGGAAACAAAAATTCCAGACATCAATGAATGTCTGAATTAAATAGCAATGGATTAATTTTTAGCTGCTCTCCAATACTGTGAAAACAGAAAATCGACAGCCACTGATCGGTTGAATTTTGAGCTTATACAATATGTGCAATACTATTGTATGATTGTTTATTGAACACTACTAATCTGTGCTGGACCACATTCCTGAATATTGGCAGACGGCACAGTCCAATATTCAAGAAAGGAAATCGTGATGACTGTGACAACTATAGAGGAGTCAGCCTGCTTAACACATCTTACAAATTGTATGCATCAAGTTTTGCAAGACAACTGAATGCAATAATGGAGACTGTTCTCTCAGAAACCCAACAAGATTTCAGGAAGGGCAAGATCATGGATAGCTTGAAACTTCACAATAGCCCAGGTCATCGAAAAGCACAGAGAATATCAGTTGCCCACATATATATCTTTCATTGACTTTGGAAAGGCAATTGATAGAGTGCCTAGGGGCAGGCTGTGGGCAATAATGGCAAAGAAAGAGATACCACAACACCTCATTAGAGCCATACAAAGTATTTACATGGAAAACAAAATCTTAATTGAGACAAGAAGATGGAGCACAACTCCTAGTGCGGGCCTGATCAATTGTGGAGTAAGACAAGGGTCCCCACTATCACCTTCTTTTTTTAATTTATATACAGACGATGCCATACACAATTTGCATCTGAACCTTTCAGAACATTTTATGATTGTTAACTCTGCAGGTGACTCATTGTTATTTGCTGATGACCAATCAAATTGATAACCAATCAAGGTTATTTGATATCCTATCAAATTTGGAAAGCAGCTTGCAGATGCCTGTACACTCATTGAGTCAAATCTGTAGGGATTTTGGTTTACATATTTCCACATTGAAGACCAATGTGATGGCTTTTCATGGAGCTGATCCCAAACGAGCAGAAACTGTTGTAGATGATATTGCTGTGGAGCAGTTCAGTAATTTTGAATATCTGGGCTGTAATGTGTCTTACATTTCACAAAATGATGTGGTGAAGAAGCTGGACAAGTTCAACTATATGTGTGTGGACCATCAGGAGAACGCTAAAATAAATGAGGAAAAAACATGCCTGGAGTTCTACAAGGTGACGGACCTCCCCGCACTTCTCTATAAGTCTGAGAATTGGACTTTAGCGAACCTTCCAGGCTAGTCATATTCAACAGGTTAAAATAAGATTTCTCAAGGACGTGGCAGGATATAGTCTTCAAAGTCATAAACAAAATGCCAATGTATGCCAGGAGGAAAGTATTATAAGTATACTTGACAGAATTGGCCAATATCGGCTAATATATTAGGATCATCTTAACCAAATGGATGACTGCTGCATCCCCAAACTACAGAATTATAAGCTGAAAGGACGGAGGTGTGCAGCGTTCAAAGAAGCATTCGAGTGACCAGCTCTAGTCTATTTGCTTAATACCAGACAAACCATTTTTAGTTTAATACTTGCTGAATATGATGATAATGATGATGATGATGATTTGTATCAAAGTTTTTAATAAAACTTCTAATCACCTTGCTGTCTGTGGTGTCAATTTATTTCTACACTAAAGATTAACTTCCAGGCAACATTTCTTTTTCTGGTGGTATCTGATTATTAAATATGTTTAGTTTTAACTTGAATTAATAACTTAAAATGCAATGTTAAAGTTAATGTGATTGTTTGAGTAACTATTTTCTGATTTTAAATAACAACTGACAAATACTTCACATAGCAAGCTATCCACTGTACAACAAATCAAATAGCACAGCTATCATGTGTTCAGCACCTTCTGCTGCTAATGATTATATATTATCATTAAAATTAATAATCAAATTAATATAACAAATAAATATTTTCATATAAAGCATGGTAAAATGGTAAGGTAATAATTTATTAAGTTGTATGCTTCATGTTTTGTGTTAATCCGAGGATTTAAATTTTATGCTAGCATATATTGTCTCTCCTTAAATTTTGAACTTGTTGACTCCTGAATGGAATAATGCTAATTTGAATAATTAGTAAGACTCAATGAACCCACTATTAATTACCGGTAAGTTGTACAATGCAACAGTACTGTACAATACATTGTATAGTTAGTATAATGTTCCATTAATGATACAATACTTCTTATTGTTATGCACAATTGTACACAATTTTCTACTTATATAATTATCATCATCATCATCACCACCACCACCATCACCACTGTTCTTCATCATCAGCATCATCATCATCATTATCATCCACGGCTTTACACTCTTTGCCTCTTCCAAAATGATGTAATGAGAGTTTTTATAACTACAAAAATATATTATTAATTTTCCCTTCACATCTTTCACTCTCTCATTCCTCCCTACACTCCTACAACTTTCATGTCCTTACAAACTCCTTGACTTTCCAATCCTGTCCTTGGCGCTTTCCTTTGGATTTTTTCCTTATGCCTTCCACTTTACACTCTTTTCCATATTACCTGTTCACTTTATTTCTCACTTTATCTGTTTACAACCCGAATTGTCTTAATTTTGTGCTTCTATACATCTCACAATGTCTTTGTCATTTATTTTTATATAATCTCTTGCCGTCTATATACTCTTTCCTCTATCTTCCTAGCCATTTGTCACAGATCATAACCTTCTCTTGAAGAATCTTAGCCTTTCTTCATGAAAAATGTATTTTACACTTTGTTTCCCCTCCACTATAGTCAGTTTCCCTATTCCTCTGCTACCCATTTCTACACCAGAATATTATCCCAAGTACTTGTTTCCACAGTCTGTGTCAAACTGGGGGCAGCAAATATATTTGATTTCATGGTTCTGACTGGAAATCAAAGCCAGGACCATGATGTTAGTGACCAAGTGCCATACCCACTGGTCTTCCAAACCCTTTGGTTAGTTTTCATGTGTACAGTTGAAAGACAGCTATATTTTACAAGAACTAACTTACTAAAAATTACTCAGCTTTTTAATGTTTTTAAGGAAACTGTATACTAAAGCTTCCAAACAAATTTTCCAAACCTTAACAGATCCAAAGACAGACAGAATATGACAGTATATGCGAAGAAAGCAAACTCTCACAGAACAAATAAAAATTGTCAGAGTTACAATTGAAAAGTTGTCAGAACAAATAAAAATGTTCTACACTAATATGTAGTTTGCAATGTCCAGATGTTTTGATTGTGCCCATCATCAGGGGCAGGAAAAAGATGCAAATAAAGAAACAAAATGCTGCCAGAACTGTAGGGATGTGCGTGCAAGTTAGAAGTTACGAGATACCAGAAGGAGCTCCTGCCTTGTAATCTGGGCAAGAATGGAATATTTATTTAAATTTAAGGGCCGCTATAACAGCATGCTCGTACAAGACCATTCTAGTACAGTATTTGCCAAGGCCATTTCCAAGAATCACGTGGTCGTACATGGTACCTGCCAAGGCTGGCTATGAGGGGATTGGTCTGTGTCCTTGCTGCTTGGGCATAAAATCTACGTGCAAGATGCCGCATGGTGTCATCCAAGGAGCAGACACCGAGTCCACTTCTCAAAATACGAGAAGGGAACCGACAGTGGACTTTGGCCGCCAACCGAAGCCCCTGTTGACAACACTTTGCAGCTTTCATAGCAAGGTAACCCCACACGGGGGCAGCACAGGCTAGCTTGTGGGTCATAGCCTTGTGGATAAGTATCGGACACAGAGATGTAGAATGTCCATGAAGACTATAGAATAAGTCCATAGATTGAGGGAGGTGGAAACACAGAAAACACAGAGGTCCTCAGCACAGAAGAGGACCTCAGCAGGACCTTCAACTGGATTGGGCCTTCTTAGGACCACCACTAGGCTGGCCCTTACATGGGCCCGTTGGCTACTAACTGCAAGGATCCAGCCAAGAAGAGGACTTTTGCAATCAGAGTTTTTTCTTGTGTGCAGAGTTTCTGCCCTCTATCTTGCTGCAGCAAAGGTTATGCTAGGTACCACTGCTCCAGATGGCCCTTGCGAGTCCCCACCAGTGAACTTGCAGCACCCCAGGAGTAAAGTAGCCGTGCAGACACCCAGTCTGGAGCAAGCTTGTCATCTGTCCAGCTCCCTCCCCGAGCAGCCTGAGCAGTCCAAACCCACCTTCCATTATCCAGAGCCGTTCCACACAAGAGACACTCTCCGATGACTCCTCTGATGAGATGGACTCCTCCCCTGATCCACGGACGGTCCCGCTGCTCGGTGACAGGCCTGACACCTTCGTGCCGGTTGGGCTGTGAGGGCGCCCGGTCAAGAAACTGAGACATAAGCAGTCCTCCTAATCCTCTTCCTCGGCCTCGGCCAAGGAAATTGCCCCCACCAATGGAGAAGCTGACCCAGTGTCGACTGCATCTGGCAGCGCCCAAGCGCCGTCTGCTGCTGGTTGCATTCCACCAATCATCGCTCACGGTGTGAACAATGCCAACGATTTTTACCAGTGCCTGATCGCAGCTCCCGGTAGAAGATTGTCATCTGGGAAATGCCCGTTTACCGCTAGGTCCTGGCCTTCCTTGAGAACTCTAACCAGGACTACCATACCATTACCCCAAAGCACATTAAGTCCTTGTCTTTTGTTCTCAGGGGCTTGGACGTCATTTCCACTCTTGATGAAATCCACAACAAACTGCGTGAGCTGGGCTATTCCATACGCTCAATGAAATGCAGCTGAACTCCCACAGCACTGCCTCAGTGCCATAAGTGCCTCAACACTTCAGCCACGATACTGAAGCATGCAACAACACCACATCTTGCGTGAGTTTCTTTTGTTCACCTCACCAAACATTGTGATAACCCCCCTCCCCAATCAAGCAATGCATCAATTGCAGTGGCAATCATCCCACCACTGCATCCTGCCTCCACCGAGGCATCCGAGTGGTTCAACTGAGCAACTATTGAGCAAGTGGGCAACTGAGCAGACTGGCCCTATGCCTCCTGCTATAGCTGCCGTGACTGCCGCCTCAACTTCTAAAGATACTAAGAAGTCCCAGCAGCTGAAGCAACCACCTGTGGTCCAGACATCCCACCTCAGGCTCCAACTCAAGCCTTAGCCCATGCCAAGGCTAAAAAGCGCCGGAATTCCATGACTTATGAAGAGACATCCCAGCCAACCACTACCATCTAGGTTGTGGAGTCTGAGGAACCTAAAACCTCCAGTTCCCCAGAAGATCCTACCCTTCCCCTGGATGCAGTCTCGCGATATCCTCAAGTTGCAGGCAAAGGTGCAATGGTCAACAAGTCTCGTGGTGCTCAATCCCGAGATCTTGCCACCAGTCCAGAAAGCCTGCTAGGAAGAAGAAAAGTCCGATGCTATTGCTTCTGTCTGGGCTTATAGTGCCTCCACCAAAGGCACTACCTCTGGCCCTAAATCCATGGCTTTCTCCAAACCCTCGTTTGGCAAGCCTTTGCGAAGAGCACAGACAGTCTCCGGACATTCTGTCTCTGACGACACAAACATTGTCTACATCTTCCTTGCGGTGTACGACCTCCGCAAAGTCACCCAGACCTTCAGATCCCACTTTGAGACTTCTGATATAGCAGTGAGATTCCATCGGGATGACTGGCTGAACTCTGCAGGAGGCGGTACGGTCGTAGCAGTGAGGACCTCCATTGGCCATCACCGTGTCAACCTACCGCATAGGGGCTACTTAGAGGGCACTACTGTAGAGATTCCTGGTGCTCTCAGCGGTGTCTTTGTGGTGGTGGCTTATTAGATGCACCCTGACTTGGCAGCTGTTTTAAATACACACAGAAGGGTCATCGTGGAAGGCGACCTGAGCTGTAAGCATCGCAATTTGAACACTCACTTGACTGCTTCAAATGGGAAGCAAGGTTGTCGATGCCCATCAGGTGAGAGTGATTGGATCCACCCAACCAACATTTTACCCCTCACGACCCAACGTGGCTCCCGATGTCTTGGATATCGCGGTGATACAGGTCGTCCACTATCCGGTCCACGTTTCCTCGCTAACTGAACTGTTGTCTGATTATCTCCCAATCTTGGTCCACAGCGCTACCCAGCATGCCACATGCAGAGATGTCAGGAAGATGGTAGAGTGGGAATGCTATGGCCCGACGCTTAGTCGTCGATTGCCAGATACGGGACCACTCAAAGGCATCCCCCAAGTAGAAGAAGCAGTTGCCACGTTCGATGAGGCCGTCATCTCTGCGGTTGTCGCATCTTCTAGAATGAAGCCTGGCTCACGTCCAACTACCAGCGGATCCCTGAGGAGACGAGTGCTCTCCCTCGCAAGAGGAATTGCCTCCATACATGCTGGCAGCAGACCCTGATCCAGCCAACAAGACAGCGTACAACCGGACTACCAACATTTTACATTTTAGGATGCAGGCCTTCTGGAGACATTGTTGGGAACTCATCACTGCCCAAACAGGGGATGCATAAGTTGAGTCATCCTTATAGGTTACCTACCACTCTGACGGGGAAGAGGCACCTGACTTGTATCCCCACCATTGCTGGACCGATCAGACAAGTCCTGGGTCACCCGGTGGAAAAGGCGAGTACTTGGGTTTGTGTTTCAAGCGACAGTTCGCTCCCAACCTGTTCATAGACTGAGACTTCGATGAGCAAATTGAAAACAGTGTTGAAACTTTCTATCTCTTCTGATCACAGCTGAGCTCGAACCCATCCCTAGGGAACAGGTCTCAGATTGACTCGCTGAACTCCGACCGAGAAAAGCTCCTGGCCCGGATAGTGTTTTGAATACTGGTCTTATTCGACTTCCAGAATCAGGAATCCTTTTCTTGGTTGCATAGTCAACGCATGTCTTAGACTGGTTAATTTCCCAAGAAATGGTGGAAGGCACCAGTCATAGTGATTCCGAAGCATGGAAAGGATGCTTCCATGCCAACAACCTCCGGCTCGTTAGTCTCCTGTCAGTCACATCAAAGGTACTCGAACATCTCGTATAGTGGCAAGTACAAGAAACTTTCATCTATGAAACTTTCACATTCTTGTCCCTGAACACTTCGGCTTCTGTGTGGGGCATTTCACCAATCATCATGGACTGGTGTAATATATTACGGACGCCAGCTGTCGGAAAGGGCAGACCATAGGCTGTTGTATAGATGTGGGAAAGACCTTTGACTGTGTCTGGCATGACGGGCTCTTTTCAAGCTCCAGGAAAACCAGCTCCCAGACTACTACATTCGTTTGATTGCTAGCTGTCTGATGAAGAGGGCCTTCTGATAAGAATAGATGGCCACGTCTCTTCCGAGAGACGTATTATGGCTGGGCAGACTTGCGATTAACAATTAAAAAAATTAATCATTATATAATCGTTAAAAAAATTTTTTAGCTTTTTAAGTTAATCATTAAATTTTACAATGGTTAATTTTAATCATTAATCATTAATTCTTTTTGTAGGTGCCCCACTCAAATGCTTACTCATACAAGTGGTATGAGTGAGGACCTAAAAGTGATGTTTTAGAACAGGAATGAGATAATATAAAACAGATAATAATACAAGCAGCCAAAGAAGCAATAGGGGTTAAAAGAAGATTTAAACGAAGAAGAGGTCTGAAAATATGGACAGAGGAAGTGAAAGAAGCAGTGGCCCAAAAACAGAGGGCATATCTTCAATACCTAAACTCCCCAACTCCTGCTAACAAAGAAGCATATAAGGCTGCAAGGAATATGGTAAAACTGATTGTCAGACAGTTACACAGACAGTCATGGGATAGGTTTATTTCAAGTATTGAATATGATGTGCATGGTAGGCAAGTTATGGCTTACAAAATAGTAGGGAACAAAGTGGGGCTTACAAAGTGAACAGTAGGGAACGAGAAGCAGTATCTTTCACTACAATTGGAATGGATACATGGAAAGACCATTATTCCCAACTTTGGTATAGTGCTGAGTACGAGACAGAAAGTGAAGTGGAAGACATTAATCACACACGATCAGTCATAAATGAAATGGACAGTATGACTTTGGAGGAATTACTTACAGTATTACATTGAAGGACTTGAGAAATCGTAAAGCACCCGGTCCAAATGGTATGAACTTCTGAAGTGTGGAGGCATTTTGTTGCATTTGCATCTATTACATTTTCTGAATATGTGTTGGAAAGAATATAGAATTCCTAAAGAATGGTCAAAAGCGGTTGTAATTTCATTGTTCAAAAAAGGAGATCGGACAAAGACAGATGATTATAGAGGAATTTCTATTTTGGAATCTATACATAAGGTCTACGGCAGAATAATAAATGGGAGACTGAAGCCAATAGCTGACGCTTTAATATCAGAAGAACAAAATGACTTCAGGAAGGGGAGATCATGCATAGATGCTATATTTACACTTAAATTAATAGTTTTAGATCCATGTTTTTCGGTATCCAAGCCACTTATAGTATATAATTAGTAAAATAGTTTACCTTTTTCTATAAACATAAAAACACATAAAATACCCAGATTTTAGACACACACGATATCGGTGGTGCGCACCACGACATGCTATAGTCGACTGCCTCTCATCCACATTATTTCAGCATGTCTTTTGATTTTCATTGCAGTCTCTGATCAAATAAACAGAAAATCAGAGACTGCAATGAAAATCAAAAGACATGCTGAAATAATGTGGATGAGTGGCAGTCGACTATAGCATGTCGTGGTGTGCACCACCGATATCGTGTGTGTCTAAAATCTGGGTATTTTATGTGTTTTTATGTTTATATTATATTTACTGTTATGTGTAGAATTGTATATACAGTGTTTTTAATATTTTAACGATCGACGAACTTCAACAAGGGATATCCTGATGATGGGGCATATGTCCTGAAACGCGTTGAATGAAATATAGAGAAAAGGCCACCAGACGGACAAGAAAAAGGTAAACTATTTTACTAATTATTAAATTAATAATTGAAGAGAGAAGGGAATTTACCCTGGAGACGCATCTAGCATTCATAGATGTGTCAAAACCTTTTGATAATGAGAAATGTTCGCTACTCTGGAGTATAATAGAATGTTTCCCTGAGGTAATGGAGTATACTGGGGTTTCCCTTCGCAATTAGTTTAGGAACTTATATTTCAAGACAGCAGTTGTGGATTTGAATGGTAAATTATCAGAATATATTCCTACAAATAAAGGTGCCCTATTGCACCAACACTTTTTAATATCTCCATGGACGACATATTTCAGTAGTGGACAGCTAAAGCTGACTCGGGAATATCACTTTAGCGAAATATTCATGTGAATGCATTGCTTTATGCAGATGATGAGGTAATGATACAGAAAACAGAAGACCAGTTACAGTGGGCGATATTTACGTTAAATAGCATCATACAAGACTACGTGCTACAGATCTCTGCTACAAAATCTAGAATGATGGGATTTCAGGGCAGGTATCATATAAGAACAAACATAGTCATGAATAATCAGATTTTGGATCAGGTTAGTCATATCTCATATGAAACTTTGTAATATCTCATATGGTTCTGATATTGATTAGGATGGTAGCCAACAAAATTTACACCCCACACGGGTTGTAATATCTCATATGGAACTGATATTTTGTAGGATGGTAAGATAATAAAATTTACATGCATCTGTGGAACGATTCATAAGTACCTGAAAAATAAAACATGTGTAACGGGACAAAAGGGGCATAACCATTTTATGGAATAATTTTATGAAATCCATTGTTAGGGACATGTTGGAAGTTATAACGAAGTGTGTGACTCATGTCCCAAGTCGAACAGTCATTACCGTATAAGGTGAGGTATGTGCTTAATTACCCCCCATGTCACGCTTGGATCATGAGAACACCATGTGTTTTCGATGTTACAACGACGCATTTCCGGGTACCAGAAACAACTGGAATCTTCGATACTTGAAGGCAGGAAACGGGGGGACAGCCGGTGAAGCCTCGTGGTCAATGCGCACAAAGCTTGTATAGTATACACCTGCGAGTCCAACTCGCAGCAGTCGACAGAACACCTTCAGACGGAACAGACATAAGCTAATCGTATTAACCTCAGGCATTTTGGTAGGCCGAAAATGTTAAAGTAGGCCTACCAAAGAGTGAATTGGAATGTAAGGCAGTAGTAAACAGTGGTACAAAAGTATCAACAGTCTTTACAACGAGTTATGTGATAGTGAAATGAAAAGGGGACTTGCATCGTAATAGTGCACAACATTTGGATACAAAGTACAGCTAAGTACAGTGTAAAAGCAAATATTTTGGCCAGAAGTGAAGTAACACAATAATAATAAAGAGCTCAATAAATGGGGGTGAAAAAGATATGTATAGAGAGTGAGAGAGTGTGTGAAAGAAAAAGGGAAAGTACTGGTTTGTAGATAATGATTTGTAGATAAGAATTAGCTTATGAAATTTTATGCTTTATAATTGTTTATAGTAGCGTATAAAAAGAAAGTTAGAAAAAGAGAAAGAATTTAAACACTGATCATAATAAATAAGATTTGTTGTTAGCATGTGTTAGAGTAGTTATTACGCCTAATTACCATACCCTGTTTTCTGTGTCAAAAAACCTGCCTAAATGAACCTGTGAGTTTCTGAATGAAGGGAGATAAATTAACTCAGTTGTTTTAATGGGAATAGTGTAAAAAGGTTTCCACATTCGCTTTTTCCAAATGTGGTGGCGACCTTGTACACTTTGGGATCTTCTGGTTTTATAAGGTAAGTCTTAAGTCAGTTTGTCAGAATCGGGGTAAGCAGTCTTTTTGTGTATTTGTAATAAAGATAAAAGTTACACACGGAATGATACCCGAATGAAATTTTATAAAACTGTGGCTGTCCCCACAATCCTATACACTAGTGAGACATGGACTCTTGGTAAAAGGGACTTGCAGAGGATTCAGGCAGCCGAAATGTAATTTCTAAGAGGGACACAAGGTTGTTCTCTCTTGGATCAGAGAAGGAATAAGGATAAAACGAGGATGTTTAGACGTGATTTAAACATTTGCACCAGAAGATTGAAGACCACAGAAGGAGATGCTGTGAACACTTGAATCGCAGGCCTGATATCAATCTACCTGTGGCTGCCTTGGGTTATCACCCTACTGGGAAGAGAGATGTCGGTAGACTGAGGAGGAGACAGGTTCTGGAACAGGTCTAAGGCCTAGTCCTTGGACTGGTGATGATTTTTTTGTTAACAGTTAAAAATTAACACGTTAATTTTTTGGCTGCCCAAGAATAAAGTAGCCAAAATAGTTGTATGAAGTCAATGTTGAAGAAAGTTTGTTCTAGGTATTCCTAATCTGTTGGCAGACAATAGACTGGTTTTCTCCCATGGCACCGTTAGGTCTCCTTTGTCTTCGTGTTGTAAACATCCGGGTGGCAAGGATGGTTTTCTGTCTTTTGTTGAATTATTCGCATGACTACCCCAGAAGTTGTATACAACAAACAACTTCTGTTTGACATTTGCAGTAGTGGGAATACAGTGTTGCTAACATACGAGGTGTGTTCAAAAAGAATCGGACCTTTTTTACATGCGCGATCAAATGAATCAGGGGCATTGACCTTGAGTACAGGCATGCTGTGAACCCTAGCGTCCAAGCGCTGACTGCCACCGTCCTGCTACAACAAATCAGTCACTGTCTGGCTGCGTGTCAGTAAGTACTTGTATCAAGTACCCTTTAGATTTCATTTATTGACAATGACAGAAATACTTGAGCATCGGTACTGCATTAAATTTTGCTGAAGACTTGGTGATATCCAAGCGCATACTGTTCGAAAAATTCAGCAGTGTTTTGGGGACGATGCTATGAGTGTCACACATATTAAGGAGTAGTATAATCACTTCAAAGGTGGCTGCACAACAGTGGAGAGCAAACGACGTTCTGGCAGGCCCTCAACAAGCCGTAATGATGAAATTTGCAAACTTTGGTCATGGAGGATCGTCGAATTACCGTCTGAGAGATTGCAGCAGAGGTGGGAATAAGCACTGGTTCAGTACATTCTATTTTGACTAAAAATCTGCCTATGCGAAGAGTGTCTGCAAAATTTGTGCCAAAGCTGTTAATGATGGAGCAGAAGGTACTCCATTTAGAAGTTTTGCAGGACATGTTGTACTGTGTAAAAACTGAGCCAAACTTCCCTACTCTACTAACACGGCTCCCTGTTATTTTTTTTGTTATTTCTTAAGTTGAAAATGTTGTTGAAGGGAACCTGATTTGAGTCAAGAAAAGATATCATACAAAATACGACAAGACAGCTGTACTCCATGCTAAATGATGACTTCTAGACATGTTTCCAACCTCCTGTGGCAGGACCGCTGGAAGAAGTGTATGCAATCTAAAGGGGAATACCTTGAAGGGGATAAATGTTTAAAACCTGCAGATAAATAAATATATTTTTCCTGAGCAAAGGTCTGATAAACAAAATTGTGTTGCGTGCACTGATTATTGCACATGTTCATTTGGTGATACCATCGATGTATACTATATGGATCACTTGCTGCCAGGCAAAGTGAATGGCAGAAAACGGTCCGAAGCACGTATAGCTTCCCACACAATGGTTGGCAATAAAGCGTTTGGCGCTAAGTTAACACGTGTATTAAACAAGTCATTCAGTCAGTAATGCACTTGTTTTAACAGTTTAAAATTATTACATTTGGGGCAGTTCTACTGAATATTTGTGCTTATGAAGATTTTATTATTATAACAGTTTGTTTTTACTTTTGCCTAACTGATAACACATGACAATAACTTAACGTTTACACTCATTTTACTGATTTTGTATCAAGCGGAAAATTAATTAAAGCGTCATTAGACGTTTTAAAGATTGTAAAATATATGTATACTTTATTGATTATATCTGACAGTAAACTTAATACCAAAATATGATTATATCAGCTTGCAAAAACTTTGCTGGCACAGTGTTTAGAAAACATATTTCAAACAATGATTTTTCTGAAGACAGCCACGAAGTGAAACTTATCAAATTAATAGTGACATTATTTTATAAAATCTTGTGCTATAATACTGCTAAGGAAAGAACCGCTGCAGCTACCTTCTCTAAGCTTGGTGTCTGCCAAAAGTTAAATAAATTTGTATTATTTAGTAATGTTTAATGTAAACAATTTTTATACAGTTAATACGTAGTTAATTAAATAAAATAAAAAAAATTAATGTAAATTAGCATTGCTTATTGAACACTTTAACGACCATGGTGAGCGTATACGCCAGCTTCTTTGACACAATAAACATTTTAAAGTTTATGGCTCACGTCTTTTATTCTTTGTTTCCCTTATTCTTATCTTTATTCATCTGGATTCAATAATAAATGTTCATAAATAAGAATGCAATAGAACTGTTTATGAACGCAACAGAACTTAGCGATAAACTTAAATAATGTGTCAGAATACTGAAATCTTACAGTGAAACAAATGAGTTTATTTTGGAAAAGAACTTATTAAAAACCTCTCACTTTGGAGTCATTAATTGTTAAAATGACACAGCTATACCATTTAACGCAAAATATAATCCGCTAAAGCAACAAAGCTATAACAAAGCAGAAATGTCAGACTTTGTACAGGTACAGTATATAGCATACGCAGTGTTCTTGCCAACCACTGATGCAGCGGTCCATAGTACTCAGTGAATGCAGCACGTGATCCATATAGTATACATCGAAGGGTGACACAAACTGGCAACATTCATCTGCTGCTGGACAAGCACGTAATAAACATTAGCAATGATTGGCTAGTTCAAAGAACAGAAAATTCCAGTCCTACTACTACCCAGGTATCGCAAAGGAGGTTAATTTAAACGGATAGTTAATTCCAAAAATTTATCGTTCACTCTCCGTTTTCAGGTGCTTGCCATCATTTTTATATTAGTGCAGACAGCATAGTGGTAATTATTGTTGTGTTTCTACAGTTTTGTGTTGATTGTTTTGTAAATAGAGTAGTTTTTTGTTACCTATTTCTGTTTTCTCACGAATTTATTTTTGTTCTGTATCACTTATTATTTTTATATTAATATGGTAGACTAGAGTTAAAACTACAGTATCCGCACATCTGGGCTCTGTTTCCAATACTTGCCAACAAGGCTATGACCCGTAAGCTAGGTAAGTCAACCCGTATATGTTCCCGTTTATCACCCTGCCTCGGTCTGGAGATACCCTGCTGGTGTTCATAAAATAAAGCTGCAAAGCACTGTCAACAGGGGCTTCGGCTGGCGGCCAAAGTCCCCCGTCGGTTCCCTTCTCATCTGTTGAGAAGTGGACTCCGTATCCACTCCTTGGATGACACTGTGCAGCGTCTTGAGCATAAATTTTACGTTCGAGCGGTAAGGACCGAGACAAATCCACCCATATCCAGCCTTGGCAGGTACCATGTGTGACCAAGTAATTCTTGGAAACAGCCTCAGCAAATTTTCTGTACTAGTGCAATCTAGTACAAGCATGCTATTGTAACGGCACCTAAAAACAAAAATATTCTATTCTGGACCAGATCACACGGCAGGAACTCTTTCAGAAGCTCAGAACATGTAAACATTGGGGGATGTCTGTAAGATGCACATCCTCAGAGCCCTGAATGGCTTTGAATTTATTTGTACTCAAGATGCCGTGCCCAGAAATCTTTATTTGTTATGACAGTTTAAGGTTTTAAAGGCATAAGGATTTCTACATTTTGTTTACTACTTTCAGTTTTTTTTTAAATATTGATTATACTTTTTACTGCTTCATACTCAACTGAATCAAAAAATATTTTTTCATAATGTGCACAATCACAGACACAACAGAAGCATACATATTATAACAACCCATGAATATTTCTTGGTTTCAATTCAGTATACTGGGAAGTACAAGTATACTTAATTTTTTGCTTCCATAATTCTAAGTCTGGATATAGCTTTCCTTACTGCCTCTTTTACAGTTTCATTTTCTCCTGTGACTACCGGACACTAGTCAGAACACCAGTGGCGAAGCTAGTAGTTAATGAATGGGTAGGCAAAAATCTTATCTTAAATTTTTTTAAGGAATCACTACAAGGACGGTGGTTCAAATCGGACACTGACATAGAGTTTGCTGTAAGCGAATGGTTCCACAAACAGCCGTAAGAATTTTCTAGCAGGGAATCTACAGGTTAGTGCAACAGTGGAACTCATGTCTTAATGTTAATAGAGAATTCTTTTAAAATCGTTGCATAAAAAATGCTTTACAGCTCTATATGTGTTTCTACTGAACAATCCTTGTATTAGTCATACACAATAGTACAACTGATTGAACTTCAAATTTTTAAACTTGATTAGTTTATATATATATATGTTTAATGTTACAAATAATTCAAATAGCAATCTTGATCATCTGTTACTTCAGCAGAATAACAGGGGCACTTTTAATAACCGCATAAAGTAAACACTTATAAACAACACAGCGCGCTTTAACGTAACTGTTTGGACCACAGAAGTGAGACATGCCTCAACGCTCTATGTGTACAGCGCGGGACAATCCCCCCTGCATTCACTTTCCTATCTAACAAGCACATTGCTTACATACGATGTATACAAAAAAACGCTGAGGCAAGTTCAGGTTGCCTCATTCGCTTTAAACGAGCTATGCTGAATCTCACCTGTCACCATCTAGCGGTCGCTCAGTAAAGCACGTTTCGGCTTAACAAATTCGACAGTCGCGATAACAATGTATAATCTTTACGTTATGTAGTTCATATGTATTTATAATTTTTATTCTACAGAATTTTTTAGGGTAGGCATTGCCTCAATTGCCACCATGTAACGTCGCCACTGCAGAACACCAATCCCTATAATAACATAACTGTCAAATGTTTTGTTTATTAAATTGTTTACATGTAAATTGAATCGAACTCTAGTTTGTACCAGTAAACAGGGAGAACTGTAGAAAATCATGTCCATTGTTGTTTTCCATTAAACTGTAAAGAAAACAAACCACATCTTTGTGAATTTTATGCCCAATGGTTACAATGCTTACATACGCAGCAATAACTGAATTTCTGTTGATCTCTCAGCTAACTTGCTTTCCCTTCTTATTCTGGCAATCATTGTTATGGTTACATTATGTTTTAAAGAATAACTTTTTCTTAATTTAATCTCCTCTCTCAACGTATGAGGGTGATTTGAAAAGTTCATGGCCTACCGTAGAAACGAGTGTGTGGTGTTTCTATTTTTTACCACATCGTGGTGCCACGTTCGCCCCACAAACAGCTGTGAAGCATCAAGTTGGGTCAACTCATTGTTGTGGAGAAACAGCTGTATAAATAAGGCTATCTCACAGCAATTCTGAAAATGGAGAAAACTGAACATCGTGCAGTGATTAAATTTTTTGGTATGAAAGGTCTAACGCCAACAAAAATTTTTAATTATTATTTAATGGTACTTTCACTTGTGAAACTTACTTGTTGATATTCCCTCAAGTAATTTTCACAAGTGAAAGTACCATTAAATAATAATTATTAAGTGCTGTGAAAAAAGTAGTGATGAACATTCAAAATAATAAAAATTTTTAATGATATGAAGAAGGTGTTGGGTGATGCTGGACCTTCATTTGCTACAGTGAAAAAATGGGCTGCTGAATTTAAATGTGGTCGTGCAAGTTTGGAAGATGACCCGCGTACTGGGCGTCCGAAAAGTTCCACTACACCAGGAACCATCAATAAAGTGCACAATATTATTTTGGAAAATCGCTGTTTGAAGGTGTCTGAAATTGCTAAGACTGTGGGCATCCATATGAAAGGGTATATCACATTCTCACCAAGGAATTATATATGAAAAAGCTGTCTGCAAGATGGGTGTCACGTTTATTGACAAAAAAACGCATGCGAATGCAAGCTTCTCAGGAATGTTTGGACCATTTTAAGAAAAATCCGAAAGATGTTATTCATACATTTGTAGCCACTGATGAAACCTGTGTCCATTACTTTACTCTAGAAACAAAACAACAGTCGAAACAATGGATGCATAGTGATTCGCCACCTCAAAAATCGGTAAAGTCAATTTTGCCGGCTGGAAACTGTATGGATCCATTTTTCTGGGATGCTAAGGGGATACTGTTACTAGATTGCCTTAAAAAGAGTCAAACAATAAATGGAGAGTATTACACTAACCTTTTGGGCCAATTAAATATAAAACTTCGAGAAAAAACCAGGTTTACAGGTTTAGCAAAGAAGAGATCATTTTCCATCCTAATGCATGCCCTCACATATGCGTTGTGTCTATGGCAAAAATCTCCATGTTGAAGTACGATCTATTGCACCATCCATCTTATTCACCTGATTTAGCATCATCTGACTTTCATCTATTCCCAAACCTCAAAAAATGTTTTGGGGGAGGAAGCAATTTTCCTCAGATGACGAGCTGAAAGCGGCAGTAAATGGTTATTGTGAGGACCCTGAAGAATCGGACTTCCTCAACAGGGTAAGTGACAGGGTAATGACTTGACGCTCACAGCAGTTCGTGGGGCGAACGTGGTGCCACGATGCGATAAAAAACAGAAACACCACACATTCGTTTCTATGGTAGGCTGCGAACTTTTCAAATCGCCCCAGTAATTTAGAGCATAAATCTTGACTGCTTACATCGAACTTGTCAGTAGTCTAGTTAAAGTAGGCTTACAATATTCTCTCTCTCTCTCTCTCTCTCTCTCTCTCTCTCTCTCTCTCTCTCTCTCTCTCTCTCTCTCTCTCTCTCTCTCTGTCTGTGTGTGTGTGTGTGTGTGTGTGTGTGTGTGTGTGTGTGTGTGTGTGTGTGTGTGTGTGTGTGTGTGTGTGTGTGTGTGTGTGTGTGTGTGTGTGTGTGTGTGTGTGTGTGTGTGTGTGTGTGTGTGTGTGTGTGTGTGTGTGTGTGTGTGTGTGTGTGTGTGTGTGTGTGTGTGTGTGATCCACCAAATTTGTTTTTAAATTTGATCAACTGGCCTTTATGTGTATATCTGGAAAGATATTCATAAAACACAATATTTACAGAATGCTAATTGCAAAAATACATTACTTCAACACAACATGGTAACACTATAATGACAGTACCTACTTGTCTGCCAAAAATCCAAACAGAAGACCACCAATCAGTTTGCCCAAAGCAATAGATACCTGAGCATTAGTCCGCAGTGATGATTTTTCACATGTTAAGTCCCACTAAACAAAAAAGTGTTTTTGAGCTTGTCTGAAAATTATTATACCAAAGACATTCTCACCACTAGTATGTTTTACTTAAAATCTAACTCCTGCTGTAAGAGCTAATACTTAAAGTACAATTTAAGAAATCAGAATATATTCAAAACAATATAATGTGTTATTCATACATGTAATTGAACACCAACTAATTATCCTCTGAAACACAAATACATATATTAAGAACAATGACACTACATGACCCCTAATTATTCTTGCTGCCTCATTTAATTTGTATACACTTAACATTCATGCAACAGTTTAAAGCATAATACCTCACTAACAATAGACGAATGCAATACTTCTTCACTGAAACTGTGTTCCTTGCATGTAACTTGCCTGGGTTTAATTTCTGACCATGATATGAACTCCAAAGCCCCTTCATATCCAAGTGAAGCAAGTTTTGAATAATCCCAGTCATATTTCTTACATGATGAATCATTTGGTCCACTGTAATTTTTAGTCAATTTACAATATTAAAATTTACCAAATTAAAACAAGAAAACAAACTATTAAGAAAAAAATAGATGCTATTAAAAACAAGGTAATAATTCTTAATAAATACAAAAAATTAATGACAACTGTAGGTCTATATATGAATACTTTAAATGCTGACTATAATTTAAAGTGTAATATCCACTGGTAGTTCAGTCAATTTAGCTGAAAAAGTCAATATTAAGGGGAAAAATGATATGAGCAATTCATTTCTACAACTGCCAAAATATTAAAAGAAACCAATGAGTCACTAGCTGCAACTATCCCAGTTAACAATAAAATAATAGTAAAAAGAGTTTGAAATTGAACAGATAATATTTAAAGTTTCAACTTTGTAAGAAAATATAAAAAGTGGTTCTGTAAAGCTTATAAAATTACCTTTAATTTGTTGTATGTTAATAGAATCTGACCAAGATAGGATTTTTTGAAGTTATTGTTACTTTCACCCCATTAAAGAAAAAAAATCAAAATTTTACATTTTTAAATGTCACATGGAAAATTAATTTGAGCAAAGTTTAAAACTTAATCAGTTTCCTATTATTCTAAAATCCTATCATTTCCTTTTATAGTAGAACTTAGCATACTACCCTTAGAAAATTGTAATAAGTATATACTCAAGAAAACTAGAAATGTTACTTACATTTTTTGCAAACTTACAATACTGTTACGACATCACAGAACAATCTACGTGTTTATTGAATGTTCCAGAGGGATCCGGAATGTAATGTGTGTGGCATATGTGATTGTTGGCACATTTGCTAGACTGTGCCAGAAACAGCACGCACTGTGTCAAGGCTCCAAAATTAATTACACTGTAGTAGAGATAATGCGTAGTTAGAAGTGTTCTCGTCTGTGAGCGGGGGTATAAATACAGGCAGCAGCGGCCTTAGTATTCAGTATAGCTGCGATATATTAATAGTGCGGTTCGAGTTATTATCGGGCGATATTACTGTGTATATTCAAGTGGTTATTAGTGAAGTGTTGCGTTTTTGTAATCAGGCAGTATAATTGTAATACAATTGTGTTTAATATTAGTGATATTTTATTGCGTGTGGACAATTTTTATTTGACTTGTTGTAGGAGACTATGTTGTTAATTACGAACTGTTTAACTGTAAAATTAAAGCTGGTGATTAGTGATTTCAATGGTGTCTTGTATTTTGTTTCCACTGAATCTACGACAATCAAGTAGACCGTCGTAACAGTGGGTCAGAAGTGCGACAGAAACGTTAACATTGAAAACAGTGGACACTTTATACAAGACAAGTGTAATTCATAATTAATCATTAAACAATGGATGCCAGTCAAATGATGGAAAATTTACAGGTGCTGCTGCTACAGACGGAGAAATGACAGGATGAGAAACGCAGGCAGGAGGCATAAGAAGCAGAAAGACGACAAAAAGAAGAATGAAGACAAGAAAGAGAAGGAGCTGAGGAACGTCAGAAAGCACTAATGCTAGAAACAGAAGAAAGACAAAAAGAAGAACAGAACCGTGAAACAGAAGACATGAAGGAGTTAATACAGGAGTAAAAGCAGACACAAGAACAAACCGCTGCAGAGTTGGGTCTCTACGAGGTCAGCTTAATAAACAAGTTACTAAAATATTGGAGGTAAAGGAATCAATGACATTAAAAATAGCTGAAGTAAAAAAATCTGTTTCGAGTGTTGAAGAATCGATGTCTATAAAAATATCTGTCATAGAAGAAACCATGTCAAATAAAATATCTGCAGTAGAAATCTCAATGGCAAACATAAGAGAGCAGTTCCTGAAGATACATCAAAAACAAACTTTTGAACAGACTGTACCAATGATAAAGACAGAAAGAGACACAGAAAATAAGTCAGTAAAGGAAGTCACTTTGCCTCCAGTAGGGACAGTTCATGTCAAAGCTCCAACCTTTGATGGAAGCAGTCACTGGGCAACGTACCTCCGCCAATTTGAAGCTGCTGCATATGCAAATAATTGGACGGAGAAAGACAAGGCAGTTTCATTTGTTCTTGCATTAAAAGGACCTGCGGCAGAATTACTACAGAAAGTTCCATCTGACAGCCAAAACACCTATGCCGAATTGATAAAAGCTCTGGAATTACGGTATGATGATAAACATTTGCGAGATGTGTACTGCACCCAGTTGAGAGCAAGGCGACAGCATGCCGGCGACAGAGAGCCTTCAAGAGTTTGAAGCAAGTATCGACAGACTAATTAGACTGGGCTATCCTGAAGCGCCAGAAGATTTTCGAACGAGTTTTGCGATGCAGACATTTACTGCCAGTGTCTGAGATAATGAACTACAGCAAGTGTTACGAATGGCAAGACACCAGAACAGTGCGGACGCACTGGTACATGATTTCCATTTTTAGGCCGCCAAACCAGCGTCTGGTTGGACAAGTCATAAAGTGCGCGCTAAAAGATCGCGATGGCACAGACGATGAGGAAGAAGAACAAGGAACAGAGACTCAGTGGTCGACTCCACAGAACAAAGTAGGAAAGGATGGAAGACCGAACTGTTATCGATGTGGGAAACCTGGACATCTACAACGGGATTGTCGGGTTAGAGTTCAGCAGCAGGGAAATGAGCAGTAGTTGGTACAACGGGGCGTGTGCTGACTAACTGGAGGAACAAAGCCCCTAGACAATACGCAATTTCTACACATCAGAAAAATTTACAGGCATTGCACAAATGCAATACACAGAGAAGGGCATTGAAAATGCTTCAATAAATCTAAAAATATATAAATTTATGTTCATTCACCAATCAATGAATTCACTCTTTATTCACCAATCAATGAATTCATTCTTCATTTACCAGTGTACAGATTATAAGTTAAATGTAGTCGCATTCATAAACAAAGTTTTATATGTGTACTACGTTATTGACAACAAAGAAGTAGTTTCTATGAAACTCACCCGTTTCCATTTTCGATCACGCACCAGTGATCGGCCACAAATGTGCGACATGTCCTTATAAACATTTTCACTGTTAAAACAGCGGGAGCTTGGTAGTACCGGATTTGTTCAAGAAAGGCCAACCTCGATTACAGTTAACACAGGCGCAACAGTTTCTATTGTGCGCCCCGACATTGTGAAAGATCTCAAGCCAATCTGGAGCTCTTGCAGCTTGCGAACAGCTATTGGACGGCCCGTAAAAGTGTGTGGAAAAGTGGAGATACACCTACGCCTCGGTCGACTTGAGTTTAATCATCAAGTACTTGTTGTAGACATTGTGGATGAAGCAATTCTTGGGGTGGACGTTATGAATGCATACGGATTCATAGTCCATTTCAAAAACAATATCTTGAGAATAGGAGGAGAAGAGGTAATGGTGACAACATGAGAAAAATCGATGGATGTCATAAACCAAGTGGCCGTAACTGTTCCGCTAAACTCCGAAAAGATCATTATGGTTAGAACCGAGGTAGTTACTAGGGGCAACCAGTGCTCTATATTCGAACCCCAGGTAGTCAGCACACCGGGCATACTAATTGCCAGAAGTTTAGTAAAACCTGACGAAACCGGAAATGTACCTATTAGAGTGGCGAATATTTTGGATCAAGCTATCGCTTTACAAAGCAATACGCTCCTAGGCAAATTGACTCCTGTGGCCTGGGTAGCCGGAATAACGCAACGAAGGCCCAGTTCTTCGGATACTTCTAAATTACCAGAGGAACTGCAAGAATTATTGAACAGATCTTCTAACGACCTCTCAAGTGGTGAGGTAAAAGAACTCGGACAGTTTTTACACGAATTCAAAGATTTTTTTGCAGTTTGGGGACAGTCACTGGGAAGAACCTCTCTTGTACAACATCGCATCAATACCGGGCACACAACACCGATACGCCAACCTCCTCGAAGGCCTCCATTATCTAAGCAAGAGGAAATGTCTCGGTTAGTACAGGACATGTTGACAGAGGGAGTAATCAAACCTTCGTCAAGTGCTTGGTCTTCTCCTGTAGTGCTGGTACCGAAGAAGGATGGTCGATTGCGTTTCTGCATAGACTACCGTGGTTTAAATGATGTTAAAAAGAAAGACTGCTATCCATTACCTCGCGTTGACGATACACTCGACACTTTGTCAGGAGCACAGTGGTTTTCCACATTGGACCTGAAGAGTGGATATTGGCAAGTGGGTCTTCATCAAGAAGACAAGGAAAAGGCCGCTTTCTCGACCCCAAGTGGCTTATTCCAATTTAACGTCATGCCATTTGGACTCTGTAATGCACCGGCAATATTTGAAAGATTGATGGACCTGGTACTCCAAGGCCTGATGTGGAAAACTTGCCTTGTTTACTTAGACGATGTCATAGTGATCGGGAAGACTTTCGAAGACCATTTAGAAAACCTTAAGGAAGTTCTAACTAGAATTCACGGTGTCCAACTGAATCTGAGCCTGAAGAAGTGTTCTCTATTCCAGAAGGAAGTACAGTATCTGGGCCATCTGGTTTTGGCATCAGGTGTTAGCATGGATCCTAGTAAAGTAGATACTGTAAGAGACTGGCCAGTTCCAAAGAGTAAACACTAAGTTCAGAGTTTCCTGGGGTTATGCTCATATTATCGATGTTTTGTGAAAGGCTTCGCTCCTATTGCTAAACCACTACATGAGCTAATGGAAAATAAACGAAACTTCCAGTGGTCGAGAGTGTGACCAAACATTTAGGACTTTGAAGATTGCATTATGTTTGCAGAAAATTCTTGCTTTTCCAGCTTCCGAAGGGAAGTACATCGTAGACACAGACGCAAGCAATACTGGTCTAGGAGCAGTTTTGTCTCAAGTGCAGAATGGTGAAGAACGAGTAATAGCGTATTACAGCAAGACGCTTTCTAAACTAGAGAGAAATTATTGTGTTACAAGGAGAGAGTTGTTGGCAATTGTCAGAGCTTTGGAGCACTTCCATAAATACCTCTATGGGAGAGAGTTTTCACTACGTACCGACCATGCCGCACATGCATGGCTCTTGTGATTTAAAAATCCGGAAGGACAGTTGTCTAGGTGGCTCGAACGTCTGCAAGAGTACAACTTCAAGGTACAACATCGGCAGGGGCACCTGCATGGTAATGCACATGGCTTATCATAAAGACCGTGCCCGGAAGACTGCCGACATTGCCACAAAAAGGAAGAAAAAAACTCAAGCGAACATATTCAAGCCATCACTGTAGATTTCCTGGCAGACGGCTGGACAACACAAGACTGTCGACAAGAACAGATGACTGATGAAGACATTGGACCGATCTTGACAGCAAAAGAGGAAGGTCGCCGCCCGGATTGGCAAGATATCTGCCATGGTTCCAAAGTGCTGAAGGGCTACTGGGCACAACGGGAATCTCTCACCTTAGAAAACGGATTGCTGAAAAGGGCTTTTGAAAGTGCAGATGGACGAGATGTAGTCATGCAGTTGATAGTTCCCCGAAGTAAAGTGCAGTCTATTTTGAAGGAGATGCATGATGGAACATCTGGAGGCCATATTGGCGTTAACAAAACCCTTAACAAAATACGGAAGCGATTCTGTTGGCTTCGTCTTCGCCATGACGTATAGGAATGGGTTCGGACATGTGAAATATGTGCTGAAAACAAGGGCCCACAAACCAGAAGCAGGGGAAAAATGAGACAGTATAACATTGGCTTGCCTTTCGAGAGAATTGCCGTAGACATTGCTGGACCATTCCCAGTTACTGACAATGGAAACCGGTACATCATGGTTATAGGGGACTACTTTACTAAGTGGGTGGAAGCCTATGCAATTCCAAATCAGGAGGTTACCACTGTGGCAAAGGAGTTAGTTCACAACTTCTGTTGCCGTTATAGAGCCCTTATGGAAATCCATATGGATCAAGGGAGAAATTTTTAATCAGGCGTCTTTAAAGAATTATGCTGTCTCGGAATTCGAAAGACCAGGACAACGCCTCTGCATCCTCAGTCTGACGGGATGGTTGAGAGATTTATTAGGACACTTGAGCAACATCTTTCGAAGGTTGTTGACGAGAACCAAACAGATTGGGACCAACGTATACCACTATTCCTCATGGCGTATAGATCATCAGTACACGATACAACAGGCATGACTCCAGCAAAATTGGTGTTTCGGCGAGAGATTCGTCTTCCTGGTGACTTGATGTTCGAATCACCTGAGACTCAGTCCCAAGAGCCACAGAACTATTCCTTGCAATTAGAAAACCAACTGCAAGAAATGAATCGCTTGATAAGAGGACAGCTGAAGATTGCCAGTGATAAAATGAAAACTCGGTATGACAGTTGCAGCAATAGTGTGGGTTTCCAAGAAGGAGACAAGGTTTCGTTGTTCAACCCAAAGCGCCGTCGTGGTCGCTCACCTAAGTTGCAAACTAACTGGGAAGGACCCTATACTGTGAAAAAAAAAAGAATCAACGACGTTGTTTATCGGATTAAACAGGAAGTACAGCGAAAGTTCAAGGTCGTCCACCTAGATCGCCTAAGTATTACTTCAGAGATGGTTTGCCAGTTCGGGACGAACAGACTTAAGGAGGGCGCAGTGTTACGACATCACAGAACAATCTTCGTGTTTATCAAATGTTCCAGAGGGATCCGTAATGTAATGTGTGTGGCATATGTGATTGTCGGCGCATTTGCTAGACTGTGTCACAAGCAGCACGCACTGTGTCAAGGCCGCAATTAATTACGCCGTAGTAGAGATAATGCGTAGTTAGTAGTTAGGAATGTTCTCATCTGTGAGCGGTGGTATAAATACAGGCTGCAGCGGCCATAGTATTCAGTATAGCTGCAATATATTTACAGTGCGGTTCGAGTTATTATCGGGTGATATTACTGTGAACGTTCAAGTGGTTATTAGTGAAGTGTTGCGTTTTATAATCAGGCGGTATAATTGTAATACAATTGTGTTTAATATTAGTGAAATTTTATTGTGTGTGAACAATTTTTATTTGATTTGTTGTAGGAGACTGTGTTGTTAATTACGAACTGTTTAACTGTAAAAATTAAAGCTGGTGATTAGTGACTTCATTGGTGTCTTGTATTTTGTTTCCACTGAACCTACGACGATCAAGTAGACCACCGTTGTAACAATATTAAATAATAGTGTAATCTTATTGACTCTGATAATTGCTTTACATTAACGTTACTATAAAGGTACTTATGAAGAAAAAGATACTTTTCATTCAAAACAGTGGTTCTTTTTGTCACTGAGTTTTACCTAAACATGTTCCTTAGAAACAGATTTAATGCATTTGTAATAGTTGCAAATCCAGGTCTAAATCCCTTGTGTCTCATGCAGAAAATATTCTTAAACACAACTGTAAAGAGAAATAAAGCATATCAGTTTTCCATTTATATTATATTTTTAGAGCTAATATGACTGTACTAAAACAAGCTCAAAAGACCACTATGTGTCTTGGGTGACAGTGGCATCTTTATTTTATAATTGCCTTTTTTAGACCTTTAATTTAAAAAATATAAACTTAGCTCTTATAATCATTTCCTGATAATTTTTAACTGATACAAAATTCATATTTCATTTAGAAGCCAATAACATATTTTTTCATTGCTAAACATAACTGATTGTTTTTGTATCAAACAAAACAATTTTGTAAACACCTACAGCTATTGTAGAAAGGTACAATAGGAACAAATTAAAAATCTTTGTTAATTTATCTATCTGTGTATCTTTTTATTAATATTACAGTTCTGAAAGATACCTACAAGCAAATAATCTTTTTGACTGTTTCTTAAAAGTAACAGGAATTCAATTGTTTATATCCCAATAAACCACGCCTCTAAATTCATAAAAATGTATAATTACATCGAGTTGACAATATACTATATATTACTAAGTAAACTGTACATAGTATATTACTATAATTTTGTTACCGGTACTTGTTAAAATTATTTTTTTGATGATTTAAAAATTTTACTTATTTTCAAACAATTGAGTTTATGTATCAATAGAGCACTTGAGGTATCAAAAGGCAGTGCATGACTGGAAGTAATCATATAATTATTCAAAGCTTAAAGAAAATATTTTTCTATATGTATATGTAAGAAACAAATCGCCAAAGTGTATATAAAAACTAGTTTGGCAAAATATCAAGGGAAGATGATAAAAGCAAAATTTTATGTGAACATAGTTGATACCGAAAGCCGGTGCTGAGATTGAGTCATGTGATCCCTTACTTTTGGAGCCCCCCCCCCCCACACACACACTTGGCTAGACTTCGTTAAATAATAGGCTATACATCTCAACAATCTGTGCTGGAGATGAAATACTATCTCTAGTGCATGTGTGGAATAAGGAACAATGCTTGACAAAGCAAACCTAGTGAAATTACTGCATCAAAAATGAGCCAATAATCAAAAAGTATGTAAGTATGGCCTGCCACATTACATACGATGTAATTGATTATTAAGTACATGTCTTTGAACCAGAAACTTTGACCTTTTTATGCAGAAAGCTTTCAAAATTTGGTAAGTGTATAGAATTTTCGGCAAAATTAAAAGAACACTCGGTTAAAATATCTGGTAATAATAAATTCGGTTTGGACCTATTTTACAGTAATGAACTAATGATGCACTAGGACACTGGTTCATGGTATTTACTATTTTAGAGTGTTTAATTAAACTATAAAACCTAAAAACATTATTAAAATATCGGTATGGAGAACCACACATGACTTCCATGTTATAAGATTTATATTTAAAATCATTTTTTAAATAAAATATTTCCACAGAAATTACTTCCTTCTTCAGCCTTAACCACAGTACTGTGGTCACTTACGTTTACCACCTCCAGTTAGCGCATTCGATTTTCCCTGATGATGGCAGGCGGTGGCACTGTCAAAATGTCTGGTTTTTCATAAAACATTGGACCTTGGCCAAACAGCCTGGGAAGGAATTTTAACAACAAACTACTTCTTTGTTGCCGATAATGTAGTACACATAAAAAATTATCCCCTCCACCTTCAACTATAATTTTTAATAATAGAAAATTACCCTCACCCCGTTCACCTAACCTCTTCATTTATAGATATTTCATCTACGTTTCTACAGTGGATTATTATGAGCTTCTTATCAGGATACTTTATTTATAAAAATTAAGTACTTTACTCTCGTTAAATCATAAAATGTTTCAGGTAAACTACCCCTTTCTCTTAACCGATCTTCTCCAAAATCAACAGACCTTCAGTCCTCTAAAATTCAGGGATGTATGCAAAAAATTATTTGATTCTGTTTGAATATGCGGCAGTTATCGTTCGTCATAGAAAAAATTACCCTTGTTAAAACATAAAACGTTGAAGGTAAACTACCCCTTTCCCTTAACCGATCTTCACCAAAAACAATAGGTCTTGAGAACTCTACAATTTAGGGCTGTATGCAAATAACCTTTTGATTCTGTTTGAATTTGCGGCTGTTATCGTTTGCCATAGACAATACCCTTGTTAAAGTATATATTTTCTTAACCGGGATGAAATGGAGAATGTTTTGGGATAATAAAAAATATTAGATGAAATGGAGAATGTTTTGGGATAATAAAAAATATTAGATTTTTTGCCCGAAAAACGGCTGATCTCCCCTTTAACGTAATGTAATTAATAGACATTATTCAGTAACTGTTGAGGCGGCCAGTACGCATGAAATCATTGTCTGTGTGGGGAATATTGTTAACTATTCTAAATGACTGAGAATGCATGCAAAAAAATATTTGATTCTGTTTGAATGTGCGGCAGTTATCGTTCGTCATGAAAACATATCTCTTGTTACAACTTAAAATGTTGCAGGTAAACTACCCCTTTCCCTTAACCGATCCAAAATCAAAAGACCTTGAGATCTCTAAAACTCAGGAAAGTGTGCTAAAAATTATTTGATTCTCTTTGAATTTTTGGCAGTTATCGTTCGTCATAAAAAAATAACCTTTTTAAAACATAAAACGTTGCTGATAAACTACCTCTTTCCCATAACCGATCTTCAACAAAATCAACAGACCTTGAGCTCTCTTTAGTTCAAAAAGGTTTGCAAAAACGTAGTTGATTCTGTTTGAATTTACGGCAGTTATCGTTCGTCATATAAAAAATTACCCTTGTTAAAACATAAAATGTTGCAGGTAAAATACCCCTTTCTCTTAACCGATCTTCACCAACACCAATAAATATTGAGAACTCTACAATACAGGCCTGTATGCAAAACATCATTTGATTCTGGTTGAATTTGCGGCTGTTATCGTTTGCCATAGAAAAAAATTACCCTTGATAAAAACCCGTTGCAGGTAAACTACCCCTTTCCCTTAACCGATCTTCACCAAAACAATGCGTCTTGAGTACTCTACAAATCAGCGCTGCATGCAAAAAATTTATTTGATTATGTTTGAGTTTGCGGCTGATATCCTTTGACATAGAAAATACCCTTGTTAAAACATAAAACGTTGCAGGTAAACTACCCTTTTCCCTTAACCGATCTTCAACAAAATCAACAGAACTTGAGATCTGTATAATTGAAAAAGGTATGCAGAAGAGTAGTTGATTCTGTTTTAATGTACGGCAGTTATCGTTCGTCATAAAAAAAATTACCCTTGTTAAAACATAAAATGTTGCAGGTACACTACCCTATTCCCTTAACCGATCTTCACCAAAACCAACATGTCTTGAGAAGTCTACAGGGCTCTATGCAAAACATTATTTGATTCTGTTTGAATTTGCGGCTATTATCGTTTACCATATAAAAAATTACCCTTAATAAAAAGCCGTTGCAGGTAAACTACCCCTTTCCCTCAGCCGATATTCACCAAAAACAATAGGTCTTTAGCACTCTACAAATCAGGGCTGCATGCACAAAATTATTTGATTCTGTTTGAATTTGTGGCTGTTATCGTTTGCCATAGAAAATACCCTTGTTAAAACATGAAACGTTGCAGGTAAACTACCCATTTCGCTTAACCGATCTTCACCAAAAACCGTAGGTCCTGAGATCTCTAAAATAGAGGGCTGTATGCGAATAATCATTTGATTCTGTTTGAATTTGCGGCAGTTACCGTTCGTCATATAAAAAATTACCCTTGTTAAAACATAAAAAATTTTCAGGTAAACTACCCCTTTCGCTTAACCGATCTTCACCAACACCAACAGGACTTGAGAACTCTACAATTCAGGGCTGTATGCAAAAGAGTAGTTGATTCTGTTTGAATTTGCGGCTGTTATCATTTGACATAGAAAAAAATTACCCCCGATAAAAAAAACGTTGCTGGTAAACTACCCCTTCCCCTTAACCGATCTTCAGCAAAACCAATAGGTCTTGAGAACTCTATAATTCAGGGCTGTATGCAAAAGAGTAGTTGATTCTGTTAGAATTTGCGGCTGTTATCGTTTGCCATAGAAAAAAATTACACTTGTTTAAAAAAAACTGTTGCAGGTAAACTACCCCTTTCCCTTAACCGATCTTCACAAAAATCAATAGGTCTTGAGTACTCTAAAAATCAGGGCTACATGCAAAAGAGTACTGTTTGAATTTGCGACTCTCATCTTTTGCCATAGAAAATACCCTTGTAAAACATAAAATGTAGCAGGTAAACTACCCTTTTCCCTTAACCGATCTTCACCAAAATCAATAGGTCTTGAGACCTCTACAATTCAGGGCTGTATGCAAAAGAGTAGTTGATTCTGTTTGAATTTGCGGCTATTATCGTTTACCATATAAAAATATCGGTATGGAGAACCATACATGACTTCCATATTCTAAGATTTTTATTTAAAATCATTTTCAGCCAAACAGCCAGGCTGTGTCTTACCTGCCTTTTTATTGCTGTATTAAATGAAAAATATTATATTACATTAAAATGAAAAAATTATAATTTTATTGCCTGGCAACAAAATTATTTTATTTTTAACAATTACCATTGTTTCAAAAAGTTTAAATAAATTTTCAAGTACTTTACTCTTGTTAAAACGTATAAGGTTGCAGGTAAACTACCCCTTCCCCTTAACCGATCTTCACCAAAATCGAAAGTCATTGAGACCTCTACAATTCAGGGACGTATGCAAAAAATTATTTGATTCTGTTTGAATTTGCGGCTGTTATCGTTTGCCATAGAAAATACGCTTGATAAAAAAACGTTGCAGGTAAACTACCCCTTCCCCTTAACCGATCTTCACCAAAAACAATAGGTCTTGAGTACTCTACAAATCAGGACTGTATGCAAAACATTATTTGATTCTGTTTGAATTTGCGGCTGTTATCGTTTGCCATAGAAAATACCCTTGTTAAAAAAACGTTGCAGGTAAACTACCCCTTTCCCTCAACCGATCTTCACCAAAAACAATAGGTCTTGAGAAATCTACAAATCAGGACTGTATGCAAAACATTATTTGATTCTGTTTGAATTTGCGGCTGTTATCGTTTGCCATATAAAATACCCTTGTTAAAAAAACGTTGCAGGTAAACTACCCCTTTCCCTCAACCGATCTTCACCAAAAACAATAGGTCTTGAGAAATCTACAATTCAGGGCTGTATGCGAAACATTATTTGATTCTGTTTGAATTTGCGGCTGTTATCGTTTGGCAAAAAAAAAAAAAATTCCCTTGATAAAAAAAACCGTTGCAGGTAAACTACCCCTTCCCCTCAACCGATCTTCACCAAAAACAATAGGTCGCGAGTACTCTACAAATCAGGGCTGTATGCAAAAAATTATTTGATTCTGTTTGAATTTGCGGCAGTTGTCGTTTGCCATAGACAATACGCATGATAAAAAACGTTGCTGGTAAACTACCCCTTCCCCTCAACCGATCTTCACCAAAAACAATAGGTCTTGAGTACTCTACAAATCAGGGCTGTGTGCAGAAAATTATTTGATTCTGTTTGAATTTGCGGCTGTTATCGTTTGCCATAGAAAATACCCTTGTTAAAAAAACGTTGTAGGTAAACTACCCCTTTCCCTTAACCGATCTTCACCAAAAACAAAAGGTATTGAGAACTCTACAATTTAGGGCTGTATGCAAATAATCTTTTCATTCTGTTTGAATTTGCGGCTGTTATCGTTTGCCATAGGAAATACCCTTGTTAAAACATAAAACGTTACAGGTAAACTACCCCTTTCCCTTAACCGATCTTCACCAAAAACAATAGGTCTTGAGAACTCTACAATTCAGGGCTGTATGCGAAACATTATTTGATTCTGTTTGAATTTGCGGCTGTTATCGTTTGCCAAACAAACAAAATTTCCCTTGCTAAAAAAAAACCGTTGCAGGTAAACTACCCCTTTCCCTCAACCGATCTTCACCAAAAACAATAGGTCGCGAGAACTCTGCAAAACCGGGCTGTATGCAAAAAATTATTTGATTCTGTTTGAATTTGCGGCAGTTATCGTTTGCCATAGAAAAAAAATCTACAGACAGACAGACAGACAGACAGACACACAGACAGACACACAGACACTTTTCGGAAAACGACTTTTTTTCATGTTTTGAGTGTTGTAGAATCAGAATCTGCAATAATCTCGAACACGATTTTTTTTGCCATCACCATACTTCCATTCCTTAAGGAATATGGAAGTAAATATCGGTATGGAGAACCATACATGACTTCCATATTCTAAGATTTATATTTAAAATCATTTTCAGCCAAACAGCCAGGCTGTGTCTTACCTGCCTTTTTATTGCTGTATTAAATGAAAAATATTATATTACATTAAAATGAAAAAATTATAATTTTATTGCCTGGCAACAAAATTATTTTATTTTTAACAATTACCATTGTTTCAAAAAGTTTAAATAAATTTTCAAGTACTTTACTCTTGTTAAAACGTATAAGGTTGCAGGTAAACTACCCCTTCCCCTTAACCGATCTTCACCAAAATCGAAAGTCATTGAGACCTCTACAATTCAGGGACGTATGCAAAAAATTATTTGATTCTGTTTGAATTTGCGGCTGTTATCGTTTGCCATAGAAAATACGCTTGATAAAAAAACGTTGCAGGTAAACTACCCCTTCCCCTTAACCGATCTTCACCAAAAACAATAGGTCTTGAGTACTCTACAAATCAGGACTGTATGCAAAACATTATTTGATTCTGTTTGAATTTGCGGCTGTTATCGTTTGCCATAGAAAATACCCTTGTTAAAAAAACGTTGCAGGTAAACTACCCCTTTCCCTCAACCGATCTTCACCAAAAACAATAGGTCTTGAGAAATCTACAATTCAGGGCTGTATGCGAAACATTATTTGATTCTGTTTGAATTTGCGGCTGTTATCGTTTGCCAAAAAAAAAAATTTCCCTTGATAAAAAAAACCGTTGCAGGTAAACTACCCCTTCCCCTCAACCGATCTTCACCAAAAACAATAGGTCGCGAGTACTCTACAAATCAGGGCTGTATGCAAAAAATTATTTGATTCTGTTTGAATTTGCGGCAGTTGTCGTTTGCCATAGAAAATACGCATGATAAAAAACGTTGCTGGTAAACTACCCCTTCCTCTCAACCGATCTTCACCAAAAACAATAGGTCTTGAGTACTCTACAAATCAGGGCTGTATGCAGAAAATTATTTGATTCTGTTTGAATTTGCGGCTGTTATCGTTTGCCATAGAAAATACCCTTGTTAAAAAAACGTTGTAGGTAAACTACCCCTTTCCCTTAACCGATCTTCACCAAAAACAAAAGGTATTGAGAACTCTACAATTTAGGGCTGTATGCAAATAATCTTTTCATTCTGTTTGAATTTGCGGCTGTTATCGTTTGCCATAGGAAATACCCTTGTTAAAACATAAAACGTTACAGGTAAACTACCCCTTTCCCTTAACCGATCTCCACCAAAAACAATAGGTCTTGAGAACTCTACAATTCAGCGCTGTATGCGAAACATTATTTGATTCTGTTTGAATTTGCGGCTGTTATCGTTTGCCAAACAAACAAAATTACCCTTGCTAAAAAAAAACCGTTGCAGGTAAACTACCCCTTTCCCTCAACCGATCTTCACCAAAAACAATAGGTCGCGAGAACTCTGCAAAACCGGGCTGTATGCAAAAAATTATTTGATTCTGTTTGAATTTGCGGCAGTTATCGTTTGCCATAGAAAAAAAATCTACAGACAGACAGACAGACAGACACACAGACAGACAGACAGACAGACAGACAGACACACAGACACTTTTCGGAAACGACTTTTTTTCATGTTTTGAGTATAGTAGAATCAGAATGTGCAATAATCTCGAACACGATTTTTTTTGCCATCACCATACTTCCATTCCTTAAGGAATATGGAAGTAAATATCGGTATGGAGAACCATACATGACTTCCATATTCTAAGATTTATATTTAAAATCATTTTCAGCTAAACAGCCAGGCTGTGCCTTACCTGCCTTTTTATTGCTGTATTAAATGAAAAATATTATATTACATTAAAATGAAAAAATTATAATTTTATTGCCTGGCAACAAAATTATTTTATTTTTAACAATTACCATTGTTTCAAAAAGTTTAAATAAATTTTCAAGTACTTTACTCTTGTTAAAACGTATAAGGTTGCAGGTAAACTACCCCTTCCCCTTAACCGATCTTCACCAAAATCGAAAGTCATTGAGACCTCTACAATTCAGGGACGTATGCAAAAAATTATTTGATTCTGTTTGAATTTGCGGCTGTTATCGTTTGCCATAGAAAATACGCTTGATAAAAAAACGTTGCAGGTAAACTACCTCTTCCCCTTAACCGATCTTCACCAAAAACAATAGGTCTTGAGTACTCTACAAATCAGGACTGTATGCAAAACATTATTTGATTCTGTTTGAATTTGCGACTGTTATCGTTTGCCATAGAAAATACCCTTGTTAAAAAAACGTTGCAGGTAAACTACCCCTTTCCCTCAACCGATCTTCACCAAAAACAATAGGTCTTGAGAAATCTACAATTCAGGGCTGTATGCGAAACATTATTTGATTCTGTTTGAATTTGCGGCTGTTATCGTTTGCCAAAAAAAAAAAAAATTTCCCTTGATAAAAAAAAGCGTTGCAGGTAAACTACCCCTTCCCCTCAACCGATCTTCACCAAAAACAATAGGTCGCGAGTACTCTACAAATCAGGGCTGTATGCAAAAAATTATTTGATTCTGTTTGAATTTGCGGCAGTTGTCGTTTGCCATAGAAAATACGCATGATAAAAAACGTTGCTGGTAAACTACCCCTTCCCCTCAACCGATCTTCACCAAAAACAATAGGTCTTGAGTACTCTACAAATCAGGGCTGTATGCAGAAAATTATTTGATTCTGTTTGAATTTGCGGCTGTTATCGTTTGCCATAGAAAATACCCTTGCTAAAAAAACGTTGTAGGTAAACTACCCCTTTCCCTTAACCGATCTTCACCAAAAACAAAAGGTATTGAGAACTCTACAATTTAGGGCTGTATGCAAATAATCTTTTCATTCTGTTTGAATTTGCGGCTGTTATCGTTTGCCATAGGAAATACCCTTGTTAAAACATAAAACGTTACAGGTAAACTACCCCTTTCCCTTAACCGATCTTCACCAAAAACAATAGGTCTTGAGAACTCTACAATTCAGGGCTGTATGCGAAACATTATTTGATTCTGTTTGAATTTGCGGCTGTTATCGTTTGCCAAACAAACAAAATTACCCTTGCTAAAAAAAAACCGTTGCAGGTAAACTACCCCTTTCCCTCAACCGATCTTCACCAAAAACAATAGGTCGCGAGAACTCTGCAAAACCGGGCTGTATGCAAAAAATTATTTGATTCTGTTTGAATTTGCGGCAGTTATCGTTTGCCATAGAAAAAAAATCTACAGACAGACAGACAGACACACAGACAGACAGACACACAGACAGACAGACACACAGACAGACACACAGACACTTTTCGGAAAACGACTTTTTTTCATGTTTTGAGTGTAGTAGAATCAGAATCTGCAATAATCTCGAACACGATTTTTTTTGCCATCACCATACTTCCATTCCTTAAGGAATATGGAAGTAAAATTACCCTTGATAAAAAACCGTTGCAGGTAAACTACCCCTTTCCCTTAACTGATCTTCACCAAATACAATAGATATTTAGTACTCTGCAAATCAGGGCTGCATGCAAAAAGTTATTTGATTCTCTTTGAATTTGCGGCTGTTATCGTTTGCCATAGAAAATACCCTTGTTAAAACATAAAACGTTGCAGGTAAACTACCCCTTCCCCTTAACCGATCTTCACCAAAACCAATAGGTCCTGAGAACTTTATAATTCAGGGCTGTATGCAAAAGAGTAGTTGATTCTGTTTTAATTTGCGGCTGTTATCGTTTGCCATAGAAAACAATTACCCTTGATTTAAAAAAAACCGTTGCAGGTAAACTACCCCTTTGCCTCAACCGATCTTCACCAGAAACAACAGGTCGTGAGTACTCTATAAATCTGGGCTGTATACAAAAAATGATTTGATTCTGTTTGAATTTGCGGCTGTTATCGTTTGCCATAGAAAAAAATTCTACAGTAGACACACAGACACTTTTCGAAAAACGACTTTTTTTTCATGTTTTGAGTGTAGTACAATCAGAATCTGCAATAATCTGGAACACAATTTTTTTGCCATCACCATACTTCCATTTCCTTAAGGAACATGGAAGTAATAAAATAATTTTGTTGCCAGGCAATAAAATTATAATTTTTTCATTTTAATGTAAATCATGTATGAGAGAAAATATATCGTTCGTGGCAGGCAAGCATATCTCAGTTATGTAATGTTTACGTTTCCATTTTATTATTATGACTACCACAATAAAAAGGCAGGGAAGACACACACACACACACACACACACAATTCGCGTTATTTCTGGCCTCATTCATGTTTATTTCCTTACATTTGCACGCTTTTTAAATGGAAAGTGCCGAAACCCATACCAACATAATGCGTGCAAGCCGAAAAAGTGTCCAGCGTGGATAGCGATTTGCTTCCTGTGGATCGCTGGGCAGTGTAACTGCACGTGTTTACAGAGGAACGACTCATAGACAGACTTTTCGTCTTTAGAGAATGAACCCTCTGCAAGATGCTGAGGGTCCATGAGTGACTTCAGAGCGCTCCTTCTTTTCCGCGTGTTTGTTCTGTGAAACGTACACTGTAGATTCGCAGCTTTACTCAAAGCAACGCTCAATGTTGAAAATTGTTGTCCACAGTGTACCCCCATACACACTAAACCTGCTCTGATGTTTTAATTACAGACATCATACTATTAAAACTTTGGAAACTTGAGCACTACTTAATGGAGATCAATCATTAACTTATAAAACCCATTAATTTTATGCATATTTTTTATATACATGTGTACAACGTTATCGGCAACAAAGAAGTAGTTTTTGTTAAAATTCCTTCCCGGGATATTTGGCCGTAGTCCAATGTTTTCTACAAAACCAGACGTTTCGGCAATGCCATCGACTTCCATCATCAGTGAAAATCGAGTGCGATAACGTGAGGTGGTATACGTTAGTGACCACAGTACTGTGGTTAAGGCTGAAGCAGTAAGTGGAAAGAAGTAGTTTCTATGGTAATATTTCATTTTGAAAATGATTTTAAATATAAATCTTAGAATATGAAAGTCATGTATGGTTCTCCATACCGATATTTAACAATTACCATTGTTTGAAAAAGTTTAAATGAATTTTCAAGTACTTGTTAAAACATAAAACGTTGCAGGTAAACTACCCCTTCCCCTTAACCGATCTTCACCAAAATCAAAAGGCCTTGAGTTATTTACAAATCAGGGGCGTATGCAAAACATTATTTGATTCTGTTTGAATATGCAGCAGTTATTGTTCGTCATACAAAAAATTACCCTTGTTAAAACATAAAACGTTGCAGGTAAACTACCCCTTTCTCTTAACCGATCTTCACCAAAAACAATATGCCTTGATTACTCTACAAATCAGGACTGTATGCACAAAATTATTTGATTCTGTTTGAATTTGCAGCTGTTATCGTTTGCCATAGAAAAATTCTACACACAGACAGACAGAAAGACAGACACACACACAGACACTTCTTGAAAAATGACTTTTCTTCATGTTTTGAGGATACACAATCAAAATCAGCCCTTAACTCGAACACTATTTTTTCGCCATGACCATACTCCATTTCGTTATGGAACATGGAAGTAAAATTATTTAAACGAAGTATTACGGCCAAACAGGACGGGAAGGTATTTTAACAACAAACTACTTCTTTGTTGACGAAAAGGAAGTAAATACATAAAAAATTATCCCCTCCCCCTTCAACTATAATTTTCATTTATAGAAAATTACCCCCACCCCGTTCAACTAACCTCTTCATTTATAGATATTTCATCTACGTTTCTACAGCGGATTATTAAGATCTTATGAGGATACTTTATTTACCAAATTAAGTACTTTACTCTTGTTACAACAAAAAATGTTTCAGGTAAACTACCCTTTCCCTTAACCGATCTTCACCAAAATCAACAGGCCTTGTGTTCTTTACAATGAAGGGATGTATGCGAAACGCTATTTGATTATGTTTGAATTTACGGCAGTTATCGTTCGTCATACACAAAATTACCCTTGTTAAAACATAAAACGTTGCAGGTAAACTAGCCCTTTCTCTTAACTGATCTTCACCAAAATCAATAGGCCTTCAGTCCTTTACAATTCAGGGACATAAGCAAAATATTTGATTGTGTTTGAATGTGCAGCAGTTATCGTTCGTCATAGAAACAATTACTCTTACTCTTATTAAAACATAAAACGTTGCTGGTAAACTACCCCTTTCCCTTAACCGATCTTCACCAAAAACAATAGGTCTTGAGAACTTTACAATTCAGGGTGTATGCGAAACATTATTTGATTCTGTTTGAAGTTGCGTCTGTTATCATTTGGCAAAGAAAAAAATTACCCTTGTTAAAACATAAAACGTTGCTGGTAAACTACCCCTTTCCCTTAACCAATCTTCACCAAAAACAACAGGTCTTGAGAACTCGACAATTCAGGGCTGTATGCAAAAAATATTTTCATTTTGTTTGCATTCGGCTGTTATCGTTTGCCATAGAAAATAATCTACAGACACAGATATACAGATAGACACACACACAGACACTTTTTGAAAAATGATTTTTTTTCATGTTTTGAGGGTAGTAGAATCAGAATCTGCAATAATCTCGAACACGATTTTTTTTGCCTTCACCGTACTTCCATTTACTTATGGAACATAATTGCATTTTTCGAAAAGTGTGTGTGTGTGTGTCTCTGTCTGTCTATCTGTGTGTCTATAGGTTTTTTTTTCTATGGCAAACGATAACAACCGCAAATGCAAACAGAATCAAATTATTTTTTTGCATACAGCCTTGAATTGTAGAGTAATCAAAACATATTGTTTTTGGTCAAGATCGGTTAAGGGAAAGGGGTAGTTTACCAGCAACTTTTTTTTTATCAAGGGTAATTTTTACTTCCATGTTCCATAAGGAAATGGAAGTATGGTGATGGCAAAAAAAAATCGTGGTCGAGATTATTGCAGAGTCTGATTGTACTACCCTCAAAACATGAAAAAATATCGGTGTGGAGAACCATACATGACTTCCATGTTCTAAGATTTATATTTAAAATCATATTCGAAATGAAATATTTCTATAGAAACTATGTCTTTCTACTTATTGCTTCAGCATTAACCACAGTACTGTGGTCACTAACGTATACCACCTCACGTTTTTGCACTCGATTTTCACTGATGATGGCAGTCGATGGCACTGCAGGAAAGTCTGGTTTTACAGAAAACATTGGACTATGGCTAAACAGCCCGGGAAGCAATTTTAACAAAAAACTACTTCTTTGTTGCCGATAACGTAGTACACATAAAAATTTTCCCCTCCACCTTCAACTATAATTTTTAATAATAGAAAATTACCCCCACCCCGTTCATCTAACCTCTTCATTTATAGATATTTCATCTACGTTTCTACAGTGGATTATTATGAGCTTCTTATCAGGATACTTTATTTATACAAATTAAGTACTTTACTCTTGTTAAATCATAAAATGTTTCAGGTAAACTACCCCTTTCTCTTAACCGATCTTCTCCAAAATCAATAGACCTTCAGTCCTCTACAATTCAGGGATGCATGCAAAAAAATATATGATTCTGTTTGAATGTGCGGCAGTTATCGTTCGTCATGGAAACATTACTCTTATTACAACTTAAAATGTTGCAGGTAAACTACCCCTTTCCCTTAACCGATTTTCACCAAAAATCAACAGACCTTGAGTCCTCTACAACTCAGGAAAGTGTTCAAAAAATTATTCGATTCTTTTTGAATTTTCGGCACTTATCGTTCGTCATAAAAAAATTACCCTTTTAAACCATAAAACGTTGCTGATAAACTACCCCTTTCCCTTAACCGATCTTCAACCAAAACAACAGACCTTGAGCTCTCTTTAGTTCAAAAAGGTATGCAAAAATGTAGTTGATTCTGTTTGAATTTATGGCAGTTATCGTTCGTCATATAAAAAATTACCCTTGTTAAAACATAAAATCTTGGAGGTAAACTACTACTTTCCCTTAACTGATCTTCACCAACACCAATAGGTATTGAGAACTCTACAATAAAGGGCTGTATGCAAAACATCATTTGATTCTGTTTGAATTTGCGGCTGTTATCGTTTGCCATAGAAAAAATATCGGTATGGAGAACCATACATGACTTCCATATTCTAAGATTTATATTTAAAATCATTTTCGAAATGAAATATTACCATAGAAACTACTTCTTTCTACTTACTGCTTCAGCCTTAACCACAGTACTGTGGTCACTAATGTATACCACCTCACGTTATCGCACTCGATTTTCACTGATGATGGAAGTCGATGGCATTGTTGAAATGTCTGGTTTTGTAGAAAACATTGGACTACGGCCAAATATCCCGGGAAGGAATTTTAACAAAAACTACTTCTTTGTTGCCGATAACGTTGTACACATATATATCAGTGGCGAAGTTACATGGAGGCAATTGAGGCAATGCCTACCCTAAAAAATTCTGTAGAATAAAAATTATAAATACGTATGAACTACATAACGTAAAGATTATACATTGTTACTGCGACTGTCAAATTTATTAAACCGAAACGTGCTTTATTGAGCGACCGCTAGATGGTGACAGGTGAGATTCGGCATAGTTCGTTTAAAGCGAATGAGGCAACCTGAACTTGCCTCAGCGTTTTTTGTATACATCGTATGTAAGCAATGTAGTGGTGTGATAGGGAAGTGTAGGGAGGGGGGATTGTCCCGCGCTGTACACATAGAGCGTTGAGGCATGCCTCACTTCTGTGGTCCAAACAGTTAAGTTAAAGCGCCTGTGTTGTTTCTAAGTGTTTATTTTATGCGGTTATTAAAAGTGTCACTGTTATTCCGCTGAACTAACAGATGATCAAGATTGTTATTTGAATGATTTGTAACATTAAACATATATATAGAAACTAATCAAGTTTAAAAATTTGAAGTTCAATCAGTTGTATTATTGTGTATGACTAATACAAGGATTGTTCAATAGACACACGTATAGAGCTGTAAAGCATTTTTTATTCAACGATTTTAAAAGAAGTCTCCAATAACATTAAGACATGAGTTCCACTGTTGCGCTAACCTGTAGATTCCCTGCTAGTAAAATTCTTACGGCTGTTTGTGGAACCATTCGGTTACAGCAAACTCTACCTCAGCGTCCGATTTGACCCACCGTCCTTTTAGTGATTCCTTAAAAAAAATTTAAGATAAGATTTTTGCCTACCCATTCATTAACTACTAGCTTCGCCAGTAAGCAAATTGATGTCCATTTTTTCGGCTTGCACGCGTTATGTTGGTGTGGGTTTCGGCACTTTCCATTTAAAAAGCGTGCAAACGTAAGAAAATAAACATGAGTGAGGTCAGAAATAACGTGAATTGTGTGTGTGTGTGTGTGTGTGTGTGTGTGTGTGTGTGTGTGTGTGTGTGTGTGTGTGTGTGTGTGTGTGTGTGTGTGTGTGTGTGTTTGTGTCTTACCTGCCTTTATATTGCCGTATTAAATGAAAAATATTATATTACATTAAAATGAAAAAATTTTAATTTTATTGCCTGGCAACAAAATTATTTTATTTTCAACAATTACCATTGTTTGAAAAAGTTTAAATGAATTTTCAAGTACTTTACTCTTGTTAAAACGTAAAAGGATGCAGGTAAACTACCCCTTCCCCTTAACCGATCTTCACCAAAATCTAAAGGCCTTGAGTCTTCTACAATTCACTGACGTATGCAAAAAATTATTTGATTCTGTTTGAATTTGAGGCTGTTATCATTTGCCATAGAAAACACGCTTGATAAAAAACGTTGCAGGTAAACTACCCCTTCCCCTCAACCGATCTTCACCAAAAACAATAGGTCTTGAGAACTCTACAATTTAGGGCTGTATGCAAATAATCTTTTGATTCTGTTTGAATTTGCGGCTGTTATCGTTTGCCATAGGAAATACCCTTGTTAAAACATAAAATGTTACATGTAAACTACCCCTTTCCCTTAACCGATCTTCACCAAAAACAATAGGTCTTGAGAACTCTACAATTCAGGGCTGTATGCGAAACATTATTTGATTCTGTTTGAATTTGCGGCTGTTATCGTTTGCCATAGGAAATACCCTTGTTAAAACATAAAACGTTGCAGGTAAACTACCCCTTTCCCTCAACCGATCTTCACCAAAAACAATAGGTCGTGAGTACTCTACAAATCAGGGCTGTATGCAAAAAATTATTTAATTCTGTTTGAATTTGCGGCAGTTATCGTTTGCCATAGAAAAAAAATCTACAGACACACAGACAGACAGATAGACACACAGACACTTTTCGGAAAACGACTTTTTTTCATGTTTTGAGTGTAGTACAATCAGAATCTGCAATAATCTCGAACACGATTTTTTTGCCATCACATACTTCCATTCCTTAAGGAATATGGAAGTAAATACGCTTGATAAAAAAACGTTGCAGGTAAACTACCCCTTCCCCTTAACCGATCTTCACCAAAAACAATAGGTCTTGAGTACTCTACAAATCAGGGCTGTATGCAAAACATTATTTGATTCTGTTTGAATTTGCGGCTGTTATCGTTTGCCATAGAAAATAAAACGTAAAAGGTTGCAGGTAAACTACCCCTTCCCCTTAACCGATCTTCACCAAAATCGAAAGTCATTGAGACCTCTACAATTCAGGGACGTATGCAAAAAATTGTTCGATTCTGTTTGAATTTGCGGCTGTTATCGTTTTCCATAGAAAATACGCTTGATAAAAAAACGTTGCAGGTAAACTACCCCTTCCCCTTAACCGATCTTCACCAAAAACAATAGGTCTTGAGTACTCTACAAATCAGGGCTGTATGCAAAACATTATTTGATTCTGTTTGAATTTGCGGCTGTTATCGTTTGCCATAGAAAATACCCTTGTTAAAAAAAGGTTGCAGGTAAACTACCCCTTTCCCTCAACCGATCTTCACCAAAAACAATAGGTCTTGAGAACTCTACAATTTAGGGCTGTATGCAAATAATCTTTTGATTCTGTTTGAATTTGCGGCTGTTATCGTTTGCCATAGGAAATACCCTTGTTAAAACATAAAACGTTACAGGTAAACTACCCCTTTCCCTTAACCGATCTTCACCAAAAACAATAGGTCGCGAGTACTCTGCAAATCAGGGCTGCATGCAAAAAATTATTTGATTCTGTTTGAATTTGCGGCAGTTATCGTTTGCCATAGAAAAAAAATCTACAGACAGACAGACAGACAGACACACAGACACTTTTCGGAAAACGACTTTTTTTCATGTTTTGAGTGTAGTAGAATCAGAATCTGCAATAATCTCGAACACGATTTTTTTTGCCATCACCATACTTCCATTCCTTAAGGAATATGGAAGTAAAATTACCCTTGATAAAAAACCGTTGCAGGTAAACTACCCCTTTCCCTTAACCGATCTTCACCAAAAACAATAGGTCTTGAGTACTCTACAAATCAGGGCTGCATGCAAAAACTTATTTGATTATGTTTGAGTTTGCAGCTGCTATCGTTTGCCATAGAAAATACCCTTGTTAAAACATAAAATGTTGCTGGTAAACTACCCCTTTCCCTTAACCTATCTTCACCAAAAAAAAACAGGTCTTGAGAAATCTACAATTTAGGGCTGTATGCAAATAATCATTTGATTCTCTTTGAATATGAGGCTGTTATCGTTTGCCATAGAAAATACCCTTGTTAAAACATAAATCTTGCAGGTAAACTACCCCTTTCCCTTAAACGATCTTCACCAAAAACAATAGGTCTTGAGATATCTATAATTTAGGGCTGTATGCAAATAATCATTTGATTCTGTTTGAATATGCGTCTGTTATCGTTTGCCATAGAAAATACCATTGTTAAAACATAAAACTTGAAGGTAAACTACCCTTTCCCCTTAACCGATCTTCAGCAAAATCAACAGACCTTGAGTTCTGTATAATTCAAAAAGGTATGCAGAAGTTTAGTTGATTCTGTTTTAATGTACGGCAGTTATCATTCGTCATAAAAAAAATTACCCTTGTTAAAACATAAAATGTTGCAGGTAAACTACCCTATTCCCTTAACCGATTTTCACCAAAACCAACAAGTCTTGAGAACTCTACAATTCAGGGCCCTATGCAAAACATTATTTTATTCTGTTTGAATTTGCGGCTATTATTGTTTACCATTATTATTATTCATTACCCTTGATAAAAAACCGTTGCAGGTAAACTACCCCTTTCCCTTAACCGATCTTCACCAAAAACAATAGATCTTGAGAACTCTACAATTCTGTGCTGTGTGCAAAAGAGTAGTTGATTCTGTTTGAATTTGCAGCTGTTATCGTTTGGCATAGAAAAAAATTACCCTTGATTTAAAAAAAAAAACGTTGCTTGTAAACTTCCCCTTTCCCGTAACCGATCTTCATAAAAAACAATAGGTCTTGAGAAATCTACAATTTAGGGCTGTATGCAAATAATCATCAGATTCTGTTTGAATTTGCAGCTGTTATCGTTTGCCATAGAAAATACCCTTGTTAAAACATAAAACATTGTCGGTAAACTACCCTATTCCCTTAACCGATCTTCACCAAAACCAGCATGTCTTGAGAACTCTACAATTCAGGGCTCTATGCAAAACATTATTTGATTCTGTTTGAATTTGCGGCTATTATCGTTTACCATATAAAAAATTACCCTTGATAAAAAACCGTTGCAGGTAAACTACCCCTTTCCCTAAACTGATCTTCACCAAATACAATAGGTATTTATTACTCTGCAAATCAGGGCTGCATGCAAAAAGTTATTTGATTCTCTTTGAATTTGCGGCTGTTATCGTTTGCCATAGAAAATACCCTTGTTAAAACATAAAACGTTGCAGGTAAACTACCCCTTTCCCTTAACCGATCTTTACCAAAAACTGTAGGTCTTGAGATCTCTACAATTCTGGGCTGTGTGCAAAAAAGTAGTTGATTCTGTTTGAATTTGCGGCTGTTATCGTTTGGCATAGAAAAAATTACCCTTGATTTAAAAAAACTGTTGCAGGTAAACTACCCCTTTCCCTTAACTGATCTTCACCAAAAACAACAGATTTTGAGTACTCTACAACTCAGGGCTGTGTGGAAAACATTATTCGATTCTGTTTGAATTTGCGGCTGAAAAAATATGCAGATAGACACACAGACAGCGGACAGACAGACACACAGACACTTTTGAAATTTGACTTTTTTTCATGTTTTGAGTGTAGTACAATCAGAATCTGCAATAATCTCGAACACGATTTTTTTTGCCATTACCATACTTCCATTTCCTTAAGGAACATGGAAGTAAAAGTCATTTTTCAAAAAGTGTCTGTGTGTATGTCCATCTGTCTATGTCTGTACATTTTGTTTCTATGGCAAACAATAACAGCCGCAAATTCAAAAGGAATCAAATAATTTTATGCAAACAGCCCTGAATTGTAGAGTACTCAAGACCTATAGTTTTTGGTGAAGATCGGTTAAGGGAAAGGGGTAGTTTACCTGCAACATTTTTTTTTATCAAGGGTAATTTTTTTTCTATGGTAAACGATAACAGCCGCAAAGTCAAACAGACTCAAATAATGTTTCGCATAAAGCCCTGAATTGTAGAGTTCTCAAGACCTACTGTTTTTGGTGAAGATCGGTTAAGAGAAATTGGTAGTTTACCTGCAACATTTTATGTTTTAACAAGGGTAATTTTTTTCTATGGCAAACGATAACAGCCACAACTTCAAACACAATCAAATAATGTTTCGCATACAGCCCTGAATTGTAGAGTTCTCAAGACCTATTGTTTTTGGTGAAGATAGGTTAAGGGAAAGGGGTAGCTTACCTGCCACATTTTATGTTTTAACAAGGGTAATTATTTCTATGACGAATGATAACTGCCGTAAATTCAAACAGAATCAAAGACTTTTTTGCACACCTTCCTGAATTATAGAGCTCTCAAGCCCTGTTGATTTTGGTGAAGATCGGTTAAGAGAAAAGCGTAGATTACCTGCAACGTTTTATGTTTTAAAAGAGTAATTTTTTTATGACGAATGATAACTGCCACTTCAATGAGAATCAAATAATGTTTTGCATACGTTACTGAAGTTGTATGTACTCAAGGTCTGTTGATTTTGGTGGAGATCGGTTAAGGCAAAAGGGGTAGTTTACCTGCCACATTTTATGTTTTAACAAGAGTAATTGTTCCTATGACGAACGATAACTGCCGTAAATTCAAACAGAATCAAATAATTTTTTACATATGTGCCTGAGTTGTAGAAGACTCAAGGCCTATTGATTTTTGTGAAGATCGGTTACAGGGAAAGGGCAGTTTACCAGAAACATTTTTGTTGTAACAAGAGTAAAGTACTTAATTTTGATAAATAAATTATCCTGATAAGAAGATCCTAATAATCCACTATACAAATGTAGATCAAATATCTATAAATTAAGGGGCTAGTTGAATGTGCTGGGGGTAATTTTCTATAAATAAAAATTATAGTTGAAGGGAGAGGGGATAATTTTGATATGTGTACTACGTTATCGGCAACAAAGTAGTAGTTTGTTGTTAAAATTCCTTCCCGGACTGTTTGGCCATAGTCCAATGTTTTCTGCAAAACCAGATGTTTCGGCAGTGCCGTCGACTACCATCATCAGTGAAAATCAAGTGCGATAACGTGTGGTGGTATATGTTAGTGACCATAGTACTGTGGTTAAGGATGAAGAAAGAAGTAGTCTCTATCGAAATATTTCATTTTGAAAATGGTTTTAAATATAAATCTTAGAACATGGAAGTCATGTATGGTTCTCCATACTGATATTTTGGCAATGAATACAAACAGCTTTGTAAAATATTGCTACGGAGAACCATACATGACTTCCAATTTCTAAGATTTATATTTAAAATCATTTTCGAAATGAAATGTTTCCACAGAAACTACTTCTTAGAAACCACAGTACTGTGGTTAAGGCTGAAGCAATAAGTGGAAAGAAGTAGTTTCTATGGAAACATATTATTTCGTAAATTATTTTAAATATAAATCTTAGAACATGGAAGTCATGTATGGTTCTCCATCCCGATATTTATTTGATGACGAATGATAACTGCCGTATATTCAAAGAGAACCAAATAATTTTTTGCATACGTTCCTGAATTGTAAAGAACTGAAGGCCTATTGATTTTGGTGAAGATCTGTTAAGGGAAAGGGGTAGTTTACCAGCCACTTTTAATGTTTTAAGAAGAGTAATTGTTCCTATGACGAACGATAACTGCCGCACATTGAAACAAAATCAAATAATGTTTTGCATGAATCACTGAATTGTAGAGGACTCAAGAACTATTGATTTTGGTGAAGATCAGTTAAAAGAAAGGGGTAGTTTACCAGCAACGTTTCATGTGATAACAGGGTTAATTATCGACAACAAAGTAGTAGTTTGTTGTTAAAATTCCTTCCTGGGCTGTTTGGCCGTAGTCCAATGTTTTCTGCAAAACCACACATTTTGGCAGTGCCATCGACTGCCATCATCAGTGAAATCAAGTGCGATAACGTGTGGTGGTATACGTTAGTGACCACAGTACTGTTGTTAAGGCAGAAGCACTGAGTGGAAAGAAGTAGTTTCTATGAAAAACATTTAATTTTGTAAATGATTTTAAATATAAATCTTAGAACATGGAAGTCATGTATGGTTCTACATACCGATATTACTTCCATGTTCCATAAGGAAATGGAAGTATGGTGATGGCAAAAAAAATCGTGTTCGAGATAATTGCAGATTCTGATTGTACTACCCTCAAAACATGAAAAAAAGTCATTTTTTGAAAAGTGTCTGTGTGTGTGTCTGTATGTCTGTCTGTCTATCTGTGGGTAGATTTTTTTCTATGGCAAACGATAAGCGCCGCGATTTCAAACAAAATCAAATAATTTTTTGCATACAGCCCTAAATTGTAGAGTTCTCAAGACCTATTGTTTTTGGTGAAGATCGGTTGAGGGGAAGGGGTAGTTTATTATTTTTTGTATTATATTTTGTAACCAACCATAGTTGTAATTGAGTTGATGCTAGTAATAAGTTGTCTAGTTTACAATAATTGTTAGCCTACAATTATGGGGCTGTATAAGGAAAATCAAATTCATTTGAAGATTTTTGAATTTTGAAAGTTGCAATTAAAATGATTAATTAAAAGAGATGAGGTAAATTAACTTAAATATAAATCTTTGGTAATGAACTTCGATTTATTTCACTCCATGAATGAAATTTAAATAATTTATTTTCGTTTTGAAATGATATTGCCAGACAAACAAGTAAAAGTTGAGTAAAGTAAGGGAATTGTATTTATAGGTAAAGATGAAATGTTCATGTTAATTTTAAATGATTACACTTGTTTTGAGGTTAGGGTTTGGTATAGTGAGGGATGTTTAGTTGAGTCAATGTGTATTAATTTTAAGATAGTAGGGCACATACGTACGCACCCAGTACTTTGTTAAAGGCAATCCAGTATGTATAAGGGGAGATATATCGGTTGAGGATTTGGTTTGGTCTAAGGCCAGTTATTGATTTTTACAGAAATGTTACAAGGTTAGGTGATACTGTGGTGAGTGCCTGTCTGATTTTATGGTGCTGGGATCTCGAACAGAGAAGTCCAGTATAATCACTCAGGTACAGCCATAGTCGCCGAACTAGGGAGGTAGATTACCCATGATTTATTAAGAAAGTAAGGGGGGTCGTTGGCACCATATCCTCGCTGGTCCTCTTAGGTTTTAGCAATGAGAGTTTTTCTGTTTCGGCCTAAAACCTCTCATTGGGGTGGTATTGAACGGTACAAACCGATCCGGGTTTGTAATTTAAAGTTTTTCAGTTTTATTTAAATGGAGTACTTTGTTGGTCACGGACTATAGCTCTGTGTAAGGCACAGTACATTACCAAAGCGTAAGTTATCACCAATGGTGCGTATTCACGCATATGCGTGCAGGTGTCGGCCAACGCTCACACGGAAATGTCACGTCTCAAAAATTCCTTCTCACCCGGCACTAGATGACGTTAACTCCTCGAGAGGTGCTCGTCCAATGAAAACGCAAGTTGCCACGGGCAGTAGGACTTTGGCCATCTTGGAAACGTCGAAGTCTGCGTCAGTCGGCAGCCAAACTTAGGAACCGCGCAGAGACGTTGGTGCGCGTTCCCCCCAAATTACAGTAACAATGTAGACCGACCAACAGAAAAGTGTAAATAAAATAACCGGTTCAGCGTAACAAGGCTCGCGAGCCGAAATACAATAGAATTATTAAAAATGTGCATAAACCAGGTGATACCGTAGTGAAACGACAATGAGATAGCAAACAACTACCAGTGAACAAAATCTTAATCAGTGCAAACATTTTTCGGACTAAAACAAGTGATCAGTGGACGAAAACCGATAGTGATTCAACACGTCTTCAGGGAAACAATCAGAGAAGTAACCGTAGACATTAAACAAACTAAATTATGAAAATTTCTATAAAAAAGTGCTAAATAAAAGGGGAAGGGAAAAAGCATGAAAGAGTGAATGCGTAAATTACTGGGTTGCCTTATATAGTATATTTAAGTTAATCAGAATAAGTAAATATTAGGTTGTCATAATTACATAAGCTGTTTGGCAAAATGTATTTACATAATGTCCGATAACGGACCGTAGCAGGGTTGAAAAGTAAAGATGTAGAAGTATGTAGAGGAGAGAGTAGAGGATATATTATGCAAATGGGAGTACAACAAAGAATGTCACATTACAGTCTAATAAAATAGTATTAGTACAGTCAATGAACACTTTTTTTTCTAAAAACCTTGCAAAAATTAATTAATGGATGAAAATTTGGATTTAGGTAGTTAAATACATGTACTATCCAATAAGTAATTCTTTTGCGGGTGGCAATACTTGTATTTTAAAAAATTTTGAAAAATATTTTTGATTTTCAGTTTTTTGTTTATAACTTTTTAAATAATTAAAATAGAGAAACATTTTTTAAACAAAAGGTGTAGAGTGAGACCTTACCTACAAAATTTGTAATAAACATTTTTTTGATATCTTAATTTGTTTAAAAGATATGGCCAATTTTCAAAAAAGAAATATTTTTGAAAAAATTTTGAGTTTTTATTGTTGCTGTAATTTATTAAAAATCAGAAATATACAAAAAATTTTCAAACAAATGTTATAGCTTATGTATTTATCTACAAAATTGTATTAAAAATATATTCCTTATCTCAAATCGTTTCCGCGATATGACCGTTATTTTAACGAGACGCAACTGAAAATTCTAAACAAGTTTTCCTTGGTGAATTGTGCACTGATTTAACTGAATATACATTTATTCGCTTATTTTAACAATAATTCTTAAATATGTACAGTCATTTTTCAACATAAAAAAAAAATTATTTTCAAAAAGCAGAACTAAAAAGGTCGGTAACGTTGGTATCTATTTTCAAAAATAGACAAATTTAAAAAAGGCGAAATACAATTTTTTATAATTTTACAATTTGCATACGTAATTATAAAAGAGTACATTTTAATTTTATAAAAGAACTATTTTTAGACATGACCTGCACCGGAAGGACCTCATTTTTTACCTGTAAAGTCCGCATTTCGATTTGTAGATTTGTATATAAATTTACCATTTTTTTTCAATGCATACTTTTCTCTGCATTTAACATGCACTTTAATAGTATTTTTATCTATAAGCACCTTATGCCTTTCATCATTTCTTTCTAAACTTACTCTTTTTAATGTTTCAATTCCTCGAGTAACATTAACAGTTTTTGGATTATCACTTTCACAATCTTTTTCACAAATAAAACAAACAATATTGTCACTTTGGTCACTATTGTTACTCATTTTTAGTAATTTACAGTCTCATAAATATTTACAAAAACGTTTTACATTTAATAAAACATTAAAACTTAGTTGTTTTCAATGCAGGCAATCTATGTAGGAATGATAGAATTGAGGTTAGGCTACAGCGGCGGCAAAAACGTGGAGCTGTATATATATAACAGCTGCGTATTTGCTCTCTCACCTGTCTCTTTTCACATGTCCCCTATATTTCTACCTTAACAATACGTGTATTCTTGGTGTGTGTAATCGACTGTATATATATTCATAAAGCTACGCTCAAATTTTCGTTTATAAATATTTATTCTGAAAATAATTGTGAACGTATTACGAAACCAAGTCTACTTTTTGTACTTGAGAACAATAATTGAGCATAATTTAAAATTTACTAAAAATATTATAAAAATATAGTAACTATTCCAAAGTACATATATTCAAGTACCCCCAACAATTTTTTGTCACGATATAATCATTATTAGTAAAAATATAGCAAATTGAAAGTCGAAAAAAATTGTTGTAAAAAAAATAAGAAAAAAAATCAAAGTTCAACATATAATTATTTTTTCCCCTTGTAAATAAGCCTTGTTTCGTTTCAATAAAATCAAAAAGTAGATATTCAATATTATATATCTATAAGGAAAATGTATTTTGATTACTATATAAATAATTATAAATAAAATTATTTGTTTACTCTCTAAAATTAGGTTTCCTATTTTTCAACTCGATTTTCTTTGAGAAAAAATTTTTAAATTGTAATTGTAATATTATCATCTGAAAGCTCAGGCTTTTATTTACATCCTACATAAATTTCATAACTTTCTAATACCGATAACTATCTAAAATTATTAATTAATTAAACTATGATAAAAAAATCTAGCTGACTTTGATTGCTTGCGCATGCGCAGACCTCTCAAAGGTTTTGAAAAATTACTTATCAGAAAATTGGCCATATCTCTGTAATGGATTAAGGTATAAAAAAAATTCTTATGACCAATTTTGTAGATAAGGTCTCAATCTACAATTTTTGTTATGAACATTTTTTTCTATTTTGATTATTTAAAGAGTTATAAACAAAAAAGCGTACATAAATTTTTTTTTCAACATATTTTTCAAAATTTTAAAAAATACAAGTTTCGCTGCTCGCAAAAGAATTACTTATCGGATAGTATGTATATTTAAGCACCTAAATCCAAATTTTGATCCATTTATTAATTTTTGTGACTCAAAAAGTGTTCATTGACTGTACTATATTTTGTTTTAACTTGCTATATATGTGTTAGCGTAATCATTTCAACAACCTAACTTCATTTTCTGTACTGGTAAATTCGCTATACGAAAAAGGGTTTCCACCACTAGATGATCTGGCCAAACGAATAAACGAAAGTTCAAGGTAAGTGGGAATGTGTTGATGTTTAATAATATTTTTAGGTAAATAATAAAAGTTACAACAGTGTCTCCCCAAATAATTTATCCCTAAAATAATTAATTTTTATTTATTAAGTTGTGTAAGTTACTAACAAAGGATACAAAACTAACTTAAGAAGTTAAATATCACATGACATGACGCGAGTATGAGCCATGGAACCTTGCAATTTTGTACAGTGAGTGTCAGGGTAGACATTACTTGAAATGTCTTTTTAACAAGGCTAACAAGGCTAGAGATGAAGAGGGCTTCAGTTGATGACAACAGGAGTGGATCTGCGCATGAAGCATAAACATGCGTCCCATACGTCACATCAGAAGACACGTCACCCCCCACACTAAAGAGCACAGAATTCTCGCCTAGCCTCCTGTGTTTGTTTTATTGTGCTCGCATATATTTGTTTTTGTTGAGTGTACAAATTATTTTTAATTTTGAAAATAGTGTTATAGACTAGGAAGTGTGTAACCATTTACATACTAATTATTTAATAATACATTGTTTTTAGTGCCATCCTTTTGAGTGCTTCAAACATACTGTTTACTTGGTTTAAATGAGCGAAATGAATACAGTTAGTACCAGTTCTACTGCAGAAGTATTTGATAGAAACTCTGACAACACAGATTCACTAGAATTTTTGTTAAAATACGAAATCAGTATGTTACATTTAGAGAAAAAGGTATTGCTAAAGTTAAAAATATCTCGGGTGTTTTCAGATTTGTCGCAGAAGGATGGAAAAGTTGTCACAAAATTTCAGAATGTTTTGTATAGGTGGCTCTCTAGTTGTAAGCAAAACAAAACTCTGCACTGCTATTATTGTTTGATATTCAGTGAAGAGGAACCATGGGAGCAAAGTTGGAGTAGGCACAAACAAATTTTGAAGCTAAAGCCATGCTGGTAGCAAAACTCATATAAAAAATTCTGAGATGTTTCAGATGCTAGGACGTAACAAAATTGAACATTGTTTGTCTGAAACACCTAGAATTTAAGCAGTACAGTACAATGAAAATGTGGTACAAAGTTGAAGGATAGTAGGCCGTTTGATAGATGTTTAGGGAGGAAATAGTTAGCTTTTAGGGGTCATAAGGAAAATGAGCAATCTCTTAATAAGGATAATTATTCAGAAACTTTCAATTTATTGGCAGGGTAAGAGTCTTTTATGAAAGAACATTCACAGAGTGATTCAAAATTGCATGGCAACCTATTGGGAGCTGATTCTATAGCTAAAACTAAGAAAACACGAGACACGGCGTGTAAAACTCATTTACAAGAAAATATGAAAGTCTGTGTAATGCCTACAGTAATCTGGATTTGTCACCAATAAAAATTGTTAATAAAATTTATATTTTTCTAGCAATATTTTCTAATTAAGAATCATAAAGGACACCAATAACAATACGATAGCTTTTCCTGGATATTTAGGCCAAATTATATAACGAAATGCTTGTATTTCAGACAGTCACTTAGCTATTATCTGATAGAGGTAGCATTATCTTTATTTACCATAGTTTTACTGGTTCATTAAGAACGTCACCAATCTTAGTAAGAGGTTGCTTTTGGCTGGTATTTATATGTCTACCCAAATTATTTTGTCATGCTTCACCACCACTGCCAAGATAATTAAAATGACTAACTACTGCTTTTTTTGCCCCATAAATATCTATTTTATGCTGAATGGTTAAAAAAATAAATAAATATTATGAGTTTTTTTCTGCTCAAAACTGCAAAAATACAATGATGGCCTTGTGATCTAGTGAGTAAGCACTGTATTAAATAAGTGCTGCCCCTGTTGACTAGTGGGTAGGAGACAAAAAGAAGGATCTTTAAGGCTAAGGAAAGGAAAATCCTGACAGGAAAATAAAAGGGTATAGCAGAATTCTTTGAGATGAGAGATCTATCATCTGCCTACCTAATTACAGGTTTATAACCTACATAAGGGAATTGGTATACACACTCAACTCTTCACAGGAAAGAACAGGATAGATATAATGGAAAATAAATCATGCAAGTGAAGAATAAGCAGGTACATAAAACATACATCTTCCAAATATTTATTCAGACTACATGGGCAGTTATATGCAAAGTGTATACATACAATGTATGTCACATATGCTCACAAGTGCCGCATGCATGCGCACGCGCACGCACACACATACACACACACATTTTGACAAACCCAAAACCCAATATGAAAATTAGATTTAATATGATAAAATGTTAACGAAATATAAACACGCACTTTGTCTTAAAACAACTCCAATTTTTAGGAAACCTTAAGTACTGCTAAATTCTTTGTTTTTTGTCATTTTAAATTCAAATCAACTTTAAAACTTCTTGTATACTGTAGGCACTGTTTGATATTCTCAATAATTACAATGTAAGGCCATCTGGTGAAGTACTGGCTCAATTAATATTTGTTCACAGAAGGCATGCTTTCCATAAGTCTGCAGTCTTTGTTCATTTAGTATGAATACAAACATTTGTTTTATGAACAAATATACATACTAACAGATCTCTAAACAAGAACTATTAGTAAACTTATATTAATAATTATTCTACTCTGAATATACCATGTGTACCATGTCTGCAAGTTAATTTGTGTATATGTTCTACCTTAAGAATTTTTTTTACCTAAAAGGTGGGAGACATATTACAAGAAATGGCAGACAGAAACTGCCATGTAAAAAAAATTTTTACACATTATATAGTGATCGAAATTTTAAAAATTTATAATTTCTCGATCAAGTGGCACGCTCACACACTCGAGTTGACAGACACAAACCCGGGTCATAAATAAAGACGAATTAGGGACATGTCAGACCCGACGCCAGTGCGAAGACAATGATAAAAACGGCTGCGTACATGACACAATAAGAATCTAGGGAACGTCGTTGACAGCTCAAAGTTAGTTACAATTTACAGCACCTAGCGAACGAAACAAAGGTTTAGTCCAGCTGCCTGGTTACGCAGAAATTAAATGGAACACATGCTGTGGGGGTGTGTTGTAACGAGCACACATAAGAACGTTACACTCAGCAACAAAGGGTATAGAAAAATCTCGACAAATATGTAAACAATAGAACGGACACTCAGTGAATACTGGAAGTACGCACAGCCCAGCATGAAAACAAACCCTGACAGCTAACTAGATTTACAACTAGAAAGCGTGGGATTTGTCCAGGGATGTCACCAACGAAGAATTGATAATCGGCGGAACGAGCGAAGGGTAAATTGAACAATTGACCAAGACGCTGCAGACTCTTAACAAAAGCTCAGTCAGAGTACTTCGACAACGTCGAAACAAAGGTTGACGGACAGGCGAGAGAATTGCTCTAGTTTCTGAGAATTAGCACAACGTTCGTTGCTGGAATATTCCGGGGATGTCGGCGACCAACCAGCGTTGGGCATCTTCCTAAAGAACTCGTGGGGAGAGTAAGAAAGACTCGAACGACGAATAGGGAAACCGATGAAAGGATCTACATGGTGGTAGGAATTTAAAGTAACCTATCATTAGCGAGATAAGGCGTGGAAATATAGAATACTGCCTTCTGGGATAGTATGTTTGATAAAAACGGTTTGCGAGGACGCAGAGCGGCAGTAGTTGTGGCAGTAATACAGTTAGTAACAAAGTAGTTATGGTAGCAATACGGTAGAAGACGAGTAATAGTAGTTGCAGTTGTTACCATAGTTATGTAACAAGACGGAATAATATAGTAGTAGTTGGAGCGGTAATAACAGTAGTAATTGAAATAGTTTACGCGACTTACCGAACTTATAACTCAGTGAAATCGTAACCAAGTCGCGGTCTTGAGTGAACTTAGACATTCAATTCTATCTCAATTATACAAAAGTACGTTCGACAGTTATATGAGTTCCGATAATCAACAGTGCGAATAGACATAACTATCGTTAAATATCAGTGTGTACGTGACTCTAAACTAAGACCGACATGCAACATAATAATACAAGTGAATAACATTCCGAGAGTAAAACAGTGGGTGACAGTTCAAACACAATTCCACCATAATGATTCGCTATATTGAACATTTGAACTGAATGAACCAACCTGAACACTATTACGCACATAGCATACACTACGCCCAAGATAGAAGAAATAGTTAAATATATGAACACACACACAGCAAACTCTAAGAGTAAACCATTTTAATGACGATGTTGTCATCTTAATACTTGAACTCAAAAAACACTTGACACCAGCGGGGAGTACAACACCACACTATACACAACGAGAGTGGAAATCAGTGAAGTGAAGTGAAATGTTCTTCAATTAACAGTGATTAGGATGTACGAAGAATCCACCAGCGGATGTCATCTTACACCGATGGAATTTTGGATAAACCCTTTTGCAAGATAAGCCTTTATGTTTATTAAATACTAGTGATACATATACTACTGCACTGTCTCATCTTTTCAAAGAGCTACTCCCGAGAGATTTTGTAAAGTTATATAAATCATAAATCTTATAATGTTAATATTAAAGTAATTCATCTGAGCATAATGAACGCATTTAGCTAGGGATAAAATATATTTGATTGTTTATTGTTTGTATATGTATATTACTGCGTTGTATTTGAATGTACTGTATGTCTTGTTTTCAGAAAACAACGAACGAATATTCTTGTAATTTTGTTATTATGTGTTTTAATTATGTATTTGCAGGACATAGTAATTTACTTAACCAACAATATAATAAATAAGTAATTATTATTTATATACTTAAATCTTGCGTTCATTATTGCAAATTAACCTTGCCAATTAATTTATCATGTTCCAAGTAATTTCATAAAGAGTCTCAGAGTTATGCTAATTATCAATGGACACAACCAAATCGACCATTGAAATGTCCGATTAACAGGCTCATGCAAATCATATTGATTTGATAACTATATTGAGTCTAATCCGACAAAAATAAGTTACTTTCATATGTGTGTTAAATATTAATGTCAATTACAACTCTATTTGATTACATATAATTAGTATACGAATTTAATTAGACCCAATTTATCAATTTATAATTGGATAATTCAATAATAATAATAATTAGCATAATAAACACTAAATATAAATGGCGCTCCAAGATCGTGGGGCACGGCAAGCATAATTTATTAATTAATTGCCAATTCCATTTATATACTCTAAATATAAATGGCGCCCAACGCATGGCAAAAGAGAGCAGGCAGTAGTAGTTAGATTAAGTATAAAATAATATAATACGATAAGATATATATAGTGTAAGGTTAGGTTGACTGGTAACTGGATGATAACGAGAAGTAAAGCTAAAATGGCTAGCGGTAGTTCAGACAGCATGGACTTTGACATTAACAACCAGTTAGGCGTACCCGACAACGGAGAAGAAAACTCATCGGTCGAACCAAATATGACTGAGGAGACGTCAGAGGTCAGAGCGCGGGGACAGGAGTCCCAACAACCACAAGAGGAAGTGACACTGCGCTCACTGATGGACTTCATGAGCAAAAAGTTTGAAGAGAACAGAAGAGAACAGAATGAGAAATTCAATCAACAGAAAGAAGAAACTAATGAGAATCTCAAAGCAATTAAAGAAAATTTAGAAGAGAACAGAAGAGAACAGAACGAGAAATTCAATCAGCAGAACGAAAATATCGCTATTATTAATGAAAAGTTCGACAGACAGAGTGAAAAGCTCAACACACTAGAAGAAAAATTAGATAATCACAAAGAAGACGTCAGACGACAGATGGCCGAACAGCTCGCGCAAATACAAGCGGAAATGCGTGACTCCAAGACCAGTTGTGACGAGAAAATAAGTGAAGTCCTGAAGAAACAGGAGGACGCTACAAAAGAATTAAAGGATGACACCACTAAAAGGTTTGAAGAAGTGTGGGAAACCCGAGAGTCGGATCGTCAAGAAGTCAAGAACCTTGCACAGAACACACAAACCAGTATTAAAAAGGTCCACAATAAGTTAGAATTACATATCAACAATAACCAGAAGAAACAAGAAGAATTAAAAACCGAAATATGCCACACGCTTAGGCAGCAGCAGCAAGAAATAGGAGAAACAAACAACACACTACAACAAAAAATCGAAGAAGTAGACGGCAGACAAAAGACGACCGAACAGAAACTTGACGAAAACGTCAAGGAGAAGACAACCCACATTCAAGAACTAAGGTGTCAATTAGAAAGACTGCGGCGACAGATAACCGAAGGGGAGTCTGGGCCAAACAGAACAGTCAACGGGCAAGTATAGGTGGAACTTAAGTACGACGGAACCGACAGATTCCCGATGGAGTTCCTGAAAGAATTGTCGGAGTTCCAAGAATTGTATTACCCAGATAATGACATCAAATGGATCGGTAAACACTTAGAGAAGGACGCGAGTATATGGTGGCGCGTAATCCGGGACCAAATAACCACATTTGACGAGTTCAAGGAGGCGTTCACGTTAAAGTATTGGGGATTAGAGCGACAAGACATCATTCGTGATAACCTCGAATACGGAAAATTTGAATGGCGCGGACCGGTTACGGCTATCCAGTATATTGAAAGAATCCTTTTAGAAAGCCGACAATTAACTCCCGCATTGACCGACCGTCAACTGATAAGGAAAATTTCTAGGCATTTTGGGAGAGATCTGCAGATCGCTGTTATCACACGCGGGATCACCACAATACCTAATTTTGAAGCCTTAATCACTGAGTATACAAGTATTCAGTCAAACAGTGAAAGCAACAGACGGACGCAATATCGGTCAACTAATGAAAGGGAAAGCGGAACTAACGACCGATCCGGAGGGAGCTTTGTAAATAAAAACGAGGGTGACAGAAAACAAGTTTGGCAGGGGAGGCGACACGGTAACCGTTACGGAGACAAACAGTACAGTGGGATGAACACTGTTGAGTTCATTAACTCTAAGCCGAGCACGAGCCAGGCGACTGATGACAATAACTCAAGGTTGAATACCGACCATAATGGCAAAAAAAAACACCCCTGCACAGCGAACGACTTAGTTTTTGTCAACAAACACAACCTCACCAATAATGTCAGCATTTTATTACCAGACCTGAGGGATGACCTGCTACAAGAATACGACGAGGACATCAATAAACAAATACTAAAATGTCCCGAAATACTTATTAAATTCAACAATGACATTAAGGTTTCGGCACTTATCGACACCGGCTCTGTTATTAACGGGTTATCAGAAGAGTGGTTCAACGTAAATAAAAAGGACATTGAACCATATGAAATTTTACCTATGACAAATTCTCTCATCATTAGCGCTGTTGGGAATAAGTCCAAATTAATCAGAAAGCAGATACTGTGCGACATTGAAATTGACGGGATCAAGAATGAATGTGTTTTCTTAGTTATACCTGACCTTATTAAGCAATGTATATTAGGAATAAGTTTTTTACAGGAGGTGGGATGTCGCATCGACATCGGTAATAAGAAAATAGAATTAATGAATGCAGCTGATGAAGAGGTGCGCGCCGTACCCATCATGAACATAGAGCTACTAAACAATGGAGAAGAAGAAATCCTGAGGAACATCGACGAGAAGATAGCAAGCATGGATTGTCAAGACGAAGAAATATTGGAACGATTGAGGGAAATACTTATAAAGAATAGGAGAGTGTTCAGGGAATGCCCGGGGAGGATAGAAGGATACGAGCATGAATTTCAAGTTACGGACAGGACGCCCTACTTTCAACGGGGTTGGCCTGTACCACTTGCATATAAAGAGAAGGTAAAGGACGAGATTGACAGGATGCTGCGGTACGGAGTGATTGAACGATGCACGAGCCCGTTCATAAATCCACTCATCACAGTCATCAAAAGAGATGGAAGGGTCCGTTTATGCCTAGACGCAAGAAAGATAAACGGCGTTACGATTGCCGATTACGAAGGCGTTTCCCCGATCAACGAAATTTTGGCAAGATGTAGTGAGATGCGCTACCTATCTACCGTCGATTTGTCCAGCAGCTTTTGGCAAGTGCCATTGAAGGAAGAGTGCAGAAAGTATAAGCAAGAGCAGAAGGAAGAGTGCACGAGCGCGTTCATGTATGAGGGAAGGTGCTACCAATTCACCGTCACACCATTCGGCCTTAGTACCAGTTCGGCGGCACTGACACGCGGATTGGATACAGTTTTGGATGAAGATGTCAAGAGAAACACGCTAATATACGTTGACGATTGCTTATGTTATTCTAACGATGTTCAGACGCACCTAGCACATTTAGAGGCACTGTTAAACAATCTCAACAAAACAAACTTGACCGTCAACCTCAATAAATCGCAGTTCTTCAGAAAAGAAATCTCGTATCTTGGATACCAACTGACAACACGCGGCATCCAAGCTACGGAAGAGAAAGTGAAAGCTATCATGGATTTCCCGAAGCCCAAGAATCAGAAACAGTTAAAAGGTTTCTTAGGCCTCACTAATTTCTATAACCGCTTCACAAGTAAATATGCGGAGACCACGCAACCTCTTCATGAATTATTGAAGAAAGATCGCAAGTTTTTATGGACGGCTGAATTAGACGATTGCTTTGTCAGAGTCAAGAACTTATTTGTGAATGCTGTAGTTTTAAGATTTCCGCGCCCAGACCAGAGGTATTACATACAATGTGATGCTAGTGATTACGCATACGGAGGACAACTTTATCAGCTTGATGAAGAAGGGGAGATTGGCGTGATTGCCTTCACGAGTAAAACATTCAAGGGTGCCGAGCGGAACTACTACACTACAGAAAAGGAGCTCTTAAGTATCGTTAGATGCTTAGAAAAATTCCGCATATATGTTCTCGGACAACCGTTGACAATAATAACTGACAACAAGGCGTTGACGTTCCTAAACAAATGCCATTTGAATAATTCGAGGATTACGCGATGGATTCTCGCTGTGCAAGAATATAAGTTCGATATTATCCATTGCAAGGGCAAGGACAACATCGTAGCCGACATCTTAAGCAGGTACCCACACGATACGAAATTAGATGAAGTTCAAGACAATACGCATGAATATTTGGTAAATCACTTCACCGTTAAGATGAAACTCGAAGTACGGAAATTAATCCAAAATATTGGAAAACACCAAATAGAAGATGACAATCATTAATAAAATTAAGGAGGGAAGTTTAGACCCAAATTTAAATAAATTTTATAAATATGTCAATGACAAATTATATAGGCGGCAGCGGAACGAATGGAAGCTATATGTTCCTAGCAACATATCTGGGGACATAATCGCTGAAATTCACCAAATGTTTGGACATTTAGGAACGAAGAAGTGTATGAAAATGCTCCAGGAACAGTTCACGTTCGACCGGATGTTGAAGAAGGTCAAAACTTACATACAAACATGTGACGTTTGCCAGAAGTGCAAAGACACCAACAACAAAGAGTTATTTGGTGGCACACGCGCTGTGATACCTACAGCAAGAGGAGATCTGGTAAGCGCAGACTATTATGGACCCCTACCGACAGGAACGGGTGGTGTTAAATATTTACTAGTAATAGTGGATAATTTCACAAAGTACGTTAAATTATTCACCCTCCGAAGAGCAACAACCACTACGACGTTGCGGAGAATAAAAGCGTATTGTGAACAGTTCGGACGTCCAAGGGCCATTTTGACGGACAACGGGACACAGTTCACCTCCAGAAAATGGGCCGACGGTTTAAAGGAGTTGAACATCCAACCGAAGTTTACCGCAATACGAAACCCTTGTACTAATTTTGCCGAGAGGATTAACCGGCAACTTGGGAACTTGTTTCGAATTTTCGTGAGTGACCGACACACTAAATGGTCCCAATACATCAAGACAATCGAAGCGTGTCTGAACGAGGTATACCACGAGACAATCGAAATTACCCCTCATGAAGCACACCTCGGTACGAGACCTACACGAGCATGGGAACAATGCTTGGACAAAGGGATCATCAGCAGTGAAGGGAAGCGCGAGAATAACATATTTGTGAAAATCAAGGAGAAGAGAGAGAAGCACGCGAAGCGCTGCAACGAGAGTAAGAAGATAACGAAGTTTTCAATTGGCGACAAGGTATTGGTAAGAACATACCATCAATCAGACGCTATGTTGAGAAAATCGACAAGTTCTTCGAACTATTTTCAGGACCGTATAAGATCAACCGTATCATCGGCGAGGCCACGTATGAGCTCGTGGAATGCGATAGCGGAAAGGTACGAGGAAAATTTAACATACGTCAATTTTAAGGCATATCACGAACCGGCGAAAGAAGTACGGATTACACAAGAAGGTAGTAATGACTCCGGCTGCTAGATGACTGCAAAGCGGAATACGTAAGTTAGGTAATTTGCTCGCGCGGCCAGTCCAGCTAACCAAATAATGATGTACGTTTCACCATACTGTGTTTGATTCATACTTCAATATTAATCGTGTTTGTGATCACCATGTATTCATTATTTACTATGTTAATTAGGCATTTATACATCAATATGTATAAAGTAATTTGATAACGTGTACCATGTGTCAAAAGGACATTATGATACAATGATACAGGACACTAAAGACATTAATAATTGTGAATAATAATAACTTGTTAAAATGTAGTGAATCGAGTAATTTGCTTATGCAATTAATAATTTAAATATGAACAATCGTTTTGTAACTTTAGGAATAAGCGTTTAGGTATACATCATGAGGTATGATGAATCCTTAATTGTTTAATTAATATGCATATTTCATTTATTAATGTAATCGTTTATAATATGTCACAAGTTAATCCTATGTATATATTTATTTGTTAGCAACTATAGTCTTGAGATACTAGTAACGAATTAAAAAATATTTTGTTGTTATATGATTCATCGATATATGATCGATTGATTTAATTGCTAGCTAATCTTCAGCTAATTTATTACGTTATATAGGTATAACGAAAGAATGTAGACAATAACGAAACAAACTGTCTAATGGGCACATGTAAATATCTTAATTCAATTATTTACATGAAATAATATTGTATAATCCGCATATAAACGGATAGAATGTAGAAAATGCATTCATTTCACTCAGATGAGCGGCAATAAATTCATATGATCATGTGAGACCCCAAGGTAGGGAATAACTATTCATTGCTCCATATGTGAGATATAGGTCATTCAACCATGTCCATCCCAAAGCAGACGTCCACGACTGGGACAGAGCGCAAAAATTGGATCAGATGTCTCCTGTTAATCCAACATCCAATCCAGTTTGGGGACAATATAGTGATCGAATTTTTAAAAATTTATAATTTCTCGATCAAGTGGCACGCTCACACACTCGAGTTGACAGACACAAGCCTGGGTCGTAAATAAAGACGAATTAGGGACATGTCAGACCCGACGCCAGTGCGAAGACAATGATAAAAACGGCTGCGTACACGACACAATAAGAATCTAGGGAACGTCGTTGACAGCTCAAAGTTAGTTACAATTTACAGCACCTAGCGAACGAAACAAAGGTTTAGTCCAGCTGCCTGGTTACGCAGAAATGAAATGGAACACATGCTGTGGGGGTGTGTTGTAACGAGCACACATAAGAACGTTACACTCAGCAACAAAGGGTATAGAAAAATCTCGACAAATATGTAAACAATAGAACGGACACTCAGTGAATACTGGAAGTACGCACAGCCCAGCATGAAAACAAACCCTGACAGCTAACTAGATTTACAACTAGAAAGCGTGGGATTCGTCCAGGGATGTCACCAACGAAGAGTTGATAATCGGCGGAACGAGCGAAGGGTAAATTGAACAATTGACCAAGACGCTGCAGACTCTTAACAAAAGCTCAGTCAGAGTACTTCGACAATGTCGAAACAAAGGTTGACGGACAGGCGAGAGAATTGCTCTAGTTTCTGAGAATTAGCACAACGTTCGTCGCTGGAATATTCCGGGGATGTCGGCGACCAACCAGCGTTGGGCATCTTCCTAAAGAACTCGTGGGGAGAGTAAGAAAGACTCGAACGACGAATAGGGAAACCGATGAAAGGATCTACATGGTGGTAGGAATTTAAAGTAACCTATCATTAGCGAGATAAGGCGTGGAAATATAGAATATTGCCTTCTGGGATAGTATGTTTGATAAAAACGGTTTGCGAGGACGCGGAGCAGCAGTAGTTGCGGCAGTAATACAGTTAGTAACAAAGTAGTTATGGTAGCAATACGGTAGAAGACGAGTAATAGTACTTGCAGTTGTTACAATAGTTATGTAACAAGACGGAATAATATAGTAGTAGTTGGAGCGGTAATAACAGTAGTAATTGAAATAGTTTACGCGACTTACCGAACTTATAACTCAGTGAAATCGTAACCAAGTCGCGGTCTTGAGTGAACTTAGACATTCAATTCTATCTCAATTATACAAAAGTACGTTCGACAGTTATATGAGTTCCGATAATCAACAGTGCGAATAGACATAACTATCGTTAAATATCAGTGTGTACGTGACTCTAAACTATGACCGACACGCAACATAATAATACAAGTGAATAACATTCCGAGAGTAAAACAGTGGGTGACAGTTCAAACACAATTCCACCATAATGATTCGCTATATTGAACATTTGAACTGAATGAACCAACCCGAACACTATTACGCACATAGCATACACTACGCCCAAGATAGAAGAAATAGTTAAATATATGAACACACACAGCAAACTCTAAGAGTAAACCATTTTAATGACGATGTTGTCATCTTAATACTTGAACTCAAAAAACACTTGACACCAGCGGGGAGTACAACACCACACTATACACAACGAGAGTGGAAATCAGTGAAGTGAAGTGAAGTGTTCTTCAATTAACAGTGATTAGGATGTACGAAGAATCCACCAGCGGATGTCATCTTACACCGATGGAATTTTGGATAACCCCTTTTGCAAGATAAGCCTTTATGTTTATTAAATACTAGTGATACATATACTACTGCACTGTCTCATCTTTTCAAAGAGCTACTCCCGAGAGATTTTGTAAAGTTATATAAATCATAAATCTTATAATGTTAATATTAAAGTAATTCATCTGAGCATAATGAACGCATTTAGCTAGGGATAAAATATATTTGATTGAATATCACTATAATATTGACGACTCGGAACACTACGTTTTTTATAAGTAAAAACGTATAGTTTTACCTTACAGCCTAAACCGGCTTTCACCTATAGAAGGCTTCATCAGAGGCTGTCGTAAGTAGCGCTGTTCGTCTTGTTGTTGGCGACGAGAAGTTTTTCGAAAGATCGAAGCTGTGTGTGTGTGGTGAGATGTGTTCGAATAATGCATGCGATTTGAATTGTGTCTGTTCGTTTAGGATGTCGTTTTTATTTGTTTTTTGTGTTTGTATATTTCTAATTGTTCTAGAGTGTCTAGTTTTCGGCCTTTTGTGTGTGCGTGTAGTATGTTCATGTTATTGTCGATGTTTTTATATGTGTGGTTTGCTTCAATGAGGTGGTTTGCGAAGGTAGATTCTGTAGTGGTGTGGAGTGCTTTTGTGTGTTCAATGTATCTCTGTTTGAAGCTACGTCCTGTCTGGCCTATGTAGAATTTATTGCAATTTGAACAATTTAGCTTATATACACCGGGTAGATCGAATTTGTTTTGTGCTTTGGTGTATATAAGCTAAATTGTTCAAATTGCAATAAATTCTACATAGGCCAGACAGGACGTAGCTTTTAAACAAAGATACATTGAACACACAAAAGCACTCCACACCACTACAGAATCTACCTTCGCAAACCACCTCATTGAAGCAAACCACACATATAAAAACATCGACAATAACATGAACATACTACACGTACACACAAAAGGCCGAAAACTAGACACTCTAGAACAATTAGAAATATACAAACACACAAAAACAAATAAAAAACGACATCCTAAACGAACAGACACAATTCAAATCGCACGCATTATTCGAACACATCTCACCATACACACACAGCTTCAATCTTTCGAAAAACTATCTCGTCGCCAACAACAAGACGAACAGCGCTACTTACGACAGCCTCTGATGAAGTCTTCTATAGGTGAAAGCCGGTTTAGGCTGTAAGGTAAAACTTTACGTTTTTACTTATAAAAAACTTAGTGTTCCGAGTCGTCAATATTATAGTGATATTTAGTTAAGTAACGGACACGTCATGGACAACGAAATCCAAGAATATTTGATTGTTTATTGTTTGTATATGTATATTATTGCGTTGTATTTGAATGTACTGTATGTCTTGTTTTCAGGAAACAACGAACGAATATTCTTGTAATTTTGTTATTATGTGTTTTAATTATGTATTTGCAGGACATAGTAATTTATTTAACCAACAATATAATAAATAAGTAATTATTATTTATATACTTAAATCTTGCGTTCATTATTGCAAATTAACCTTGCCAATTAATTTATCATGTTCCAAGTAATTTCATAAAGAGTCTCAGAGTTATGCTAATTATCAATGGACACAACCAAATCGACCATTGAAATGTCCGATTAACAGGCTCATGCAAATCATATTGATTTGATAACCATAGTGAGTCTAATCCGACAAAAATAAGTTACTTTCATATGTGTGTTAAATATTAATGTCAATTACAACTCTATTTGATTACATATAATTAGTATACGAATTCAATTAGACCCAATTTATCAATTTATAATTGGATAATTCAATAATAATAATAATAATTAGCATAATAAACACTAAAATTATGAAAGAAACAGAATTACTTGCAACAATTCAATACATCAACTTTCAACCACTAGTTTAATGCTCATTAATTTCTTTCTCTTGTATACCGCCTTCTACATATTTTTACCACCTTAAATATCTTGTTTAGTTTACTGGTCTATATTTCTGTGAACCTTTGGACCAATACGTGATTATTTTGAAAGGTAACTAGTTAGTCATAACCTATTAAAATGGTCCTTTACGTTTTTAAACAACAAAATTGTATTTCAGTATTCTATACCTATCTGAAACATATTTCATATGCTAAGGAAAATTATATTTGCCAATTCTGACTGAACACATTTACAAATAAATGATATGAAGGTACTCCTTTTCATCAATATAACACTTATACACCATAATAACAGTACACGTTTTATAAAATCATTTATGCAAAACAAAGGGAGAGAGTAGGATCACAGTGTTTTATTATTTTACTCAAAAAGAAGCTTTACTTTATATATACAGTGATTTTACAGCTGTCACCATCTCCCCTCCATCAACTTGGAGCTCACTCCAGTGTTCTTGATTTTCCAGTTCTCATGTGTCGTCTTTAGCTTCACATGAGTCATTCACTTCGACCTGACCTTTCATGACCTTCATGCTCTCTCTCTCTCTCTCTCTCTCTCTCTCTCTCTCTCTCTCTCTCTCTCTCTCTCTCTCTCTCTCTCTCTCTCTCTCTCTCTCTCTCTCTCTCTCTCTCTCTCTCTCTCTCTCTTTCCCCTGACTAGAGATCTCAATTCCATCATCTTACCAATTCATCTATATAAAACATTAATCTATTTCTGACTAAGCACATTTAAAATATGCTGGGACATTTATTTAAACATGAGTAATGGGACATACTTCAGGAATGCATTCTTCAAGCTAAAATAAAGAAGATATAAACATAGGTACAAAAACACTTTATTTTAAATTTATGGGCTTGCAAAAATTGTCACCTAGATTTCTACTCCACGGCTCAAATTACACCCTACTGAAATTCTTGCAATTTACATTAAAGGGTACATTTAATGGTTTCATATGGTTTTTGACTGGGAAAACTGAAAAAAAGAGAGTTCCAGAACTCTGTATCATGAGTAGTTTTAAAGAAACATTTTGTAAATCTAAAAAAAATGGTGTCAAAAAACACTTTTTTAGGTTTGATTTGAATTCACTTGTTTAAATTACCAATAAATGTAAATCTGTAATACAATTTGTAAAGAATTTAATTCTGAAAAATTGTATGTGTGATAGGTTAATAAAAATCTGAAGAATGTTATAAAAGAAACACATTTTTTAAAGAACTGTCTAACTTTTTGTGAATAATACCAGTTTAAAACCGGGATAACTGGTTTTGAAAGGATGAAGATTTCATTTGGTTTTCAGGTGTCCACTTCTGATTATTTTTCAATTTTTGTGTTCCATTTCTCCCAAAAATATATTCATCAGTGAATAAACACATTTAACAATATTTAAATTTTCTTACACCCACTGGCAAAAATTTAATCTTAAATCACAGTCACCTAGTTCAAAATGTTGAATAGTATAACAATGATTAGGATAAAAATTCCATTTCTTTAGTGTTCTTCAAACTTTAGTACAAGGTATGCCTGTTTGATGTAAAATCCTTCTGGTGCTGAGCTGAGGACTGTGCAGTATATGATATTTCTTATTCAGCTACAGACTGTTCTACAGAGAGGTCCGTAAAACAAGCAACCAATGGAAATGCCCTGTTAGTTCAGATATTATGAAAGACCAGGTAAAATATTTTGTTATGAGGTACTCTCCTGTTTGCAATTATTTGTTGGCATTCATGTTTTGCAGCCCGGGAACTTCCATTACTAAAACCATACACAAAAACAACATCTGCACACTCATCTTTTGAAAACTACAACAGTAACTCGAAATTAAGTTAAAAAAAAAACGCTACATACCAAAGACTACACATTAATTATAATAAATAATTAAGCGACTATATTATAAATTAATTGTTAAACAAATGTTTTCTGAACAGTGCAGTATTACCAACAGTAGTTTTTGTTTAATAAACTTTATTTAAACAAGTTCTTTTTAATTATTCTATCAATATTAACCTAACTGAAATTAAAGTTTTTTTATTAACTGAATAAGTTGTTATTAGTAAATTGTTATTATTACCAAATACATAAATGGTTTGCAGTACATTACCAGAAGAAGAATTTCTTACATTTTTTGTTGTGTTTCTTTATCAATAAGATTTGATTTTTTATAACGTTCATTTGTTTTATATTGAATTTGTTTTATATACACATCAGATTTCTCAGAATTAAATTCTTTACAAATTGTATTAAAAATTTACATTGTCTTATTGGCAATTTAAACAAGTAAATTCACAGCAAACCTGAAAAAGCATTTAGACACCACTTTTTGAAATTTATATAATGTTTCTTTAAAACTACTCATGATACAGTTCTGAAACCCTCTTTTTTTTGATTTTCAGGTCAAAAGCCATATTAAGCCATCAAGTTTACTCTTTAATTTAAATTCCAAGAATTTCAGTACGGCTTAATTTTAACCTTGGAGCAGAAATCAAAGGGAAATTTTTCACAAGCCATAAATAAAAAAATCGGTATGGAAAACCATACATGACTTCCATGTCCTAAAATTTATATTTAAAATCATTTAAATATTAACTAAGTGGATGCTTGAGTTCTGAAGAAATGACGTATCAGCTAAACTGGTACCCCAATGTCAGGTGGGTGAAGACTATCCTCAACCTTCGTGAGGAAGGACTGTACTTTTGAATAAAATGTTTGTAGGTCTAATGAAGAGCTGGCCAAAGGGAGCTGCGATCTGATTCCTGTAATGAACTTGGGCTCTCGATGCGAGTTATCTGCCGAGGGTGAATGATGTCTATAGTGTTATCAAAGTCTTTCCTGTTAATACAAACTAGTCATTTTTCTTTTTTAAAGTTGAGTCTTTCTTTCTTTCTTTCTTTCTTTTCCATTCGTCTTCTGAATTCCAGAACGATGATTCTATTTACCCATATACTTATAAATTGCTCATCAAAACATTTCTGCCTTAATAGGTTTGTGTCTTCTATTTAACACCCACCATTCTGATCCATGTCATAACATATATTCCACAAAGGCTAGTAAATTACTAGTCATCAGGGAGGTCAAAATATTTTCTAGGAGGTGCAAACAATTTTCCAGAGGAGAAAAATATTTATATATATTTCATACATACACACATGCTCATATTAGTTTCTAATTCTTATATTATAACAGAAATAAGTACACAGATTGAATTAATTGAATTACATTTATTGATATATTGAAATATATGCATATGAAATATGCATAAAATTAATGGCTTGTAAAAGTTAATGTTTGATCTCCATTAAGTAGTGCTTAAGTTCAAAAGTTTTAATATTATTATGTCCGTAATCAAAACATCAGAGCAGGTTTTAGTGTGTATGAGGGTACACCGTGGAAAAAAAAAATCATCATTCCCTATGGAGCGTTGCTCAGAGTAAAGCTGCGAATCTACAATGTACGTTTCACAGAACAAACACACAGAAAAGAAGGATCGCTCCGAAGTCTCTCATGGACACTGAGCATCTTGCAGAGGGTTCACTCCCTAAAGACTAAAAGTCTCTCTATGAACCGTTCCTCTGTAAACACGTGCAGTTACACTGGTGAGCGATCCACAGGAAGCAAATCGCTGTCCACGCTGGACACCTTTTCGGCTTGCACACGTTATGTTGATGTGGGTTTCGGCACTTTCCATTTAAAAAGCGTGCAAACATAAGAAAATAAAAATGAGTGAGGCCAGAAATAACGCGAATTGTGTGTGTGTGTGTGTGTGTCTGTCTGTCTGTCTCTCTCTCTCTCTCTCTCTCTCTCCTCTCTCTCTCTCTCTCTCTCTCTCTCTCTCTCTCTCTCTCTCTCTGTGTGTGTGTGTGTGTCCTGCATTTTTATTGCAGTAATGACAATAATAAAACTTTGGGAACGTAAACATTACATAATTGAGATATGCTTGCCTGCCAGGAACGGTATGTTTTCACTCATACATGATTTAAATTAAAATGACAAAATATAGAATTTTGTGAAAGTTAAATGAAATGTTTCCATAGAAACTACTTCTTTGTTGTCAATAACGTAGTACACATATAAAACTTATAAAATATCAGTATGGAGAACCATACATGACTTCCATATTCCAAGATTTATATTTAAAATTATATTCAAAATGAAATATTTCCATAGAAACTACGTCTTTCTACTTATTGCTTCAGCATTAACCACAGTACTGTGGTCACTAACGTATACCACCTCATGTTTTCGCACTCGATTTTCACTGATGATGGCAGTCGATGGCACTGCCAAAAAGTCTGGTTTTGCAGAAAACATTGGACTACAGCTAAACAGCCCGGGAAGCAATTTTAACAAAAAACTACTTCTTTGTTGCCGATAACGTAGTACACATATAAAAAATTCTCCCCTCCACCTTCAACTATAATTTTTAATAATAGAAACTTACCCCACCCCGTTCACCTAACCTCTTCATTTATAGATATTTCATCTACGTTTCTACAGTGGATTATTATGAGCTTCTTATCAGGATACTTTATTTATAAAAATTAAGTACTTTACTCTTGTTAAATCATAAAATGTTTCAGGTAAACTACCCCTTTCTCTTAACCGATCTTCTCCAAAATCAATAGACCTTCAGTCCTCTACAATTCAGGGATGCATGCAAAAAAATATTTGTTTCTGTTTGAATGTGCGGCAGTTATCGTTCGTCATGGAAACATTTCTCTTGTTACAACATAAAATGTTGGAGGTAAACTACCCCTTTCCCTTAACCGATCTTCACCAAAATCAACAGACCTTGAGTTCTCTACAACTCAGAAAAGTGTGCAAAAAATTATTTGATTCTCTTTGAATTTTCGGCAGTTATCGTTCATCATAAAAAAATTACCCTTTTTAAAACATAAAACGTTGCTGATAAACTACCCCTTTCCTTAACCGAGCTTCAACAAAATCAACAGACCTTGAGGTCTCTTTAGTTCAAAAAGGTATGCAAAAACGTAGTTGATTCTGTTTGAATTTGCGGCTGTTATCATTTGCCATAGAAAAAAATTACTCTTGATAAAAAACATTTTGCAGGTAAACTACCCCTTTACCTTAACCAATCTTCACCAAAAACAATAGGTCTTGAGTACTCTATAAATCAGGGCTGTATGCAAAAAATTATTTGATTCTGTTTGAATTTGCGGCTGTTATCGTTTGCCATAGAAAATGCCCTTGTTAAAACATAAAATGTTGCAGGTAAACTACCCCTTTACCTTAACCGATCTTCACCAAAAACAATAGGTCTTGAGAACTCTACAATTTAGGGCTGTATGCAAATAATCATTTGATTCTGTTTGAATTTGCGGATGTTATCGTTTGCCATAGAAAATACCCTTGTTAAAACATAAAACGTTGCAGGTAAACTACCCCTTTCCCTTAACCGATCTTCAACAAAATCAACAGACCTTGAGTTCTGTATAATTCAAAAAGGTATGCAGAAGAGTAGTTGATTTTGTTTTAATGTACGGCAGTTATCGTTCGTCATAAAAAAAATTACCCTTGTGAAAACATGAAATGTTGCTGGTAAACTACCCTATTCCCTTAACCGATCTTCACGACAACCAACAGGTCTTGAGAACTCTACAATTCAGGGCTGTATGCAAAACATTATTTGATTCTGTTTGAATTTGCGGCTATTATCGTTTCCCATAGAAAACATGACCCTTGATAAAAAACCATTGCAGGTAAACTACCCCTTTCCCTTAACCGATCTTCACCAAAAACAACAGGTCTTGAGAACTCCACAATTCAGGGCTGTATGCAAAACAGTATTTGATTATGTTTGAATTTGCGGCTATTATCGTTTCCCATAGAAAACATTACCCTTGTTAAAAAACCGTTGCAGGTAAACTACCCCTTTCCCTTAACCGATCTTCACCAAAAATAATAGGTCTTGAGTACTCTACAAATAAGGACTGCACGCAAATAATCATTTGATTCTGTTTGAATTTACGGCTGTTATCGTTTGCCATAAAAAATACCCTTGTGAAAACAAAAAACGTTGCAGGTAAAATACCCCTTTCCCTTAACCGATCTTCACCAAAAACAATAGGTCTTGAGTACTCTACAAATCAGGGCTGTATGCAAAAAATTATTTGATTCTGTTTGAATTTGCGGCTGTTATCGTTTGCCATAGAAAAAAAATCTATAGACAGACAGACACACAGACAGACACTTTTCGAAAAATGACTTTTTTTCATGATTTGAGTGTAGTACAATCAGAATCTGCAATAATCTCGAACACGATTTTTTTTGCCATCACCATACATACTTCCATTTCCTTAAGGAACATGGAAGTAAAATTTACTTACGCCATCAACAACCATTTTAATTTATAAAAAAATAAAAAAAATTACCTCCTCCCCCTTCAACTTCCCTTTTCATTTATAGATATTTCATCTACCTTTCTACAGTGGATTATTATGACCTTCTTTTCAGGATACCTAAATTATCAAAATTAAGCACATTACTCTTGTTAAAACGTAAAACATTGCAGGTAAACTACCCCTTTCCCTTAACCGACCTTCACCAAAATCAATAGGCCTTCAGTCCTCTACAATTCAGAGCTGTATGCACAAAATTATTTGATTCTGTTTGAATTTGCGGCTGTTATCGTTTGCCATAGAAAAAATTGTACAGAAGACAGACAGACAGACACACAGACACTTTTCGAAAAATGACTTTTTTTCATGTTTTGATGGTAGTACAATCAGAATCTGCCATTATCTCGAACACGAATTTTTTTCGGCATGACCATACTTCCATTTCCTTATGGAACATGGAAGTAAAATGAAGCATTTTCAGACCCATGTGTATATGACATTTTTTACTTCCATGTTCCTTAAGGAAATGGAAGTATGGTGATGGCAAAAAAAATCGTGTTCGAGATTATTGCAGAATATGATTGTACTACACTCAAAACATGAAAAAAAGTCATTTTTCGAAAAGTGTCTGTGTGTGTGTCTGTGTGTGTCTGTCTGTCTGTGTCTGTGTGTCTGTCTGTAGATTTTTTTTCTATGGCAAACGATAACAGCCGCAGATTCAAACAGAATAAAATAATTTTTTGCATACAGCCCTGATTTGTAGAGTACTCGCGACCTATTGTTTTTGGTGAAGATCGGTTGAGGGAAAGGGGTAGTTTACCTGCAACGGTTTTTTTTTATCAAGTGTAATTTTGTTTGTTTGGCAAACGATAACAGCCGCAAATTCAAACAGAATCAAATAATGTTTCGCATACAGTCCTGAATTGTAGAGTTCTCAAGATCTGTTGATTTTGGTAAAGATCGGTTAAGGGAAAGGGGTAGTTTACCTGCAACGTTTTATGTTTATAACACCAAAATCAGAAATTTTGAAAATTTCTTATTTTGAGTAGAGATGTATCTTTAAGCGCCGTAACAGGGAATTGTTGTGTGAAACGCAGAGGTAAGTGACAGGCAATAAAATCATATATCAGCCCCAACACGCTCACGGCAAATAGGCTGAGTTCATCGCTCTCCATACTAAGAAACGTTAAACTTTGACAACTACCTCAAATCCGTAGAAAAAAGGGCACAGAAGTAAACGAACTCATTTGAAGAGCAGCTGTAGGTATTAACAATAGACCAGAATACGTATACACGCCAGCTGCATATAGCGAAACAAAAAAAGGTATATGTTATTGAAAGACTCAAACGGTCAGCGACAGGACTTCGACCTTACTGAGAAGAGAGAAAGCTGGGAGTAATGTCCGAACACAAGCAAGAAGTGTTGAAAGGAAGTTTGGTAAGGCCTGTAAGTAACAATAGTTGATGCCATTAGAACAACCAAATGCACGAAAACAATACTTGACGAGAAAGTTAAGGGTTGTTTTGTTTACTCCAAAAAAGTGACAGGCAAGAATTATTGCTACAGTATCTAGCAGCGACAACGACCTCAGTGTAGTGACCTAGGGAAGGAATCTGGTGGGAATCCAAAGGCCTATCAGAGAAGTTCTTTCGGAAAAATAGGTGGTCTCTAAATCTGAAGAGTCGTAAGGTAGAACCAATTGGAAAACAGCGTTAGAAAAATCGGAAGTAAGTGGGAGAAATATGGAATTCGATATAGGGACGCGAGAAAGGCGCGCTCGGAGTTTAACTAAAAATTTTGACGGAAACGGGAGTGTAAGTCCGCGACCGAGATTCCCATAGTTATTGGACTTAGAGAAATTCGGTACGATGGTTAGAAAAGTAAGCTCGTACTAGAACAGATTTCGGTAAAGAGAAAAACTGTAATTTTACTAGTGACGTACAAGTGAATTAATACAACACAAATGATAATTAAATAACGCTGTGATTTAGTTGTGCAAATACGCAACAATAACTTCATCATCGAGTACGATTACGAAACGAGCTAAACCCGTAACAAAAGTAATTCAAACCATAACGCAGTTAATAAATAATAATTAATAATGGCTGTAGAAGCGAATAACTATAATAACAATTAACGCGAACTAATTTGAGAGAGTGAAGTTTGGTGTTGTGAAGTGTCTTGTGTCACTCCAAGGAGACCACGTTACAATCTGCTAATCCAGAGGGAAATATCGCAGACACGCCAGACGATCAACATGACAACCACACAATATGAACTGCTACCAGATTTGGATACATACCACAAGTAAAATTTTCATGCCATAACTAGTATTAGGTCCACTGTCTGTTCACTTAAAGAACTCATAAGATTTAATTAAAGGATTAAGATAAAATTTTATTTACAACAAAATTAAATAATATTAGGAAATTGTGGAAATTAAATTTATCCATGAGCACCGATTTTAAATGAATCCAGATCAATAATTAACAATGTCGTAGTATATTAAATTTATGAAATTTATTATTAAAAGTTTTGTCTTTGAATAAGAATTACAATATTTAAATTATTAGAGCTATGAATATGAGTAATGAAATAAGATTTATGAAAATGAATATGTTTATATTTTGATTAGAATTTATATAGTTCATATATAAATGATAAAGTATGATAATCAATCATAGCTAATTGTAATAAATCGAAGAACAATTTATAAGAAAATTTGAGCATTTATTTATATTTTACCCTGAGATAAAGAGCATAAAATTAAAAAGTTAAATTGGTGTCAACCGCTGGGCATAAACAAATTTTTATTATTAAATTGGCGCTCCGGAACTGAGGGGCATATAAAATTATTACATTGGCGTCCATCGCTGGGCGTAAACGGGAACAACTCGTATAATATTTTATTATTACATTGACGCACACAACGTCGGGCAAAATTTAGTATTACATTGGCACCACAACAAAAGTGGGGCTTAATTAATTAAAAAGAGAAAATACACATAAATTAAAATATGTCAATTAATTTATGCTAAAAAAAAGTATTACATTGGCGTCCACACGCGGGACATTAAATAGATAATATAACAGTAATTGTTAAAATAAAGTATTAAATTGGCGCCGCACCGCACGGCTTAATTAAAGAAATTAGGCTAGGGCAGTGACAGACAGTGGTTAGAGATAGACTAAGTTAAATAAGTAAATGTTAGTACTGTAGAATAAGAACGTTATTATTGTTATTTGTCGATAAGTATCTGAATGATAACCCGACGAAAGGCAAAAATGGCGACAGGGGAAAAAATTTCCGAGGTAGTCGAAATTAACAATCAGATGGGGATGGAGCAATCTGAGGACAGAAATGTGGTGAATGAAGAGAGCTCTGCAACGAGTGAAGAGAATGGCGCCCGGGGACCGCAGTCACAGTCGCAGTCATCTGAAGCAAATTTTCAAATGTTAATGGCATTGATGAAACAACAATATGAAGAATCGAAAATGCAACATGAAGAGACACTAAGACAGATAGAAGAAACAAGAAAACACATAGACGAAAAAATTGAAGAAACGAAAAAACAGAATGAAGAAATAGGTAAACAACTCGCCGAGAAATTAGACGAAAAAATAGAGTTAATGAGAAGAGATTTACGAGGACAAATCCACCAGGTGGGTACTGATTTACAGAAACAATCAGAAAAAATGGAAGAAAACAAATTAAATGGAAATACTATGGATCAAATTGACACCGAGTATCAATCTTTAACAACTAAAGCATTGCCTGAACATCATGTCTCAAGAACAAAAGAAAGATCTACAATTATTAATGGTAGATATGAAGGTGATAAAGACACTTGTACTGTGTTTGTTGGCAACTTACCAAACACAATTACAAAAAAGAAAATTATCAAATATTTCAGAAAGTTTGGTACGATTATAAATACGAGATTGCGATATGCTGCAATATCTGATCCACGATTTCCCAAAAGACGTACTATCATTAAGAAAGAGTTTCATAAAGACAGAACAAATATCCATGCATATGTACGTTTTAATGATGAAAATGGTGCATATCGTGCTATGGAAGCAAATGGTAATGTGTATGAGGGTTACCACCTGAGAATTGAGTTAGCTAACACGGAAGCTGAAGAAAAGCAGAGAATTAAAAAGAACAAATTGAATACTACAGTTAATATTACCAGTAAAGATAGAAAAATTAGAAGTAGAACTGGGGAGGTGCGTAAAAATTTTGGAACCAAACCTGAGAGTAAGAAGATGAAAAACAGTTCTGATGATTATCAAAGGCGAACTGCATTAGCACGAAAGAAGAAAAGGATGAAATTTGCTGGACCATTCAAGAATATTGTGAAGATTGGTACGAGAACGAAAGGAAGATTTCAAGCGATGAAGATGAGATTTCTTAGAAGTTTTGAAAATAAAACCTTATTATGTGAGTACGCGGACAGGAAAACGAAAATAATTAAAACGCCACAAGCTGTCAAAAAACGTATTTGTAAGAGGGTTGAAAAGAAGAAACGACAAAAAAAACTCAGCGCGTACATAAATAATGGTAATATGACCGGGGAAAGTTGTCGAACGGGATGGGAAGATCCACTTTCAACACACCGTAAAAGAGAGAGAGTGAGAGAGAGAGAGTTCATAAATTCTTTAGATGTCAACGGCCGCCTGCAGGGTAAGTGTTACTATTTACCAACAAAATGTGTTGTAACGGCACTGACTTAAAACGTACAACTATGTCTCCACAAATAGGAAATTAAAAGTAATTAAATGTAAGGGATTAAGGAAAACAACCTTAAGAGTGTCCGAAAATTTAATAGTTAAGTTAGATAATATTGGGTGAAATACCTTAGATAAGATTGGTTGTGTAAGAATACATTAACCGAAGAAGATAAATAGATATGAATATAATAAGAATAAAATAAAGTAAATGGTAAATGAAAACCAATGCCAGTAAAATGAAACGGCATAGACAAGAATGTGAAGAAGGGAAAGAAGAACCGAGTCCTGACGTTCACTATCCTGATATGATCACGAAAAAAGTATCATTCAGATTCTTAGTTGACACCAGTGAAAAGTTATGAATTATAAAACAATTGTAAGACGCAATAGAGTATTAAATAAATTGTAATAATTTTAACATTAATTAAACTAAAATGATAATTGTATAATTGTATAAACGATGAAGTAAAATACTAACAAGTGTAGTAGTACTTTTAATCTTCATGATAACGAAATGTGAACTGAAAATGTTAGCGATAATTATGTTAACATAAGTACATAGACAAGATATATATATATATATATATATATATATATATATATATATATATATATAGATATGTTAAACGAATGCAAGTGTAAGGACAATTAATATGGTTAGAATAAGATTGTTTAATATAACAATTGAATGAGAACAATCAATAAAATTAGAATAGTGATATATACATATATATGTGATGCAAGACTCTTAAAATTCAATTAAATAATGAAATGATTGAAAAGTTACAATAAGTAAAAGATGGACTATCAAGGGACATTAATAGCGAATTATTGTAGAAAACTTGATTAATTTATGTCATTGAAATCTATAATATTATTAGAATAGCAAGATGTAATTGGTGAATTAGTAACAATTTTGATAGTAATTAGTATTTTATAAATACTGTAAGGTAATATAGAGTAAATTAATGTGAATATAATAATGAATAGTTAAATTAAAGGTTAACATAATGATTAACATGTGTTAAAATTGTACAATGAAAATAGAGAATTCTAAAAATTATTTTACAGAAATATAAAATTTATTGATATGATAGATGATGCTAGCATTGAATAAAACTTGCTAAATTAATTTTGTAAATATTCTAGGTCCTGTAAGGGATATGTAAGGAATTGTTTTAAATTGATGCAGAATGACGAGTTTAAATTTAATGTCTAGAGATTAGTTTGTAAGTATAATTATATGTTAAGTAAGGGTTGTAAAAAAAGAAAGTTAAAAGATATATGTAACGGATTCATTTAAAAACGGAAAGCGAAAGTGTTTTGGAAAAGGGTCCTGGGGTACTGTTTACATTACATAATAAACAGCCCGCAGTGGGTCACTACAGGTAGCAAATCCATTACACTACGTCCAACGGATGATGAGCCAATACTAGGAATATAAAATGTATGCATTTCGTCATGTTAAACCTCGATGACAAGGCGCAGAAATTTGAATCTCTTTTAGATGTATGAAATCCATCCAAAGCGACAAATTTCGGGGACGATATAACACCAAAATCAGAAATTTTGAAAATTTCTTATTTTGAGTAGAGATGTATCTTTAAGCGCCGTAACAGGGAATTGTTGTGTGAAACGCAGAGGTAAGTGACAGGCAATAAAATCATATATCAGCCCCAACACGCTCACGGCAAATAGGCTGAGTTCATCGCTCTCCATACTAAGAAACGTTAAACTTTGACAACTACCTCAAATCCGTAGAAAAAAGGGCACAGAAGTAAACGAACTCATTTGAAGAGCAGCTGTAGGTATTAACAATAGACCAGAATACGTATACACGCCAGCTGCATATAGCGAAACAAAAAAAGGTATATGTTATTGAAAGACTCAAACGGTCAGCGACAGGACTTCGACCTTACTGAGAAGAGAGAAAGCTGGGAGTAATGTCCGAACACAAGCAAGAAGTGTTGAAAGGAAGTTTGGTAAGGCCTGTAAGTAACAATAGTTGATGCCATTAGAACAACCAAATGCACGAAAACAATACTTGACGAGAAAGTTAAGGGTTGTTTTGTTTACTCCAAAAAAGTGACAGGCAAGAATTATTGCTACAGTATCTAGCAGCGACAACGACCTCAGTGTAGTGACCTAGGGAAGGAATCTGGTGGGAATCCAAAGGCCTATCAGAGAAGTTCTTTCGGAAAAATAGGTGGTCTCTAAATCTGAAGAGTCGTAAGGTAGAACCAATTGGAAAACAGCGTTAGAAAAATCGGAAGTAAGTGGGAGAAATATGGAATTCGATATAGGGACGCGAGAAAGGCGCGCTCGGAGTTTAACTAAAAATTTTGACGGAAACGGGAGTGTAAGTCCGCGACCGAGATTCCCATAGTTATTGGACTTAGAGAAATTCGGTACGATGGTTAGAAAAGTAAGCTCGTACTAGAACAGATTTCGGTAAAGAGAAAAACTGTAATTTTACTAGTGACGTACAAGTGAATTAATACAACACAAATGATAATTAAATAACGCTGTGATTTAGTTGTGCAAATACGCAACAATAACTTCATCATCGAGTACGATTACGAAACGAGCTAAACCCGTAACAAAAGTAATTCAAACCATAACGCAGTTAATAAATAATAATTAATAATGGCTGTAGAAGCGAATAACTATAATAACAATTAACGCGAACTAATTTGAGAGAGTGAAGTTTGGTGTTGTGAAGTGTCTTGTGTCACTCCAAGGAGACCACGTTACAATCTGCTAATCCAGAGGGAAATATCGTAGACACGCCAGACGATCAACATGACAACCACACAATATGAACTGCTACCAGATTTGGATACATACCACAAGTAAAATTTTCATGCCATAATTAGTATTAGGTCCACTGTCTGTTCACTTAAAGAACTCATAAGATTTAATTAAAGGATTAAGATAAAATTTTATTTACAACAAAATTAAATAATATTAGGAAATTGTGGAAATTAAATTTATCCATGAGCACCGATTTTAAATGAATCCAGATCAATAATTAACAATGTCGTAGTATATTAAATTTATGAAATTTATTATTAAAAGTTTTGTCTTTGAATAAGAATTACAATATTTAAATTATTAGAGCTATGAATATGAGTAATGAAATAAGATTTATGAAAATGAATATGTTTATATTTTGATTAGAATTTATATAGTTCATATATAAATGATAAAGTATGATAATCAATCATAGCTAATTGTAATAAATCGAAGAACAATTTATAAGAAAATTTGAGCATTTATTTATATTTTACCCTGAGATAAAGAGCATAAAATTAAAAAGTTAAATTGGTGTCAACCGCTGGGCATAAACAAATTTTTATTATTAAATTGGCGCTCCGGAACTGAGGGGCATATAAAATTATTACATTGGCGTCCATCGCTGGGCGTAAACGGGAACAACTCGTATAATATTTTATTATTACATTGACGCACACAACGTCGGGCAAAATTTAGTATTACATTGGCACCACAACAAAAGTGGGGCTTAATTAATTAAAAAGAGAAAATACACATAAATTAAAATATGTCAATTAATTTATGCTAAAAAAAAGTATTACATTGGCGTCCACACGCGGGACATTAAATAGATAATATAACAGTAATTGTTAAAATAAAGTATTAAATTGGCGCCGCACCGCACGGCTTAATTAAAGAAATTAGGCTAGGGCAGTGACAGACAGTGGTTAGAGATAGACTAAGTTAAATAAGTAAATGTTAGTACTGTAGAATAAGAACGTTATTATTGTTATTTGTCGATAAGTATCTGAATGATAACCCGACGAAAGGCAAAAATGGCGACAGGGGAAAAAATTTCCGAGGTAGTCGAAATTAACAATCAGATGGGGATGGAGCAATCTGAGGACAGAAATGTGGTGAATGAAGAGAGCTCTGCAACGAGTGAAGAGAATGGCGCCCGGGGACCGCAGTCACAGTCGCAGTCATCTGAAGCAAATTTTCAAATGTTAATGGCATTGATGAAACAACAATATGAAGAATCGAAAATGCAACATGAAGAGACACTAAGACAGATAGAAGAAACAAGAAAACACATAGACGAAAAAATTGAAGAAACGAAAAAACAGAATGAAGAAATAGGTAAACAACTCGCCGAGAAATTAGACGAAAAAATAGAGTTAATGAGAAGAGATTTACGAGGACAAATCCACCAGGTGGGTACTGATTTACAGAAACAATCAGAAAAAATGGAAGAAAACAAATTAAATGGAAATACTATGGATCAAATTGACACCGAGTATCAATCTTTAACAACTAAAGCATTGCCTGAACATCATGTCTCAAGAACAAAAGAAAGATCTACAATTATTAATGGTAGATATGAAGGTGATAAAGACACTTGTACTGTGTTTGTTGGCAACTTACCAAACACAATTACAAAAAAGAAAATTATCAAATATTTCAGAAAGTTTGGTACGATTATAAATACGAGATTGCGATATGCTGCAATATCTGATCCACGATTTCCCAAAAGACGTACTATCATTAAGAAAGAGTTTCATAAAGACAGAACAAATATCCATGCATATGTACGTTTTAATGATGAAAATGGTGCATATCGTGCTATGGAAGCAAATGGTAATGTGTATGAGGGTTACCACCTGAGAATTGAGTTAGCTAACACGGAAGCTGAAGAAAAGCAGAGAATTAAAAAGAACAAATTGAATACTACAGTTAATATTACCAGTAAAGATAGAAAAATTAGAAGTAGAACTGGGGAGGTGCGTAAAAATTTTGGAACCAAACCTGAGAGTAAGAAGATGAAAAACAGTTCTGATGATTATCAAAGGCGAACTGCATTAGCACGAAAGAAGAAAAGGATGAAATTTGCTGGACCATTCAAGAATATTGTGAAGATTGGTACGAGAACGAAAGGAAGATTTCAAGCGATGAAGATGAGATTTCTTAGAAGTTTTGAAAATAAAACCTTATTATGTGAGTACGCGGACAGGAAAACGAAAATAATTAAAACGCCACAAGCTGTCAAAAAACGTATTTGTAAGAGGGTTGAAAAGAAGAAACGACAAAAAAAACTCAGCGCGTACATAAATAATGGTAATATGACCGGGGAAAGTTGTCGAACGGGATGGGAAGATCCACTTTCAACACACCGTAAAAGAGAGAGAGTGAGAGAGAGAGAGTTCATAAATTCTTTAGATGTCAACGGCCGCCTGCAGGGTAAGTGTTACTATTTACCAACAAAATGTGTTGTAACGGCACTGACTTAAAACGTACAACTATGTCTCCACAAATAGGAAATTAAAAGTAATTAAATGTAAGGGATTAAGGAAAACAACCTTAAGAGTGTCCGAAAATTTAATAGTTAAGTTAGATAATATTGGGTGAAATACCTTAGATAAGATTGGTTGTGTAAGAATACATTAACCGAAGAAGATAAATAGATATGAATATAATAAGAATAAAATAAAGTAAATGGTAAATGAAAACCAATGCCAGTAAAATGAAACGGCATAGACAAGAATGTGAAGAAGGGAAAGAAGAACCGAGTCCTGACGTTCACTATCCTGATATGATCACGAAAAAAGTATCATTCAGATTCTTAGTTGACACCAGTGAAAAGTTATGAATTATAAAACAATTGTAAGACGCAATAGAGTATTAAATAAATTGTAATAATTTTAACATTAATTAAACTAAAATGATAATTGTATAATTGTATAAACGATGAAGTAAAATACTAACAAGTGTAGTAGTACTTTTAATCTTCATGATAACGAAATGTGAACTGAAAATGTTAGCGATAATTATGTTAACATAAGTACATAGACAAGATATATATATATATATATATATATATATATAGATATGTTAAACGAATGCAAGTGTAAGGACAATTAATATGGTTAGAATAAGATTGTTTAATATAACAATTGAATGAGAACAATCAATAAAATTAGAATAGTGATATATACATATATATGTGATGCAAGACTCTTAAAATTCAATTAAATAATGAAATGATTGAAAAGTTACAATAAGTAAAAGATGGACTATCAAGGGACATTAATAGCGAATTATTGTAGAAAACTTGATTAATTTATGTCATTGAAATCTATAATATTATTAGAATAGCAAGATGTAATTGGTGAATTAGTAACAATTTTGATAGTAATTAGTATTTTATAAATACTGTAAGGTAATATAGAGTAAATTAATGTGAATATAATAATGAATAGTTAAATTAAAGGTTAACATAATGATTAACATGTGTTAAAATTGTACAATGAAAATAGAGAATTCTAAAAATTATTTTACAGAAATATAAAATTTATTGATATGATAGATGATGCTAGCATTGAATAAAACTTGCTAAATTAATTTTGTAAATATTCTAGGTCCTGTAAGGGATATGTAAGGAATTGTTTTAAATTGATGCAGAATGACGAGTTTAAATTTAATGTCTAGAGATTAGTTTGTAAGTATAATTATATGTTAAGTAAGGGTTGTAAAAAAAGAAAGTTAAAAGATATATGTAACGGATTCATTTAAAAACGGAAAGCGAAAGTGTTTTGGAAAAGGGTCCTGGGGTACTGTTTACATTACATAATAAACAGCCCGCAGTGGGTCACTACAGGTAGCAAATCCATTACACTACGTCCAACGGATGATGAGCCAATACTAGGAATATAAAATGTATGCATTTCGTCATGTTAAACCTCGATGACAAGGCGCAGAAATTTGAATCTCTTTTAGATGTATGAAATCCATCCAAAGCGACAAATTTCGGGGACGATATAACACCAAAATCAGAAATTTTGAAAATTTCTTATTTTGAGTAGAGATGTATCTTTAAGCGCCGTAACAGGGAATTGTTGTGTGAAACGCAGAGGTAAGTGACAGGCAATAAAATCATATATCAGCCCCAACACGCTCACGGCAAATAGGCTGAGTTCATCGCTCTCCATACTAAGAAACGTTAAACTTTGACAACTACCTCAAATCCGTAGAAAAAAGGGCACAGAAGTAAACGAACTCATTTGAAGAGCAGCTGTAGGTATTAACAATAGACCAGAATACGTATACACGCCAGCTGCATATAGCGAAACAAAAAAAGGTATATGTTATTGAAAGACTCAAACGGTCAGCGACAGGACTTCGACCTTACTGAGAAGAGAGAAAGCTGGGAGTAATGTCCGAACACAAGCAAGAAGTGTTGAAAGGAAGTTTGGTAAGGCCTGTAAGTAACAATAGTTGATGCCATTAGAACAACCAAATGCACGAAAACAATACTTGACGAGAAAGTTAAGGGTTGTTTTGTTTACTCCAAAAAAGTGACAGGCAAGAATTATTGCTACAGTATCTAGCAGCGACAACGACCTCAGTGTAGTGACCTAGGGAAGGAATCTGGTGGGAATCCAAAGGCCTATCAGAGAAGTTCTTTCGGAAAAATAGGTGGTCTCTAAATCTGAAGAGTCGTAAGGTAGAACCAATTGGAAAACAGCGTTAGAAAAATCGGAAGTAAGTGGGAGAAATATGGAATTCGATATAGGGACGCGAGAAAGGCGCGCTCGGAGTTTAACTAAAAATTTTGACGGAAACGGGAGTGTAAGTCCGCGACCGAGATTCCCATAGTTATTGGACTTAGAGAAATTCGGTACGATGGTTAGAAAAGTAAGCTCGTACTAGAACAGATTTCGGTAAAGAGAAAAACTGTAATTTTACTAGTGACGTACAAGTGAATTAATACAACACAAATGATAATTAAATAACGCTGTGATTTAGTTGTGCAAATACGCAACAATAACTTCATCATCGAGTACGATTACGAAACGAGCTAAACCCGTAACAAAAGTAATTCAAACCATAACGCAGTTAATAAATAATAATTAATAATGGCTGTAGAAGCGAATAACTATAATAACAATTAACGCGAACTAATTTGAGAGAGTGAAGTTTGGTGTTGTGAAGTGTCTTGTGTCACTCCAAGGAGACCACGTTACAATCTGCTAATCCAGAGGGAAATATCGTAGACACGCCAGACGATCAACATGACAACCACACAATATGAACTGCTACCAGATTTGGATACATACCACAAGTAAAATTTTCATGCCATAATTAGTATTAGGTCCACTGTCTGTTCACTTAAAGAACTCATAAGATTTAATTAAAGGATTAAGATAAAATTTTATTTACAACAAAATTAAATAATATTAGGAAATTGTGGAAATTAAATTTATCCATGAGCACCGATTTTAAATGAATCCAGATCAATAATTAACAATGTCGTAGTATATTAAATTTATGAAATTTATTATTAAAAGTTTTGTCTTTGAATAAGAATTACAATATTTAAATTATTAGAGCTATGAATATGAGTAATGAAATAAGATTTATGAAAATGAATATGTTTATATTTTGATTAGAATTTATATAGTTCATATATAAATGATAAAGTATGATAATCAATCATAGCTAATTGTAATAAATCGAAGAACAATTTATAAGAAAATTTGAGCATTTATTTATATTTTACCCTGAGATAAAGAGCATAAAATTAAAAAGTTAAATTGGTGTCAACCGCTGGGCATAAACAAATTTTTATTATTAAATTGGCGCTCCGGAACTGAGGGGCATATAAAATTATTACATTGGCGTCCATCGCTGGGCGTAAACGGGAACAACTCGTATAATATTTTATTATTACATTGACGCACACAACGTCGGGCAAAATTTAGTATTACATTGGCACCACAACAAAAGTGGGGCTTAATTAATTAAAAAGAGAAAATACACATAAATTAAAATATGTCAATTAATTTATGCTAAAAAAAAGTATTACATTGGCGTCCACACGCGGGACATTAAATAGATAATATAACAGTAATTGTTAAAATAAAGTATTAAATGTTTTAACAAGGGTATTTTCTATGGCAAACGATAGGAGCCGCAAATTCAAACAGAATCAAATACGTTTTTGCATACAGCCCTGATTTCTTGAGTACTAAAGACCTATTGTTTTTGGTGAAGATCGTTTAAGGGAAAGGGGTAGTTCACCTGCCACATTTTTAGTTTTATCAAGAGTATTTTGTATGGCAAACGATAACAGCCACAAATTCATACAAAATCATATAATATTTTGCATGCAGCCCTGAATTGCAGAGTTCTCAAGACCTGTCGTTTTTGGTGAAGATCGGTTAAGGGAAAGGGGTAGTTTTACCTGCAACGGTTTTTTATCAAGGGTAATTTTTTTCTATGGTAAACGATAACAGCCGCAAATTCAAACAGAATCAAATGATGTTTTGCATACAGCCCTGTATTGTAGAGTTCTCAATACCTATTGGTGTTGGTGAAGATCGGTTAAGGGAAAGGGGTAGTTTACCAGCTACATTTTATGTTTTAAAAGGGTATTTTCTATGGCAAACGATAAGAGCCGCAAATTCAAACAGAATCAAATACGTTTTTGCATACAGCCCTGATTTCTTGAGTACTAATGACCTATTGTTTTTGGTGAAGATCGTTTAAGGGAAAGGGGTAGTTTACCAGCCACGTTTTTTGTTTTACCAAGGGTATTTTGTATGGCAAACGATAATAGCCGCAAATTCAAACAGTATCATATAATATTTTGCATACAGTCCCAAATTTTAGAGGTCTCAATACCTATCGTTTTTGGTGAAGATCGGTTAAGGGAAAGGGGTAGTTTACCTGCAACGGTTTTTTATCAACGGTAATTTTTTTCTATGGTAAACGATAACAGCCGCAAATTCAAACAGAATCAAATGATGTTTTGCATACAGCCCTGTATTGTAGAGTTCTCAATACCTATTGGTGTTGGTGAAGATCGGTTAAGGAAAAGGGGTAGTTTACTTGCCACGTTTTGTTTTAACAAGGGTATTTTTTTTTGACGAAAGATAACTGCCGTAAATTCAAAGAGAATCAAATAATGTTTTGCATACAGCCCTGAATTGTAGAGTTCTCAAGACATATTGTTTTTGGTGAAGATCGGTTAATGGAATAGGATAGTTTACCAGCAACGTTTTATGTTTTATCAAGGGTGTTTTCTATGGCAAACGATAAGAGCCGCAAATTCAAACAGAATCAAATAATTGTTTGCACACAGGCCTGAATTGTAGAGTACTCAAGACCTGTCGTTTTTGGTGAAGATCAGTTTAGGGAAAGGGGTAATTTACCTGCAACGGTTTTTTATCAAGGGTAATTTTTTTCTATGGTAAACGATAACAGCCGCAAATTCAAACAGAATCAAATGATGTTTTGCATACAGCCATGTATTGTAGAGTTCTCAATACCTGTTGGTGTTGGTGAAGATCGGTTAAGGGAAAGGGGTAGTTTACCAGCAACATTTTATGTTTTAACAAGGGTAATTTTTTATATGACGAAAGATAACTGCCGTAAATTCAAACAGAATCAACTAGGTTTTTGCATACCTTTTTGAACTAAAGAGGACTCAAGGTCTGTTGATTTTGTTGAAGATCGGTTAAGGGAAGGGGTAGTTTATCAGCAACGTTTTATGTTTTAAAAAGGGTAATTTTTTTTATGACAAACGATAACTGCCGAAAATTCAAAGAGAATCAAATAATTTTTTGCACCCTGTCCTGAGTTGCAGAGATCTCAAGGTCTATTGATTTTGGTGAAGGTCGGTGAAGGGACAGGGGTAGTTTACCTGCAACATTTTATGTTGTAACAAGAGAAATGTTTCCATGACGAACGATAACTGCCGCACAGTCAAACAGAATCAAATATTTTTTTGCATGCATCCCTGAATTGTAGAGGACGGAAGGTCTATTGATGTTGGAGAAGATCGGTTAAGAGAAACGGGTAGTTTACCTGAAACATTTTATGATTTAACAAGAGTAAAGTACTTAATTTTTATAAACAAAGTAGCCTGATAAGAAGCTCATAGTAATCCACTGTAGAAATGTAGATGAAATATCTATAAATGAAGAGGTTAGGAGAACGGGGTGGGGGTAATTTTCTATTATTAAAAATTATAGTTGATGGTGGAGGGGAGAATTTTTTTATATGTGTACTACTTTATATGTGTACTACGTTATCGGCAACAAAGAAGTAGTTTTTTGTTAAAATTCCTTCCCGGGCTGTTTAGCCATAGTCCAATGTTTTCTGCAAAACCAGACTTTTCGGCAGTCCATCGACTGCCATCATCAGTGAAAATCGAGTGCGAAAACGTCAGGTGGTATACGTTCGTGACCACAGTACCGTGGTTAAGGCTGAAGCAATAAGTAGAAAGAAGTAGTTTCTATGGTAATATTTCATTTCGAATATGATTTTAAATATAAATCTTAGAACATGGAAGTCATGTATGGTTCTCCATACCGATATTTCTTTATCTTAGCCTGTAGAATGCATTCCTGAAGTATGTCCCATTCCTCATGGAACACTCTCTATAAGTGAGGATCTATAGACATGATTATACCTGTATTAATCTCTTGTTCTCTTTATACTTTATTAGATCAATTCCTATTCTCATTACTTTTTCAATCTGTTCACTTCTTATTATGTCACTTCTGATCAGTCCTTATTCCTCCAGCATTCCATTTCTATAGCATTCCTTTCCATTCCATTTCTGGGTGATCCTTTATCACCCAGATTTCAGCAGAGACATCATAAGCTGTGTACAATGGTCCAATATATAATTTTTAAAATTTTTTAGAAAACTAAACACTGTAACACTAACACTAAAACTAAATACTTACAACTAACACAAGCCAAATTAAACCATGCCAAAAGACTAAATCACTCATTGCCTCCCATGCAGGATTAAGGCTGCTGACACACGGGCCACTCTGTGGTGCCACTCAGTCGCGCCCCTCAGTCGCGTCCGGTTGTTTTGCATGGTTTTAAATTGTACCCTTGCACACGAGCGACTGTGATACACGACTGTGGCAGGCAGAAGCCAGTCCCCGCCACGAATGGCGACGATTTGTGGCGTTGGAGCTGGCACACGGGCCACTTTCAGTCGCGCCACAGCAGTGTTCAGAGTAGTGTTGTGAAGCGTGTATTAACATTGTAATTTCTATAAAACTTTTGGAGTTTTCTTACTATTTGTTTTTAAACTTTATAAGACTTTCTTGTTTCTAAAAACTATTTAAAAAATTTAACTATCATGTCGTATTTTGATTCTGATCGATTTATAATTGAAGTGGAACAGAGACCTGCAATTTGGGACCCCGAGATGCAATGAATATTCAAACAAAATGGCAAAAGGGAGAGCATGGGAACAGCTCTGTTATATTTTTATATCAGGCTTCAGTGAAATGGACAGCCTGATGAAAAATAAATCAGGTATGTTTCTAATCAGTACTAGAGTAAAGTATGTAATAAAAATTAGAATAGCAGTAATAATAATAAAGTAGGCCTACTGCACTAAACTAAAGTGTAAACTTCATAAAACAACTAAAGTCATAAATGTCTAAAGTTGGTAGACATTATATTGTGTAATTATATTATGACAGAAATGTAGGTGTATGTAATAGAATAGAAACAAAATACATAGGGCTATACAAGGTCTACGAAGTGCAGTATTTGACTGATGTCTAAGTTTTGTATAATGCGAGAACTTGTGCAGTCCGAAGAAAAATTTTGGTCCCATGCAATTCCGCTTTGAACAAGTTTTTCTATATATGTTTTTTCTATTAATAATAATAATAAAACTTTTCGTACAAGAATATATTTTTAATTTTTTTTTTAATATAACACTGTTTAACATATATAAGTATTTAACAAACGTCGTCATATATACAAATTAAAAATTATTTAAATTAACAGTATTTAAACTGTTATATTGAAAAAATAATAAAAAATATATTCTTGTACGAAAAGTTTTATTATTATTAATAATAATATAAAAATAATACAAGAATAATTGAGTAATTATGAATGCAATAACTAATAATTTAATAACTTTTGTATTGTATGGAATTGCACCATAAAAAATTATCAGTCTCTGCAACAGTCGTATACATTTGTGTCTAGCCCATATGGCTCCTACAAGTGACCTGTTGAGTATCATAATTACAACACAAGAAAGAGAGCAATGACTTCTAAATTAATGTTTTATGCAAACACTACTTGAGAACATACTTATGAACCAAAACAATCTTGCGAACAATGCACACAGTTTACAGTTGCAAACAAGTTTAGGTCTGGCTTACAGGAAACCAACAGTTTTAATCGATTACTCAACACCAAACTGGTTAATATTTCGCCTACTGTAATACGATTATTGTATGTGTGTGCGTGTGTGTGTGTGTGTGTGTGCGTATGTGTGAAATACAGAGGGATGTAAGGAGGGAGGAGGATGGTAAAGAGAATGTACGTGGGTGTAACGTTGTTAACGTAATCTATTAAAATCTTTGAAACAAATTAGATGTGACAAAAGAGAAACCCTTCATATAAATATAAATAGAAACCCTTTTTATTTTTAAATAATATTTCCACTAAGAGATGTATTTTATGGAAGAACACATTTTGAATAAGACACAAAATAAGTTATTAAAATATTTTTTATTATGACTATGGTTTGATAGTGAAACAGTATCAGGCAAGGTTTCTCTGAAGAAGGTCAATATATCATTCTGTCTTGCCATGGCACTGATCCTTCTTGTGTACAAAAGAATTCGGCAAACTTCTCTCTTATTACTAAAGCTGACCGTGGGCACCCTGGTTGTATGACAGGTCGATTTTCTTCCAATCCTACAACATTCAGCGTGTTTTCGAAGTCTACGCCATCTCTTTCTCTCACAAAGTTATGCAATGCACAGCATGCTTTTATTACAGTTTCAGCATTCGAAACATTTATGTTTAATGGTCTGTGGAAGATACGCCACTTATTCGTAAGAATGCCAAAAGAACTTTCTACGTACCATCTTGCTCATGACAGCCGATAGTTAAATACTTTCTTTTGCGTCAAAAGATTTTTGCCTCCATATGGTCTTAACATGTGGGTGGAAATGGTGAAGGCTTCGTCACCAATAAAAGTAAACGGAAGAGGATCTCCAGCTACTGATATCGGTCTGTCATTTGGAATGTTCAATGTGCTTTCCTTAATTTTTTTAAAGAGAATACTGTTTTTATATATTGAAGAATCGGATGCCTTACCATATGAACCGATGTCAACAAAAATAAATATGTAATTAGAATCGCACACAGCTAATAACACCATAGAAAAATACTTCTTGTAGCAAAAGTAATTAGAGCCACTGCCTATTGGTTGAAGCAGCCGTACGTGTTTTCCGTCTATTGCTCCTATGCAGTTTGGAAAATTGGCTCGGGACCAAAAATTGTCTGCAATCTTCAACCACTCTTCCTGTGTTAATTCTGGAAAACAGATGTGATTCAAATGGTGCCAAATCTTTTTACAAACGTCAATGACAATTGTTCGTGCTGTGGAAACACCACAACGGAAAACAATGAAGGTCTGTGAATGAGCATCCAGTAGCAAGATACCTGGAAAAAAGAAACAAAGATACTAATCTTTACACGGATAAGATTCAAGGTTTAGTTTGTAAATTTTAGATATCGTTGTAACGTCGATATTTATATTTCCTGTATCATTAAATTATTAACCAACTTTATTAAAAATAAGCCTTATTAATGTAGGCTGAGGATACTGATGAGCGTTGCCGAAACAATTGCAAAAATAAATTACTGACTGGTATGACAACAACTTGAGTCTTCTATTTCTTTAAAGAACTTGTTTTTCATTGAATTTTTTCATATTTTGACAACTTTTCAAGTTCTTCTTTTTACTCCTACATGTTTTTTAAAGTGGTAGTTTTCGTGGAAAAATTGTTAAGAAACCACACTCTTGCTGTCCTAACATGAACTTTTTTTCATTTCAGCTATGAACTTGCAAAGAAAATGGAAAAGTTTCAGAGACTGCTATAGAAGGGAATTATTAAAACTGAAAACAGCCAAGTCTCGCTCGGCAGCAGATTCTGGAAGAAAAGAATATATTTATTATAAACAACTCTCTTTCTTGTTTCATATCTGTGAAACCAGGCCTCAGCAGGAAGAGGAAGCTTCAGAGGGGCCAACAAAGGAAAACCTTGCCTCAGAGGCCAGCACTCTAGTCTCTGAAACTTCAAACTCCACCTCGTCCTTCTCTTCAAAAAAGAAAAAGAAAATCGTCAACTCCGGATGAACAGCTTCTCTTTCAAGCTCTAGCAAGAAATATTGAACGAAAGTCAACAGAAGTAGATGATCCAGACAGACATTTCCTTCTTAGCCTTCTGCCTTATTTCAAAAACATACTGGAAGCAGCTAAATTCCAAGTACACATAGAATTTATAGGTATACTTCAAAGATATCAGCAACAGCCACCGTTAGCAAGCCAGCAGATTACTCATTCAACACCCCATTTCTTTACCAGCCCATCTCAAGTCTCTATTATTTGCCCATACACAAGTCAAGCTTCACAATCTTTTACTTGGCAACACAATGCAGGGCCACCTTCTTCCAAACCTCACTATACCGAAATTCAGCATTACGACTCACAGTCAGTGGCCCCAAAAGAAATGCCAGCAGTCCAACCTGATTGTGCGTCTCCCGAATCTGGTGCAGCTTCTCAACTGTCTGACAATTCTAGTGTTTGTTCCGACTATTTTTAACTCCAAATTTATGTTTTGGATTTCTAGATTATTCTAAACATATGTTATAAATTTATTAACGTTTATGTTTGTATGAATAAAAAATTATAAGTACATAATTATTAGTGTCATACACATATCAGTTAACCTAGTAGATGAATTAACTAATCCTTTATAGCTAGCGACACAGGCTCAGTAGTCTGGGCAGTTTTACTTTCTTCTGAAAGACGTAAGTATTGTAATGGGATCAGAGTTTCAAAGTTGAGATTTTGGCATTTGTATATGTTTTAAGGGTTCCCGAATTCAAAAATCACATTTTCAAAATGACGTCTGCCTGTACGTACGTATCTGTGTAATTAAATATGTCTCCACAATAAGTCAGACACAAAAAGAACAATAGCGTTGAAGTTTTCAAAAAACAAAGCAAGTTACCTAACTTAAAATTGATTAGATTTAAGTAAAATAAAAATGTTAAGGATCTAAACAAATTGTTAAAATTTTCATTTTTGATTAAAAAGAAATTTAGATGGTCGAGAATGAGAATAATGCGTAGGACGTTTTTTGTATACCTTTTAAAACTATACAACTTCTAAACTATTTTTCAAATATCATTTAAAGAAAAAAATATATATTTTTGTCATAATCACGTTAACAGTTATGCAAATTTTTCATTACTCACTATGGTTACTTCACTTTTTTTGCCACCAAATCCACTCCCTAGTGTTTAGTTTACTTACAGTAATGGTAACATTCATAATAGATACGTGAACACTTATATTTTAAAATATACACATTAATCTAGTACATCAGTGTGAGCAAAAAGACTTTCTCTAACTTAAAAAAAATGTTTACACAAAAATTATAATAAGCTTTGATAATAGTAATTATTATTATATTATAATACACAACATTATAATAATTTTAAGTTATTTAAGTTGGAAATGGTAATGTTAACATAATTAAAAGAAATTTTAACATTTTGAGCAAATGAAGAACTATTGTTTGAACGTTAATATTTGGTAGCAATCATTTTATACAAGAAAGTAAGCAATGCTACCATTTCCATCTAATTATGTATCTGAAAACGGTATAGTTTTGTAACTGTATGTCAATTAATATTATTACTCACCTCAAAGTGATTGCAAGCCTCTCTTCAGCAGTGATACTTCTTCTCATGTTTGTGTTTTGCCTCTGTATGTGAAATTGTAGCAAATTAAGAAGCTGAATAAATGTGTCTTGTGACATCCTGAAGTAGTTAAAAAATGTTGCATTGTCCGCTTTTAACTCACTCATTAGTGTATAAAACTGTCCCACTACCAACCATTCACACGTTATCTGGTGCATCCAGAATCGACGTTGTCTGCGGTGGCGTCGTCATCGACGTACGAGAAGAGCAAGAAGAAGAACTTCCCCGTCAGAGTCCATGATGAAACTGATATAAATACTAAATGAAACAATCTTTTATCACTGAGCAAATGGAGAGTGGCGCGTCTCTGAAGCCAACTTTCACACGAGCCACTGAGTGAAGAGACTGAGGGGCGCGACTGAGTGTCACCACAGAGTGGCCCGTGTGTCAGCAGCCTAAAGATACACTAGCGTCCCCCCCACACCACCCTCTGGGCACAGTTCTCACTTAGCTGTATGAGTACTACAGCAGCAACTCAGATCCCTACCTCTGTCTGCTGTAATTCTGAACTATTATTGATAAGGCACAATTTAAAAGTGTTTTTAGTAATAACTGAATAATAATTATTATTATTTATTAATTACTAAGTAATAATAAATACCAATAATTACTCAAAGTGTTTTTAGTAATTTAGTAGACAATTTAAAATGCCAAATTGTGATTACAGATTGAGTACAGGTTCAGTTACAATAAAAAATGTGGCCTATTCCTACTTGAGTATTTTTTAATATTTTTTTTTTAATTAAACTGGGGAGGCTTATGAGTTGTCACTCCATGATTGTTGAAATGAAAAGAATAAAGTATCTATACTAGACATTTTCCAAGTTAAAATGTACAGAAATTATACATTACTAAAACTATCTATACTGGTGTCATGTTAGTTAGACCATGCTAAAGGTACATGTGACAATATGCATTCTGCAAATCCCAATGACATGTTATTCTTGTGAATGTTTACATTACTATAATGTATTTGAAAGCCACTATTTTTTATACTTTGCCAGCTAGTTTAAAGTGGAAGAGCAGTTTCTCTAACAAAACACACAACTGCTTAATTTATGTAACATATGTGTATAATATACATATATGCTAGTGCACACTTACATTTTATATGTATGTTTTTGATGACTAGAATCAAATACAAAGTGGCATTCAACCATACAAAAGTTTTACTGTACATGTAACATTTAAAACAAAAGATGCCTTACTTAGGACTACTGACATTCCTTATTTGTTGTGCACTCCAGTTGGCAGCAATGAGTTCATCAATGCGACACCAATGAGTAGGTGTATGTGATAAGAAGACATATGACACAATATGTGCAGCATTAAAAACTCCAGGACTGCTGCAAAGAATAAATATCAACCAAATCCACCAGTTTTTATTACCGATCTTGTCCAGTGATTTTTCCAGCAACTCCCTTTCTGTTTCGTCTTGCATTTCCCTAAAATAAAAGAAGAATTTTATATTTTTAAATTCTGTAGGGTAAGTTAAATAAAACACATTTAGTTTAAATATTACTTACAGTGACCCAAAACAGCAAGACATAAACTAGACTACAATTTCACTTCCCCACACTGCAGTTAAGTAGTATAGTTATTTACGTATTAATTAGAGATATATTAATCAACTAAATATAATTATTTCACTACTACTCAGAACACAAAACTTTTATGGGTAAAAGTTTTACCTTATAACCTGAACTGGTTTTCATTTTTAAAAAGCTTCTTCAGAGGTTGCCGCTGGTAGCACTGTCCGTCATGTTGTTGGCGACGGAATCGATTTTCGAAAGATGGCTGTTGTGTGTGTGGGGTGTGATATGTTCGAATAATGTGTGTGATTTGAATTGTGTCTGTTCATTTAGGATGTCATTTTTATGTGTTTTCGTGTGTTTGTATATTTCCAATTGTTCTAGAGTGTCTAGTTTTCGGCCTTTTGTGTGTATGTGTAGAATGTTCATGTTATTGTCGATGTTTTTGTATGTGTGGTTTGCTTCAATGAGGTGGTTTTCAAAGGTGGATTCTGTAGTGGAGTGGAGTGCCTTTGTGTGTTCAATGAATCTTTGTTTGAAGCTACGTCCTGTCTGGCCTATGTAGAATTTGTTGCAATCTGAGCAATTTAGTTTGTAAACACCAGGTAGATCGAATTTGTTTTGTGCTTTGTGTGTGTGTTTTGATAGTGTGTGTTCTGTTTTTTTAGTAGTTTTGTAAGCGATTCTGTATCCTGCTTTTTTGAATTTGTGGGCTATTTTATCAGTTTGTTTGTTGTTGTATGTTAGTGTTATGAATTTGTTGTTTTCTGTCTTTGTCTGTTGTTTGTTTTGTGTAGGAGTGTGTTGATTATTGTTCTGTCGTATCCGTTGGATTCTGCTAGATATTTTATCGTGTTTAGTTCGTCTTTGTAGTCTTTTTCATCTAGGTAAACATACAAATATTCATATTTGTGTTTGTAAATATTCATCTAGAACAATTGGAATTATACAAACACACGAAAACAAATAAAAAACGACATCCTAAACGAACAGACACAATTCAAAACACACGCATTATTTGAACATATCACACCCCACACACACAACATCCATCTTTCAAAAATCGATTCCGTCGCCAACAACATGATGGACAGTGCTACCAGCGGCAACCTCTGAAGAAGCTTTTTAAAAGTGAAAACCAGTTCAGGTTATAAGGTAAAACTTTTATGTTTTTACCGATAAAAAGTTTTGTGTTCCGAGTCGTAGTGAAATAATTATATTTAGTTAAGTAACGGACACGTCATGGACAACGAAATCCAAGAATATTAATTAAGTATAGTTAATTAGACAATACTGAAATCAAACTTAAATAAGAACTTGAAAAATACAAAGTTTAGTTAAAAAACAGAGTTTCATTCTATTCCAGTAACACAAAAAAACAAATACTTAACAATAAATAAAATGAAAACCTTTAATAAAAATATCTTTTATGTAACTTACGTTTCATAAAAAATCACAAAATCAGTACTTTGCTTTTGACTTAATTTGTAGAATTTTAATTATGTTTAATTGATCCTTTCAAAGTTTGGCAAAAGTATTCTGGTTGAAAAGCCAGTATTTTACAACTAAATAAGATGTTAAAAAATAGTACTGAAAGTTAATGTGTGGATAATAAAAAAATGGTCAACTGAAATTCAGTTAGTCAGAGACAAATTACTGATTTGATGGCTTGTATTTAGAATATACCAGCCCGTGGTACAGACTAAGTGCAGGAACTAAAACAGGAAATGTTTTTTTGTTTGAAACTTGTTACTTATTGTCAAAAACTGTTTTATTCCTATATCAAAAGCACTAAAAACTGTATTAGAAAATAACATTTTTAAAAAATCCTACTGTCATCTGTATGAACTTAATGCAACTGAAAATAGTTTTATATTTGAAAAATTAATATGATATTTAGTAGCTTAAGATTACTGATCCCAAGTCTGAACACAAAAACTGTCACAACATTGCTTATACATAAGACAATTATAATATTCTCATGAAACAGGTGCATTATAAAAGCCAAAACAGAGGTGAATTGAAAAAACATATTGAAAATTATTAAAAATAAAGCTACTTTTAATGCTCAATGCTTAAAAGCAGCAGTTCACAGTTATACTTGGTTCTGTTAGAGTTTTTGTGTGTACTATCGTATTATCTTGTTTTTAGTCTTCAAAATCCTGTTTTACACACACACACACACACACACACACACATACACACACACACACCAGAGCATGCAAGGTACAGATATTAAATAATGAGACTGGTGCCAGCAGTCTGGTTGATTATTAAAATCTTAGAACTTAACTGCTAACCTCTTCAATATATTCCCCATCCATATCTAAACATCATCCATATCTAAACATCATTGCATCCATTGCACATGTAATGTAATGTAATGTGTTATCCACATACGAAAATGGGTGTCACGTCCAAAATGCTTTCTGTTGCCTCATCTGCAGTTTGAAAATGGGTTGCCTTTGATTTGGATTTGATATTAGGAATCAAAAAAAGTCACACAAAATAAATCTAGAGAGTAAACACTGGCCCAGACTGGGATCTTCTTATCAGCTACAAGTTGCTTTACAGACTGCATTGTGGGTTGGAGCATTGTCATTATGAAGATCCAAGAAGTGTTCTTTCACAAGACATGCCTCTCCTTCCCTACTCATTCTGTCAGTTTGCCTATAACTCAAGGTATTATTGCTGGTTAACTGTCTGACTGAATGGTGTCATTCAATCATAATCGCAGCATTGAAAAGAAAAAAAAACAAATTGCCTTCAGTTTTTGACTTCTATATTCTTGCATTTTTCATTCTTGATAACATGGGAATTTTACAGTTATCAGTTGTCTCTTTGTTTCCAGATCATACTTGTTCAAATTTCACTTAGAGATTTCTTAAATTTTCACAAAGATTCTGATGTTAATGTGCTCCTCAGTTTTAACAGACATGATTCTATCAACATAAATGCACACCTGTTCCTTTAATTACTGTTTACAGACTGACTATGAATGATAACAAATGCTGCCTCTCCTATCTGCTTCTAGAAGATGTAAGCTCATTCATCACACATTCCCCACTGTTACAAGTACACCATGTACAGGGTAGTCAGTCTTGTTATTTAATAGCTACATTGTAATTGTAATTAAGGGCCTTTTGTAGGTGGAGGTATTTATTAGAGACAATTCGTTCATTATCTCTAAGTTTAAACAATATCTCTAAGTTAAATAACACATCTAAATTTTACATTCACAAAAGTGGCACATTGTGCAATATAGTATACATTATTCATACAGCAATTATCATTTAATGTGATTTACAAAACAATAAAGCTATAATTATTAATTCAGGAACTCAAATGCAAAGAATTACTAAGCAAGTCAATACAATGATGTACACATTTTATCGTAGCTTTTTAAATTTATAACATCTTCTAGATTCATCTACTCTAGCAGCTGACAAATATTTTTTTCATCTAACATAGAATCATGCAAGTATAGTAGAACTTCCACATCAATGGATTTGGTTTCCACGGTTCCAGTTATATTATTGTCTACTGATCGTCGTATGGAACAGTGGAAAACAAAATACAAGACACCAATTAAGTCACTAATCACCAGCTTTAATTATCACAATTAAACAGTTTGTAATCAACAAGATAGTATCTTACAACAAATCAAATACAAATTGTTCACACGCAATAATAATGTCTACTAATAAGAGGCTCACACAATTATAAAACATTATTATATACACACCACCAAAATCAGTAAAATTCCATTTTTAAATTAATGAATAAGGCCTTTTCGAAATATTAAAATTTCATCATCAGTTCATACACTGTAATGTTCCTGTTATGATGTTTTTCTTTAAATGTATAACTGTTGTTAACTGTGTCTACTACCTCTTACTGTACTTCATTTTGAACTTTCCACTGCCATCATTATTGGGTGAAACCAAGCCAGACATGTATTGAAATAATTGATCATTTTCAAATATTGTCTGTTGATTCATCAATTTGTCATATTTTTTATGAAGGTATATATCTAATTTTTCTAACTGTATAATGTCACTTTTATTATTGTTTATTTCCACTATTTCCATATTGTTGGTTATATCTGTTATACTATGATTCATACTAATAAGGTGATCTGCTATGTTGGAGATTCCCGTTTTTTTATTATTAAAAGCTCTGAAATGTTCCATAAATCTCTGTTTGAAATTTCTATGTGTTCTTCTGATGTATATGTAGTCACAGTTATTACATTTTATTCTGTATATTCCACTTAATTTGTATATATCACAGTCTTTTCTATTTATTATTATATTATATATACTTTTATTTGGTTTGTATGCATATTTATATTTATGTTTATCCAATTTTGTATTCTTTATAATGTATTGGAGATCTTGATATGTGTATTTGTAAGTTAGGTATGTTACATATTCTTCTTTTTTGCATGCATTTATCCTGTCTAATTTTGTTCTATTATTTCAATACATGTCTGGCTTGGTTTCACCCAATAATGATGGCAGTGGAAAGTTCAAAATGAAGTACAGTAAGAGGTAGTAGACACAGTTAACAACAGTTATACATTTAAAAAAAAACATCATAACAGGAACATTACAGTGTATGAACTGATGATGAAATTTTAATATTTCGAAAAGGCCTTATTCATTAATTTAAAAATGGAATTTTACTGATTTTGGTGGTGTGTATATAATAATATTATAACAAGTCAGTGGCATAATGTTTGGCAAAATAATTATAAAACACATAACACTTTGCCACAATACTACGAACCACATTTGAATAAATCACAACTCAAACTCAAACTGAGCGTCGCTGAGTACTTGTATTTATATCCTGCCAAAATACCAGAAACATCCACACTACACATCAGCACTGCACTAGAAAGTAATTGATTGCGGCCTTGACACAGTGCGCGCGGCTGGCGATGTCTAGAAAAGTCTCGCTAACGCATGTTGAGATCATGTACTCACACAACATTACAGCCCGATTCCACTGGAACATCCGAGAAACACGTAGAATGTTTTGTAATGGTGTAACACTTTTTCCCCATTATGTAACAATATGAAGTTTACTTCAGTTTGAAAATATTAAATAGAAAATTTCAGAATGAACAAGTCATAGATTTTAAATTGTGTGCAATTTCAACTAATGTGGTGACACTCTCCCAGTCCACTGAGTCATCCACTCATCTCACTTTGTCCTCTGTACCCACACTAGCCTGCTTTACTTGTATCCAGTTAATCTGTAGTGTTCATGCTGTATATATTCATTGTCTCGTACACTAACATAATGTTGTAAAAAAAAACCTTAATTTTCCTTAATAATGGCTCCAAAGCATAAAAGAAGTGATTGTGACAGTACTACAAGCACCAAGAGATATTGTGGAGTGTTATCTATCAGTGAAAAAATATGACCTCTCGACTTCATACAGCAGCAATGAAAATAGTATGATAGGCTGCTAAGATGTATGGTAAGAATGAATCATCCATTCATGAAGTGGTAAATAATATAACAAAAATTCAGTCTAGTTTTGTTGAGGCACCTCAAACCACAAAAATTACATCTACAGTGCATGACAAGGTGTTAGTTAAGATGGAAAAACCATTAAATTTGTGGATTGAAGATATGAATGAGAAATGTGTACTTATTGATACCAACGTGTTACAGGAAAGGACCTTAAGCTCGTATAAAGCTTTTACAAAAAAATCCACTGTAGGGGACACCAAGCCATTTACTGCACATAAGGGATGGTTGCATAATTCAGGAATACGTATAATTTGAAAAATATGAACATTACTGGATAGACTGCATTTGCTGATGAAGAAGCTGCTGCCAGGTTTCCGGCAGAATTAAACATGTTGATTGATGAGGAAGGCTACCATCCAAAACAAGTCTTCCATTGTGATGAAACTGGCTTGTTTTGGAAAAAGATCCCAGTAGGACATACACTCACAAAAGTGCAAAGCAGGCACCAGGGTTCAAAGACTGGAAGAACAGATTAACTCTGATACTATGTGGTAAACCTACTGAGCATATGATCAAGCCAGGTGTGGTGTACAGAGCAAAGAATCCTTTTACTCTCAAGAATAAAAACAAAAACTTTTTCCAATCTTCTGGTAGTACAAGAAGAAAGAATGGATGACAGCCAGGTTATACAATAAATGGTTTCATCAATGTTTTGTCGCTGAAGTTAAAAAAACTTGAAACAAGAACGAGTACAATTTAAGTTTATTAATAATAGCCAATGCACCTGGCCTTCCAGCATCTGCAAATGTTAAGGTTGTATTTTTGCCACCAAACACAACCTCACTACTTCAACCCAAGGACCAGGGGATTATCCACTGTGTCAAGGCCACATACACTGGCCTTGGAGACTGAACAGATTTTAGGAGTAAATGATGTAAAGCCTAACTTGGAAATTACAGAAAGCTGGAAATCATTTCAGCTTACTACTGCTGATGTAATAACATTTATCAAAATGACACTGGATGGATTAAAACCAGAAACCATAAATGCCTGTTGGAAGAACTTTGGAGTGAAGTTGTGAATGATTTTAGAGGCTTCCCATCTATTGATCGAGAAGTGAAGAAAATCATTCACATAGCAAGACAAGTTGGTGGAGAGGGATTTGTTGATATGATTGATAAGAAGTGAAAGAACACACCAAAGAAAACCGACACATGTTGACAAGTGAAGAATTAGTAGAACTTGTTAAATCATTGTCAGATGAAGAAGGAGAAACAGAACAAACAATGCGGACATGGAGAAATTGCCAAAGTGTTTTGAATAGCACACCCTTTAAAGGAAAAAAAAGTAACTGATAATGGAATGGAGCATTAAAGTCACTCAGATAATCACCTAAAAGTTAGAACCTTTCCAGCAAATGTCTGATGAGCTGAAAAAAACTGCAGCTTCCAATCCTGATGTTTTTCCACAAGGTTAGAAAACAAACCATGTCCACTATTGACGATCGGGTCATTCCATCTCAGATGAACCAGAAAAATGGCAAAATGCAACCCATCAACTCGGATTTTCATGAAATTTGGTACACATGGTTTGTTTACATATATAATGACTGGTTTAAAATTTCAGACCTCTATCTTAAGCCGTTTTAGAACTAGAGCAGCCTGATTTTCAACCTAAAATACTAAAAAAATTCATCCGCAGCTGTCGCGAATTCAATAAGTAGTTTTAAATTTATTTAATTTCTCCTAAAATTGAAGTATGAAAGATTTTAAATTTTCCATACTTATGTAAAATTTTCTGCAGAATTCAAATATTGTATCAGATTTGTTGTAATCACATTATGAAGGGTCATTTGAGCCTTCAAAATAGAAATATTACTTTCTTTTAAATGTCCACAACTTAAATTACAAATTCCTGTGTACAGACTGTAGTTACAGTGTCCCAATATTATGGCTGGTATCATTGGAAAGAGAAGAAAATTTCCTTTAAAACAGACTTAAAAAATCTTTGGAGAAATGACAACTACACTAGTAGTCATAAAAAACAATATTTAGGGCATATTAACAAATTAATCCACTTTTACACACAGAAACAAAAATTTATTCAAAATAATATCCACATTTACATGTACAGGAATAGAAATTTATTCAACTGATTATCTAAAAATACAATTTAGGCTACAAAGTATTCTAAAAATATAAATTAGCTACAAATTATTCCATTTCTCATTTATCAATTTTTGGCACTCTACTGAAATTTGCTATTGCCTGCCTGTCATTGTTGTTGGTTGTTCTATAGTACATAATATATTTTAAAATGGGATCCAACAAATATCAACCCTATCTGGCCAATAAAAAGATACTGATGGACCTGCTGGATGCATAAATCTAATTCTGGCATCTCCCTGTCTAAATTTATAATTTCAATAAGACCAATATACCATTTAGAATCGTATTTACAGCAAACAAAAGAATTTACTTTCAAGGAGTCTGCAATAGGTGTTTGCACATCAGAAAAGTTAAATTGTAAAGCATAGTTGTTGTCACTGCTAACTCTTTTTGCAGCCAGAGTATTGGTTGATAAAGGTATGAATTGGTGGAAACTTCTGGTGCCAGCCACAGTTTTTGATTTTGTAAATCGCTGTTGCAGATTAGTTCTTGTAGAACTTACTTCTTTTTCTTCTATATAAAAAAAATGGATTTTAGAAAATTTTTCTTTGCAAAACTCGAACATTTTTTAGGATCAGAAATTTGCTCCTTGTATGGTCTTTGTAAATTGGCCTTTGTCACCGTCCGTTTCACACTGCCCCCAATACCATCACATGGTGATTTTCCATGGCTTGTTGCAATGAAAGACCATGTGGCAGTGATTCCAAAATCAACCTCGTGATGGCACAAATTTAAAAAACTTTTGCAATTTTTGTATTGAGCACTGCACCCATCTGTAAAATACTCTATTTTATTAACAGTAGGACAGTGATGCTTAATTGACTCTACAATTTTTGACTGAATTTTATAGACAAAAGCAACATCATGATTTAAATCATCAGAAATATAACATAATGATAAATGGTATAGTTCTTCAGTATCAGGATTTTTGTAGTATATAACAGCAGGATGTATAGTGCACGACATGTGAGTCCAATGGTAGCTTTGTGCTGCATCTTGTAGCACAAAACCATAATTTTCAGCAAAATCCATTAATACTAATGCCTCATTTTCATTTATATTATTTTTTCTCTCTTTCAAATACGCAGCTTGACTTTTTGCTATATAACCATGTGGAACTAAAGTTTCTAGTTTAGTTACTAACATATCAGTAAATTCATTAAATTGTAGGGTCATATCAATAAGCTGAGTTCTGTCGACTGATACCCACTGATGGAAATTTATTTCATCATCTTCCTCAAGTTGAAATTTAGTTTCAATGTAATTTGTTAAATTTGTTGAAGGAGGACATTTATCACAAATTCTTAACATGCAATCCCTGTTTTCTTTACTACAAACAATTTTATCTATGAAAGAATTTACATCATCTTTCGTATTTAAATTTAGGCCACGTAAAAGCAAGTCAACATTCTGGTGTATGGTGCATACACAAACAGCATGCGTTCCTTATGAACCAGCAAGTACACACTATTTAGGACGCATTTGACAAAATTTTGAAAATCCCAATTTAATGTTAGGATGAATTTGCTTAAATGTTGCATACAACTCTTCTAAATTACTAAGTATTAAACGTTTCTGAGCATGAACCTTCTTTTTTATGCTGACATAATCTTTCGTACCGGGCATCAGTCGACTATCCTCATCATCTTCATAAAAATTCCTTACAAGTAATACAGTTTCATTAGGTAACTTTCTGCCTTGCTTTGGGTCAGGCAGTGAACAGACTCCTTTCATATTAAGAATCTCACTAGCTTCATGCACCATTCTTTGTGATACACCAAAAGTTCGTTGAATTTTTTCTCTTGTCCATGATGGAGGAGCAAAAGTAAGAATACGAATCTTTTCCCGCCTACTTACAGTTGGTAATTTTTCTTTCATTAATTCAACCAGTCTATCTAAATCATTAGCCTTTTGTTTTCCTCATGTTTACTTGCTATACTTTCATCATCGGAACTACTGTCTTTGCGTAATTTTTCTTCTGGAACATGAAGCACATGAGCCACTTTCTTTCGGAGATTTTGCGTAGCTGCCTTTATTTTACGTTTCCCATAACTTACTTTTTGGTGTGGAGCTAGAGAATGCATTTTCATTGGTGAGTCATCTATACCTGTTAAACTTGTATTAAGTTTATCCAATTCTTCTGTATCATCTGCTGCTTCCACTTCCGTACCTTCATCGGACGTAGTCTTCACTTCACTGTTGTTTTCATCACTGCTGTCTTTGTTTGCCTCCTTTTGATCTGCACTTGAAATTCCACTTAAGGCATGCTTACGGCATGTTGAACACAACTTCTGCACTGGAATCACAGTGGGCCTAACATGTAATATCTCACGGAACTGCTTAGCAAGATCAAGTGAAACAACTCGCAAATCACGCTTTATTGCTTTTGTGTGTCTTTTAAATGGATCACAACAATGCAAATGAGCATAACTTTCATACCGATTCAGGTACTCAATTTTATGGTGATTGCAAACATTACTTAAATCACCCTGTTGCTCAATTCCTGTTTGCCAAAGCAACAGTTCTTTCTGTACATCAGTGAATGTGGTAGCCACAATGTTGGTCACAACAGGTGAATAGATAGTCTTATGGCACTCTGCTTGCAGAAAAGTACCAATGCTGCATGGTGGGTAACTTGTGCCATCTACAGGTCTACTTGCCATACTCCTGCAAATGTTAATTTTTTACAACAGGGGTTTACTTCTCCTATAAAATGAACAACAGTAAATTAATCATGCTGCTTTATAAGTATTCAATTGTAACTTACCAATGTAATGAAAATATAATGTTCAAATTGTGCACTAACTACACTAGCTGCAACTTCTCATGGCAGCCATTTTGAAAGATGCATGATCAGTAGTGACACCTGGTGTGGGAGGGAAATTTGAAAGGTCTTCTATGATGAAGTGATATTTTTTTTAACTTACCCTGTTTATTTCTATCACAGGCCTAGTTGTCATTTTCCCAAAGATTTTTTAAGTCTGTTTTAAAGGAAACTTCCTTCTCTTTCCAATGATACCAGCCATAATATTGGGACACTGTAACTACAGTCTGTACATGGGAATTTGTAATTTAAGTTGTGGACATTTAAAAGAAAGTAATATTTCTATTTTGAAGGCTCAAATGACCCTTCATAATGTAATTACAACAAACCTGATACAATATTTGAATTCTGCAGAAAATTTTACATAAGTATGGAAAATTTCAAATCTTTCCTACTTCAATTTTAGGAGAAATTAAATAAATTTAAAACTACTTATTGAATTCGCGACAGCCGCGGATGAATTTTTTTAGTATTTTAGGCTGAAAATCAGGCTGCTCTAGTTCTGAAACGGCTTAAGATAGAGGTCTGAAATTTTAAACCAGTCATTATATATGTAAACAAACCATGTGTACCAAATTTCATGAAAATCCGAGTCGGTGGGTTGCATGCCGTGGTTCAGTTAATATGGAATGACCCGATCCCCAGCCCCCCATTCAGACTGCTCCTAACTTTATCTAACAATTGACATTGTCTGCTGCTTTTCCTGCTTCACCATCCAAACTGCAAGATTACTCAAAGCATATGATCCTCCTCCTTACTTCCCCCTAACACTATTTGCGCAAGCAAGCTGCTACATTTGGCAAACATTTCTATACTTCCTAAGTGCACTAACTAAGAATTATAAGAATGTTATCTGTTTAATAGAAACAATTTTTTTTACTATAAACAACAGATACAATTTTTATGTATGCACCAATTTCCTGTTACTAATGTCAGTTTTTTTTTTATTACATCTCTATGCTTATCTAAAATACAAAAACATGCCCCATTAGACATCTTAATTTACCAATCAGACAATTTATTTCCTTTATATAATATTGAAACTTTCTCTTGTGAAACTTACTTGTCTTTTTCGTCGAACGCGTTTCGGCGTCGTATTCGCCTTCGTCAGCTTAGAAACAGACTGCCAGTACTTATTAACGGTTGTTGCTTGGAAGGTATAGTGGGGGTGGTGTGTAGAGGAAGGGGATTGGCGTGGGGATCCAAATTATTGTTTGTTTTTTGTATAATTGTGTCGAAAAGTGTATGTGATTTATATTGTAATTGGTCGTTTAGTATGTTGTTTAGTTATGTTGTGTGGTGTTTGTATATTTCATACTGTTCAGCTGTGTTGAGTTTTCGACCTTTGGGTAAGAGGTGTAATATTTCAAGATTAGTATCTATGTTGGTATAGCTATGGTTATGTGTGTGTATGTGTGTGGCAAACGCAGAATGTATATTGTTGTTGGAGAGGGCCTTTAAGTGTTCAGAGTAACGGTGAAAAAGATCTTCCCGTCTGGCCTATGTAGAAACTATTGCAGTTATTACAATTTAATTTGTATACACCTGTTCATACAAACAAGACAACTAATTTATTTCCATTCATAACTCTGGTTCTGTTTCTGGTAACAATTTGTAATGGATCCAACCAACATCCAAAATGTAAGCAGAAAGGCAAACCTCCTGCCACAGTATTTTGCTACCTTTCTTCTTAATATTAAGGGTACCTGATCACAAGAATGTTGAAAACTCCTCTAAAGCATACAACTAGATATGCAATACTGTAAGAGGAACCATGCTCAATTTGCTTTGGTAATTGTAAACTATAGTTATATTTGATATTTGCTAAAGTTATATTGTAAACTAACTAGTATGCTCCCTGAGCTGAAGAACTCGCTCGCTACTTTGAACAAAGTATATTTATTATTACACAAATGTTGATATTAGATAATTTTTAAATTATGGGAATATTACAATAATCCCAGTTACTCTACTATTTCCTTAGTAATAGGATAACAATTGTAACCTAAATTTAATAGGAATATTATTATTTGGTGTTCTGCCCTAAGGCAGGTCTTCAAATAGTAAAAGCTCTCCAAGCTGTCCTAACGCATGCCAGTCTGTTCATTCCTTCGTAACACCCTCTGATTTTAATGCTATCTATTAACTTCATTCTTCTATGCCCTCTTCTTTTTTCTCCTTCTATGACACCCTCCATGGCAGTTGTAAGCAAGCAGTCTCTTGTAAACAATGACCTAACCAATTCCTTTTCCTATTTTCTATTACCTTCAGGATCCTTCTCTCTTCCCCTATTCTTCTTAAAACTTCATCATTCCTTACTTTATCAACCCACCTCACTTTTTCCATTGCTCGCCAAACCCATATCTCAAATGCTTCTACTCTTTTCTCATCCTCTTTCCTCAGTGTCCATGTCTCTGCACTATATAAAGCAACGCTCCACACATAACATTTGGCCAACCTTTTTTTAAAATCTTATTAATTTTGCCACACAGCAGTCTTTTCTTCCCATTAAATGCCTCTTTTGCTATAGCAATTCTTGCTCTAATTTCACGAGTGCAGGACATATCTTTATCAACATCCAAGATATTTAAACAACTCCACCTGTTGTATTTTGTCTTGCCCTATCTTTATGTTTGCCCTTTTTCCTCCTCTGCTAATCACCATACACTTACTTTTTTCCTTACTAATCCTCATTCTATATTCATCGCATACTAAATTCAAATCTCTTACCATTTCATTCATTGTCTCTTCCTTTTCTGCTAAAACAGCCATGTCATCAGCAAACCTTATACATTCAATTCTTCTTCCACCGACATTCACACCTCTTCTTTTGCCAAAGCACTTACAAATCAAGTCATCAAGATATATGTTAAATAAGCTTGGTGACGTACAGCAGCCTTGCCTTACTCCTCTTCCAATTTTAATTTCTTAATAGAATTCAGGATAACCAAAAATTTTGAAATATTCTGATTTTGGGTTACAATTCCTTTTATCTGACACCCTAATGGAATTACACAGTTTTTATAAAATTTTTTATGTCTTTTTCCCAGTCCCAAAATTTTGAAATTTCCGAAACTGAATGCTACATTCAGATGTTAGTTAATATTCTCTTTACTTTGATACCCCACATAAAGTTTTGCGATTTCATCAACATTTTCATCTACTTCTTGGGCACTGCATGTAAAAAATTTGAAATTTTAAAAAGTGAACAGTATATTGATATTGATCACTGTAATTTCAGTAAAAATTCCCTTCAATCAGATACCCCATATCTGATTTTGCTTTTTTTTTCACAATGTTGACCTCAATTTTTGCCTCTCGCCCCCTTATTTTTGGGAAATCAATCTCAAAAACAATAGGGTTCTGGAGGGTAACAGTATGGAAACATGCCAAGATTTATGAAAATCGGCTGATGTGTACAAAAGTTATTGTTAGACATATCCTTAACAGACAGACAAACAAACAAGTGAATGTTAATAACTACACTTTCACATGTGAAACTTACTTTGTTTATTTTCCTCGTACGACGTTTCAGCATGTTGTTCGCCTTCCTCAGCGAGGTATAATACTGAATGTACGGAGTTTGTAACGGTTTTTTCTAGTTGGTAGGTGTGTGGGGGGTGGAGGTGGAAGGGGGTTGGCGCGGGATTCCGAATTATTGTATGTTTTGTGTATTATTGTGTCAAAGAGTGTGTGTGATTTAAAGTGTAATGGGTCATTAAGTATGTTGTTTGGTTGTATTGTGTAGTGTTTGTATATATCGTATTGTTCTGCGGTGTTAAGTTTTCGACTTTTAGGTAAGTAGTGTAGGATCTCAAGATTGTTTTTTATGTTGGTGTAGGTGTGGTTTTTTGTCTGTATGTGTGTGCTGAAAGCAGAGTGTTTGTTGTTATTTGATAACTTTTTATTGTACTTTGTTATTGTATAATAACTTTTGTACACATTTGATAAAGCTTTTAGGCGTTCCAAAAATCTTGAAGAAAAAACTCTTCCCGTCTGGCCTATGTAGAAATTATTACAATCATTGCAGTTTAATTTGTATACCCCAGTTTTGTTGTAGTGTAGTTATTAACATCGTACGAAGAAAATAAACAAAGTAAGTTTCGCATGTGAAAGTGTAGTTATTAACATTCATTAAGTGCTGTGAAAGAAGAGGATGAACATTCAAAATAACAAACAAACAAAAACAAGTTCCAAACAGTTGATTTAAAACAGATAACTTGCTTCACTTATTCAAAAATAAACAAATTGATTGCCTATTATACAAACATGCTCAATTTAAGAATATAGGTCTGTCACATAAAGTATTGTAGTGTCTACATACATTATAACTGCACACAGTTTCTCAAAGATTTTTTTAGCAAACAGAGGATTACAACTATAGCTTAGAGAGCTTAAAGGATACACGATGTTGATGAGTATTAAAGACAAGCATTTATTACTTAAGCTCATAACTGCTTGTAAGCTTACCAATCTTATAAGCTCACTTCTCTGAGAAATTTAGTTCCATTTTTACTAGTATGTAAATCTGTGCCAGCTTATTAACTACTTTCGATGATTTCGTTATTAATTTAATATACATTACTTTATGAAACTTATGAGACAAAATAATGAACAAGTTTGTAATAAGTCAATAGCACAATTTTTTCACTACCACTGCTGAATTGATGCTCTAAATAAGTTTCTCATCTTAACAAAGAAAAAATTAAACAAAAATTATAAATTATAAAATTAATTTAATTAAGCAGTTTTTTAACTATAAGTGATAGTAATGCTGACTGGTAGCTCATATCGTATAGCTTTACTTGAATATATTAATAAATTTAATTAATTATTAAATTATAATTTAATTTACAAACTTTCCATCCAAGTTAAATGAAAAATTAAATACATATTACTTATTCATTATCACTCCTATAATACAATAAAAAACAATATATTTTCAATAATTTATAAATTTCAACAGGTAACAGATTGTAGATTAAACTAATCAAAAACAATTTTAAATATTTTGATTACAATGTTCAAAATACTCATTTTTTGTACTTTAACAAACTACTGTATAAGGCACTATCAACTGATTATACAGTTACAGTACTTTGCACAAACTTTATAAATGTTACCATTAGCGAATCTTCTTTTTATATATTAGCATTTCATTTTTAAAAGATGATTTCAATATTTTAATACTTAATGTAAAAATACACAACATTTTATACAATGTCCTGTGCTCTTAAAAACTTCAGTCCACCAAACTGGTATCATATAATCAAGTTAAATCCTTATTTAAAAACAGTAATATTAAAATTAATGAATATTATGTTACTGTGAAATATAAATTTCACCTCTACAATATGCTACCAGCAACACTGTGCAAGGAAAGGATACACTGAAATAATGTTTTTTAATACATTTATAAATAGTAGAATATTACATTCACATTTAAAATGTAATGAAATGAATGTAATGTCTGCACATAATGTCATGTAATTACAATCACAGCGATTTCAAATATATTCACTTCATTATTTCAAACATTTAATTTGTAAAAGTATTCTTAAAATCTGATATTCACAAAATATATAAACATACTTGTAAGAAAATTGTTGTTTAAATTAGTAACACCACCAATGATTTTGTTTTAACTGACATAATACTGTCCACAGCTTTTACTGTAATTATTGAATGCAATGCAAAACAGTGAATTCACTCATATAAATGACTGCTTTATTTACCTTTGATCACCTGCATTATTCATAATGTTAACTGCACAATACTGGCAGATGTGACACAAACACTCTAATAATAAAATGATTAATGAAATTAAAAAAAAAATTGTATTTTTGCCAAACTAATGCTGCAACACACTTTCCTACAAAGCCAACTTCAACTGCTTTCTAAGAGTGTCTGGCCTAAATACATATGTTCATGTTATCAAATAAGACAATAAAATGAGACACATCAATATTGCTAGTCCAGCATCAATTATAATGTAGGTGTTACTAAACACTTTTAACAATGAGTAAATTGTTAGTCTTTGGCAACAACAACCATGTTTTGAATACTGATCAACTGATCTGGAAAAAAACCACATCCACACAAAAAACAACACTTGATGTCCTCTATGCCCACAAAAATGTAAGGTCAATCTAATATACCCTCAGGCGATTACTGACTAGCCACTTTACCACAATAAAAAATACAAAACCTTACAATCAAGTTACATAAAATCACTGTATTATATTTTAGGCAGAAACTATGTTGAACATTTTTTTCTCTGCGTGTTTTACTGCATTTGTTCTCAAACTATTTAACATTAAATCATTGTAAAAAGAAAAAAAAATATTACTAGTAACTTATAAACACTATTTTGTCACAGGTAGTAACACAAGTGTTGTAGACAATTTTGTTTTAATTTTTACCTTATTTCCTGATCTAGCTTTCTCTCATTGCACACACACACACAACAATGATTTCTCAAAACAACAGCAACATCACCAAAAACAAAATGGACAATGCTCCTAGCGGCAGAATGGTGTTCATAATTTTTTAGTAATATTGGACATGTCATGGACAAAAAATCCAAGAATTAAAGTTTAACATAATCCACATTTTAAAAATACCAGTTTACCAGTAATTTGGCTGTTTAGAATGGCCTGAATTGGCTTATACACTCTTTTACCTATTTTCCAATGGCAACCATGTAAAACATTTTTTTATGTTAATGTATATGCTTACATTAAAGACTGTATACAATTTTACCAATACTGTATGTACAACTGTCATTTGTCATTTACCTTGTAATTTTTTACTTTCATTCATAGAACAGATTTATAAACTACAGGCATTAAGAATTGTCAATGAGGATTGCTGAATGTTGTATTAGTTTTATTTAACATTATTTACAATACTGTTATTCTCTGACTAAAATCAACTAAACAAAACTCTGACCGACAACATGAAAAGTTAAAAAATTTTGTTCTCAAACTTTATATTACTAGCAACGGCCTAATTTCTTCTGCCAGATAGTAATTTCATCTGTTTCATTCCCCTTAGTCTTTACAAAGTATTGAACCAATTTATGACTAACAACATTTATATATTAATATTAGTTCCAAGCTGAGAGAATTCACTTCATATGACAATAGCCTATAATTACTACTCACAAGCTCACACACTTGCACAAGCTCATATTTAAAAAAATTAGGTATTTTAATTTTCACATTCTGTTTAAGTCTTCGAAATTTTTCATGAGGCACAAATTTCATTTCCTTTACTTGCTCTCCAAACATAGACTTATGCCCCAGAAAAAGTACAAAATTAAAAGTATTTATAAGAAATTTCAGGCAGAAACTTTAATGCATAGTAGTAATATGTCCTTAGTTTATCCTGTGATTGTATTTTTTATCCAACAAGACTTTAGTAGTTACAAATGATAACAGTTACATGTACGATATAATTCTTAGTGTATCTTTCAAAAAACTTTAGAATAATTACTTCACAATTATTATTAAAAACTTCATAAAATCTGGGCAGCTCTCTTGTCACATGTTTGTGTGCACGATTTCATATTTCATACGTTACATTCATACTTGCTCAGTTTTTCTTGTATGTATATTTTTTATATTATTATTATTAATATCTTCAAATGAATACACTGCTCGTATGTTCATTACACAAGAATAAACGTTTTGTACAAGAATATATTTTATATATATATAAAAGAATATATAAAAGAAAAAAATAATAAAAAATATATTCTTGTATAAAAAGTTTTATTATTATTAATAATAATAACATAAAAAAATATATTATTATGATGGTCTAATTGATTAACGTATGGTACAGTGGAAAACAAAATACAAGACACCAGTGAAGTCACTAATATCCAGCTTTAATTATCACAAATAACAGTTTGTAATCAACTCGTACAATAATTCAAGTTAAACTAGTTCACACGCAACAATAATGTCAACTAATAAAGTTCCACACAATTATTAACACAATAATTCTTCACTTCTACAAACACTCGATCCGCGCCACCAAAAATCGCTCATGTAACTGAACCGACAACGCCAGACACTCTGCTTTTATAGGTCACACAAGAGGTCAAGAATTAACGTTCCATCCTTAATTTGCACGCCACTTAATGCTGACGCTAATGTGTATCTCAAGTGGCCTCTTGATGGTCTAGAACAAATTTGAACGCAGCTGTGACTGGGCAACACCTGCCACACTGGACGGAGGGGGTGGAAGAGTGGAGAATGTTCTGGGTTGTTCGGTAGGCTTCTCATAACACTATATTTAATATTTATAATGATTTTACCTCAAAATGTTTTTCCTTATTTGAAACATGTTTTGGGACACTTTGTGTTCCTATCATCAGCCTTCCTATTTTACTTCCATATTCCTTAAGGAATGGAAGTATGGTGATGGCAAAAAAAATCGTGTTCGAGATTATTGCAGATTCTGATTGTACTACACTCAAAACATGAAAAAAAGTCGTTTTCCGAAAAGTGTCTGTGTGTCTGTCTGTCTGTCTGTCTGTCTGTGTGTCTGTAGATTTTTTTTCTATGGCAAACGATAACTGCCGCAAATTAAAACAGAATCAAATAATTTTTTGCATGCAGCCCTGATTTGCAGAGTACTCGCGACCTATTGTTTTTGGTGAAGATCGGTTGAGGGAAAGGGGTAGTTTACCTGCAACGGTTTTTTTTAGCAAGGGTAATTTTGTTTGTTTGGCAAACGATAACAGCCGCAAATTCATACAGAATGAAATAATGTTTCGCATACAGCCCTGAATTGTAGAGTTCTCAAGACCTATTGTTTTTGGTGAAGATCGGTTGAGGTAAAGGGGTAGTTTACCTGCAACGTTTTTTTAACAAGGGTATTTTCTATGGCAAACGATAACAGCCGCAAATTCAAACAGAATCAAATAATGTTTTGCATACAGCCCTGATTTGTAGAGTACTCAAGACCTATTGTTTTTGGTGAAGATCGGTTAAGGGGAAGGGGTAGTTTACCTGCAACGTTTTTTTATCAAGCGTATTTTCTATGGCAAACGATAGCAGCCGCAAATTCAAACAGAATCAAATAATTTTTAGCATACGTCCCTGAATTGTAGAGGTCTCAATGACTTTCGATTTTGGTGAAGATCGGTTAAGGGGAAGGGGTAGTTTACCAGCAACCTTTTACGTTTTAACAAGAGTAAAGTACTTGAAAATTTATTTAAACTTTTTGAAACAATGGTAATTGTTAAAAATAAAATAATTTTGTTGCCAGGCAATAAAATTATAATTTTTTCATTTTAATGTAATATAATATTTTTCATTTAATACAGCAATAAAAAGGCAGGTAAGACACAGCCTGGCTGTTTGGGTGAAAATGATTTTAAATATAAATCTTAGAATATGGAAGTCATGTATGGTTCTCCATACCGATATTTGAATCTTGTGATCTACTTGTGTGTTGGTTTGTTCTTGTTGTGGTTTCCTGTTGCCCTTTAGCACTTTAAAGTGGTATTATTGTGTATGATTGTGGTGTATATTATAAAGAGACGAGATCCTCTCTCGTTAAACAGTGTTTATTATTATTACTTCGGTTGAATGTTGTTTAATTAAAATAATTTGGTTACTGTATTGCTCGGGTTCATCGAGTTCGTAATTCAATTCTGACCTTCACTCATTGCTAAGATGAACCGATTGGTGTGCCTTCTCACTGAAAACATAAGTATTTGTTTATACAGATATTTACTTGTGATGGTGAGTTACTAGTAATGCTGATGTGTATTGCTAGTAATAAAGTTAAAATCATTCAAACCCACTTATTGCAGCCGCCACTGCTGCCAACCATGGATGCCATTCACTTAAGCTGCAACGTCTTAGTCTAGTTAAAATAACAGTCAAAACTCTTGTAAGGATTATGAATTAATTTTATTTTTTCGAACTCATTTTTTAATGATTATTACTATACAATAATATTGTTTCATTTCTTTTAAATTCAATGTTACTGATGGACTCTTTAAATTTCTTATATCCCAGGGTTACAATACAAGTCTGAATTGAACTATTTGTCATTCTGGACGTTAAACATTTTGTTACATTATTTAATAAATAAAGCAGGTTCTTTTAGACTGCAAGATACACACAAACTAAAACAATGCACTACTATTATAGTTAGTATTAGGAGAGTGATAACATTATTAAAATTCTTTAACAAAAAACATAAACATTGAACATGTGATTATTATTGAAATTTTAGGTTAAATTGGTTTCATTGTAACCTAACTTAATTAACTTTAAATAATTAAGAATTCCTTAACGATGCTAACACCTCCATTCAATACAGTTATAAATGTAATCTAGTGATAAACTTCATCATCTATCTTCTTAGATTGGATAAAAACAAAGTTAACAGGTATTTAGAAATTACCCACTCCTAGGGTTGAGGAGTATTACACATTTAGTTATAATCTTAAGTTTAAACACAATATAATGCTTAATCTACAATAGGTCAAAGGTTTCTTTTAAGTTCATCATTGACTATTTAATGTCTCTTATTTCGATAAGTCCATTGAATTAATTATAAAATTAATGTTTGCTGATGATTAAACTTTCACTATTAATTGTCTGATTTAATAATTAAAGTATTTTTCCAATCTATGTTGGGTTAAAATTGATCTAATTGTGTTAATTAATTTCGCTGATAGCGTTCCTTAATTATTGAATTACTATTTTAAAATATTTTGTCATTGTCACTTATACTTGCGTACTAAGTCGTTCTTGGAGTATCACTATTTAACCATTTTTTATTTGAATTAAATTATTTTAATAATTCATTATCGCTTACTGCCTATGCGCACATACTCCGAATTAGAACACTGGTTAAATAAAACTTTCACTCTGTTTACATCCGACCTAACCTCAACTTCGTGTTTCGAGGTTAGAACACTTTTGTCAACTATCGGCTATCAATTCAGTATTTTTTGGTTACGATGACCAGCATGGAGTCCTCGTCGAAGGCTTGAGATGAACTGGTGGTCTTACCTGTGTCAAGATCCTGTACCTAGTAATTAATAGCGGCCCCTGATTGGCCAATTGTTGTACTTTCGGTATCACTCAGCAAAATAGACGCTTTCTTGGCGTCATCTAACGGGGTTTGAGGCTATGATTTTTTGGCTCTCCATTGTACGCCCACGGGCTTGTAAATAATTATTTTTTTATACTTTAAATAGTTCATTTATAAATACCCTAATCCTTTTTTCATTACTCCCATTGGTTTTGTCTTTTTATCACGAGTATTTTGGTTACCCACACCATATAGTTTTGATAAGGATTAACAAAATAAATTTCTTACGATCTATTTACATATCTTATTTTCTACCTTATTCTATTTATATGTTCATTTTCTGATAAATACTTATCATTTTTATTTAGTTATCAACTATCACACCTTCTCATTAAAGTTTTAAGTGGTAATTAGTTAAAATTGTCACTATTCGTTTAGGCCTACATCAATATTTTTCTAGGTCTTTATCCCCTTCTTATATTAAGGATTCTTATATTTATTACATTATTATTCTTCACTTTTGTTCTTTGTGATAGCTTATCATTACTGCACAATAGTTTTTTACATCATTATTTAACTATTTATTCATAACAATTATATTACTTTTAGCTAGACACTTGGTCTATGGCCTTGCTAATAATATTATGGGTTTGTAACCCATATCTGTTGTGGCCTATTTATACTGAACTAATCATTACCACTTCTGATTATCTCAGTATTAGCTAGTATTGTCTTTTTTTATTTTATTTACATTTTTCCTCTGACTATCATTCAATATACTGTATTTGGGTGTTACATTTTTCTTATTTGATATTCCACCTTCATCTTTTGACTAGGTTTAGTTTGTATTAGATTTATTATAGTAATGTTAATGCTTGGCAGTGTTTAGTTCTGCTCTGGTATTTTGCAATCTGTTGGCATCTATCTAAAATTTCCTGCATCTAGTATTAGCTATGAATTATATATAATATACATCATTATTATTCATTTTATAGCAATAAACATTGATTTGCCTTACATTAATAGTATTATACCTCAGTTAATATCATGGACTGAGTCCCTACTCTTTTATCATCGTTTTATGAGTGATTTTTATTGTTCAAGGTACCCATACTATGTTGTACACTTGATCATGTTAATTTACACTTATACTGTACACAAGTTCCTTTATATTATTACTTTTTGTAAATGGAATGCACCTTATAGTCTCTAGTTTGCTTACTCTACAATACATTTTAGTTTAAGATCATTCCAGTCATTGTATTTTACAATTCTATTTAAAAATTGTTGGCCAGTTTAGGTTATGTCCTCACTTGGATCCCCAACAATGGTTGAACCTTAGATTTTGTTTTTTACTTCCATGTTCCATAAGGAAATGGAAGTTTGGTGATGGCAAAAAAATCGTGTTCAAGATTATTGCAGATTCTGATTGTACTACACTCAAAACATGAAAAAGTCATTTTTCGAAAAGTGTGTGTGTGTGTGTGTGTGTGTGTGTGTGTGTGTGTGTGTGTGTGTGTGTGTGTGTGTGTGTGTGTGTATCTGTAGATTTTTTTCAATGGCAAACGATAACAGCCGCAAATTCAAACAGAATCAAATAATTTTTTGCATACAGCCCTGATTTGTAGAGTACTCAAGACCTATTTTTTTTGGTGAAGATCGGTTAAGGGAAAGGGGTAGTTTACCTGCAACATTTTATGTTTTAACAAGGGTACTTTTTATGGCAAACGATAAAAGCCGCAAATTCAAACAGAATCAAATAATGTTTTGCATACACTCCTGAATTGTAGAGTTCTCAGGACCTTTAGACCTTTTGTATTTGGTGAAGATCGGTTAAGCGAAAAGGGTAGTTTACCAGCAACGTTTTATGTTTTAAAAGGGTATTTTCTATGGCAAACAATAACAGCTGCAAATTCAAACAGAATCAAATAATTTTTTGCATGCAACAGTGAATTGTAGAGTTCTCAAGACGTATTGTTTTTGGTGAAGATCGGTTAAGGGAAAGGGGTAGTTTACCTGCAACGTTTTATGTTTTAACAAGAGTAATTGTTCCTATGACGAATGATAACTGCCGCACATTTCAACAGAATCAAATAATTTTGTGTATACCTTCCTTAATTGTAAAAGACTGAAGGCCTGTTGATTTTGGTGAAGATCGGATAAGGGAAAAAGGGGTAGTTTACCAGCCACATTTTATGTTTTAACAAGAGTAATTGTTCCTATGATGAACAATAACTGCCGCACATTTCAACAATATGAAAAAATTTTGTGCATACCTTCCTCAATTGTAGATAACTCAATGTCTGTTGATTTGGTTGAAGATCGGTTAAGGGAAAGGAGTAGTTTACCTGCAACATTTAATGTTATAACAAGAGAAATATTTTCATGACGAACGATAACTGCCGTAAATTCACACAGAATCAAATAATTTTTTACATATCTACCTGAGTTGTAGAAGACTCAAGGCCTATTGATTTTGGTGAAGATCGGTTACGGGGAAAGGGTAGTTTACCTGAAACATTATTGTTGTAACAAGAGTAAAGTACTTAATTTTGATAAATAAAGTATCCTGATAAGAAGATCTTAATAATACACTGTAGAAACGTAGATGATATATGTATAACTGAAGAGGCTAGTTGAACGGGGTGGGGGTAATTTTCTATAAATGAAAATTATAGTTGTAGGGGGAGGGGATAATTTTTATGTGTACTATGTTATTGGCAACAAAGTAGTAGTTTGTTGTTAAAATTCCTTCGCAGGCTGTTTGGCCGTAGTCCAATGTTTTCTGCAAAACCAGATGTTTCGGCAGTGCCGTTGACTGCCATCATCAGTGAAAATCGAGTGCGATAACGTGTGGTGGTATACGTTAGTGACCACAGTACTGTAGTTAAGGCTGCAGCAATAAGTGGAAAGAAGTAGTTTCTATGGAAACATTTCATTTTGTAAATGATTTTAAATATAAATCTTAGAACATGGAAGTCATGTATGGTTCCCCATACCGATATTTACATATTGTATTGATTCTTTACATTTACTAAAAAGCTGATTTTACTTCCATGTTCCTTAAGGAAATGGAAGTATGGTGATGGCAAAAAAAATCGTGTTCGAGATTATTGCAGATTCTAATTGTACTAAACTCAAAACATGAGTCATTTTTTGAAAAGTGTCTGTGTGAGTGTGTCTGTACGTGTCTATAGATTTTTTTCTATGGCAAACGATAACAGCCGTAAAATTCAAACAGCATCAACTACTCTTTTGCATACAGTCCTGAATTGTAGAGTTCTCAAGACCTTTTGTTTTTGGTGAAGATCGGTTAAGGGAAAGGGGTAATTTACCTGCAACATTTTATGTTTTAACAAGGGTATTTTCTATGACAAACGATAACAGCTGCAAATTCAAACAGAATCAAATAATTTTTTGCATGCAACAGTGAATTGTAGACTTCTCAAGATGTATTGTTTTTGGTGAAGATCGGTTAAGGGAAAGGGGTAGTTTACCTGCAACGTTTTTTGTTTTAACAAGGGTATTTTCTATGGCAAACGATAACAGCCGCAAATTCAAACAGAATCAAATAATGTTTTGCATACAGCCCTGAATTGTAGAGTTCTCAGGACCTATTGTTTTTGTTGAAGATGGGTTTAATGGAAAGGGGTAGTTTACCTGTAACGTTTTATGTTTTAACAAGAGTAATTGTTCCTATGACGAACGATAACTGCCGCACATTTCAACAGAATCAAATAATTTTGTGCATACCTTCCTTAATTGTAAAAGCCTGAAGGCCTGTTGATTTTGGTGAAGATCGGATAAGTGAAAAAGGGGTAGTTTACCAGCCACATTTTATGTTTTAACAAAAGTAATTGTTCCTATGACGAACGATAACTGCTGCACATTTCAACAGTATGAAACAATTTTGTGCATACCTTCCTCAATTGTAGATAACTCAAGGTCTGTTGATTTGGTTGAAGATCGGTTAAGGGAAAGGGGTAGTTCACCTGCAACATTGTATGTTGTAACAAGAGAAATATTTTCATGACAAATGATAACTGCCGTAAATTCAAACAGAATCAAATAATTTTTTATATATGTACCTGAGTTGTAGAAGACTCAAGGCCTATTGATTTTGGTGAAGATTGGTTAGGGGGAAAGGGTAGCTTACCTGAAACATTTTTGTTGTAACAGGAGTAAAGTACTTAATTTTGATAAATAAAGTATCCTGATAAGAAGATCTTAATAATACACTGTAGAAACGTAGATGATATATGTATAAATGAAGAGGCTAGTTGAACACCCCGTTGTCAGCAGAATCAAATGATTATTTGCATACAGCCCTAAATTGTAGAGTTCTCAAGACCTATTGTTTTTGGTGAAGATCGGTTAAGGGAAAGGGGTAGTTTACCGGCAATGTTTTATATTTTAACAAGGGTATTTTCTATGGCAAACGATAAGAGCCGCAAATTCAAACAGAATCAAATAATTTTTTGCATACAGCCCTGAATTGTAGAGTACTCAAGACGTATTGTTTTTGGTGAAGATCGGTTAAGGGAAAGGGGTAGTGTAGCTGCAACATTTTTTTATCAGGGGTAATTTTTTTCTATGGCAAACAATAACAGCTGCAAATTCAAACAGAATCAAATAATGTTTTGCATACAGCTCTGAATTGTAGAGTTCTCAAGATCTGTTGGCTTTGGTGAAGATCGGTTAAGGGAATAGGGTAGTTTACCTGCAACATTTTATGTATTAACAAGGGTAATTTTTTCTATGACGAACGATAACTGCCGTAAATTCAAAAATTCTTTTACATACCTTTCTTAATTATACAGAACTCACGGTCTGTTGATTTTGTTGAAGATCGGTTAAGGGAAAGGGGTAGTTTCCCTGCAACATTTTATATTTTAACAAGAGTAAAGTACTTAATTTTGATAAATAAAGTATCCTGATAAGAAGCTCATAATAATCCACTGTAGAAACGTAGATTAAATAACTATAAATGAAGAGGTTAGGTGAATGTGGTGGAATAATTTTCTATTAATGAAAATTATAGTTGAAGGGGGAGGGGAGAATTTTTTATATTGTACTACGTTATCGGCAACAGAGAAGTAGTTCTTTGTTAAAATTCCTTCCCTGGCTGTTTAGCCGTAGTCCAATGTTTTCTGCAAAACCAGACTTTTTCGGGAGTGCCATCGGCTGCCATTATCAGTGAAAATCGAGTGCGAAAACGTGAGGTGGTATACGTTAATGACCACAGTACTGTGGTTAAGGCTGAAGCAATAAGTAGAAAGAAGTAGTTTCTATGGAAATATTTCATTTCGAATATGATTTTAAATATAAATCTTAAAACATGGAAGTCATATATGGTCCTCCATACTGATATTTCAAAAAGTGCGTGTGTGTCTGTCTGTCTATCTTCTGTAGAATTTTTTCTATGGCAAATGATAACAGCCGCAAATTCAAACAGAATTAAATAATTTTTTGCATACAGTCCTGAATTGTAGAGGATTCAAGACCTATTGATGTTGGTGAAGATCGGTTTAGGGAAAGGGGTAGTTTACCTGCACCATTTTATGTTTTAACAAGGGTAATTTCTTTTATGACGAACGATAACTGCCGCACATTCAAACAGAATCAAATAATTTTTGGCATAATCCCTGAATTGTAGAGGACTCAAGGCCTATTGATTTTGGTGATGATCGGTTAAGAGAAAGGGGTAGTTTACCTGCAAAATTTTATGTTTTAACAACAGTAAAGTGGGGTAATTTTCTATAAATGAAAATGATAGTTGAAGGGGGAAAGGATAATTTTTTATATGTGTACTATGTTATCGGCAACAAGGAAATAGTTTGTTGTTAAAATTCTGTCCCTGGCTGTTTGGCCATGGTCCAATGTTTTCTGCAAAACCAGACGTTTCGGCAGTGCTATCGACTGCCATCATCAGTGAAAATCGACGGCACTAACGTGATGTGGTACACATTAGTGACCACAGTACTGTGGTTAAGGTTGAAGCAAGAAGTAGAAAGAAGTAGCTTCTATAGAAATATTTCATTTCAAAAATGATTTAAAATATAAATCTTAGAACATGGAAGTCATGTATGCTTCTCCATACCGATATGTTATTGTTTATAGTTATATTTTTCTTTTTTGTTACTATCTCAACCTTATTGTTGATTAATAGTTGTCTTTTATAATTTTATTTCTACTTTACAATTTTAACTAGTCCTTTGGACATTATCTAGTGGTCATTTTTATACATTACTAATTTATACATTTACAACTCTTATATCCACTCTCCCTCTTATTTTCTATTATCAATGTTTTACCTTGGAGTTCTGGTTATACTGTCAAGTCATTGAAGTTAGTTTATTAATGGTTTTATGTCAGTGTCAAGTCACAGCCTAGGGTTTTAAATCAAGTTTTTAAATTACTTCTGTTCTCTCTATCATTAATAATACTTTATATTCTCATGGTTTATTTTATTCTTGTCATTATTAGTTCCTTCTTGTATCTGATTTGATTTTATTTTCCCTAGTTGCACTGATTCTTTTATCCTCCTTAATAAATCTCTTCTTGTTATGGGTGTTGTAGTCGTCTTCTCACTGTCTGATCTATTGGGTATTTGGGTCAACGTTGTCTTGTCTTTAGTCGTGTCTTCATTTCTTCTGTAATACATTACTTATTAATTATAATTTATTTTATTCCCTTATTTTAATCATAATTCGTCCAAAGTTCCTGTTTACATGTTTTTCTTTTGTTGTTTATTTTGTTTTGGATAGTTTATAACCCGTTTGTTTTACATTGGTTTTGGTTTGGTTATATGTACCGTTACAATATATTAGTATTTTGTTTATTTTCAATGTTGAGTGCTTTGAAAATTGTCATGTTTTGTATTGATTTGCATTTGTTCTGGTATTAGTTTGTTTTGTGTTTTATGTTTGTATATTTGTACATTTTCCCAAATGTTCATTATTGTGCCTTTGTGTGGTATGTGTTTTATTAGTGTCATGTTGGTTATGTCTGAGAATTCATGTCCAATGTTTATTGTAAGTGTGGCCGAATTAGATTTATATATTTCTGTTTTTTTTGTAAACGTTTTTTCAGTTGTTTTTTTGTTTGTTCCATGTAACATTTATTGCAATTTTGGCATTCAATTTTGTATATACCATTGGTTGTTGTATTATCTTTGTTGTGTGGGTTCTTTAGTTTTTGTAAATTATCTTTGTTAGTTTTGTATGTTATTTTTATGTCTGTGTTTTTAAATAGTTTTGTTAGCTTTGTCATTTTATTATTTATGTATGTGAATGTGGCCCTTTTTTTATTGTTGTTATTATTTATGTGTTGTTCATTTTGATTAATTCTTAATTATTCAGTTTTTATTTTATATTGGGCATAACCAACATGACACTAATAAAACACATACCACACAAAGGAACCATAATGAATATTTGTGAAAATTTATAAATATCTATATATATATATATATATATATAATATATATTAATTATCTTGTTGTTGCGTCCTCTTCGTTCACTTTATTAATTTAATAATATACGAGGGCTATCCAGAAAGTAACAGACGTTTAGAAATAAAAAATTTACAAAATGAAAAAACAAAATTTTATTATATACATTTGAAAGGTACACTCTTAAGCTATTTTTCTACATAATCGCCATTCAAATTAAGGCACTTATCATACCGTGGCACAAGTTTTTCAATACCGTCTCTGTAGAAATCTGCCGCCTGCGATTTCAACCGCTGGTTTACACCGGCATGCAGTTCGGCATCAGTATCAAAGCGTTGTGTAGCGAGCCATGTCTTCATCGCTGGGAAGAGGTGATAGTCGCTCGGCGCCAAATCCGGGCTGTATGGTGGATGATCGAACACCTCCCATCCAAAACCATCGAAGAGCTCTCTGGTACGATTGGCCGTGTGTGGATGTGCGTTGTCGTGAAAAAACAAAACCTTCGCACACTAAGTTTTCCCCGACGCTTGTTTTGTATCGCGCGCCTTAACTTTCTCAGTGTTTCACAATACCTCTCTGAGTTAATTGTTGTGCCACGTTCAAGAAAATCAATGAGAATCACTCCTTCAGAGTCCCAAAACACAGTAGCCATGATCTTTCTTGCTGACAGCGTTTGCAAACACTGCCTTGGTTTCTTGGGAGAATTTGTGTGTCCCCATTCCATCGACTGCCTTTTTGTTTCACTATTGACATGCTTCACCCAAGTCTCGTCCCCAGTTACGATACGATCGATAACTTTGTTACCATTTTTGTCGTAATCTTCGAGGAAAGTTAGTGCTGCAGCCAGTCTCTGTTTTTTGTGGTCTTCCGTTAGGATTTTCGGAATCCACCTAGCACAAAATTTGTGGTAACCAAGCTTTTCCACCACAATTTCATGCACCAAACTCCGTGAAATTTGGGGAAAATGTTTCGAAAGTTCCGTAATCGTGAAACGACTATCTTCACGAATTTTGTCGTTGATTTGCATCACCAGTTCATCAGTCACAAGGCTAGGTCTACCACTGCGGTCCTCATCGTGAACATTGGTACGGCCATTTTTAAAATCAATGCACCATTGCCTCACTCGGCTTTCACTCATTATTCCTTTTCCGAACACATCACAAAGTTGGCGATAAATTTCAATTGGTTTGTGATTTTTTGCCAACAAAAACCTAATCACAGAACGCACCTCACAAGTGGCGGGATTTTCTATTGCAGCGCACATTTTAACACGTCACAGAGAGCAAAGTAAGAGGGGCACAGACCGCACGCTACCACAGCTGGATGCGTACTGAGTGTAGGAACGTTCTGACACCAAAATGGCGGCTCTATCCCCGCCCACCGCCGCGGTCGGTCAAAACGTCTGTTACTTTCTGGATACCCCTCGTATATAAACTTTCACTAATGAACTTACTGTTGTCATTTCCCAAACGTTTCGAGATGTTGTTTCTCTTCTTCAGTGGGTGTACACTGATTGTCGATTACAGAATAACCGTTACGGAAAAATGGTGTGTGTGGTGGGGGTTGATAGTGGGAAGGGATTGGCGCTGAGGTTCGAATTGTGTGTGTGGATCAGTGTATCGAATAGTGTATGTGATTTATAATGTATTTGTTCATTTAATATGTTGTTTGGTTGTAGTGTGTGATATCTGTATATTTCAAATTGTTCAGCTGTGTTTAGTTTTCTACTTTTAGGTAAGTAGTGTAATATTTCCATGTTGTGTTCTATGTTTGTGTAACTGTGGTTTTCGTTATGTAAATGTGTGGAAAATGTGGAATGTATGTAGTTTGTGGTGAGGGCTTTTAAATGTTCAGAAAATCTGGAAGAAAAAGATCTTCCCGTCTGGCCGATGTAGAATTGTTGGCAATCATTACAGTTTAATTTATAAACCCCTGTTTTGCTGTATGTGTCAATGTCTTTGTTAGTATTATTTATGTGTTTTCTAATGGTGTTGTTGGTTCTGTAGGCTACTTTATAATTGTGTTTCCTAAATGTGTTTGCTATTTTATGTGTATTGGAATTGTAGTATGTAAGTGTTATGTATTTGTTGGGTTGTGTGCTGTTGGTCAGATGTGTTTTACTTTTTGTGTTGAGGATTCGTTTGTGTAGTTTATTTATTAATTCGGGGTTGTATCCATTTTTGACTGCTATGTATTTAATTGTGTTTAATTCATCTTGGTAGTCATGTGTGTTTAGGGGTATTGAAGTGAGCCTATGGTGCATGTAGTTGAAAGCTGCATGTTTATGTTGAGTTGGGTGGTTGGATGTGTTGTGTATGACCATGTCTGATGTGGTGGGTTTTCTGTATATTTTGTATGTGTGTGTGTTGTTTGTTTTGGTGATTGTAAGGTCTAAGAAGTTTATGCTGTTATTTAATTCTATTTCAAGTGTGAATTTTAATTTATGGTGTATAGTGTTAATGTATTTGTGGAAATTTTCTATTTGTCTTTTGTTGCCGTTGTAAAGGAGTAAAATGTCGTCAACATACCTGTGCCAATATATTATTTTATCGGTGTATTTGTTGTTGTTCAGTATGTGTTTCTGTTCTATGGTGTGTATAAATATTTCGGCTAGTATACCTGATATAGGGGAGCCCATGGGAAGTCCATCTGTTTGTGTGTAATACATGCTATTGTGTGCGAAATAATTTTGATCTGTGATAATTTTAGTTAGATGGATGATCTCTTTTATGTGTGTTTCAGGTGTGTTATTTAATTTTAGTAATTGTTCTAATGTAATTATGGTTTCTTTTATGGGAACATTGGTGTATAGGTTTGTTATGTCGAATGAAGCAAGTGTGGAATTGTGGGGAATGTGTACATGTTGAGTTTTATCCACTAGATCTAAATTATTTTTGACAGTGGTGTTGTTTGTTAAATTTATGCTATTTCTGATCAATTTATCTAAATATCTAGCTATTTTGTGTGCAGGTGCTTGTGTGTTGTTTATAAGTGGTCTGATGGGAATATTAGGTTTGTGTAATTTCGGTAATGCATTTAGTGTGGGGGCGTTTGGTTTAATTTGTTTTAGATATTTGATGTTGTCAGGTGATACTGTGTGTTTTGTGTTATTTAGGGTTTTGTTTATTTGTTTGTGATATTTAGGGGTGGGGTCTTTATTTAATTTAGTGATGTTGTTTTAATTAAAAAATGTTTCAATTTTGTTATTTAAAGCCTGTTTTTCTATTATGACATTTATATTACCTTTGTCTGCTTTGAGTATGGTTAGGTTATGTTCTTGTAATTTACGTTTTATGTTTTTTAGTGTTTGGAATTCATTATTGTGTTGTTTATTTTCGTATTGTTGTGTGTTTAGCAAACACAATTATAAAGTAGCCTACCTACAGAACCAACAACACCATTAGAAAACACATAAATAATACTAACAAAGACATTGACACATACAGCAAAACAGGGGTTTATAAATTAAACTGTAATGATTGCCAACAGGGCCCGCTCTAGGGGCGGGCAACCCGGACATTTGTCCGGGGCGCCAAAATTTGGGGGCGGCATTTTGGCTGTAAGTGTGAGAAAAATATTGATGTGTTAAATACCCAATTAATAGAAAATTTCACATATCAATTTTTTCGTTCGCTAAAAATTTACAGTGCGTAGCGTATTTATATTGTTTATCTCTAAAAGCTAAAAATATTTACAATTCTTGATTCTAAAGAAAACAATCATAAAAGAGCGGTATGTTTAATTAAATAACCGTTTTTCCGTTTCAGGGGAGAACGGAAAAACCCAGCATTAATTTAATTTCGTGAGATTGTGATACATATCACAATATTTAAAGATTTCAGAGATATGAAAGATTGGACGGTGATTCATTTTTTAAAACATTTATTACGGCAATCTATGTTAAACACATTAAACAATAAAAGTTGACTCTAAACTTATAAAAATCTAGTAATTTTTTATAATTCTAAAAAGGAAACATTTTATAAACTAATAATTTATTTTATTAATAAATTAACACTTGTTTGAACATGCAATGCATATACTTCTCTGAACAGAATAGCACGCGAGCAGAGCGCTGCTTCAACTTGTGTTTGAACATGCATAGACTTGCTTATTACCTCTAACCTCGAGCGGTTTCATTACACAATATCATTATTCTTGCTATTACGTTGGTAGTGATAACAAGTGGAAGTTCATAAAATTTACTTCAGTGCGATTTCTTAATTTTGAAAGGTAAGTACATCTATAATTAAGCTGTTGTTTAGTTTGACAGATACTAGTTTATCATAAATCGATTATCGAATCGAAACAATGAAAGCGTTTTTAAATAAATAAATATTTTATTTATCCAAAAAGGCTGTTTATTGAATCAATAAAATATTGTATCAAATTTGAATATATTCTATAGGTATAATTATTTATATTTTTGTTTTATGAAAATAATTATTTGAATCAATAATATAAGACATTTATTAAGTTCATTGCTTCGATAAAACGTGTTTTATAATAATATATTTGAATAACTGAACAGAATAAAATCTCAAAATCAAGAATTATAAAATTGTTTTTAATGACTATTTATGATTTGCTGAAATATTTGTTATTATAAAATACATAATTACACTAGACTTTCTTTACGTTCACAGGATATAAAAAATATTTTGTGTAGTGTTGTGCATAAATATTTTTTATGTCGGTTGACGGAATATAATTTTAAAGTTATGTTAATTACGGTTTTAGCTTATTTAGAACAAGGATAAATCTTCAGTTTTAATTATTATTTTATAGTTTACATTGTTTAATTTGAGTTATGTGCGTGCCTCTTCCAGAATGTCTGACGGTCTAAAAAAACTGTCTGGTTACCAGTACAAAAAAAGAAGGCTGGAAAAGGAAGCCGAAAGGCAAAAACAAGCTGGCGTGTTAAAAAATGATATCAAGAGTTGTACCAAAACAAATGACGACTCTGAGAATCCAACATCAAGTCCGGTTATAAAAGAAAATACGGAATCGTCAGAGAATGATGATGACAAACAAATGGACGAAGTTTCTAAATCAATTGGAACTGACGACACTCTGACTCTACCATCACCAGATGAAAGCATTGAAAAAATTGACACCAACGTGACATCCACAGAAAGCGTTCTACAAACTTTGAGTACAGATCCAGCATTGTGGCCAAGAATTTTAGGAGACACCGAAAGAGTTTTTTAGTAAGACAAGGTCCACCTAAACCATTGCATAATTACAAATTTCCTTCCAATGACACTGGTCGACATTTTAGCGCAAATTATTATACACGAATTTTAAGCAATGGAGAGCAAGTTTTACAAGACTGGCTAGTGTACTCTCTTTCACAAAACTGCGTTTACTTCTTCTGTTGCAAAATTTTCGGCTGTATAGTTAGTTCTCTTTCAAAGAAGGGTTTTAAAAGTTGGAAGCACCTCGGCGAAACTTTAAAAGAGCATGAAATTTCCAAAAATCATATTCAGGCCCAAAAATCATGGCTATAAATGAACCAAAGGTTAAAGTGTTGTAAAACTATAGATGCGGCTGCTCAAAGAATTATTAATGTCAAAACAAACCATTGGAACGAGGTGCTTCTAAGAATTGTAGCAATTACTAAAATGCTTGGTAAAAGTTGTCTAGCTTTTCAAGGTACAAGCGACAAGTTGTTTGAGTATAATAACGGTAATTTCTTAAAAATAGTTGAGTTGCTATCTGAATTTGATCCCATTATGGAAGAGCACGTCCGCAGAGTGCTCAAAAAAGAAGAGACTAAAGCTCACTATCTCGGGAAAAATATACAAAACGAGATAATAAATCTGCTGCATCAAAGTGTAAAGTCTCATATTATTGATGAAATAAAAAAATCCAAATATTTTTCCATAATTTTAGACTGTACTCTTGACATTAGTAAGGTAGAGCAAATGACTCTTGTAATCAGATATGTTTCAATCAATAAATTTGACGCTGATGTTGAAATTAAAATTAATGAAAGCTTTTTAGGCTTCTTACCAGCCGAAAGATCCATAGGAAAACAAATGACTGATATTATAATTGGAGAACTTAATGACTTGGGTTTAAATTTGCAGGATATCAGAGGGCAGGGATACGACAACGGGTCCAATATGAGGGGCGATAAAGCAGGAGTGCAATCTAAAATTAAACAATATAATTCGCGAGCATTCTATGTTCCGTGTAGTAGCGTAGCCACTCTCTCAATCTTGTTGTTAATGATATGGCAAAAGCATCCTTGGAAGCCGCTAATTTCTTCAACATGGTCCAAAAAATATATTTATTTTTTTCGGCATCTACTTTTCGATGGGCAATACTTTTAAAACATGTTCAAGGTTTAACTTTGAAACCATTGAGTGACACTAGATGGGAGAGTAGGATAGAGGCCTTAAAGCCTTTGAGATTCCATTTGGGAGATGTATACGACGCCTTGCTAAGCATTTATGAAAACCAAGAAATTGATAATTTAATAAGAGACGAGGCCTCGGGTTTATTAAATTGTATTAAACAATTTAAGTTTTTGTGTTCATTAGTTATTTGGCATAAAATACTAAATTGCATTAATCCAATAAGCAAGTTGATGCAAACAAAAGATTTTGATCTAGCCTCTGCACTTGATCTTTTACAAAACTGCAAAATATTTTTCAAGAATCTTCGATTGGATTCGTCCTTCGATGAAACTATTATTGATGCAAAAGAACTTGCTACCGAAATTGATGTGGAGGCTAATTTTGGATTAACAATAACACGACACCGCGTAAGAAGAATAAAAAGGAACTTCTCATACAAAGCACGAGATGAACCGATCGAAGATCCAAAAGAAAAATATAAACTAGATTTTTTTTATTTTACAATCGATCAAGCACTAAAAGCACTAGATGCTAGATTTGAACAACTTAGTAATCATAGTAACTATTTTCAATTCTTATATAATATATACGATTTAAATACCATGTCCAAAGAAATACTACTAAAACACTGTAAGAATTTAGAATGTATTTTAACTGGTGGTGATTCTGTTGACATAAATGGGGTAGAATTAGCAGAGGAAATTTCAGCAGTATCTGCGCTTTTGGGCAAAAAACAAAGCCTAAGCAATGTACTGAGCTTAATTACAAAGTTAAATTTTGCCCCAAACCTTACTATTGCTTTAAGAATATTGCTAACGATACCAATAACTGTAGCAAGTGGTGAAAGGAGTTTCTCTAAGTTAAAATTAATTAAGAACTTTTTACGTTCGACTACTACACAAAATCGTCTTAATGGTTTGGCCATTTTGGCAATTGAGCATGGAATTGCTGATCAAGTAAATTTAAAAGATGTAATAAAAAAGTTTGCAGAACTGAAAATGAGAAAAAAAAGTTTTTGTGATTTTAGCGTAGTTGATGTTACCTTGTTTTATTTTCACTGTTTTGTACTGCTTGATTATCAATTTTATGTTATGTTACATGTTTCTTTCTAAATATGTATATGTGTATGTGTTGATTATAATTTAAAACGATTTGACTTTTATTTAACATAAAAAGTAGAATCTACTGTTTTGTACTACTTGATTGTCAATATTATGTTATGTTACACGTTTCTTTCTAAATATATGCTTTTATTAAAATTTAAATAAAATGATTTGATTTTTATTGAAAATAAAAAATATGTACCTTTATTTAAAAAATATATATATATTCTTAAGGGGCGGCAATTTGTCTTTTTGTCCGGTGCGACGTAACCGCTAGAGCGGGCCCTGTTGCCAACAATTCTACATCGGCCAGACGGGAAGATCTTTTTCTTCCAGATTTTCTGAACATTTAAAAGCCCTCACCACAAACTACATACATTCCACATTTGCCACACATTTACATAACGAAAACCACAGTTACACAAACATAGAACACAACATGGAAATATTACACTACTTACCTAAAAGTAGAAAACTAAACACAGCTGAACAATTTGAAATATACAGATATCACACACTACAACCAAACAACATATTAAATGAACAAATACATTATAAATCACATACACTATTCGATACACTGATCCACACACACAATTCGAACCTCAGCGCCAATCCCTTCCCACCATCAACCCCCACCATACACACCATTTTACCGTAACGGTTATTCTGTAATCGACAATCAGTATACACCCACTGAAGAAGAGAAACAACATCTCGAAACGTTTGGGAAGTGACAACAGTAAGTTCATTAGTGAAAGTTTATATATATTATTAAATATATATATATATATAATTACAAACCTTGTGTGCCGTCCGTCTTCTTTCTGCAAGAGTGTAAACGTGTCAGAGTGTAACTTGTGTAATGTGTCTTACCAATCCGTCCTCGCTCGGTAACGTAACTTACGATGCTTGAGTCCGTCGCGAACGTACGAATAACCAGGTATCGTAGTCCTTACCTGAGGTTCACTAGGAGTGTATAAATCCCGGGTGGCGCCAAATTGTTTATTTAAAACAATTAAAAAAATTTATTATTATCGGCGGTTCCGCTCAGGCGGTGTGGAGAATTCAAACTTGTCCCGCCGCTTATCGATTCTTTTAATCAAGCCAGCAGTTTGCTGTATTTGCTGCTTGAGCGCTAGTCACCAATTCATAGATGTCCGCTATAATGTACAATATTAATAATACACTTTCCTACTGAAAATAAAACACATTTGTTATACACAGTATTGATTTATTAATGAATGGTTATTACTTTTTCATTGACACAAGTTAGATTTGGTTTGTTATATTATTTTGCACCGGTCATTTATCTATGAGACAATCTCTCTCTGGGTTTGACAAATCGATTTTGAACATAACACATACACTGTAATGGCGTTCTACTGAAGTAGTAAACAAATATTTTCGTTCGATCGTCTGGATTCTTTTGATTACGATAAAAGGATTAGATGCAATTACAATAATAAAAATACACAACCTTACAATATTTCTACTTAAATCTTATCACATGTAGCTACAATTGGTTTGTTGGAGTGTAGTAAAAGTGTTTTAAAGGTTCGTAAACTAACAATAGGTTAATTTTATAATTTGACAAATTTTCAGTGTCTTAGTATTTTTATTTAATCTTTGAAAGAGAATAAATTCAGTTTAGTGATAATTCATAGTATAGTGAGAAATATTTAAAGTGCGTTTTTTCGGGAATTTGGATAATTTATATGATACTTAACAACTTCGTAGACTGGGGTTAATCAGTTGGTCTGGTACAAAGGACTGTAGCTGCAATAGTATTCAATTTTCAATTATTCGGGCTTCTGGCATCTTTTTCAATTTACTTGGATTAATTTATTCACTTCGTTTTGAATTAAAAGGTCCTTGCCATCAGTTAATTGGTTTCCATCATAGTCTGCCTCATTCTCGTTCAATTTTGGTAATTTGGTTAACTTTTATAACATTTTAAATGAAAAAATTGGTTGTTCAAAATGTTGGCTTCTGTTTTCCAAGAGCGTCACTTTACGAGTAACAATATTCAACGATAATCCATATTTAATGGCGGTCGGTATGGTTACTCAATAAAATCTGATTGGGTAATAAGGCATAAATCCATTGTTATCAAAATTTGAATTCTTTTCAAAATCCTCATATATCTTCTGACTGTCTTCATTCCATTATCTTCCTTCCTAAGTATTAATTATTAGCACTGTTTTATTAGTATTTTCTTCCAAAGATTATTTTGGTATCCCACAAGATTGGGTTATTTCATGTTTTATAAGTTTACAATTATTTTAATATTTCCTAATTACATTTCTCTGTTTATTTAACTCCTTATTGTAATATTTTGCTTTTAATAAGATTTACAATTTATCCTTGGTTGATTAGTCACCTTGGATTTGTTAATTACTTGGTTATTTTCGTACAATTTGTATTTGTTGGTGTTTGACAGTTAGGCCTTTCTCAAGTCTAAGTAGCCATTACTGATTTTTGATTATTTCATATACATTACATCTCATTTTAGCCTAGAGCTTTAATTTGTTCTTATAACTATGTTTATTATCTATTGATGTGTTTTGGTTCTGTTTTTGTGTGATTTGTATGTTACTACTATTTTATACATCATTGTTTACTATCTGGTTTCCTCGTTTTCTAAGTCATACTTTTCTTAACTTTTTTACTTATTTATTTGCCAATGTCAACAATATGGCTATTAATTACTATTTTTTCATCACATAAAATACAACATTTAGGTCTATGGTTGGTATAATTACCCCAGCCATATCCTATTCATAATTTTGTTTAAACAATTATTTAACACTTAATATCTAATATTGGTGTACAATTCATTACCTTTGATTTATTTTTTGGGTGATAAACAACCTCACCTCTATTGAACTTGCTTCAATAATCATCCCTTATAACATGGGTGTTTATTGATTGTTTTAAACTTCTTATTATATAAATACTCTTTGCCTTCACTCCATGGTAACACTATCTGATTACATTTTCATGGGGTTCTCACCTTTAAATTCTACTATATACTTTTAAACTCTACAATAAGATTCTTTTCTAATCTATACAGTTAATATCACTCTTCAGTGTTCATTACTACTTAATTAATGGTTTATTTTAAATACTACTCTTAACAACTTTCTTAAATATTATTGTTCACTATTAAACCTTTAGTGTTTGTTATTTTTACTAAGTGTTTATCTTAGCTTTCACTATTTTTCCTATTGCTATCATTGACAATATTTTTATCTACTCATCACCTGCACTTTTTAAATTATCTCGTTTTTATTATAATTTACTTAGTGTTTCTTTTTCTATCATTTCACTTTAGGGTAATTTCAATTTCACTATGTTAAATTCGTTTACTTCTCACTATTTCAATAGCTCTCTCTTTCTCTACACATATTATATATACTTATTAATATCATGTCTTTCTCTATTATTAACTTACATGTACTTCTAATTCTTTGGCTAGTGTATTTTTAGCTATCGTGTTTTATTAATGACTCATTACAATTGTCACTCAATCAATACTAACATTTATTCTTTATATTGGTTCTTTACCGGTTTTGTTTCCTTTATTATATTTGATTATATTATTTCTCCCTTCTCTATTCTCTATTCCTGGTCTGTGTTTTCTCGACTTGTTTCATTTTATTTTCTTCATCGTTGGTTTGTTCCCTCTTTATTTTCATTTTTCTTCTCCTTCACTTCTCATCTTGTTTACTTTTATATTGGTTCTTATCTGGCCAATCTCTGGGGTTGGGTCAAAGTCGTTTGTCTGTCAGTCTAGTCTGTGAGTTTTTTAATAATAACTTTAATTAAGTTTATAATTCTTCCTCCTTCTTTCTTAATTTCATTTTATATTTTTATTCTCTTCATTATTTATTTATTAAAATATATTATTTTTTAGCATTTTTTACATACTTATAGTCATCAAATATGATCTGAATTTGGCGATGTTATATAATGCCCTTCCACCAAAATTTATCATTTTATAAAACGTGATTCTAAGTTTGATGAAATTGTCAATTGTATTGTATCATTTTCTTCTTAAATTCTCCTGCTTCTCGTTCATTTTTATGTTTAATTCTGTATCTTCCACTTCCTTTCTTCTGAGTCTTTTCTTCATTATCTTCTCTTATTACGAACTGGCTTATTGATTTTTTATTATAAATTATTCCCTATAAATCTTATTTTCCCTAACTATCCCTACTTTGTAGCTGAAATCGATTCGGATGGGCTCTATTGGCTTACCTAACTCCATCGTTCAAAACTCCTCTTTTTCTGAGATCAGGGGAACATCATCCCTGCTCAGTTAAATGATTGATGGACTCATTCAACAGTCAATCTCAATTAATGAATCTTCAATATAGTCATCTCGTGACTCATAATAATAATTATTATAATAATATTTGTTGGGAATCTTTTACTTTTGTATTTCATTATTGCTCAGTTCGAGTCATATATTTTCATTTTGTTTTAATTGTCTCCAAGTCACGTTACTAATATTTAGAATTAATATTAGGCAATTACCTGTATTAACTTCCATCTTGTGACTTCTTTAGTTTTTTCCTTAAAACGCGTTAATAGACGGAAGTTAATACAGGTAATTGCCTAATATTAATTCTAAATATCATATATTTTTTCATCTTTCTTTATTGATACTATTTGATAATACTTGAAGCGTTGGTTTTTATTGATACAATTCACATTTTTATTCATTTTTAATTACTCTTTGTTTCATCTCATTTCATATTATAACTCTTAGAATATTTATTTTATTTAGTTCGTTTTTTGATCATTGGTTTTTTATTTTTTTTTTCATTATTTTTTAAATATCATAGTAAGTTAGTGTTTCTTACTAGTTAGGAATTTTTGTAGCTTATTCCTTTATAGTAGGTTTTACTTTTTTGCCTCATATGTTGGCTAAAGATTATTGTAAGTTGATCTTACTTTGTAGGAATTTTTTGTAACTTTATTCCTCCATTTTATAATTGGTCTAAAATATTATCGGAATATTTGCGTAAGTTGGCCTTACATAACTTTTTGAATTTTGAAATTCATCTTATACTTTTCTTTATTATTTATTTGCAAACTTGTTCGTTTGTCTTGTTATCTCCTTTTATTCAAAGTAATTCGGTTGGTTTTTTAACTTTAAGTTTTTTCAGTCATTGCCATCCATTTTTATTAATTATTCGTCTATGTTCTCCCCTTCGATGATTATCAATTATTTTGGTTAATTTAATGTTACTTTTTTTCTGTTTGTTGGCTTGGTCGGTAGTCAGTAGTTCAGTCCCCTATTCCAGTGTTTATCTGCACTTGGTTTATCCATGGTCCATGATTACATTAGTTACCTCCGTTGTTCGGAATGCTCTGGTGTGCATAACTAATTCTGTCCATGTTATATTGGTCTCTTCTATCTGGTACAGCCATTCTCCTAATACCATGTGTTCTCTATGATCCATTTCTCCCTCAATTACTCTAGCATTTTGGTTATTACTCAACGAAGTTACTCGTACCTCCATCATTGCTCTTCTCACTGATATTGGTTTATTTTGCATTTCTATCTCTGTTGTATTCAATTTTCTGATCAATCTTCTTAATTGGTCATACATTGTTTTGTTGTGAGGCCTTTCAACCTTGGGTATCTTCCATTTAAAGATAGGTTTGCTGAAGTTTTTATTCGTTGGTTGATTGTTGATCCCTCCTAGAATTTCCTTCATAGTTCTCCTACATTCCATAACATTCATCATTTCTGCATGGTCGGTAATTGGCAGATTAAACATCTCAAGTAGTCCGTTCTTCATCATCTCCAATTCTTCTCTGGTATTGATTAGTTTTCTTTGATTCATTTTCTTAGTCTTCTTAATTATTTGTTTCTTCTGTACCTACTCCTCTACTGTTGGTTCCTATGTGTGTAATTTTCTCTTTGTTTTTGTTACTTTTATTTTGATATAACCATGTACTTGGGTCTTCTTTAATTTCTGTTTTTTCATTAGTTCCTTCAGAAGTGCTGTCTAAAGTTTCATTCACTTTCTTGAACCCGTTATCTAATGTCTCATTAAGTAGATCTATTTTGTAATTGGTTTCTTCCCATTTCTTATTCATCTCCGTTTTTGTCTGGTCGCTTTCTTCACGACATCCTCTGAAAATTAGTCTTATTTGCTGCTTCATCTCTTCCTTATTTTTTTCATTGCTTTCCTTCAGCTGTTGTTGGAGGGTTTCGTTATTTTTGTTAATGGTTTGTCTCAATTCTTCTTTCTGCTTCTGAAAATTGTTGTTCGTTTCTTCTTTCATGTTGTCGAATTTATCGTTCATCTGTTTCAGATTCTTTTCATTCTTGTCGAATTTTTTCTCCATTCGTTGTATTAACCTTTCATTCATTTGCTTTATAAATTTCATCAAATTTGGGTCTCCTCTAGTTTCTTCCGTGTCACCCGCCTGTGGTTCCATTTCTTCGTCTTGGGTTGGTTCTGTTGTGGTTATTATTGTCTCCACCACTTCAATCGATGTTCCTTCCTCTTCTTCCCCTCTATTTTCTTCCCTCTCTTTGTCCTTCGCCAAATTTTTCGTCACTCCTCTGGTATGCATCTTGATCTCCTTTCGCAATCGCCGCTAGAATTTCGTATCTCCCTTTCTTCTAGTCCCACCTGTTGGTCGCCAATTTGTAATAAGACGTTTGTGTATCTCCCGTTTTATAATGCCCCAAGTTGGATGCGTCAATTTATTACAAACCTTGTGTGCCGTCCGTCTTCTTTCTGCAATAATGTGTCTTACCAATCCGTCCTCGCTCGGTAACGTAACTTACGATGCTTGAGTCCGTCGCGAACGTACGAATAACCAGGTACCGTAGTCCTTACCTGAGGTTCACTAGGAGTGTATAAATCCCGGGTGGCGCCAAATTGTTTATTTAAAACAATTAAAAAAATTTATTATTATCGGCGGTTCCGCTCAGGCGGTGTGGAGAATTCAAACTTGTCCCGCCGCTTATCGATTCTTTTAATCAAGCCAGCAGTTTGCTGTATTCGCTGCTTGAGCGCTAGTCACCAATTCATAGATGTCCGCTATAATGTACAATATTAATAATACACTTTCCTACTGAAAATAAAACACATTTGTTATACACAGTATTGATTTATTAATGAATGGTTATTACTTTTTCATTGACACAAGTTAGATTTGGTTTGTTATATTATTTTGCACCGGTCATTTATCTATGAGACAATCTCTCTCTGGGTTTGACAAATCGATTTTGAACATAACACATACACCGTAATGGCGTTCTACCGAAGTAGTAAACAAATATTTTCGTTCTATCGTCTGGATTATTTTGATTACGATAAAAGGATTAGATGCAATTACAATAATAAAAATACACAACCTTACAATATTTCTACTTAAATCTTATCACATGTAGCTACAATTGGTTTGTTGGAGTGTAGTAAAAGTGTTTTAAAGGTTCGTAAACTAACAATAGGTTAATTTTATAATTTGACAAATTTTCAGTGTCTTAGTATTTTTATTTAATCTTTGAAAGAGAATAAATTCAGTTTAGTGATAATTCATAGTATAGTGAGAAATATTTAAAGTGCGTTTTTTCGGGAATTTGGATAATTTATATGATACTTAACAACTTCGTAGACTGGGGTTAATCAGTTGGTCTGGTACAAAGGACTGTAGCTGCAATAGTATTCAATTTTCAATTATTCGGGCTTCTGGCATCTTTTTCAATTTACTTGGATTAATTTATTCACTTCGTTTTGAATTAAAAGGTCCTTGCCATCAGTTAATTGGTTTCCATCATAGTCTGCCTCATTCTCGTTCAATTTTGGTAATTTGGTTAACTTTTATAACATTTTAAATGAAAAAATTGGTTGTTCAAAATTTTTGCTTCTGTTTTCCAAGAGCGTCACTTTACGAGTAACAATATTCAACGATAATCCATATTTAATGGCGGTCGGTATGGTTACTCAATAAAATCTGATTGGGTAATAAGGCATAAATCCATTGTTATCAAAATTTGAATTCTTTTCAAAATCCTCATATGTCTTCTGACTGTCTTCATTCCATTATCTTCCTTCCTAAGTATTAATTATTAGCACTGTTTTATTAGTATTTTCTTCCAAAGATTATTTTGGTATCCCACAAGATTGGGTTATTTCATGTTTTATAAGTTTACAATTATTTTAATATTTCCTAATTACATTTCTCTGTTTATTTAACTCCTTATTGTAATATTTTGCTTTTAATAAGATTTACAATTTATCCTTGGTTGATTAGTCACCTTGGATTTGTTAATTACTTGGTTATTTTCGTACAATTTGTATTTGTTGGTGTTTGACAGTTAGGCCTTTCTCAAGTCTAAGTAGCCATTACTGATTTTTGATTATTTCATATACATTACATCTCATTTTAGCCTAGAGCTTTAATTTGTTCTTATAACTATGTTTATTATCTATTGATGTGTTTTGGTTCTGTTTTTGTGTGATTTGTATGTTACTACTATTTTATACATCATTGTTTACTATCTGGTTTCCTCGTTTTCTAAGTCATACTTTTCTTAACTTTTTTACTTATTTATTTGCCAATGTCAACAATATGGCTATTAATTACTATTTTTTCATCACATAAAATACAACATTTAGGTCTATGGTTGGTATAATTACCCCAGCCATATCCTATTCATAATTTTGTTTAAACAATTATTTAACACTTAATATCTAATATTGGTGTACAATTCATTACCTTTGATTTATTTTTTGGGTGATAAACAACCTCACCTCTATTGAACTTGCTTCAATAATCATCCCTTATAACATGGGTGTTTATTGATTGTTTTAAACTTCTTATTATATAAATACTCTTTGCCTTCACTCCATGGTAACACTATCTGATTACATTTTCATGGGGTTCTCACCTTTAAATTCTACTATATACTTTTAAACTCTACAATAAGATTCTTTTCTAATCTATACAGTTAATATCACTCTTCAGTGTTCATTACTACTTAATTAATGGTTTATTTTAAATACTACTCTTAACAACTTTCTTAAATATTATTGTTCACTATTAAACCTTTAGTGTTTGTTATTTTTACTAAGTGTTTATCTTAGCTTTCACTATTTTTCCTATTGCTATCATTGACAATATTTTTATCTACTCATCACCTGCACTTTTTAAATTATCTCGTTTTTATTATAATTTACTTAGTGTTTCTTTTTCTATCATTTCACTTTAGGGTAATTTCAATTTCACTATGTTAAATTCGTTTACTTCTCACTATTTCAATAGCTCTCTCTTTCTCTACACATATTATATATACTTATTAATATCATGTCTTTCTCTATTATTAACTTACATGTACTTCTAATTCTTTGGCTAGTGTATTTTTAGCTATCGTGTTTTATTAATGACTCATTACAATTGTCACTCAATCAATACTAACATTTATTCTTTATATTGGTTCTTTACCGGTTTTGTTTCCTTTATTATATTTGATTATATTATTTCTCCCTTCTCTATTCTCTATTCCTGGTCTGTGTTTTCTCGACTTGTTTCATTTTATTTTCTTCATCGTTGGTTTGTTCCCTCTTTATTTTCATTTTTCTTCTCCTTCACTTCTCATCTTGTTTACTTTTATATTGGTTCTTATCTGGCCAATCTCTGGGGTTGGGTCAAAGTCGTTTGTCTGTCAGTCTAGTCTGTGAGTTTTTTAATAATAACTTTAATTAAGTTTATAATTCTTCCTCCTTCTTTCTTAATTTCATTTTATATTTTTATTCTCTTCATTATTTATTTATTAAAATATATTATTTTTTAGCATTTTTTACATACTTATAGTCATCAAATATGATCTGAATTTGGCGATGTTATATAATGCCCTTCCACCAAAATTTATCATTTTATAAAACGTGATTCTAAGTTTGATGAAATTGTCAATTGTATTGTATCATTTTCTTCTTAAATTCTCCTGCTTCTCGTTCATTTTTATGTTTAATTCTGTATCTTCCACTTCCTTTCTTCTGAGTCTTTTCTTCATTATCTTCTCTTATTACGAACTGGCTTATTGATTTTTTATTATAAATTATTCCCTATAAATCTTATTTTCCCTAACTATCCCTACTTTGTAGCTGAAATCGATTCGGATGGGCTCTATTGGCTTACCTAACTCCATCGTTCAAAACTCCTCTTTTTCTGAGATCAGGGGAACATCATCCCTGCTCAGTTAAATGATTGATGGACTCATTCAACAGTCAATCTCAATTAATGAATCTTCAATATAGTCATCTCGTGACTCATAATAATAATTATTATAATAATATTTGTTGGGAATCTTTTACTTTTGTATTTCATTATTGCTCAGTTCGAGTCATATATTTTCATTTTGTTTTAATTGTCTCCAAGTCACGTTACTAATATTTAGAATTAATATTAGGCAATTACCTGTATTAACTTCCATCTTGTGACTTCTTTAGTTTTTTCCTTAAAACGCGTTAATAGACGGAAGTTAATACAGGTAATTGCCTAATATTAATTCTAAATATCATATATTTTTTCATCTTTCTTTATTGATACTATTTGATAATACTTGAAGCGTTGGTTTTTATTGATACAATTCACATTTTTATTCATTTTTAATTACTCTTTGTTTCATCTCATTTCATATTATAACTCTTAGAATATTTATTTTATTTAGTTCGTTTTTTGATCATTGGTTTTTTATTTTTTTTTTCATTATTTTTTAAATATCATAGTAAGTTAGTGTTTCTTACTAGTTAGGAATTTTTGTAGCTTATTCCTTTATAGTAGGTTTTACTTTTTTGCCTCATATGTTGGCTAAAGATTATTGTAAGTTGATCTTACTTTGTAGGAATTTTTTGTAACTTTATTCCTCCATTTTATAATTGGTCTAAAATATTATCGGAATATTTGCGTAAGTTGGCCTTACATAACTTTTTGAATTTTGAAATTCATCTTATACTTTTCTTTATTATTTATTTGCAAACTTGTTCGTTTGTCTTGTTATCTCCTTTTATTCAAAGTAATTCGGTTGGTTTTTTAACTTTAAGTTTTTTCAGTCATTGCCATCCATTTTTATTAATTATTCGTCTATGTTCTCCCCTTCGATGATTATCAATTATTTTGGTTAATTTAATGTTACTTTTTTTCTGTTTGTTGGCTTGGTCGGTAGTCAGTAGTTCAGTCCCCTATTCCAGTGTTTATCTGCACTTGGTTTATCCATGGTCCATGATTACATTAGTTACCTCCGTTGTTCGGAATGCTCTGGTGTGCATAACTAATTCTGTCCATGTTATATTGGTCTCTTCTATCTGGTACAGCCATTCTCCTAATACCATGTGTTCTCTATGATCCATTTCTCCCTCAATTACTCTAGCATTTTGGTTATTACTCAACGAAGTTACTCGTACCTCCATCATTGCTCTTCTCACTGATATTGGTTTATTTTGCATTTCTATCTCTGTTGTATTCAATTTTCTGATCAATCTTCTTAATTGGTCATACATTGTTTTGTTGTGAGGCCTTTCAACCTTGGGTATCTTCCATTTAAAGATAGGTTTGCTGAAGTTTTTATTCGTTGGTTGATTGTTGATCCCTCCTAGAATTTCCTTCATAGTTCTCCTACATTCCATAACATTCATCATTTCTGCATGGTCGGTAATTGGCAGATTAAACATCTCAAGTAGTCCGTTCTTCATCATCTCCAATTCTTCTCTGGTATTGATTAGTTTTCTTTGATTCATTTTCTTAGTCTTCTTAATTATTTGTTTCTTCTGTACCTACTCCTCTACTGTTGGTTCCTATGTGTGTAATTTTCTCTTTGTTTTTGTTACTTTTATTTTGATATAACCATGTACTTGGGTCTTCTTTAATTTCTGTTTTTTCATTAGTTCCTTCAGAAGTGCTGTCTAAAGTTTCATTCACTTTCTTGAACCCGTTATCTAATGTCTCATTAAGTAGATCTATTTTGTAATTGGTTTCTTCCCATTTCTTATTCATCTCCGTTTTTGTCTGGTCGCTTTCTTCACGACATCCTCTGAAAATTAGTCTTATTTGCTGCTTCATCTCTTCCTTATTTTTTTCATTGCTTTCCTTCAGCTGTTGTTGGAGGGTTTCGTTATTTTTGTTAATGGTTTGTCTCAATTCTTCTTTCTGCTTCTGAAAATTGTTGTTCGTTTCTTCTTTCATGTTGTCGAATTTATCGTTCATCTGTTTCAGATTCTTTTCATTCTTGTCGAATTTTTTCTCCATTCGTTGTATTAACCTTTCATTCATTTGCTTTATAAATTTCATCAAATTTGGGTCTCCTCTAGTTTCTTCCGTGTCACCCGCCTGTGGTTCCATTTCTTCGTCTTGGGTTGGTTCTGTTGTGGTTATTATTGTCTCCACCTCTTCAATCGATGTTCCTTCCTCTTCTTCCCCTCTATTTTCTTCCCTCTCTTTGTCCTTCGCCAAATTTTTCGTCACTCCTCTGGTATGCATCTTGATCTCCTTTCGCAATCGCCGCTAGAATTTCGTATCTCCCTTTCTTCTAGTCCCACCTGTTGGTCGCCAATTTGTAATAAGACGTTTGTGTATCTCCCGTTTTATAATGCCCCAAGTTGGATGCGTCAATTTATTACAAACCTTGTGTGCCGTCCGTCTTCTTTCTGCAATAATGTGTCTTACCAATCCGTCCTCGCTCGGTAACGTAACTTACGATGCTTGAGTCCGTCGCGAACGTACGAATAACCAGGTACCGTAGTCCTTACCTGAGGTTCACTAGGAGTGTATAAATCCCGGGTGGCGCCAAATTGTTTATTTAAAACAATTAAAAAAATTTATTATTATCGGCGGTTCCGCTCAGGCGGTGTGGAGAATTCAAACTTGTCCCGCCGCTTATCGATTCTTTTAATCAAGCCAGCAGTTTGCTGTATTCGCTGCTTGAGCGCTAGTCACCAATTCATAGATGTCCGCTATAATGTACAATATTAATAATACACTTTCCTACTGAAAATAAAACACATTTGTTATACACAGTATTGATTTATTAATGAATGGTTATTACTTTTTCATTGACACAAGTTAGATTTGGTTTGTTATATTATTTTGCACCGGTCATTTATCTATGAGACAATCTCTCTCTGGGTTTGACAAATCGATTTTGAACATAACACATACACCGTAATGGCGTTCTACCGAAGTAGTAAACAAATATTTTCGTTCTATCGTCTGGATTATTTTGATTACGATAAAAGGATTAGATGCAATTACAATAATAAAAATACACAACCTTACAATATTTCTACTTAAATCTTATCACATGTAGCTACAATTGGTTTGTTGGAGTGTAGTAAAAGTGTTTTAAAGGTTCGTAAACTAACAATAGGTTAATTTTATAATTTGACAAATTTTCAGTGTCTTAGTATTTTTATTTAATCTTTGAAAGAGAATAAATTCAGTTTAGTGATAATTCATAGTATAGTGAGAAATATTTAAAGTGCGTTTTTTCGGGAATTTGGATAATTTATATGATACTTAACAACTTCGTAGACTGGGGTTAATCAGTTGGTCTGGTACAAAGGACTGTAGCTGCAATAGTATTCAATTTTCAATTATTCGGGCTTCTGGCATCTTTTTCAATTTACTTGGATTAATTTATTCACTTCGTTTTGAATTAAAAGGTCCTTGCCATCAGTTAATTGGTTTCCATCATAGTCTGCCTCATTCTCGTTCAATTTTGGTAATTTGGTTAACTTTTATAACATTTTAAATGAAAAAATTGGTTGTTCAAAATTTTTGCTTCTGTTTTCCAAGAGCGTCACTTTACGAGTAACAATATTCAACGATAATCCATATTTAATGGCGGTCGGTATGGTTACTCAATAAAATCTGATTGGGTAATAAGGCATAAATCCATTGTTATCAAAATTTGAATTCTTTTCAAAATCCTCATATGTCTTCTGACTGTCTTCATTCCATTATCTTCCTTCCTAAGTATTAATTATTAGCACTGTTTTATTAGTATTTTCTTCCAAAGATTATTTTGGTATCCCACAAGATTGGGTTATTTCATGTTTTATAAGTTTACAATTATTTTAATATTTCCTAATTACATTTCTCTGTTTATTTAACTCCTTATTGTAATATTTTGCTTTTAATAAGATTTACAATTTATCCTTGGTTGATTAGTCACCTTGGATTTGTTAATTACTTGGTTATTTTCGTACAATTTGTATTTGTTGGTGTTTGACAGTTAGGCCTTTCTCAAGTCTAAGTAGCCATTACTGATTTTTGATTATTTCATATACATTACATCTCATTTTAGCCTAGAGCTTTAATTTGTTCTTATAACTATGTTTATTATCTATTGATGTGTTTTGGTTCTGTTTTTGTGTGATTTGTATGTTACTACTATTTTATACATCATTGTTTACTATCTGGTTTCCTCGTTTTCTAAGTCATACTTTTCTTAACTTTTTTACTTATTTATTTGCCAATGTCAACAATATGGCTATTAATTACTATTTTTTCATCACATAAAATACAACATTTAGGTCTATGGTTGGTATAATTACCCCAGCCATATCCTATTCATAAGTTTGTTTAAACAATTATTTAACACTTAATATCTAATATTGGTGTACAATTCATTACCTTTGATTTATTTTTTGGGTGATAAACAACCTCACCTCTATTGAACTTGCTTCAATAATCGTCCCTTATAACATGGGTGTTTATTGATTGTTTTAAAATTCTTATTATATAAATACTCTTTGCCTTAACTCCATGGTAACACTATCTGATTACATTTTCATGGGGTTCTCACCTTTAAATTCTACTATATACTTTTAAACTCTACAATAAGATTCTTTTCTAATCTATACAGTTAATATCACTCTTCAGTGTTCATTACTACTTAATTAATGGTTTATTTTAAATACTACTCTTAACAACTTTCTTAAATATTATTGTTCACTATTAAACCTTTAGTGTTTGTTATTTTTACTAAGTGTTTATCTTAGCTTTCACTATTTTTCCTATTGCTATCATTGACAATATTTTTATCTACTCATCACCTGCACTTTTTAAATTATCTCGTTTTTATTATAATTTACTTAGTGTTTCTTTTTCTATCATTTCACTTTAGGGTAATTTCAATTTCACTATGTTAAATTCCGTTTACTTCTCACTATTTCAATAGCTCTCTCTTTCTCTACACATATTATATATACTTATTAATATCATGTCTTTCTCTATTATTAACTTACATGTACTTCTAATTCTTTGGCTAGTGTATTTTTAGCTATCGTGTTTTATTAATGACTCATTACAATTGTCACTCAATCAATACTAACATTTATTCTTTATATTGATTCTTTACCGGTTTTGTTTCCTTTATTATATTTGATTATATTATTTCTCCCTTCTCTATTCTCTATTCCTTGTCTGTGTTTTCTCGACTTGTTTCATTTTATTTTCTTCATCGTTGGCTTGTTCCCTCTTTATTCTCATTTTTCTTCTCCTTCACTTCTCATCTTGTTTACTTTTATATTGGTTCTTATCTGGCCAATCTCTGGGGTTGGGTCAAAGTCGTTTGTCTGTCAGTCTAGTCTGTGAGTTTCTTTAATAATCACTTTTAGTTTATAATTCTTCCTCCTTCTTTCTTAATTACATTTTATATTTTTATTCTCTTCATTATTTATTTATTAAAATATATTATTTTTTACATACTTATAGTCATCAAATATGATCTGAATTTGGCGATGTTATGATATATATATATATATATATATATATATATATTGTAACTTGACTTGTAACGTGTGTATTAAAATTTAGCGTTATTCTGTAAGTCGTTCTATTTTCGTATAGTAAATGTGTGGGTGTCGAGCGTTTTTTAACTCGCTCGTTGGGTTCGTGGAATAGTATGGGTGTGTGATTGATGTTATTAATAAGTTCAATAAATTCTGTCACTGTTATTTGCGTGTAGCAAGTCGAATCGTACCTTCTCTTACCATTTACGGGTAAACCGTATCTCTCGGCGTTTGGTTTGAATATTGCCGCCTCGCCACCTGATTGGCGCACGCCTTTCTTCAGTGTCGACTTCACTAACGTCTTGTTTTGAGGTTTTCACTTCAATAAATTTTTATTTATTATCTTAATTTACTCGAATCAAACATACAGTGTTGCAGAATAATAATATTTATTAACACTTTGATAGTTTTCAGTTATTTAGTAGTACATTAATTTTATTTTTAGCACCGGCTATTACAGTTGCTCAGTTGGCATGCTCAGTTCCAATGTTTTTGTACACACCGTCTTGGCGGTTATCGTTGGTTTACAATTAAAATGTTTTACTCAGGGGTGTTAATAAGTCCTTTTGGCTACAGAAGTATTGGACTACAGCTAAAATACACAAATTTATTATTCTTAATACTAGGTACACAAAAATGAATATTTTAATACATTCGAGTAAGTAATCATCAATGAGATTTAGTAAAAATTTTGGTTAGGATTTGTCAATTAGAAATGTTTGTTAACTATTTATTATATCTCAATTTTAATAATTATCAACTGATTAAAGTTCAAATAGTGATGTTACCAATACCTTCAGTTCTAAATCAGAATAGCGATCAGTGAAGTGAAAATTGTTGTTTATTATTTTTTTATAGAAAAATTTTGAATTCGTTTAATGGGATTATTGTTTATACTCATCAATTTTCGATGGAGCTTCTGCGATGCCGTCTTCTTCTTCCGGATGGATCCAGTCGTCTTCTATTCTTCGGAATCTCATTAATCTCGTCCAGACTGTTTTTCCCGTAAACTTCGGCTTCGTACTCGTTCTGCGATCGTCTGTCTTCTTGAGTTGAAGTAGGTCCCTATGATCTTCCTCCGGGATAAGTCGTCATCTATTCTTGCAGACGTCTTCTTGATTTCCTCAGGTAATTATGGTTTGTGAAAAAATTTAATAAATAATATATTATCCAGTATTCCCTGGGCTGCTATTACAATCTTCCTTTCCTTTGATTTTAGTTAAAATTCACTTATTTGGAATTAAATTTGGGGTGAGAGCTACATCAATCCGCCCTCGGCGTCGGTCAATAATGGACTATCGAAAATTCAACGGTTTTTTGGCAAAACATTTCGGTTGCTATGGTTACCTAATAAATTATGCTAATTCTCATTGGTCATTAATCTTTGTCATTGTTATGTTTTAACGTCTTATTTTAGTTTAATTTTACAAAATATCTTCAAATGAAGATTTCTTTCTTATGTTACTAGCTAGGTTTATTACATGAATACCATTGTTCATAATTTTTGATAAGGGTCATTTTGATACCCCTCATGGTCACTTTTGAGTAGCTAATTACATTTTTGTTATTTTTCTTATTTATGTTTTATATATATTTTATCCAAAATAGGCTGTTATTCATACATTTTGGTATTAGGAATACTCACTTAATTTGTTTAAACATTTGGTATACTCTGCTTTAATATTGGACTATTATTTGTTCTCAAATTTACTAAATTCTTATTTAACAGTTAGGCCTAGAGCCTAGATTTTACTATACTACTATCTAACATTTCTTAGTAGCTTCTTACCTTTATATTTGGTAGTTTTAACACAATTTTTAATAGAAACAAGTAATAAACATTGGTGTTCCTAACTCCACCTCTTATTATAATAATAAACATTTTCTTTACAGGTTCAAGCCTGAAATAACTTCTAACTACCTTTCTGCTCCCTTCTACTATCTGGTTCAATTAATAATTCATTACATTATATTGGTTCTTTTAACACAATAATAACATCCTTATTATACTAACATTAATTTACACTTTGCACAATATATACTATTCCTCCATTCCTTCACTAGAAAAAAGTGTCTATCGTTCTTGTTTGTCCTTCATTCCAATGCCTTAATTTCTATCTTATCCTATAATCCTTATTACCTATGGCTTACTTTAATTACATCATAATGAGTTCCTCTTACTTACTAGTACAAAGTGTATCACTGGTCTTCCTGTTATTCTAACACAGTTTACTAATTAGAATGCTTTTTGAAGTTCACCAACTACACTTTTTCCTTCATAGAAGGTTTTTGACTTATACACTTTCACTTACTATGTGCAACATGCTATCACTACATGTCACCACTTTATATTAATATACTCCTTCTTCCACTCACTTGATTATTCACTGGGTTGTTTATTGATGTTAGTATCATCATGGGGTTACTGGTCATAATTGTTTATTTTATTTTCCCTTCACAAATGATCACTTTTGGTAATTAACTGTGGCCTTGATTTGCCTTAGGGTATGTTTACTAGTTTTGATTATATTCATCACTATTTATTAGGGTGTGTGTATTATTAATTCCCTAACTTATATTTATAAACACATTCCTTCATCAATAAAATATACATAACATTATTAACCTAGGTAAATCTCATCTACACTCTAATCACATTAGTTCATTTGTTAACATATAGAATAATGGTCATTATTTGGGATTTACAATGTTCATTCCTTAATGTCTTGATTACATTTAGTTCTTAGCTTCTTCTTCATTGTTCCGTGGTTCCTTTTGTATTTATCCGATCTATTGTGTCAGGTCATTGTCAGTTTATCAGTCATTTGTCATTTGGGTTATTGGGTTATTAATCTCTGAGTTTATAAGTTTTTGCCTCTTATTCTTGTCTTCAGCTTTTTATTTTATAGTTAAATATCTAAATATCACTATAATATTGACGACTCGGAACACAAAGTTTTTTATAAGTAAAAACGTAAAGTTTTACCTTACAGCCTAAACCGGCTTTCACCTATAGAAGGCTTCATCAGAGGCTGTCGTTAGTAGCGCTGCTCGTCTTGTTGTTGGCGACGAGAAAGTGTTTCGAAAGATTGAAGCTGTGTGTGTGTGGTGAGATGTGTTCGAATAATGCGTGCGATTTGAATTGTGTCTGTTCGTTTAGGATGTCATTTTTATTTGTTTTTGTGTGTTTGTATATTTCTAATTGTTCTAGAGTGTCTAGTTTTTGGCCTTTTGTGTGTACGTGTAGTATGTTCATGTTATTGTCGATGTTTTTATATGTGTGGTTTGCTTCAATGAGGTGGTTTGCGAAGGTAGATTCTGTAGTGGTGTGGAGTGCTTTTGTGTGTTCAATGTATCTCTGTTTGAAGCTACGTCCTGTCTGGCCTATGTAGAATTTACTGCAATTTGAACAATTTAGTTTATATACACCGGGTAGATCGAATTTGTTTTGTGCTTTGGGCATGCGTTTTGATAGTGTGTGTTCTGTTTTGTTAGTAGTTTTGTAAGCGATTCTGTATCCTGCTTTTTTGAATTTGTGGGCAATTTTTTCTGTTTGTTTGTTGATGTATGTTAGTGTTATGAATTTGTTGTTTTCTGTCTTTGTCTGTTGTTTGTTTTGTGTTTTGTGTAGGAGTTTACTGACTATTGTTCTGTCATAACCGTTAGATTCTGCTAGATATTTTATCGTGTTTAGTTCGTCTTTGTAGTCTATTTCATCTAAGGGGATGTTGTTAAGCCTATGTATCATGGTTCTAAAAGCAGCTAGTTTGTGTTGTATTGGGTGATTGGAGGTGTTGTGTATTAGTGTGTCAGTTGTAGTTGGTTTTCTGTATATACTGAATTTGTGCCTGTGTTCTAGTTTTGTGATGGAGAGGTCTAAGAAGTTTATGGTATTGTTGTGTTCGTATTCGGCAGTGAAGGTTATGTTTTTATGTATTTTGTTTATGTGCGTTAGTAACTGTTCACATTGTCTTTTGTTTCCCCTGTATAGTATTAGAATGTCATCAACGTATCTGTGCCAATATAGTATTTTATGTGAGTGTCTGTCATTGTTTGTGAGTATTTTTGTTTTTTCTAAGTGTTGGAGGAAGACTTCTGCTAGAATGCTGGATATGGGGGAGCCCATGGGTAGGCCGTCGTTCTGTGTGTAGTATTTATTGTTATAAGTAAAGTAGTTTTGTTTTGTGATAATGTTCAGAGTTTCTGTTATTTCATTGATAAGTTTGTCTGGTGTGTTGTTCCGTTTGAGTTTGTTTTGTAGGATGGTGATTGTTTCAGAGATGGGGATGTTTGTGTACAGGTTTTTAATGTCAAAGGAGGCTAATGTGGCGTTATGGGGATGTGTATGTCTTTTATTTTTGTTACTAGGTCAGTGTTGTTTTTTACTGCAATGTTGTTGTCTATTTGTGTGTGTTGTCTAATAATTTTGTCTAGATATTTTGCCAGTTTCTGTGCAGGGGCATTACGGTAGTTGATAATGGGGCGGATCGGAATGTCTTCTTTATGGATTTGCTTGGAGTGTAGGAGCTGATGGTCGGATTTGTTTCATGTAGGGCTTTTGTTTATGTGTCATAATGTGTTTGGCTTTGTTGACTATTTGTTTTACTGAGTTTTGGTATCTGTCGGTGGGGTCGTGTTTTAGTTCTGTGATGTTGTTCTGTTCTATGAAGTCTTGTACTTTTTTGTGTAGGTTGTCTGTGGGGATAATTACAGTCGTGTTGCCTTTGTCAGCTTTTACAAATGTGATGTTGTGTTTGTGTGCCTTTTCCCTCAGTTTGATGGCTGTGTGTATTTCTGAGTTGTGGTTGTTGTTGTCTGGTGTCTTATGTACTCCTATTGTGTTGTTTATATTATGTCTTAATGTGTCTTGATGTTCTGGTGCTGTGTTTTGTATATTTGTTTCTGTGTCAATTATGAGCTTTGTTAGTGTTTGGTTGTTATGTTTGTGAAAGCCGGTTTAGGCTGTAAGGTAAAACTTTACGTTTTTACTTATAAAAAACTTTGTGTTCCGAGTCGTCAATATTATAGTGATATTTAGTTAAGTAACGGACACGTCATGGACAACGAAATCCAAGAAGTTAAATATCATTGGATCTTCACTACCTTATGTCATATTACAATATATATATATATATATATATATATATATATATATATATATATATATATTACATTTAATATTTATACATAAATTTACCTCAAGATGTTATTTTTCTATTTGGAACATGTTTCGGGTACTATCTTGTACCCATCCTCAGCCTTCCGGTTTTTTTGTCTGGTGAAGTACATATGTGTTGTTGGTTGACATATGTACTTCACCAGACAAAAAACCGGAAGGCTGAGGATGGGTACAAGATAGTACCTGAAACATGTTCCAAATAGAAAAATAACATCTTGAGGTAAATTTATGTATAAATATTAAATGTATTATATACATCAAGAAACGGTCTGTAGCAGAAAGTGATTGAAATATATATATATATATATATATATATATATATATATACTATAATACTTATAACTATTTTACCTCAAGATGTATTTTTTCTTTAGGGACATGTTTCGGGAGATCCTGTTCTCCCATCTTCAACCTTCGCCATCTTGCTTCTGGTGCAGTATTTGTGTGTTGGCTTCTGGATGTTATTATGGTGGTTTGTTGGTCTTTGGTCCTTCAATGTTGCATTATTGTGTGTGGTTGTGGTATCTGTTCCACCATAATAACATCCAGAAGCCAACACACAAATACTGCACCAGAAGCAAGATGGCGAAGGTTGAAGATGGGAGAACAGGATCTCCCGAAACATGTCCCTAAAGAAAAAATACATCTTGAGGTAAAATAGTTATAAGTATTATAGTATTGTATACATCAAGAAACGGACTGTAGCAGAAAGTGATTGATATATATATATATATATTACTATAATACTTATAACTAAGTATATAAGTATACTTATAATACTAATTATATACATCAAGAAACGGACTGTAGCAGAAAGTGATTGAAATATATATATATATATATATATATATATATATATATATATATATATTGTAGCATGACAGATAATCCACTAAATAACGATGATGATATGATCATAATAATATATCAATTACAATAAATATAAAGAAAAATTCAAATGAAAACATATATCAAAATAAAATACCACCATGAATGGAAAAAGTAAAATAAAGAACCACAATGCAACAAAATTGTATAAAGAAATATAAACCCTAAAAAACTAAAGTAAAATAAGAATAATACCCAGGTAGGATAGGAGTAGGTAAGGAAGATACCCCGAACAGACCAACGGACATGATAAAATCATATGACCTTGAAGAAACCAAGAAGAAAGAATCTTCAAGAAACAGAATTGTAAGGATGGAAGGACTACAAGATGTACCAAAGGGAAACCTATTTAAAAAGAATACCACAGACCCCTAAAAAGAAATAAAAGGTCACAAAGAAAGTATAACACCCCAAAACCTGATATTAAATGTAAAATAGTTATAAACAAAGTGTTTAGTGTAGTGAGTAGAAGTGCACCCACTAAAGTTATTGTGTAATGAAATAAACAAATCTTCATAATCCCTTATAACTAAGGGATTTTGGTCTTGAAATATTGTAAAACTCAATTAGAGGTGAGACCCAAAATATAAGTGAACCAGTGCAAGTTATTTCAATATATTAAATAAACTTCAAGTAAAAGTGTAACTAATACTTCAACTAAGTACATGTGTACCATAAAACAACTTTAATGTTTTCTATGAATACAGAAATAAAATATTATTATGAAAACATTACTAATGTTTCTAAGCAGGTGGTGATTAAATAAAGTGGCAGGGGATAAAAATGTAATACCCAAAATAGAAACAGATAAGACTGCAACCATGAGTTTAAGAAATAAATAAAAATAAAATGGCTTGTTATGTATATAGTTAAGCCCATGAACTCCATAATTCAATGTGGTGAATAGAATAAGTTTGTTATATTTATAAAAATGTTCAATCTGTTTAACAGTGTTAATCCATACTAAAATGTTTAAGTATGAATAACATACTCTTTTTAAAATGTTTATAATATGTTATTAATAGTAGTTAAAAAACTAAAATGTCTGACTTTGAAGACCATATTATTAAGTTTAAATATTGTTTAGATTATGAGTAGGAATACAATACTACATGTTTTATTTGTTAATTAAGGAAATTTTAAATAATGTTGTATTAAAATAAGAAAGTCAGAAAGGGTATAGAAACAGTATTATTAAAAAACATTATATGTAAAACCAGAAAATCTAGGCCAAATAGGAAATTCCAACAACATTATAATTGATTAATTAAGTTAAATAAACCAAGTAAACAGATGGGATTTATATAAGGTGAAACAGTCACCAAATACTATGACTAAAACTATACTTTAAAAGGATAATATAAAAGGATATATAAAATTATTGAAAATTTTGTAAATGTATTAACTAAAAATTTCAGAGGGGGAAGTCATAAATTCATGAATTATATTTAAAAGGATAATCAATTGATAAAATTGCAAGAAATTAAGGAAAGATAAACATTTAGGTAAATCTGAAATTTATTATAATCATAATTATAACATATTAAAATGGCTAATATTTGGAGGAGAACAGGAAATAAAAAGTTGAGCCTACTTTTCCAAAATGAAAGGAATACAGCAATTTTAATAAAAAACTTTGTAAAGATAGATTATTGGGTATCAAATTAAGCAGAAGGAATTAAAGAAACCGATTATGTATTTACTATTTCATGAAGTTAATTAATAACCAAAATATATTCTGAGTATAATGTACCTTTTTTACATGTATCGGAAACGATTAAAAATTGAAACAATACTTTTCTAATATTAACTTGGCAAGATATTTCAGAAAACGAAGGAAGTAAAACAGTTCTTAATTAACATTCATCGATTACGCTTGATGAAGCTCTCGCTAATAAAACATATATCAGAATCGTTAATGGCGTATAAAAGTAGAGCCTAGCCTACAGTAAAAAATCAAGAGTTGCTGAAATTTTTACCTTAAACCTAAATTCAGTGAACACACATACTACAAACATTGAAATCAATTAATACTGAACTGAATACAAGTGAGATAAGGAATTAAAACTGCACAACAATAATTATTCATAACCAAACGAACTTTACAATTTTTGACACACACATTGACAGAAGTGAATACACATAATCCAAAACATTTAATCGAAGTGAACACCGAACACTTAACCAGGACAACTCTAATAACACGAAAAGGAATTCTCCATACTGCAGAGACGAGGGAACGTGAATGAGACAGCTTTTATTGAAAGAAATTTCGTCTGATCAAAGTCACATTAACTACAGCAGCACGGAAGACGGCCATGTTGGCTCCCGTCATGCATAGCGACCACTCCTATTAGAATTCATCGCTCGTCATTGGTATAAATGTTTCAATTTATAAACATTATATATATTATCAAATAATTTTGTATTTGTTAAATATTAAGTTTTTTTTAATTGTGAATGTTATACTTTCTAGCCTTGCCCCTTCTCTGACTATTAATTATAACCGTTAAAAGAACCTAAGAAAATATTTATATTAAATAACCTGTATCAACAATCGATCGCCCTGTGAAAGAGTCGAGCAATATATATGATAATCGATTTTAAATCGATCCATTTAACAATTGTCAATAAAATATATTAATTCAACGGTTTGATTTTAAATTTATTTATAAATTTAATAAATAGAGTTTAGTTAATAACAGAAATACAAGAAAAGCGGCCATTACTCAAGTGGAAGTAATCCTACGAGAATAAAGAAGAAATCCCGAATCGATTAGTGAATTGAGACAATCCTGTTAACTCTGAATTTAATTACAGTTAACCCCAAGCAAGATTATTTACCAAATTAATCCACACAAACTTAAATTTTTGACACTACACCTTTACAAGAATTATTTCCTAAATTAATAAACATTAAAACATAAAACATAATTTTTTTTTTATTTCAAAACAAATATTTTAATTTTTTTTTTTAATTAAATAACACAGTTTTCATTTGTAAATGCGGTCTACTTTACAATATATATATATAACTCAAAGTCTGAGGATTTATGGGTACTGAATACAAATCCACACCATTACACCAATTGCCACCGAATTTTGCACAGGTAACCTTTGACACAAGGCGCAAAATACTGTCTTACTTGGAATTTGATATTTTGCCCCGTTCGCACGATTTAGGCCCTTTTAATTATGCCTTTTCGTTGATGCGTTAATGATGTCAAAAACACCATGGAGACCAGATTTAATTACCATAGTAAAAAATAAATAAACAAAAGCTATTTAGCAGCATTGGAACTGTATATTTTTCCATTCCTGCAGTACATTTTCGATGTTTTATATAACATACGATTGTATCAATATATTGTGATGTGGAAAAGAAGTGTACTAACTGTAAATTGTCCTATTACTTAATGCAAAGCGAAAATACGTGTTGTTTTCATTTGTGAGTTTATGTGACAATGGTTTTTGGTTTTTAGTTTACTGCTGAAATAAATAAAAGCCATGGTTGAGGAAAACATAATGTTTATTTTGTTATACAATGCTTCTAACACAGTAACACTTAAAATAAAGAATTTAATGTTTTTGATTTAACAGGTACTTTATAAATATCTCCAAAGGCTGTTGCACCAACATAATAATTTAGTTAGAAGTTAAAATAGTACAAGTGTTGAAAATAGCTTTGGAGAGAATTTGACTAATGAGTACAAAATTGTTATACAAGCTGACAGAACGCCAAATAGATATAGACAATAAAAATTATATTAAAATACTTATTAATAGTCAAATATTCGCATGCGGAGCTGTGGATAACAGCTAGTACAAACATAAAACGCAAAACAAACTAATACCAGAACAAACAGAAATCAATACAAAACATGACACAATTTTCAAAGCACTCAAAATCGAAAATACACAAAATACTAATATATACACCACAATTACACACATTAATACCAATTTAAAGTGCTAAAGGCCAACAGGAAACCACAACAACAACCAACCAACACACAAAAACATCACAAGATTCAAAATTAGGAAGGCTGAGGATGGGAACACAAAGCATCCCGATACATGTTCCAAATAAGGAAAAAACATCTTGAGGTAAAATTATTATAAATATTAAATATATTATATACATCAAGAAATATACTGTGGCAAAAAGTGTTTGAAAAAAAATATATATATATATATATATATATATATGCACACACATAATTGCTCATATTATTCTTGACATTCATACATTAATATCATAAACAAATTGTATATATTATATATGTTTTAAGAAGAATATATTTCTTGATGAGCACTTTCAGAGACTATTCCGAAGGGAACAATATAAATAAAGATGAAAGAAGGCATAATTTTCCAAATACAAACTGCACAAACTGTCTGATCAAACTCTGTATTGCATTTTATGTTGTTCTCCTAATATCAAAAAATTAAAATACCTGTTCTACCTTTATTAATTCACCACTCCTATCTATTTTATTATTTTTACCATTTCACTTAGTGTACAATAACACTTGACATATAAATATGTGGTTTTACACACATTATTGTAATAATGTATGTATATTTACATATATTCAATTATACTGATTAAAAAAATTCTTCGTAGCTAAATTAAATGAACTTAAATAAATGTAGTGTGATTATCTTGAAAAAATTTTTGATCATACAGTGAGTTGTGGCTTATCAGTACCACATTATTCATTTAATAAATACTAATACAACTAATTCAGAAAGACAAAGTCCAATTCTCACATGACAAATACTAAATATTGCTAAATATAGTTTGTCACTAATAGTTATTACCTTTCTGTAACATAATGCTAAAAGGATTAAATCAAATTCTAACAGTATTTAAATACTAAAACCATTTAGAAACTTTATACAAGTTTTAAAAAAGAGTACTGTTTATCACTGCAACTTTATTTTCATTTGCCAATGACTTTATCAAACATCAAGTTGTTGAAATAAAAATGAAATCCACACAACTTACTCACTACTTTCATCACTATCTTGAGTAAATATCAGCCTTCTAGTAGACATTGTTTAATAACACTTGCAATCAATACACAAATGACACAATTTAAAGTGAACAGATGTTAACAATTTGACCCAGACACAAAGTATACATTTCTACTGATAATAAAAATGTTTGTTTGTACTATACTGGCTATACATGTGGCACACTGCTATAGGTGTGCTTTCAATGTGTACAGTGTATATTATACAATGAAAGATGGAATTTGGGTAAACAATATTTAATCAATAATCAGTAATTATCATCTGTAATAATGTTTTACAGTACATCAGATTCATCTTTGAGAGCTGAAAAACATCAAAATTAAAAAAAAAACAGAAGGTCCAATGTTTTAAACATCGATTATGTTAATATTTCATAAAGACCTATGACATCAGTTATAAGTCATAATTAAGAAAGCTTCAAAAATCAAACATATCTTCTTTTTAATCTACACTACAAATGTATATTGTATTTTTTCTAACTAATCTATTATACAGGTATTCACTCACATTCTGAGCACCTATTAAACATATAATATATGTACGGAGCAGAAAAGTTACAGAAAGAATTTCCTCAGGAAAAAACGTAATATGTATTTTGTACTAAAGATTTGCACTATATATTATAATTATATTGTTTGCTTATTGTACAAATACATAAAAAAAAACTTTAAAATACTTTAAGTTTTCATAATATTCTATGAATTCCTCAGTACGAAATGTCAATGTGATTATCAGCTTTCCATGTCAATTAAAAATAAAACGGATATTACATAGCACTATTTTCACACTTTTTATAAGTTTATATTTGAAACTGCTTTTATGCTAAAATAAACTTTAAATTCTTTATCAAATATATTAAAACATAAAAGATCACAAATTACATTTAGGCAAAATTAACTTTTTTCATTTCCTTCTAATCAACCCTTCACTTAATTGAGGCTAAAATCAAGTAATTTACATTTCCAATTGGATATCTATAATACAGTCCTCAATTTTTGAGATACATACGAATTTTGCACTTTCATAAATATTGTAACATAACAAGATTACACCCCAGAATAAAGACAACTAAATCATCCAAATTCGTTGTGAATTATGCCTACACGCAATCTTTTTAGAAATAAAATACAAAGAAGTACAAAATAAACTTAACAAAGAAAGAAATGAAAACAAAATATAATATTTAAAGATAAATAATAATATTAAGGAGTAAAAAGTAAAACAAAACAAAAGGGAAATATTATAATAAATAAATACTTGGGAAATAGGGAATGAAAATTTAGGAATTAAATAATTTAATTACAATGACAAGACAATAATTGACGATGACCATTATACCTACAAGAGAAGATCAAAGAATAATAAAATGTAAATAGTTATTAGTAAACATAAGTACAATGTATAAATATTAAACCTAGTATGTAAGTAAAAGGACATTGGTTACAGCATTAGACTATTAAACTAGAGGGAGGTCTGCGAACCTCAGGCAGTTATTTTGTGTCAGAACTACAAAATATAAGTGACATAAAAATTTACTAATAGAATAGTATTAAGCTATAATTATAAAAGTTAAGTGGTTTAATAACATTAAATAGTGAAAAGAACAGTGATAAATGTTATAAAACAGTGTAGAGTGAAAGTGAATCGGGAAATGGACCTAGTTATAATATGCACTGTGAATAAAACATATAAGTTATATACACCAACTATAGTTAATATAAAAAAGTGTATAGTGATTAATAATAGTGAAATATTACTTTACAAACTAGTAATATACATTAGTGATGAAGAAAAAATAAGATTCTACTGAATCAGGTTAATTATAAAATATGAAACCGAACCTGTGACCAATAAATATAATTTATCCAAGAGCTGTGCTGAATGAATCAGTATTTTGTAAAAAGAAATTGGATGGTTGAAGAATATTTTAAAAGAAGCCAGAACACATTAATTTAATGCTGGACATTTTTACAAAATAATTGATGATATAAAAGGAATAAATGAAGAAAAACTATAGAAATAACGAGGAGACTAATGTTTTAATGGAATACACTGAAAACTTGAAGGCCAGAAGATAAATATCAAGCAATAATCTGTAAATGAAACTACAGATTTGGTGAGATTGTTCCATCATGTTAAGACAAACACTTGAACAAACATTAATCCATTTAAAGAGCAAGAACAGTGAAACAATATAAACATAATTATGAATTTTATTTGTTTACTATAATTACACTATGCAACATGATTTTCTATGTTTCTGTAGTCTTAGGTGTTCCTAAAGCATTTTTTTGTGCTGATTCCAGATCTGCAATCCGTTTCTTTCTATCATGTACAGTTTTTTTGCAAATCAAATGAACTCATCTTTTATTTACACGTAAGTTTCACAAGGGGAAATTTTATTGTACTTCGGCATAAGGCTTGGTGATGAAGACAAAAGCTGGGCACCACACAAGGTATGTCGTACATGTGTTGAGGGACTGAGACTGTGGAAAAATGGTGCAAAAAAATCAATGCCTTTTGCAATCCCAATGGTTTGGAGGTAGCCACAAAATCATGTTAACGATTGCTATTTTTGTATGGTTAAAATTCAAGGTCATAACGCAAAAAGTAAGAAGGATATACAATATCCGAACATTCCTTCGGCCTTACGACCAGGTACACATTGTAATTCTCTCCCTATCCCAGTTCCACCTCCCATTCTTGAAGATGTGCCACTGGCGAGCAGCTCAGAAAATGAAAGCGATAATGCTGATGATTACAACCCGGAAGAAGATTCTGCACCAAAATTATTCAGTCAAAATGAACTTAATGATATTACTCGTGACTTGAACCTGACAAAAGATGCCGCCCAATTGCTTGGGTCAAGATTGAATGCAAAAAATCTTCTACTACCCTGAGTTACGTTCTCTTGGTATAGGTCCAGAGAGAAGGAATTAATGAAATTCTTTAAAGAAGAAGACTCTCTGGTTTATTGTTGTGATATTGAGGGTTTATTGAATTTCTTTAACGTCACTTACAATCCAAGTGAGTGGAGGTTATTTATAGACTCATCCAAAACTAGCCTCAAAGGTGTACTTTTACACAATGGAAATTTGTATGGTTCAGTACCCATTGCACATTCAGTTCATCTCAAGGAGACGTATGTAAATCTCAAAGCTCTGCTAAAATACGTGAATTATGAAAAACATTCTTTGACAATTTGTGGGGATTTAAAAGTAGTAGGTATGTTACTTGGTCAACAATCCGGCTACACAAAAATGCCTTGTTTCATTTGTGAATGGGATAGTCGAGCCAGAGACAAACATTGGAAGAAGACAGACTGGCCCAAAAGAAAAACCCTCCAACCCGGTTCACAGAACATAATAAATGTACCACCAGTTCAACGAAGCAAGATACTATTACCTCCTCTGCACATCAAACTCGGCTTAATGAAACAGTTCACTAAAGCTCTTCCAAAAGATGGTGACTGTTTCCAGTACTTGGTAACAAGATTTCCGAAAGTATCTTATGAGAAACTTAAAAAAGGGATCTTCGTGGGACCGCAGATAAGAAAGTTAAAGAAAGACAATTTTTTGAAAGTACAATGTATCCAGTGGAAAAAAGGGCCTGGGTTTCGTTTAAAGAAGTTGTTGTCAACTTTTTGGGCAACCACAAACATCCAGAGTACAAAACCATGGTTAAAAGAATGTTGCAGAGTTTCATGAAATTACGATGTAACATGAGTGTAAAGCTTCACTTCCTACACTCACATGTTGACTTTTCCCTGCAAACCTCGGCGATGTCAGTGAAGAACAAGGCGAACAAGACTACAAAAACGAAGTTAACATTATTAGATACATTGCGACTGTCAACGGATACAATAGCAATATAATAGATAAAATAATACACAAGAAACAAAACAGAATAGCACATAATGACATGCCCAAAGAAAAAGAAAAATATGTAGCCCCAGTAGAATATGGCGAATTATTACATCACACGCTAAAAAAATCAATTGAAAAAACAAAACATTGCACTAGCTTCTAAGCCAACTAATAAGTTTAAGAACAAACTGAACTTTCAAAGTAAGAGTAGACCCTCTGATGAATATGACGGCACTGGAGTATACAAACTTAATTGTTCTGATTGCTCACAATTCTATATAGGACAAACTGGTCGCTCATTCAAAGTGCGATACAAGGAACACATTCCAAGATCTAAATCAAATGTAGAAAGATCCACTTTCGCTGAACATTTAAGCATAAAGGATCATAACATTAAAAGTATTAAAGAAAATCTGGACATAATACATAAATGTAAAAAATCACTTAAGTTAGACACCCTTGAACGATTTGAAATATATAAAGCCACAAAAGAAAATTATGATCTAGTTTTGAATGAGAAATCAAAACATAAAAATAATATTTTATTTAACAGAACTGATGATATAGAGCGAGAACTCAGCTGTCACAGATTGATAGGAAGGATCGAAGGTCAAGTTGGAGTCGACTAATTTTGCCGTGCATCCCAGTTCTGTACAGGTCCGCAACGGTCGCATATCGTGTGTTTCGCTCCCTATTTATTCTGAATGTTTTAAGTGTTTAAATGTTTTTGTCCCTTCGCGTGTGTCGTATTTATCGTCTGACAAGATGTGTGAACATCGATAGATGTAGTTTCAACCCCATTCTAGGATCTGATGATGACATAACAATGTCAAAACTCGAGTAATCCTGAATTTTGGATATTTAAGAAGTGTGACGAAAGGTAATTAACCTATTTTATAGTCATAACCACTTCTGGAGGCAATAACAATGTTTAAAAGCACATATGCAAGTGTGTATGAAAAAAATGTTAAGTGTGGCCACAGCTTTATTAATATGGACACTTGGCTGTTTCCATAATCTATAAAATCAAGGATAATTTGGTTAAAAAAAAAGAGAAATCCTGATTATAAATCAATGTGAATGAATCATTGCTGAAATGCATTACCTTCCAAGAAATGGCGTTGTCTCTATGAACAGACCATTTCTACAGAAACATGTTCAAAATATGTTTATGTGTATATCTGTACGACACTTTTACAGATTTTTCCCTACAGTACCTTCAACTATTAACATTTACGTTATTCTGACATGAAGCTAAAATAAAAGAAGCATTGTTGACAACTGAGATCATTGTTGAGACCTCTGTAAAAGTATGAAGCAAACCGATTAAGGTGTTTTTTTTTTATTTTACTAACAAGCAAGGAAAAGAAGAGTACATAGGGAAAAAATTGTACAAAACGTATGTGAGTTGTTACTGCTTTTATCAACTATTTTTTTAATGATCTCCTGAAGATCATTATTAATCATTTATACTGTACTTGAACAGAGTGTCAATACATAAAATACTGAAACATTTCAGTTAACCAGCAATATATATATGTGTGTGTGTGTGTGTGCTGTCTTTGTCGAAATTTTTTTTACTTCGCAGACAGTAGATTTTGTGCTTGATACTAGAAGTTATCTGTGATTGAATAATGACTGTGAAGTAATAAATAATGAAAAGATTTGTGATCTTGGGTTAAACTATTTCTGACGACTTTTTAAGCAAAAATTATTATCGTTATCAGCACCTGTATACAAGCAATACAGACAGAATATGCATAATTATTAGGCCTACACAGGTGTTTTTGTGTGTATGTATGTGTACATTAGTAAGAAAAAATAACTATTCACATTTATTATTATGCTACAATAAATAAGAAATTATTCAATACAGTATATATTAATATTCATTATTTCTCTATTGCTCATATACAGGTACTGGCAATAAAAAAAATTTACTTATTGTCATCAGAAATGTTTTAAAATGCGTGTAATCAATGAGTGAACCTCAAAAAACATTTCACAAAAAAACCTAGTTGTAAAAAATTCCATTTTTGCCAAGCAACTTATATAAACCACTCTGTATATAAACAAACTCTGTTCTGACTTATTCACTAGTTCTTTAACTTGTTTTGTACATTTAAAATGTAGATGAATGACAAATTTCACCTTGACTCTGTTTTAGCAATATGACTCTCGGGTGTTAGATCTCAAGATCACATGTAATGATTTATTCTTGTGTAGTAGAACTGTTTAGTTTTTACTTCCATGTTCCATAAGGAAATGCAAGTATGGTGATAGCAAAAAAAATCGTGGTCGAGATTATTGCAGATTCTGATTGTGCTACCCTCAAAACATGAAAAAAGTCATTTTTCGAAAAGTGTCTGTGTGTGTGTCTATAGATTTTTTTTCTATGGCAAACGATAACAGCCGCAAATTCAAACAGACTCAAATAATTTTTTGCATACAGTCCTGATTTGTAGATTACTCAAGACACATTGTTTTTGGTGAAGATCGGTTAAGGGAAAGGGGTAGTTTACCTGCAACGTTTTATGTTTTAACAAGGGTATTTTCTATGGCAAACGATAACAGCCGAAAATTCAAACAGAATCAAATAATTTTTTCCATACCTTCCTGAGCTATAGAGAACTCAATGTCTGTTGATTTTGGTGAAGATCGGTTAAGGGAAAGGGGTAGTTTACCTGCAACATTTTATGTTTTAACAAGGGTATTTTATATGGCAAACGATAACAGCCACAAATTCACACAGAATCAAATAATTTTTTGAATACAGTCCTGAATTGTAGAGTTCTCAAGACCTATTGTTTCTGTTGAAGATCGGTTTAGGGAAAGGGGTAGTTTACCTTCAACTTTTATGTTTTGACATGGGTAATTTTTTCTATGACAAATGATAACTGCCGTAAATTCAATCAGAATCAAATAATGTTTTGCATACCTTCCTGAACTATAGAGAACTCAATGTCTGTTGATTTTGGTGAAGCTCGGTTAAGGGAAAGGTCAAACAGAATCAAATACTGTTTTGCAGACCTTCCTGAATTATAGAGTACTCAAGGTCTGTTGATTTTGGTGAAGCTCAGTTAAGAGAAAAGGGTAGTTTACCTGCAATGTTTTATGTTTTAAGGGGTAATTTTATTTTTATGATGAATGATAACTGCCGCATATACAAAGAGAATCAAATAATTTTTTGCAAACATTCCTGAAGTTGTAAGTATTCAAGGTCTGTTGATTTTGGTGAAGATCGGTTAAGAGAAAGGGGTAGTTTACCTGCCACCTTTAATGTTTTAACAAGAGTAATTGTTCCTATGACGAACGATAACTGCTGCACATTCAAACAGAATCAAATAATGTTTTGCATGCATCCCTGAATTTTAGAGGACTCAAGACCTATTGATTTTGGTGAAGATCAGTTAAGGGAAAGGGGTAGTTTACCAGCAACATTTTATGTTGTAACAAGAGAAATTTTTTCATGACGAACGATAACTGCCGTAAATTCAAACAGAATCAAATAATTTTTTACATATGTGCCTGAGTTGTAGAAGACTCAAGGCCTACTGATTTTGGTGAAGATCGGTTACGGGGAAAGGGTAGTTTACCAGGAACATTTTTTGTTGTAACAAGAGTAAATTACTTAATTTTGATAAAATAAAGTATCCTGATAAGAAGATCTTAATAATCCACTGTAGAAACATAGATGAAATATCTATAAATGAAGAGGCTAGTTGAATAGGGTGGGGGTAATTTTCTATAAATGAAAATTATAGTTGAAGGGGGAGGGGATAATTTTTATATGTGTACTATGTTATTGGCAACAAAATAGTAGTTTGTTGTTAAAATTCCTTCCCGGGGTGTTTGGGGCCATAGTCCAATGTTTTCTGCAAAACCAGACGTTTCAGCAGTGCCATCGACTGCCATCATCAGTGAAAATCGAGTGCGATAACGTGTGGTGGTATACATTAGTGACCACAGTACTGTGGTTAAGGCTGAAGCAATAAGTGGAAAGAAGTAGTTTCTATGGAAACATTTCATTTCGTAAATGATTTTAAATATAAATCTTAGAATGTGGAAGTCATGTATGGTTCTCCATATCGATATTTTTTAAAGAGATCCAAGCCATTATATGGGTAATTTCCCATGAAAGACTACATGTGTTAATCTATTTATTCAATATATAAAAACAAAGCAGTGTGAAGTTAATTACACTATTAAAAGATATAAACATATAATTCAATTCCACCTACCTGCAAAGATTCTATCTGGGTCCAGGATGCTCGCACGAACGTAAGATGTTAGCGTGATTTATAGGTTTTTGTAATAATTGACTCTACTCATTTTTTGAAGAGAATTAACATTTTTAATAATCAATAATAATAATCAGTTATACGATTAGTTTTCCAATAAATCTTACCACATTGAATTAAAATTTTCGTACCTCTTGGTTATACATCTTATATTGTTATAATTAAATTAGACTACTTACGACTATGGAGACTGCCCAGCCTGCATTTTTTGTTATACACACACACACACTTATATAAAACAAAAACCCTTGTTTATGTTACAAATTTCATTCTTTTATTATCCACTGTTCATTGTCGCGGTTCCGGCCGAACACGTGCTTTCGTCGCCCGATTCCGCGGCCCGTTATTTAACTGTGTTTGTGTACCACTCCACTGCACCTGTTGTACTATTAGTAAGTCCGTTAATTCCCCGGGTCCCGGCCGGTATTAAAACGGTATTTTGTTGAAGTGATCACATTTTATAAAGTTCGGCCGACCGGGCCCGCACAACTCTGTCAGCGTCTGTAGGTGAACTGGGAAGAGCGGTATAGAGTTCACCGCTAACTTGATTTCGTCTTTTTTGGTGGAAACCAAGGCCTCATGGTTCTTCGTCGCTTGTACGTCCTATTCAACCCATGCAGTTTATTGTGTGCTGTTCGCATAAGACATTTGTGCAGCACTGGGTGACGTCACGAGATAGGTGTGACTTAGGCTTTACATCCGGCACCTTGGAAGAATTGCTCGGAAATTTTGTTTCTTAGCCATCTTGGCGTTGCACAAAACTGGCGTCGCTCCGCGTGCATGCTCGTGTGGTGCATACGGGCGCACTGTCACACATTCACAAAGTTCTTAGAAACTGAGGCTGGGTGCATTCCTGGTTAGCGATTGCACAACTGTTGAGATGTATTTCGCCTTTGTTACAACACTGGTATTACCATACAACACGTGGCCTGGTCACAGTTGGAAATAAAATTTACGAATATTTTCTATGAAACCCCAAAAAATTTAATAAAATAAAATCCCCTGTTTTTGTCACGTTACATACCCCCCCCCCAATGAGAGGTCTTCTGCCGAAACAGAAGAAATCTCATTGCTAAAACCCCTAAGAGGACCGGTGAGGAACTGGTGCCAACAACCCCCTTTTTGCTCTTACACCTCATGGGTAAACGACCCGCCTGGCTCGGCGACTATGGACGCATCTGAATGAGATCACTGGACTTCTCTGTGCGAGATCCCAACACCGAAAAATCGAACAGATACGCACCACAGCACACCTCACCTTCTAACATGTTCCCCAAAAAATCCAAATCCCTGGCTTATATCATGCCAGATCCTCAACCGATATGTTCCCCCTTATATGCAAACTGGGCTGCCTTTAGCAGTTACTGGGCTCACACACACACTTATACTACATACTGTAAACATTGATATATTCTTAGCTGTACCAGTTCACTTAAGTTAAAATCCAAAAAATCAAACTAAAATCTTTCATCAAAAAAAAATTCTCTTCATTAGTTTTTTTGTTATTAGAAAATATACAAATTGAACATTTCTTAACATAGGAACATCCTTAACCTAACATGTGATTACACCTATATTCTAACAATACAATTCAATAAAATAAACACGATTAGTACACAAACAATAACATCATCAAAGTTCAAAAATATCAATTAGATGGCAGGCGCAAAATTAAATTTTTTTTTTTTTCAAAAATTTTAAATTTATTAAAATATATCCTTTTTTCAATATTGAAATTATTTAAAATTATTCAAATCAATTAAAAGCAAAATCGGCATTACTTCCTTGCCAAACATGTCTAGTATATGACCTCACCTATCAGCTGATCAAAACTGGGTCAAGTCAAGAACCTTGACCTACATAAATTATACACAAGTTACATCTGAAAACACATTGAACATCTTTAAAAGTCTCCCTTTAAACACAAAACACAATAGAATAAAACATTTAAAATTACAAAATATTATTATAATTAACAATCAAGTTGATATTTAAATTACTCAAATAAACACTTTATAGCTTTACATTATTTTCAAACTCTATCAAAAATTGTCACTGGTTTCAATCAAAACTTTATATTTTTACTACAAATCTTTTTTCTTTATTTGATAATCTCATTCTCCATTAATTTGGGTGATTTAATTATTTATACTACCTTGATTTACAACTTGATATGTCTGCACTTATAATCTTTCTCCCTCTGACTCTAATACCACTAACAACTTTAACTATCATGACACCCATCTCTATCAAAACATCTATCAAACAATCTCTAAACCCAACCTGCTATTAAACTCAAATCGCCACATTCTCTCGATATATAAAAAAAATTCTCTCTAACCCTTTGTACTTAGGATAAGTGCTACCCCCCCCCCCCCCAAAAGCTCATTCCCTTATGTTGCTTCCTGGATTCTACCTAAGGTAACCCTTTCCGGCGCCAAACGGTCCCTTCCCGTCCCAACCCCTTTTGTTGCGGACTCCTACCTTACACTATCCCCTATTACAAAATTGCCATACCCAAATCTCATTCTTATTACCTCACTTCCACTACAAAATAACATCATCATTTATAAACATCAATATATCAATCAATACTCTACTTATTTTCCCCATATCTACTGTGTCAACATCAACACTTCTCAAATTCTATTACATTATCTCACAACAACATTACATTAATTCAAAACAATATTATTCTCTCTACTACCACTTTAACTTTAACTTGGACTGATCTATATGTCCCAACAAAATACTAATCACCCAAAAGCTATCTTTTATTATTTTTTCACAAATTATTTAAAATTTTAACTTTATCAAATTACTTTCCTCATCATTCAAAATAGCATCTTTAACACATTAAAACATTATATTTCACATTAATTACCTTGAACATCAATAAACAATTTAACAGTGACATTTTACTACTGATCAGCTGACCTTCCTAGCAAGGTGAATAACCTTACTACAAACCCATTTCAAAATTACACAAATTATATAAAACACATATTTTTTATCAATTCTTACCTCTAACACAATAAAATAATACATTTATAAAATACAGAATGAACACATTATACTGAACGTATGAACACCTATTTATCAAAGCGTAATACAAGTATTTTATTAGAGCAAAATTGAGTTATCATTTTTAATGTTATGAAATTTACTTTCGTTGCTCATCTGAGCAACCACCCAATCCACACACACTATTGTATTTTCTGTTGGACTGTAGCGCCCATTGGCCTCCACAAGGACTGCATAGTTGGAGGAATTGAACACCTCCGTGTCTTTGCTTCGGCGTTACATTTTAAAAGTTTTAGGTATCGACATACCCTCGTTTTATACTTATAAGCCCTTAAAACGGGTCTACCACCTGGCTATGCTGTCCCTCCGCGGACAGAATGGCAGCCGCTGTTCCATAGTTCGGGGGATTTCCCCTAGTTTCACCCCCCATTTAATTTCTATTATCAACCAATTTCAAGCCAGCTATGGTCAAGGGACTTGATATGGCCATAGCTGACCGCTAGCCAAAGCCACGATTAGTGCTGGTAAGGGAGTAATCGCCCAAAAAGTCGGGGAAATCAAACTTTACTTTAATGCCTGTTCTATTCATCATTATTCTGTACGGCACGAAAGTCTATCATGGTACAAATTAAATTTGTACGAAAAAAGTGTGCCGTACATTTTTGCCATTTCGGCCTCCGATGGAGGTAACACTCACTGTTACCCCCAACCCATTCCACTATCTACTGGGGCACAGGCCACCCCAGCAATAGCAAATTAATAGCTACATTAAAAAATTAAATATACAACATTATAATATCAAATTTTCATTAATCATTTTATCCATCATCATTTAAATCATTCATCACTTTCTACAATTAAATTTCTTAAAATTTTCAAAATTATTATTAACATTTATTTTATATTAACTTTCAGTTATTATTATTTTTTAAATTCTTATCTTAAGTTACTTTCATTACTACATTTAAAATTCTTTCAATTGAGTTAAACATCTGTAAACCTTTTATTATGTATGACTGGTTATTATAAATTGTTATACTTACAGTCCATTATTCACATACTGACATACACAAAATATATACCCCATACACACCACTAACTCCACGTTACCTCTGAAACATTTAACAAAATGTTAGTTCAAATCAAACAATTTAACACTTAATTACCAAATTCACATCTCGTAAAATAATTTACTCGTTATCAAAATTCAATTATACAACATTTAAATCAATCAAAATATTTAAAACATTTCAAATTATTTTAATTAAATTAATTATTGAAAATACAATTTCCATTGCTATCAAAACAATTACAATTCACTAATTACCGTCTTCAAAATTAATTTTGTTATTTATTTAGACTGCAAATATTACTATTATTATTTCAACAATTGCCTGCATACACATTGTTTACCTGACATCCTACCATACACACAATTAAATTCACTACACTTATTTACAATTCTTCATCATTGATTATTCAGTTATATCACACTTCAATGTCCAAGGCTGCGAGGTCCAAACCACAAAACAAAGCATTTAAAATTGTCCATTGATTGTTTTATAGTCTACCCTCCATCGTCAAAAATTAATCTTTGTTTCAAATAACACTTTTCAATTGTATTGACACACATATTGCTACTTGGTGTGTCATAACCATAAAATTCAAATTCATCTGTTATATCATAATAATCATTAACCAAATTAACATTATGTATTTCTGTCAAGTCTCCATTAGTAATTATTGTCAATATTGGGTCAGTTATTTTCTCATCAATTAAATTATTCTTGTTTAAATACACTTCCAACATTTCTTTCCACTCATCATAATCTCTCTTTAAATTATACAATTCTGTCTCTTTATCAACCCACAATTCTCTATCAAACTCTCTCTCATCATAACACCATCTCATACCTTCAATATTACTCCAGACAGAGGGTACAAACTTATACAAAAAATATAAACAACTCAAATCTTCTAATAACACGGGACTCTTGCCCTTCAAAAACAACACTTGTGAACACATTGAATCATCATAAATAAGGGGAAAATGTACCCTCTGCCCCTATTCTACCACTATATTATCTTTCCACTCTCTCTCTCTAACTCATAAACACACATTAACATTTCATTATTACATTCTACAACTTCATCAGTACTCTCACTATTTATTTTCACTGTATCATTCTCTGATACTACCTCTTCAATTGCATTACTATTCTCAATATTATTTTCATTATTTTCGACATCATCATCATCATTTGTTAACTCTTTATCTAGTACCACATTTTTATACATGTCATTATAATTTTCATTTGTTTTACTTTTGTCTGTGTTCAACACACTCACTCCCATTCTCTCAATACTCTGTTCTAATTTATTCAAACTAGTTCTTATTATTTCATTAGAATTTTCAAAACATTTATTCATTTCTTGTATATCATTTTTTAATTTATCAAATTTGTTATTCTGAATATTGAATTTAGCGTCAGAATCACTCTTTATTTCGTTAAATTTTGCCTCTAACATCACATGTTGCTTTTCTGAACTCTCTTTGAATTTAGCGTCAAAACCACTCTTCTGTTCCTCTAATTTGTTATTGAAATGACTATTTTTTACCATGTTTTTAGACATGGTTTGTAACAGGTTAAATATATCATTTATTGACAACTCTTTTGGTTTATTTATTACAGGAGTAGATTCTGCTTTTGCCCCACTCATTATTACCGATTGCGTCAAATTATTCTCGTCTATCAGGTTTGGAGTTGTCTCCATTCCTGAATCATTTATATTATCTAATTCATTTAAAACGCTTTCTTTGACCACATTAGGGTCTGAATTAATTTCTCCCTCCCCCGTGACAGTTACATCAATCATACTAACTTTATCTCCGTATTCCATTTTTATCTTATTTATGAGATTTTGCTCTACATAAAATTTCAATCTTAAATATTTTCAGTATTATTCAATATAGTATAATCTAAGTATCGCTTAACTACACCCTAACATCATTTATATGTAGTTAGTATTCATTTCCACTTAACCTCCAAATCACGCTTGCATCTTATTTGTAGGTGCGGTTTTTACTTTATATTTTTTACTCATAAAAACGGTCCCTGTTCGGGCGCCACTTGTGAAGTTAATTACACTATTAAAAGATATAAACATATAATTCAATTCCACCTACCTGCAAAGATTCTATCTGGGTCCAGGATGCTCGCACGAACGTAAGATGTTAGCGTGATTTATAGGTTTTTGTAATAATTGACTCTACTCATTTTTTGAAGAGAATTAACATTTTTAATAATCAATAATAATAATCAGTTATACGATTAGTTTTCCAATAAATCTTACCACATTGAATTAAAATTTTCATACCTCTTGGTTATACATCTTATATTGTTATAATTAAATTAGACTACTTACGACTATGGAGACTGCCCAGCCTGCATTTTTTTTTTATACACACACACACACACACTTATATGAAACAAAAACCCTTGTTTATGTTACAAATTTCGTTCTTTATTATCCACTGTTCATTGTCGCGGTTCCGGCCGAACACGTGCTTTCGTCGCCCGATTCCGCGGCCCGTTATTTAACTGTGTTTGTGTACCACTCCACTGCACCTGTTGTACTATTAGTAAGTCCGTTAATCCCCCGGGTCCTGGCCGGTATTAAAACGGTATTTTGTTGAAGTGATCACATTTTATAAAGTTCGGCCGACCGGGCCCGCACAACTCTGTCAGCGTCTGTAGGTGAACTGGGAAGAGCGGTATAGAGTTCACCGCTAACTTGATTTCGTCTTTTTTGGTGGAAACCAAGGCCTCATGGTTCTTCGTCGCTTGTACGTCCTATTCAACCCATGCAGTTTATTGTGTGCTGTTCGCACAAGACATTTGTGCAGCACTGGCTGACGTCACGAGATAGGTGTGACTTAGGCTTTACATCCGGCACCTTGGAAGAATTGCTCGGAAATTTTGTTTCTTAGCCATCTTGGCGTTGCACAAAACTGGCGTCGCTCCACGCGCATGCTCATGTGGTGCATACGGGCGCACTTGTCACACATTCACAAAGGTCTTAGAAACTGAGGCTGGGTGCATTCCTGGTTAGCGATTGCACAACTGTTGAGACGTATTTCGCCTTTGTTACAACACTGGTATTACCATTACCATACAACACGTGGCCTGGTCACAGTTGGAAATAAAATTTACGAATATTTTCTATGAAACCCCAAAAAATTTAATAAAATAAAATCCCCTGTTTTTGTCATGTTACAGCAGTTAATAATATAAACACGTAGGAATGCAGATGGGAAATAAACAACAAATCACAAGATATCTGCTAACATAAGTATTAATAAGTTTATATTTTAATATTTGATAACAAGTATTTATTAGAAGCAATGAAAAACTATTATTACGGCAATCCAGTAAGCAACGTGGTTAGTAGCTTTGTGATGTTGGTCACATTTTATATAAGCAGCTGGAACACAGCGGTTCGGACTAATCTATACTTTGTTCACCGAGTGTTTACAGAAAATATTTCAAGCGAATGACATTGACGAAGGTCAGATTCTATTGTTATCGGTAACATTCCAACGCCCGTTTCACAGCAGTCCGCCAACTCATATTTCCTGTTCGTCACATTCTGTAGGTACTGTGCGTAGTTCAGTTCCTTCCTTGTTTTCACCGTTGAATAACGTGTCATTTGGGTCTGTATTTACTGTTTAGTTATTATTAATAGCTTGGACTAAAACTGTACAATATGGAGACTCTTTCCCCAATAGCAAGGAACAAACGCGGCAAAGTTATACATAGTGCTAAGAGATTGTGTATAGTGAATAATTTTAAACATTTAAGTACAGAGAATCCTACCATAAAAAAGGACAAGGCCATGGAAAAAGTTGCTGAAATGACCGGTGTTAGCAAGCGGAGTGTTTATAGTGTTATTAATGTATATTTGAAAAACAAAACGTTAGGCTTGAGTTCACCAAAAAATAAAAAATCTAGAGTAGCGGCAGTAGATAAATTGGACGAATTTACAAAATGTGCTATTAGGAGAAAAGTTCACAAATTTTTTTTCAAAAATGAACAACCGACAATAAATAAAATTTTAAGTGCAGTTAACAACGATAAAGACTTACCGGATTTCAAACGGTCTACACTATATAAACTGTTAAAATCATTGAATTTTAAAATTTCATGAAAGAAGACGTAACATGCTTATCTGTGACAGGGATGATATAGTTGTATGGCGACGGAATTACCTACGCAAAATTAAACAGTTTCGTGAAGAAGGCCGTAAAATTTACTATCAAGACGAAACTTGGGTAAATGCAGGCCATGTCAAAAATAAGGTTTGGCAAGATAAAACTATTAAGCCGCCGAAAGATGCGTTTTTGAAAGGTCTGTCGACAGGACTACGAAGTCCGAAGGGGAAAGGGAGCCGCCTGATAGTTGTACATATGGGCTGTGAAGAGGGCTTTTTGAAAGATGGATTAATGGTGTTCCAATCAAAGTCTACTGCTGACTATCACGAAGAAATGACCGGGAATGTATTTGAAGATTACTTTCGAGAACTCCTACCTTCCCTGGAAGATAACTCTGTTGTGGTGTTAGATAACGCACCATATCATTCAGTAAAATGTGAAAAAATTCCGAACATGTCGTGGAAAAAAAATGAAATAGCAAATTTGTTAAAACAAAAAGGTTTTAATGCTGATAGTAGTTATCTAAAGAAAGAACTTCTTTACATAGTAAACAAGAAAAAGGAAATTATGACAAATATGTTATTGATGAGATGGCCAAGAAGGAAAACAAGACAGTATTGAGATTACCGGGGGGTAATCACTGTGAATTAAATCCCATCGAGTTGATCTAGGCTCAAGTGAAAAATCATGTTGCGGCTAACAACACAACATTTAAGCTTGCAGATGTAAAACGGCTGTTGGAAGAAGGGGTGGAAAAAGTAACTGAAGAAGACTGGAAGAAGTGTATAGAGCACGTAAAGAAAGAAGAGGCGAAACTGTGGGAATTGGACAACTTAATAGAAGAAATGGAGGAGAGTGGCCCTTTGATTATAAATGTTGGTAATGATGACAGTAGCAGTGACTCCGACTTAGCTATGGAATTGGAATAAACGTAGTTTCCATTGTTGTAAATAGCCCAATGTACGTACATACTGTAGTAGATAGGCTGATGTAAATATTGTAGTAATTATCATAGCAAATAGGCTTATTTTATAATTAATTTCATTGTAGATTTAAGTATTGTGATAGCAAATGGGCCTGCCTATGTTAAAATTTTAGTCCGGGGTTCTCCGTACCACAGGTTTATGTGATCTAGGCCTGTGGAAGCCTCTTTCCCCTAGCATAAAAAGAGTGACCTCCGACAAGGTGGAGGGGATGACGTTTCCCTCGGAGGGTTATTAATACTAATGTCCACCGATCACAAAACATCAATTTATTAGATGCTCGGTAGCCCGTGCGCCCCCCGCACGTCTGCCTGTGAACCGGCCTCTACCATTCGCCAGTGTCGTAATAGGCCAACATTTTCTGCAAACACTCGTTGAACCATGTATACTTAATAACCTGTTTAATAACAAATAAGTGATAATATGTTAGTACCACGTTATTGGGCCAGTAATTAAACTTTAAACAATTATGTTCAGTGAGCACTTGTGTTAATATTTGTGTAGACTATTTGTTATTTGTTGTTAAGTAAAATATCTTCTAACATGGGAGTTGATAGCTCAGAACAGGGTTGACCACAAATTCACGTATCACAAAAGAACGTAAAAGCTACTGATCAGAGTATTGCTTTAAGGGGGAAAGCAAAGAGTGTGAGTTGTGTAAGAATACTCTGAAACAGAAAGACAAAGACACAATAGTGGGCCATTAAGTACAGTCATTAAATTAACTGCAAGAACAGCTGTCACTGTTAAAATAAAGCAAAGCATAGTTGTAAACTATATGTAAATAGAAATATGCACATTAATAAATAACAGGAAGACAAAGTGGCAGTGTCATCAACACTTGTTATTCCTGGTAAAAAACAGATCTCGTCCAAGAATGATGACAAAATTAGGTGCCTTCCTGAAAGACACTATAAGACATGCATTACACATATTGTTAACAGAAAGAATATCCTATGTTCAACAAGTTACTCATTTCCTTGTGGCATGGTGACTTTTTACTGGCAGTCATTCATATTTATGTGATCTACTTCAAGATACTGGGTTTTGTTACAAAGCATTTTTAGCCACACAAATATTATAGTGACAGGGACATTAAGTGAAATATACTTTAGACATACCTCATTATCTTCCCTCAAGCATTAGGCCCATGGCCTGTTGCATCATCTAGCTGTGGTACAGCTTACACCAACCTACACCCAGAGAATAACTATGCATCTTTGTTCCCAAAATTTCAAAGTGAAAGTGGTGCTATCATCAGAAAACCCAGTGGGTGAACATAAAGTTGAATGTAAGACAGGAAAAAGAATTTCTGTACTTCTTTTTTTAATGTCATTATTTGAAGAATATTCTACTTAGTGCATGATGCATTAAATATGATTTATTATATCATATTTGGTTTCAGTAAATATGATTATAAAAATAAGCACCAGATTTCGAATCACTTCAATAACTTAAGTAATAAGAATTAACAGAATACTGCTTACAAATTTCAGAAAAAAACTAAGCTAAAATCTCATAGGTCTAAGGAAGATGAACCAAAAAGTAGAGTTTGTTTTCAAAAGTTAAACCATGTCAGAAAGCACTCATATCACTTCTTAATGTAACAGAACCTTACATCCATCAGCTCTGTAATATTTTATTAGAATATAAAACACTTCATGATAAGGGAAAAATAAATCAAAAAGTTAATGATATACCAGAACTAGGTGATGTAAGCCATCATGCCCATGTCCATATTGAATCATTTTCTATATAAGTTGCACATTATGGTGGAAAACATATTAAGTATATTGGTGCCAAGCTATAAAAAAAAAACTATATATTCATTGTTTTTAAAAAGCAAACTTAATATGTCTGGAAATATAAATTTTAACTAATAAAAATTCTACTTATGATTTAGTAAGCCTCAAGTTGATGTATTAAGGCTTCTGCGCCTTTGAGATAATGCTTAGTTAATCTACTGGCAACCTTAATAGATAAATCATTCTATTATTTATAGACCTTTTCATAAATAACATTATTACACCACACAATAGCCTCTGCCTAATACAAATAGAGCAACATTGTCCTGCTGTGGTATATCATAACTGAGAAGGGAGTTTGTGCAAAATATATTATATGATTATATCAGTGCAGTATTTAGTGACAAGCATTAATCTGTGAGCAGTCCATTAAAATTTTATTAAAATTGGGTGATATTTATTATCTGATTTGAAACTAAATAGTGGACAATTGTGTAACTAAAATTACTGTAATACAAGTATGTCTGTTTTGGGAAAGGATTAATAAATAAAAGTTGTGAGTATATTGATTTCTCTGGCTTTGGTGATTTATTATGCTCCTAAAAGATAACAATCCATACGACTGCCATAACACTATTATTACCTACTTTCACTGCACTTGCGTACTGATAAACAAGGCTCCAATTGTCGGTGTTCTTACATGTTCTTGGCTTGGAGAAAAGTGATTTTAATATATTTTAAAAACTATAATAAACATACTGAAACTAAGTGTTACTTCTCCATATAATTCTGGTTACCAGTGTCCTACGCCTGTGGATCAGAAGCTTGTAGATTCCATTTGGAAGAAATAATTTCATTAAGAAACCATTTCTGGAGCAAGTCCAGACTATCAAGAGGCTTAGTGAGGTTACCATTCTCAAAACATTACTCTCAGACAAATAGTTCTGTCTGCCATCCAGTTCTGTCAACACTAACATATGACTCTTCACTGCTAAGCTCAGAGATAATTATAATTTCCTGGTATTTTGAACCAAAAATCATACTTTTAAAGAAAAATAATTCTTAAAACATGTGATGTTTTTAATTTGAATATTGTATAAAACACTTTAGTCTGTATTATATTTTCTCATTTACTATATATAGTGTTAATATGAGAAATAATAGATTCATACAGAAACCAATAATTTTCATATTTACTCTATTTTATTTAAGACAAGTAATAGCATGGAAAGTTTGTATTCTTTGTACTCAAATAGACCTCCTTTCTTTTAAATTGTACTCCCTTCTTTCATAAATACACACAGACACATTAATATGGCAACACATCAACGTAACTTCATATCAAAACAATTTCAAACAAAAATTGTATTTGATTTGTTACACACATCTTTCTCCTGGTTAAAATTACTTGCTTTGCTTGCTTGGTTAAAATATAAGAATTTGCTGCCTCAATTAATGTTACTGCCTCATTTAATACAGTTTTAATATCACCTAAATCAAAAGTAGAAATAATTTAACAAAATCAATTAAAAATTAGTAATTAGTATATCATTCTCATATAATGATTCTAAATGGTAATTATATGTAACTTTCTTCTAAAGATGATATAAGTATCATGAAACAAAAATACAAAAACTATCATGAGGAGAATAGCAACAACAAACAGGGTGTACTGGATTAATTATTCTGTTTGTGAAGTAGAAAAGCATACATTAATTAAGATAGTGTTACACCAAATATGGAAATTTCAGTTTATTCTGATAATTTATTTTATCTTGTCATTCAAAATTGTTTCTTTAAAATCGTGTACTATACAAATTCATCTGAAAGGAAATAGGTTTTTAATATTTTAAACAAATATATGTGAATTTCCACCCTCTATAAATTTTTAGTCATTTAAAAGAATCCTTTACTAGGATTTTATGAGACTGAGACTACCAGACTGACTGAGACTAGTAGACTGAGAAATATCAGTCTGTTTTGCTATGCTACAAATGTTTATCATTGGCCATCACTCAAACAATAAATATTATGTACAGTATTATTAGTTATTGAGTTATGGTCCAATATGCGAAAGGGATGTATGGTGTACGTTATAACCAGGAACTGCACTCACTTTCAAAGATGTAGCTGTTTAAATTTTAATAGGCCTATTAAGGTGAGAAGGGCATCTGATGAAGATAGCAGAGGATTAAACACAGAAAAGACATTGACTACATACCATGATGGAAAAACAGAGATAAGCAAAGGCTGCAATGGACTGATAATGTGAATTCTGATGCCAGGATGTTTGTACTGAGGAACTGGACAGTGATTGCACTGCAACAGATCCATTGGAGAAAACTACTATAGATGGAGGTCACGACTTAGCATATAGCGTAATCGATGTTAAGAAATTTTTTTTTGAGTGTTGCAATGAAGGGAGCGGCAGCAAGTGGCTGCTGTCACAAATGAAATATGCTGCCATGGTATCAGTTGCCATTCAACAACGACTTGGGCGACCATTCGGCGACAGGAAGGCGCTCAACTTGGAAAGACAATACCTCAGTAATAACAGATGTCCAAGCATAAGGGCGTACGTGGGAACGCACTACAGTACCAGAAAAACAAAAGAAGGACCCTTACAAAGACGAATTACCAAGAAATCGGAGATGAACACGACGCTAGTATTGTCTGGACACACATGGGAGCTTTGCAACAAGACTAGGATGTACATCACTGACAAAGGCAAGGACTCGTACAGACATTATATGAATAGAACAAGACAGGATGAAGCAGCAGGAGGTATGTATGCGGACCAGGCAAGCAGGCTGTGCAACAGATGTGCCGTACCAGGAACAGGACCACCGTAAGTGTTAGAAAGGGAGTCGGAGAAACTACAAAACAATACTACGATTCGTTACACTTAGACTATGGAACACATGCGTCGCTAGTTAACGATTATCAGGAAACGAACAAAAAAGAGGAGACACTAGAACAAATGGATGATTGACAAGCATGAAATCCGGTCTATCGTCTTAAAGCTAGGGTGGACTAGGACCGAGAGAGATGAGAGAAGGGATATACGCCAGCCTGTCAGAAACAAGAGTTTGGTAAAGGCGGTTCTCGAAAAAGACGTTACCATAGGAACAAGAATCAAGAATGAATAAGGAAGAAGTGGAGTCGCCCGGAGAGCAACTCAGGGTGGAGAGTTCGGGAGAACTCAAGAACGAGACCAATAGGAACAAAATTGGTGGGAAAAGACAAAATCTAGAGAAGAACAAAGAGTAGGAGTAGGAGACACAAAAAGAGATGACAAACTTGAGCGAACCTCAGTTTTTATCTCAGTTTTACCTCAGTTTTTCTCAGTTTGTCTTAGTTTTCTTAATATCAAAGTGAATTAAAAACCAGCTCGGCCTCGTTGCGTCATCGCGACAATTTCTTTGGAGTCTTAGTAATACCTTGTTTCGTCGAAGTATTATAAGTGTCGGGAGTCTATGCGATTTACCAGTACAAAATCCGAAGACGTATTATCAGATACTTACGTTTAGATAAAGTAATGGAAAAGTTTGTGGGTGCATAAGATATAACGATAAACTAAAAGCTACAAACATTCGATAAATATTAATAATGTGGTAAAGCCATAATCATTAACTAATAAATCGCGAGTTGAACAATGCGGAACTAAGTGACCGTACAATTAAACGTACGCGAGACAAATAACTTTTACGGGTGTGATTTAAAAGAGAATCAACACCGGAGTGAGAACCTTGTGATAGTGAAAAGTGACCAGCAAACCTGCGATGAAGGTGACAGCCAGATTATCAACCATTCCAAGGAGCAAGGGAGACAGGAGTTCTCCGTAGATGCGCCGTCGAGTACGGATACATACCAAAAGTAAATTATTTATGTATTGCTAGAGTAAGTCACCACTGTCCTGCCGCTCAAAAAGATAAACACCTCTGAGATAATTAAGAGTCAGAATTAAATAAAAGTTAGAGTAAAGTTAAATGATAATTATTGCGAAAGTATAAGAGAAAGATGAATCCATGAGTAAGAGTAAATTTGTAGTATGTAAGAATCATAAATTAATTGTCTATAACTAAGTACTATAACGAAATAAATTCTTAGAGAAACAACTAACGAACAAATGTAATTATTATCGATTATCACATAAATGATTTAATGTCATCGACTAATGATGAATATATGCAAAGTTTGAATAAAATCTAGTGCGTAATGTAAACCTTGGGCGTACGAGTCGTATTATTCATGGTTACCCTAATTGATACGAATTGTCTGACACAACTAAGTATACTCACAACACATGACATCTTTCAATCAATGTATTCAAAGTACAAGATCAACTCTGTTATATATGGATTATCAGCGGAGCGCTTAAGCACGATAAAAGGTAATTAGTATTTATTACTTTATTACACTTGTTGTCATTTATAGTATACATAATGTGTGTTGTTGCCAATCACGCTCAATAGGTGGAACACGATAAAGTTTGGTAATTCAATAATATAATTTGCATAATTAATATAGATTTCAAATTTACATAATATCCATAAAACAGAGTTAAAGTTTGACTGATTACTCCATCAAAATTAACTGACTGATTATTTAATTAATGCACTAATTAGCATATCAATCGTAAAGTTCCAAATGACACGCCAACACGAGGTTTATAACGAATTTTGTTAGTTAAAGGAAGCACAGACAAGATAGAATTAATTGCTAAAAATTTAAACACACTGCTCAATTGTTTACACATTAATTAAAATATGTTAATTAATTAATGCTGAATAGAATGTTTATTCTACAGCATAAACATGCTGTATATGGCACACCAATATGTTGCTAGAATCAAAGTTATATCTCAATTAAAATTCAATTCAATACTTAATTAAACTAATTCATCCAATTAATTAATTAGTAAAATAACATGGTTGTATATGGCGCCCAACGCGATTGCTCGATTAATAAGAATAATCCTTGTTAGTGAGTAAGGTTGAGGACAGGCAGTGGAAATAATTAATTTGTTAGAAATAAGTAGTAGAGTAAGAAAGCAAAATTAGGCTAAGCAAATTTGAATTTTCACGCGAAGTTGTTCGAAAATGGCAGCCAACACTCCCGAAAGCCAAGAGTTCGACGTAAACAATCAGTTAGGCATCGAAGGGCTTGAAGAGATTACGACGCAGAGTGATAACACCACCGCAGACGAAACAGAAAGCAGGGCGGGGGGACAAACGTTAGAACCTCGCGAGATGAATTTCCAAATGTTAATAGAGTTCATTAAACAACAGAATGAAGAATTAAGTGAGAGACTGAGCGAGAACCAGAGGCAACAGAATGAAGAACAGATGGGAAAAATAAAAGTAGAATTGCAAGAACACGCCAATTGGTTAGAACAACGTGTTTTTAGGTTAGAAGTACAATAACTTTGTTAAATGATTAATAAATGCAGAAAAGTTAAAAACAAAACTTGTACGGAATTTAATTCTGAGAAAAATGGTGTAAATAAAGTCAATAAAAAGCAACAAAAAATTCCAATTTTGGTTAAAAACAATACAATACGTTTTTAGGCAAAGATTTTTCTGTTTTATGTCGGATATCATGAAAGTTATGGGAGACACAGGTCTGTGACCAGTTTTATTCGATTTTTCAGGTCAAAAACCATAAGAAACAACAGAATTCGCCCCTTAATTTACCTTCCCAGAATTTCAGAAAGTCTTCATTTACCCGGGGGAACCGAAACCCGGCCGAAATCTTTCGCTAGCCGTAATTCGCTTACAAAGCGTTTCCGGACATATGTTTATATGAACTTTTTTTCTTCTTTTACACTATAGAACCATTTCTCAAATTATTTCCCTCTCCTCCCGGGACACCCTGTATATGTTGATGATTGCCTTTGCTATTCAAATGACATAAAAACATATCTCATACATTTAGAATCATTGTTGAATAATTTATTGAGGGCGAATCTCACGATCAACCTCGAAAAGTCACAGTTCTTCCGTAAGGAAATTGCTTACCTTGGATATTGCCTGACTACAAACGGTATACAAGCAACGAAGGAGAAGGTACCTGCAATCAGGAATTTCCCAGCTCCAAGGAATCAGAAACAGTTAAAGGGATTCTTGGGATTAACGAATTTTTATAATAGATTCACGGACAAATATGCAGAGACTATTCAACCATTGTTAGACTTGTTAAGGAAAGGTAAAAGGTTTTCGTGAACACCTGAAATAGACAGGGGCTTCCACGAAGTGAAAGATTTATTTATTAGTACTGTAATACTAAGTTTCCCGAAGATTAACAAACGGTACTTCCTTCAATGTGACGCAAGCAACTTCGCGTATGGAGGACAGCTATATCAATTAGATGACAACAGAAATATTTCTGTTATTGCATTCACCAGTAAAACTTTTAAGGGAGCAGAGAAAAATTACTTCACAACCGAAAAGGAGTTACTAAGTATTGTCCGATGCTTGGAGATGTTCGGGATTTACATTTTCAGACAACCATTGATAATAATCACAGACAATAAGGCGCTCATTTTTATGAACAAGTGTCACCTGAACAACTCCAGAATCACTAGGTGGATACTTAGTATACAGGAGTATAATTTCGACATTCTCTACTGTAAAGGAAAGGAAAACATTGTGGCGGATATATTGAGCAGATACCCTGAGGACACGGCAGAAAAAGAGCCACCCGACAATAATTTTGAATATCAAATCAACTATGTCACTATAAAGATGAATAAAGACGTATGTGTGACAATTAAGGATATGGGAAAATACCAGGAGAAAGATAAGAAGTTAGAACATATAATAAGTAACTTAAGGAACAGTGATGATAATAATATGTGTAGATTCTATAAATATGTTGATGATAAGCTGTATTGGAAAAGTAAGGGGAAATGGAAGTTACATGTGGCAGCGAGTATTACAAATGGTATCATCGCCGAAATACATCAAATGTACGGCCACGTGGGTAGCAAAAAATATACCAAATTAATTCAAGAATATTTTACGTTCGACCAAATGTCGAAACAAATAAAAGAATACATCACAACGCGCGACAAATGCCAACGGTGCAAGGACACCAACAACCGAAACTTATTTGGTGGAACAAAACCTATTTTACCTACGACGAAAGGTGAACTAGTTAGTGGGGACTATTATGGCCCGTTACCAACGTCGACTGGCAGAGTAAAATACATCTTTGTTGTGATAGACAACTTCACTAAGTTTGTAAAACTGTATACGCTAAGAAGAGCGACAACGGTAGCAACTATTGAAGAATCCGTCAATATATTAATGAATTTGGAAAACCAAAAGCCATCTTAACGGACAACGGAACACAATTCACCTCTAAACAATGGGTAAAGGAACTAAATGAACTTGGAATAACGCCAAAATACACTGCTATACGAAACCCATGCACAAACCTCGCGGAACGCGTAAATCGGCAGTTGGGAACCCTATTCTAGATATTTGTCGGAGATCAGCATACAAAGTGGTCCCGCTTCGTCAATACTATCGAGTGCTGTATGAATGAGACATACCATGAGACGATAGAGGTAACTCCCCACGAGGCGCAATTTGGAAAAAAGCCGAGTCGCATCTGGGAAAAATACATTCACAAGGAGATATCAGGAGACAACACGCCAGACAGTCATCAAATCTTCGTAAAGATGAAACAAAAGCGAGAGAAACATGCGAAGAAGATCAATGAAGCAAGTAAAATGGGCTAAGTTTCAAATAGGAGATTTAGTATTCATAAGAACATATTATCAATCAGACGCAGTACAACGAAAAATTGAAAAATTTTGCGAATTATATAGTGGACCATATAAAATGTGGCAAATATTAGGTGAATCTACGTATACCTTAGTGGAATGTCATGACAAACGAGAGATCCGTGGAAAGTTCAACATTAGACAATTAAAATTGTATCATGCTAAGAAGGACGAGAGTTAAAAGTAGAAGATAGATATACGTAAAATAAATGGAATAAAATTGAAGAAGGACATACGTACATTAATGAAGAAACAAGGAAAAATCGGTCGGCGGCTTAAGGAGATAGGTCTAGATATATGTGATACCGAAAAAGGTAGCAAGAGAAAAGATCATTCAGGTTTACTCAGACTACTAATGAAATTGTCTTAGTAATAAAACCAAACACCATGTAATGTAATATACAGTGTTAAATAGAGACTGTTTAGTAGGAATGCTTTATTTTGTTTTCATGTAAAGACATTAAAGAATAGAGTTAGACTTAAGTGGAATACTATAGCTAGTTGTAAACAAGGACATTCATTTAATATTGTAACTTAGCTAGCAATAAATTGTTAAGGCTTGTAATGAATAGTAAAGAGTTATCTTGTATCGTGGACAATAGTTAATGTGACTTAGATAGTCATAATAATTTTATTGAAACTTATTGACACATAAGAGTTGTAAATATTTGTACTAATTAAATTTGAAGTGAAGGGATAATGTAAATAAGGTTGATTGAAACAGTCGTACGATATATTGAAACAAGTTTAACGTTTGACTATTAATTAAGAGATGGAGAGGTATGAAAATTTACTTTGTTTTTTTTTGCTATTTCAAAATTAGCACAATCTAGTTTTCATAATATGATTTTAGATAGATAATTAAAGAGGAATGAATTTAATTGCGTTTATAATCTTATAGCATAGGATTAATTTCTTTAGTAATACGAAGCTTAACACGATTGTTATTAATATCTGAATTTAGCTAGTAAATGAGTTTTTTTTTGTTTTGAATGTTAGGAATTAAATTGAAAAGATGAAGATGATCGATAGAGAATAAAATCGTTATGTTTAAATGTAGGTGTAGAACATAAGATGAATGATATTTAATTGTGTAATTAATAAGAGGCATGTAAAATGGATTCATATTTTCGATAATAGCGAGCAATAAATTCAATAATAACATTGAAACCACGACAGATGAGATAGTATGGGACAGTGGGACAAGCAAGAAAGTAACGTGATCACTACACTCCTTTTTGGGAAGGATGATCACTACACTCCTGTTTGGGAAGGATGATTCTTGGTTGATACTTCAATCAGGGCATGAATTTGGATTCCCCGGATTCGTGGACTCTTCATGATGAATCCAAATTGGAGATTCTATAGCATAAAAACAATGTTAGGGAATTTTTTTTTGAGTGTTGCAATGAAGGGAGCGGCAGCAAGTGGCTGCTGTCACAAATGAAATATGCTGCCATGGTATCAGTTGCCATTCAACAACGACTTGGGCAACCATTCGGTGACAGGAAGGCGCTCAACTTGGAAAGACAATACCTCAGTAATAACAGATGTCCAAGCGTAAGGGCGTATGTGGGAACGCACTACAGTACCAGAAAAACAAAAGAAGGACCCTTACAAAGACGAATTACCAAGAAATCGGAGATGAACGCGACGCTAGTATTGTCTGGACACACATGGGAGCTTTGCAACAAGACTAGGATGTACATCACTGACAAAGGCAAGGACTCGTACAGACATTATATGAATAGAACAAGACAGGATGAAGCAGCAGGAGGCATGTTTGTGGACGAGACAAGCAGGCTGTGCAACAGATGTGCCGTACCAGGAACAGGACCACTGTAAGTGTTAGAAAGGGAGTTGGAGAAACTAGAAAACAATACTACGATTCGTTACACTTAGACTATGGAACACATGCGTCACTAGTTAATGATTATCAGGAAACGAGCAGAAAAGGGGAGACACTAGAACAAATGGATGATTGACAAGCATGAAATCCGGTCTATCGTCTTAAAGCTAGGGTGGACTAGGACCGAGAGAGATGAGAGAAGGGATATACGCCAACCTATCAGAAACAAGAGTTTGGTAAAGGCGGTTCTCGAAAAAGACATTACCATAGGAACAAGAGTCAAGAACGAATAAGGACGAAGTGGAGTCGCCCGGAGAGCAACTCAGAGTGGAGACTTCAGGAGAACTCAAGAACGAGACCCAATAGGAACAAAATTGGTGGGAAAAGACAAAATCTAGAGAAGAACAAAGAGTAGGAGTAGGAGACACAAAAAGAGATGACAAACTTGAGCGAACCTCAGTTTTTATCTCAGTTTTACCTCAGTTTTTCTCAGTTTGTCTTAGTTTTCTTAATATCAAAGTGAATTAAAAACCAGCTCGGCCTCGTTGCGTCGTTGCGACAATTTCTTTGGAGTCTTAGTAATACCTTGTTTCGTCGAAGTATTATAAGTGTCGGGAGTCTATGCGATTTACCAGTACGAAATCCGAAGACTTATTATCAGTCTTAGAACAATTCGAAGTTTCGGTCATGGAGTTAATCTCAACTGTGAATTAAGTTAATCTTAATCAGGCTTTGTGATTGATTAATATACTGACGAGTCGGGAAGTGCGGAGAGAATGTCGTTGTAGAACTCAAGAACAAGACTTAGTTTGAATAAATAGGTGATATGATAGCGAGTTGTACAAATAAGCTCAAATACTGACAGTGCAAATTCGCAAAAGACAAAACTATGAGCTCAACATTTCGATTGTGTACCGAACTAAAGTACTCTTTACATCAGATACTTACATTTAGATAAAGTAATGGAAACGTTCGTGGGTGCGTAAGATATAACGATAAACTAAAAGCTACAAACATTCGATAAATATTAATAATGTGGTAAAGCCATAATCATAAACTAATAAATCGCGAGTTGAACAATGCGGAACTAATTGACCGTACAATTAAACATACGCCAGACAAATAACTTTTACGGGTGTGATTTAAAAGAGAATCAACACCGGAGTGAGAACCTTGTGATAGTGAAAAGTGACCAGCAAACCTGTGATGAAGGTAACAGCCAGATTATCAACCATTCCAAGGAGCAAGGGAGACAAGAGTTCTCCATAGACACGCCGTCGAGTATGGATACATACCAAAAGTAAATTATTTATGTATTGCTAGAGTAAGTCACCACTGTCCTGCCGCTCAAAAAGATAAACACCTCTGAGATAATTAAGAGTCAGAATTAAATAAAAGTTAGAGAAAAGTTAAATGATAATTATTGCGAAAGTATAAGAGAAAGATGAATCCATGAGTAAGAGTAAATTTGTAGTACGTAAGGAAATCATAAATTAATTGTCTATAACTAAGTACTATAACGAAATGAATTCTTAGAGAAACAACTAACGAACAAATGTAATGTATTATCGATTATCACATAAATGATTTAATGTCATCGACTAATGATGAATATATGCAAAGTTTGAATAAAATCTAGTGCGTAATGTAAACCTTGGGCGTACGAGTCGTATTATTCATGGTTACCCTAATTGATACGAATTGTCTGACACAACTAAGTATACTCACACGACATCTGTCAATCAATGTGTTCAAAGTACAAGATCAACTCTATTATATATGGATTATCAGCGGAGAGCTTAAGCATGATAAAAGGTAATTAGTATTTATTAATTTATTACACTTGTTGTCATTTATAGTATACATAATGTGTGTTGTTGCCAACGCTCAACAGGTGGAACACGATAAAGTTTGTTAATTCAATAATATAGTTTGCATAATTAATATAGATTTCAAATATACATAATATCCATAAAGTAGAGATAAAGTTTGACTGATTACTCCATCAAAACTAACTGATTGATTATTTAATTAATGCACTAATTAGCATATCAATCATAAAGTTGCAAATGACACGCCAACACGTGGTTTATAACGAATTTTGTTAGTTAAGAGAAGCACAGACAAGATAGAATTAATTGCTAAAAACTTAAACACACCGCTCAATTGTTTACACATTAATTAAAATATGTTAATTAATTAATGCTGAATAGAATAAACAGCATATACAGTTGTATATGGCACACCAATATGTTGCTAGAGTCAAAGTTATGTCTCAATTAAAATTCAATTCAATACTTAATTAAACTAATTAATCCAATTAATTAATTAGTAAAATAACATGGCTGTAAGTAATGAGATGTACCACCGATGATGATGATGATGATGATGATGATGATGATGATGATGATGATGATGATGATGATGATAATGATTAATTATTGTAATATCATTCATTATATTATAAATGTATATTTCTTACTCCAATAAACAATTAATAAGTACAACAAACTCTTCAAATCATTTTGAAAATAACATACAGTGATTAACATACGTGTGTGTGTGTGTATGTGTGTGTGTGTGCACGCGTGCGCGTGCGCGCTTGTGCAAAAAACTGAAATTTCAAATGTATAGCTGTGAAATTATACTGAAATATTACCTTATGCATATGAAATAAAATACATAAATTGATTTTATTAATAGTATGCAAATAATGTAACAGCACATTTGTTACAATCAGTAAGTTTATAATTGAAATGTTAGTAGACATTTATACACTGTCATTGGTCAGTCATGTAATGTCATACATGTAACGGCATCAAAAAAGAATCATGTTGTTGACACTGTGACATTCCAATCAGCACAATGTCGTTGTGCAACTATTGCATCAACAGTTTATTCAACAAGCTTTGTAACAAACATATTTTCTCCATGAGCATTATGCCTGTTTGTTATGACAAACATTAGAATTTCAAAATCTTTTAGTTTCATGTATTTCACTGGTGTTTAAAATGTAAGTGCACCATACATAAAAAAAGAAACAAACATACATGTTTGCTGAACATAATAAATAAAGTGTATAATGTGGTGATTTAATTTACTGTTAGTAAAATTAATTATTTCTACTGGTACACTCTGGAAATATTCAGCTAAACTAACAGTGTAACTTTAAGTTCAGTAGGATGTCGCCTATCTGGATTAACTGAGGGGATGTAAACAACCTGTTAATTGATTTGTCCGGTTACTCAATTTACTGAGCCTACACAGTTTCTACAGAATATACAGCACAGAAACTTATTCTAAAAGTTCAATAGCTGTTAGAATGTTTTGCTTACATTTTAAAAGGCTACAATAGCCCAAAGATGATCTTTGTTCAATAATTTTAGTTTTGTCAGCACACGATACAAACAAACACATTTATTTTCACATTTTTAAGAAAAAAAAATAACATGAAATATTGTTCTCACTATATAGAACATGCACAAAACGCACATGTTAACACGAGTAGACAACCATTAGACTACGGCTACACTAAACTGTCATAATGCCATATGACAGTGGACACAGTGCCAATTCTATATTTTTTATTTTATTAAAGGCACTGTCAGTCTAGACAAAATATAATACTATATTTGCCATACCATATATGACAGATTGAAAAATTTTGACATTAGCTAATTGTGACAAATTATTATAAAAAGTTTTCATTTTTAACAAAAACTGATTCATTTTTAAGAAAAATAATGTTTTCTCAATTGAATCTAGATACCCAGTTGTCTGGTTAATACACACTTATGTAATTAATGTCCTACTGTAATTTAAAAGTAACATTTTTTTTTTGCTACTTATAATGTACTATCTTAAAAGTCATTTTGAAAAGCTGTGAAATGTTTTGCAGTAATATTTATATTTACAGATACAGACCTATATAAAATCAATTAAAGTTTATAAACTTTCTGCCTGCAAACATTACACAGGCTACAAACTTGCTCTACCACAAATACAACAAAGAGGCTAATAGTAACAACATGCTACAGAAATATGTAATCATCAATTTATTATGTAGTCCCAACACTGCACAAATAGTACACAGCTCAAGTTGTACACAATACCTTTTTCACAGACAGCTGATATTTTTGACTACTAATAAATAGAAGTATAACAGTTAAGCATAAAATAACTTTACAGGAACAATTTCACAAAATTCAACTCAACAATATTAAGTTTAATATGAAATTACACATGAATATTCAGAATTTAAAATGTGAATAATGCAAATACGGAAATAATGAACCTAGCTGAGAAACAAACAACATTTATAGTGAACACACAATAAGAAGAAACCTGATTACAAATGTTTTAAAAATCTGTATATTTCAGCAGTGCAATTTGATTTAAAAATATATACCTAACTAAAATCTATAAATGAAAGTTAATAATACTGTAACAGAAAACGAAATTTACAAGTTCAATTGACAAGTTCGATTTACTTATTTAAATGATTTACATGATATCATTTTGTTATCAACTACTTGCTTTAGAACAGTATTTGTTACCAGTTTTATGCTTTGGATTTGGCTGTATCACTTTGCCATTCCTGAAGAAGACTTCAAAGAAGGTCTTGAAGTATTGAGAAAAAAAAACACAACCCAGTTTGGAAGTACAAAAGTTCTAGTCCACTGGACTGTTCAAATCTATCACACACACACACACACAATATGTTGTAACTTTAAATTTTGAAGTTCCTTAGTATTATATCACAATTTTTTGCAAAAATATCAATGTTTTTCTGCAAGAAAAAAATTGTTTTTTCTACACACATTTTGCAGACTACATATACATCACAAGGGAGAAAATTTAAAAAACAAAAAGTCACTGATATATTTTCATTGAATGTATTTTATCTCTGATCATGCAGGTAAAGTCTGTGAAACATGAATTAGACACATAATTTTATAATTTCAGAGTAAATTAACTGTTCTTGTTTAGACACACATGACAACAGCATTTATGTATAAAATTATATTTCTGTTTATAATTTTATGTTATTGCTATATAATAATAATAATTGTTATATAATAATAATTTTATGTTTATAATAATTAATTATTGTTGTGTATGTGTGTGTATGTGACAAGCTAGAGAATGCCTTTTGACCTTACAGTTATCATCAAATCAATGAGAATTGAATAGCATAATATTCAACTATAAATATACACTGTATAAATATAAAGGGTGGCGCAGGGAAACAGGAAAATTTGAAGTTGATGTTGACAGTCCTGTAGATGTAGCAGAAGTGAAACTGTCTGTCTAGCAGTAATGGACATTTAGTTACCATGGAGCAGTGGAGCGGTGCAGAGCGTGCGGTCGCCATAAAGGCATTTTACCAACATGGTGACAGTTTGGCAGCTGCACAACGAGAGTTTCGGCGCCACTATCAGATCCCGTCCCGCGGTCATGTTTCTTCGTTACACGCAATCGAAATGTGGGTTCGTAATTTTGAAGAGACTGGTTCAGCTTTGAAGAAAAAGCCTAGTGGGGGTGTACGGTCTGTGCGTACCCCAGAAAACATTGATGCCGTGCGAGCTGCCATCTTAAGGAGTCCTCGTCGTTCGGTGCGAAAAATTGGCTCGTCATTGCAGCTCGGACGTCGGAGCGTTCAAAGAATACTCCATGAACTTCAATTTCATCCGTACAAACTTCAGCTTGTGCAACAACTGAATCCTAATGATTGTGTATTGCACCTGCAAATTTGTGAACAATTGTTGGCTAAAATCAATGAGGATGAATTGTTGACTTCATTCAAAATCTTTGGATGTCCGATGAAGCCCATTTTCAATTAAGTGGATACGTGAATAAGCAGAACTTCCGTTACTGGGCTCAAGGAAACCCTGCTCAGCTTCACCAGCGTCCATTACGCAGTACCAAAGTTACCGTATGGTGTGCAGTGTCATGTCATGGGGTGATAGGCTCTTACTTTTTTGAAGATGAACGAGGCACTGCTGTCGCTGTGACGTCTGAATGTTATGTCAACATGCTAGAGACATTTTTGGCTCCAAGACTCCATACTTTTCCAAATCTTGACATTCAGCACACCTGGTTTCAACAGGATGGAGCCACCTCACACACTGCCAGACAGTCTATGGCAACAGTGAAACATTTGTTTGGGGATCGTATAATTTCAAGGAATGCTAACATCGCTTGGCCACCCCGATCTCCAGACCTTTCAGTCTGTGACTTCTTTTTATGGGGACATCTGAAGAGCATCGTGTACCAGACTAGACCAAGAACCCTTGCTCAGCTCAAGACACAGATTGAAGAGGAAATCGCCAAAATCCCAGGTGACACATTGTGCCACGCTATGCAAAACCTACAGAAACGACTTACTGAATGTGTATGGCAAAATGGGCAGCATTTAACTGATGTAATTCTTAAAAAGTGATGCCTAATGTAATTTTCAGTCTTGTACAACATATTTTGAGCTTCAAATAAAGTTTTGTAACGTTCCTTAATTTTTTCTAATTATTTCAAATTTTCCCGTTTCCCTGCGCCACCCTGTATATAGAGTTATGTATGTGTGTGTGTAAATAAAAATTATGATGAATTGTAAAATACAAAAAGAAATGCATAGAATATGCTACAGAATTATTTCAAATAAATCCTGATAAATACAAAACGACACAACTTCATCATCTGATCCATATTTTAAATAGTTTATTATAATTTGTTTAATTTCTACTAGTAATTTTGTACAAACCACTATGTTGTCTTTGGTATTGATGAGTGCTTTTGGCAGTCAATCCATCTTCAGGTCATTTAGGTTGGTAAATGACTTGAAGATGGCTTGACTGCCGAAAGCGCTAGTCAATACCAAAGACAACATAGTGGTTTGTACAAAATTACTAGTAGAAATATTTGAGACCACTAACACTCCAATACAAGAGTAAATTTATTTAATGTCTTAGCCTACACTCGTACAACTAAAAATATATTCACACTTGATATAAGTTTAAAATTTCATTTAAAATATAAAATACACATTTATCAAAAACAAAATACCATACACATTTTTACTGAAAATTTTAGAATTTCTTACTGCCCACTGTTTCACTGTGCAAGTTAATTAAAGCTTAATTATAAACAGACAAGACAAATACAATATGGTGATAAATATTGGTATGGTTACTAGTAACAATATCACACTATTTTGTGCGTTTGGATAATTACACAATATAGAAATGTCTTCTGCATAAATTTTATTACACATATCATACAGTCTGTGTTTGTAGTATGTTTAACTTTTAAAATCAACAACTGGAGCACAAATATTCATAAAATAATTGGAGTTGGAGTCTGACTGAGAACCATTAATGTGATGAGCACCCCTCTCTAGTGAATAAAACAGGGAGGTGGTTACTACTCTATTTGTCTCTCTTGTTATGGTACCTCTGTTCCTTGTCTCTTTTATCAAGTAACAAGTCTACTGACTACTACTGAGTGTAATGAATTTGTGTATAATTACAATTTTCTAGAGGTGTTTCTTGCTTCTTTTGTGGATTACTTCTTTTATAGTTGGAATCCCTAGGTTATAAAAATCATTTCACTTGTTTTTTACCAAGACACATTAATAATTGTTCCTAATGTTTTGAAAAAATATGTCTGTATGAAAGTGTCTGACTTGTTAGCACAACTTCATAGTGTGATGTCGTAGACACGCAAGAGTGTAATTATAGATTTATATATAAATAACAAAAGCAATTGTTTTCTATGAAGAGATGGAGTGTCAGTCTAATTAACCAGCTTTGTATCTTATATCCACTTTACTTCAATTTGTGACAATACGTTCTTTCCAGTTCAGTTTATTATCTAACTATAAACCTTGTTACCTTACTGTTGTAACCGAAGTAGGATTGATATTTAATATTGTTTAAGTAGGCTGATAGATTTGGATCTTCCTTTATATAGACTGACTTTATTTTTCAAGTTAACTTTTATAACATACTGGTAATTCCAATAGTTTAAGAAGTGGTGGCAAATGTGCTTTTTTCTATTTTGTATTATGATTTTTCATGTAAAACTTGTAAAATGTTTGACTGAAATCAAAGAGTACTGACAGAAAATCGTTGCTATTAAAAGCTCAGAGGATACTGACCAACATGGTGGCACTGGCTTGTGGAATGCATTTGACAAAATTCAAACGGATAATGAGAGATAAAGTCACAAACATTTGTTATTTTGTGACACCTGACAATAAACTTACAGGTTAACGAAATTTAATGGCCACTGGATTTTACTGGCCTTGGGTATTAGCACTATCTCGGTAAGATGATAAGTGGGAGGGGAGGTACAGTATTTATTTCAATGAATTTCTCTGAATAAATAAGTACTTTAAATAATGATATACTTTCTTGAAATGATTTTTTTCAGTAATTTTAAGTTACTAGATATGTGCAAAAGTGCTTTTCAATATATAAAAATCCTCATAAGTTAGTGTAAATGGTAAAGAGTAAGTTAGTTACCAAAAGAAATCTTTTAATGTAGTAAGTTTAACTGGTTCTACTAATGTACCTATTATTCTAGGCATTCAAGTATTTCTTCAGCAGACTCATTCCCTTGTCAAATAATTTATGATAAAATTCTAAATGGAACATAATATACTTTGTAAATATTTAGGTATATTTTATAAACAGTATTTTTCATATTAAACTTTAGTAAAAAAAGTATTAGTGTTATGACGGTCTAGTGATCATCATATGGTACAGTGGAAAACAAAATACAAGACACCAATTAAGTCACTAATCACCAGCTATAATTATCACAATTAAACAGTTTGTAACCAACAAGATTAGTCTCTTACAACAAATCAAATAAAAATTGTTCACATGCAATAATAATGTCAACTAATATAAAACACAATTGTACAGTGGAACCTCTATATAACGAAATTGAGAATCCCGGAAAAAAATTCGTTAAATAGAGGTTTTCGTTATATAGAGGTATAAACCATTTATAACAAGAATTCCCCGTCTAATTTTTTTATGAATGTTGTTTCACGTTCTATAATGAATTAATATTACGTACCGTTACTTTTCTTAATAGCGCATACTTAAAAAAGTAAATGTATTTTTTATGTCATGCTTTACATATTAATCTAATACATAATAAATACGTACTGAATAAAGAGTTTGTGTATTTCATGTAAAGACTTACCTTGTACATGGTTGTAGGCTATACGTAAAAGCATGTTGAACTGAGTTTTAGGTTAACACTGTATTTTTATTTCTAGCACATAATTTTTTCACAACAATAATACAAAAAATGAATACACTAACTTTATTTAAAATGTTAAAAAGCACTAATCCTAATGCATTCTTTAGTCTTTGATGGATGTTGATCGGTAATGTTGACAGTAGGCTAGGCTATATAATTTTTGATACAGTTTTAATTCGTTACTTGAAAAAGTGGGTAATTTTCTGTTGTTTTCTGTGTTTGAATAAGATACTACGTACAAAAAAAGTTTCACATCTATTTAAATACTCAAAAATACTCTCAGGTACTTCGTCCTTGAGATGTAGTGCAAGCCTAATTGCTTTAAATGACTGTAAAAACTCGTCGTCGGTAGGTTTTCTCTTGTCTTGCTGGTCTTCAAAATTTTCATCATCATCATCATCATCTTCTACCGGTTCAGAGGACTTGCTAACACTATGGAGTATGTCGTCATCATCCGGAAAATCAGAAACAGTAACCTGTTCATCAGCAGTGATGAAATCTTCCAGTGTAACTTCGTTACTGACATTTCCAGTTGTTTGTAGAAAATTCCAGTGACTTCTTAACTGTACTAGTGTCATATCATCTTCTTCATTCCATTCTGTCGTGGCGGTACTGAAACCAGCTTTACAAAAACAATGGAATATTGTTTCATCGCTAACATCATTGGTCCATACTTTTGATAATTCAGAAATGCACTCCCGGGGATCAACAATATTAACAGGGACAGTCTGGTTGTTCTCTACAATGGTAACAATTTTTTTCAGGATTCTTTTTCGGTAGTGCAATTTAAGAGTTTTAATTACCCCCTGATCCATTGGTTGTATAATTGACGTTAAGTTTGGTGGGAAAAATATGACTTTTACGTTATTTAATACAGAATCAATGTCTCCAGGATGAGCCGTACAATTATCAATAAAAAGCACAATTTTTCTTTTTTGTGTGGTCATTTGTTTGTCCAGCTTTTTTATCCAACCTGTAAAAATGTCAGTAGTCATCCACGCCTTTTTGTTAAATGTGTAGTCTACCTCTAGAGATTTAACTCCTCGAAAACAACGCGGAGTTTTACTTTTGCCAATTACCAACATTTTAAGTCTTTCAGTCCCTAGCATGTTTGCAGCCACTAACACCGTAATTCTTAGTTTACTTTGTTTACCACCAAAGCACGGATCATTTTTTAAAGTTAGCGTTTTGTTGGGTAAAAATTAAAAAAATAGACCCGTCTCGTCCGCGTTGAAATGTCTTTTCGCGGATATTCTTTTAAAATCGGTTTTAACACAGTCTGCTTCCAAGTTTCACAGTTACTTACGCTGGCACTTGCACTTTCTCCACAAATTACTTTATGAATTACACCATGCCTTTTTCTAAACTTCTCTAACCACCCACTGCTGGCCTGGAAATCCTTGTGTCCCAATGCAGCACCAAATTCCAGGGCTTTTTCTTTAATTAATGTCCTGGATAATGGAAGCTTTTTTTCGCGCATCACCGTCATCCATTTTAAAATAGCTTCGTCGACATCATCATACATGCTACTTTTTAACATTTTCCTCACTAGACTTTCTTTACATTGGTCTGCTTCCTGTAGTATCACGTCCCGATTTTTTAAAATTGTCGACAGTGAGCTTGGTGGGATTCCAAATTTTTGCGCGATATCTTTTTTTTAACACCTTTGTCAACTTCGTGTATAATGCTAATTTTTTCTGAAACACTAAGGCACTTCCGTTTTGACATTGCATACGGCACACTACAGAAACAGTACACGACTAACCTGTATAACACGACTAACGCAATCCAAAGACAGAGACAAACTGAGTTAATCCCAGGAAAAGTTATTGCTGAACTGTATGTATGCACTGAACAATAGAGGATGTCTGGGCCAAGTGAATTCTAAAATTCTGTTTGTTATGTCTATTTCAGTGTTCTGTGTTAGTTAATGGATTTTGGGGAATTCCGCTACTCTTATGTATAGGTTTACAATAACTCCCTTTCCGACCAGGCCAAGCCCGTCGCCAACAGGTAACGGCAGAACACGTGTTTAAATCTTTTCTTAGGATTTTATTGTTATGGGTGATACAGTACAAATGTAAGACAATTTAGGGAATTTACGCTTTACAATTTCAATAAAAATAACCTGTCATTTTCGGCTGTGGTCAAGAATACTTTGTGTTTGTATAAAAGTACAATTTAGGTACAGAAATCAAAAGAATAACTACCTTTAAACTCACAGAGATGTCTTGCACTAAATTTAATGGCACTATTTTTACAAAACATTGAGTAAAAATTACCGTATGTTGATATGCAGTATGTGTCACCATTTCGTTATATAGAGGTATGAATACGTTAAATAGAGGTAAATTTATACATAGTTTTATTACGTCACAGTGCAGTAAAAAAATTCGTAAAATCGAGGTTTTCGTAATATCGAGGTTCGTTATAAAGAGGTTTGACTGTATTACAATTGTCCCGCACAATTATAAAACACATAACACTTCGCCACAATACTTCGAACCGCACTGTGTAAATTGCCCGACAATAACTGAACTAAGTGCTGCTGAAGTCTTGTATTTATACACCACTGAGATATCTAAAACAATCCATAGTACGCATCAAGAACGCTACTAGAAAACACCAGAACGTAATTGACTGCGGCCTTGCACACAGCGCGTGCGGACTGGTGAAATCTCGATTAGTCTCTATGGACGCGTGACAAGTGTCACATAATTGTCCTTCATCTCAAAGTAGCAGCAATATGTATGCACACACACATTACAGCCGAATTCTACTGGAATAGCCGGGAAACATGTAGAATGTTTTGTAATGGTGCAACACTTTTTCCACATTATGAAACAAATATCAGGCTTCTCATGTTAAACATTATGTATCTAAAATTTAATTTCCCAGTATTGCTATCCAGTAGTGTTTCATACAACCACCATATACTGTAGCTTGTGTTGTAAAGTTTATAGGCATTGTACTTACTTCTTGCTACATGCATCCAGCCTAACACAATGCTGATAACGCAATGCATTTTGTACAATTTAGCACCAATGACCAGTAAAGTTGTACTTCCCAGCACTTCCATGATACACTCGTCCCTCACTTTAGTTCTGAGAAGGCTCCTTTCTCCTCTAGGACCAAACAGAACATGTTGTAATGTCTTGCAGTGTTTGCAGCATGGAAAATCAGTAAGGGCAAAGCAGTGCAGATACTCATCAATGGCCAAATGACTATTTACCATGGTTTGATTGATAGGCTATTTCAACTTCTTCCTGAGCCTGTTATAGTGTTATATATCACTTTGTTCCTACTGTGTATCATACAGTTTCCACCCATTAATCTGCACCTGCACTCAACCAAACACTCATGTTTGTACACCTCATCAGTCTGTTTACAATTACTGTTTACTGTTATTCCCAATTCTGGTTTTGGATGCATTTGTGTTGCCATTTTTACAATTTGAACACTCCCCTATAGTACCGCTAGAGTTGATTTACATTGAATAATAATGTGTTTTTTAATTTTATAAATTGTTTTGTATTTCATTAATATACCTGAAACTACAGACTTCCCAGTGCCGAGAGTGCTGATTTTGAACCTGTTGGGATGCATATTTTTTGAAGTGAAACTTCTTTTGGCATGGTAGGAAAAATTTTCGTTACGCGTTATATGCATGAAACTTCTTTGGGCATGGTAGGAAAAATGTTCATTACGCGTTATATGCATGAAACTTCTTTGGGCATGGTAGGAACAATGTTCGTTACACGTTATGCATTATATGCATGCATGTGTGTGTATATGTGTTTAGTAATATACCAACATGAGGAAATGTACAGTTATATATAATTATTGTTACGAATATTTTAAGTTAACGATATGTAAAAAATAATCTACCTAGTCCTACATAATTTAATGACATATATGTTAAAAACTGTTTATGAATATGATCGACGTCATTCTCAATCATTATTATACGTTGCTTTATCACGTGTGACGAGTATTGAAGGATTACATATTACGACACAGAACAATGAGAAGTTATTCTACCATGGCCGAAGACAATCATCATCAACAATTAATTTGCAAGAGGAATTTAAACGACTTTCACTAAACAAACTAGAAACTATAAATGAACATTTAGTTAATTTCATCAATAACAGAAAAGGTTTATCAATATTCATTTTTAATTGGCAAAGACTTACAGCTCATGCTGTTGATCTAAAAGATATAGTTGTGAAAAATTGAAATGTCATAGTTTTATCAGAAACTTGGCTAGCCAATGAAGATGACGTATCTGTTCTTAATTTCAACTGCATTGTGAAATATAAACGACCAAATAGTAGAGCGGGAGGTGTCGGGATATTTCAAAATTCTGACGATATTATTAACATTATAACTCCATCCATGGATTTTTCCATTACTCAATCTGATGTCTATGGTTCAATGGCATCTATAGTTGGCGATCTGTGTATGGCTGAATGTAAAATGGAAAATGGGCTAAAAGTTGTGATTGTGGCAGTGTATATTTCTCCTAATAAAACATTAGATGATATTATTGATTTTCTCCATTGTTCATTATTATCGTATACATCACAAGGTGCCGCCATACTTCGTAAAGATTATCATAAAATACCTACGATTTTAAGTGGAGATTTCAATGTCAATTTTGCATTAGACAAATCTATAAAACTGGTTGAATTTTTAAAAGATAATTTGAACCTGTCTATACAAAATGATAAAAATATATCTACGACAAAATCGAATACGACAATTGATGCAGTATTCACAAGTTTTCTAGATAATATTGAATCTAAAACATACATTTCTTATTTTAGTTACCATAAGCCTTTGGTTACAAAAGTGTATGATGGAAATATCACTAAATATTAACGAAATAGATTAATAATAATAATAATTTCTGTAAATGTATATAATAAAATATTTTTAATTTACTAAAAATGAAAAATTTTCTTATATTGATACCTCTCCCATCCTATTAAATTTTAAGTATACAGTTAAAAATAATAATAATGGATAAACAAAAAATAATAGATATAACCCAAAGAAGTTTCACTTCTTCCATGTGTACACACTTACTGATACACGCACCCAAACTTTTTTCTGCTTTAACCTTTCCACAGTATTGAAGGGCTGAATATATTTTCACAAGTTCCATTTCCATACTTACATGTAGCAGTTGAATAATTCAAAGCGACAATCAGGGATATAAATGCTGGATCCTGAAGAATTGCTTTCACTGTTCAGAGAATATCAGTGTAAACATGAAGAAATCTACATTAGGGTGGAACGAAAATGGCCTTTTTTTAATTTTTTTTTTGTTTAGTTTTGTAATAGTAGGGAAAAGTTGCCTTTTAGGTTCAAAAAGAAGAAAAAAAAATTTGGTTGCTATACTACAACATCTTGAGGTGCCGCAAAGAGCTTAAAATTTGTAAGAAAATTAAAAAAATTGAAAAATTATAAAGTTTGATAAATAATTTTTTATGGTTTTCTCGTACATATAATGTTACAAAAGATAGTTGTAAATACATATATAAGCATTAGAATTGGAAAAAATTATTAATTACAAAATATAATAATATTAAAAAAATATTTTTTAATGTCAAAAAGTTTGTATTTTTGCTAATTTTGAAACTTTTGCGAACATTTTGGTTGTTACAAATAGTAGTAAATAAGGTTGAAATAAAAGCTCGTCAAATCAATTATATATTTTTTTTATTAGAGCACACGTAAAAAAATGTCATAATACACTTTTTAAAGACATTGAAAGTTCATTTTTTATGATTTAAAAAACCCTTAATAATTACAAATATTACAGCTGCAAAATGTTTGTTTCTACTTCATTGACACATTAAACTGTTTTTTTGTATCAAATTTTGGCATGTTCTCACGTGAGTCAATTTTTGCTCTTATATATCCTTCTCTTGCGATTGAACCACAGACATTTTGAGCCGATTCGGTCACCAGTTTCACAGCTCTTTCCACTGCTTGCGTGTGACAAGGAAGCCGGGGAAAGTCGATAAGCGGGTCCACTTTACTATTTGGTTGAGCTTCAGATGTCTTCCGTATAAAGTCTTTGAGAGAGTCAATGGAAACATGTTTTACCAAGGGGGGTTCAGTTACGTCATTTTCAGCCCATGAGATCATGTCGATGTAATCCTTTGCGTCAAAGTTTATCTTTGGATCTTTAAAGTTCCTGACTCCGCCTCTACTTTCTGTTCTTGCTTTTAAAACACGTCGTAAACCAAGTTCTCTTATATTTTTGTGCTGATCACATAGCATGGACAAAAGGAGATTTTCTGCAGCAGCAAAGTACCCATTTCTTTGAATAACCGGGTCTAGAACGTTCTTGAAATCATCAGAGAGATAGCGTGAATATGAGATAAGCTTAAACAGATGTTTGGAACCATAAGTACATGAAGGTTTTAACTTAATGTTAAACCACACAGTTGCATACACTTTCACAATGTACTCAGCCAGAGTCTTAAGGTTTTCAGTTGGATTTTCAGTTGCCACATACAATCTAAGTGTACGGTTTGCTAATGTAAGCCACCTGGAGTGAGCAAGTTTTCCACGGTTTCTTAAAGATAAATCTAGTGAGCAATTTCCACTTGATACAGCGATACACATATCCAATAAATACTTCTGATCTGTACTTAAATCATTTATGTTCTCCAAAAGAGGAAGGTTATTTTCAATTGGCAAGAAAGTAACCACAGGAAGATTAGCACAGTTTTCCAGCTGCTGACCTATTTCGCCTTTAAACTCATTGGGTCCCTTCGTTTTACCATCTAAATGACAAAAAAGATGTCGCAAAGGTAGCTCATTTCCATGGAACAAACAAACTAACCATTGTAACTGTCTTCCTATTTCATTTTCCATCAAAGAAATCACACCATTATTATGTCCAGTGTTTACAACGGTTCCATCACACCCAATAGCAGTAAAGTTCAAAAGTTGTTCGTTGTGTTCTCTATCTTCAAGAAACTCCTGTATACTGTCTGCTATGCCTTTCCAGTGCCAGATTTAGGTGTTACGTGGCCTAAAAACTTCGAGTTTGGTTCCTCTATTAGTGAAACGTGCTCTTCTGAAATAACTTTTTTGTACAACTTAATTCCTTTCTTTTCTTGAAGAATTGTTTTGTCTCTTCTTCCATCAAAAAACAATGCAATAGTTAAACTGTTTTTATCTTTCTATTCATATTAAAACGCCTATTTGAAACTTTTATTGCATAATCGAGACACATAAAATTCTTTGGAAAAGTTACAAAAAGTGTGTTTTTATAAAACTTTACCGCTCTTGCGGCACCTCAAGACATAATCCAAAATGTTAAAAAAAAATTGTATGTCTTTTTTTATATAAAAACTGCTTTTTTGACAGTATTTGAAATTAAAAAAAATGTTGGACAACTTCTTAAAAAAACTTAAAAATGTAGCGAAAATTGCAATTTTATGAAAATTTATCGTCCTTGCGGCACCTCAAGACGTGCTCCAATATTTTTCATATCTTTTTTTTATCTTATTTACACCAAAAGGCAACTTTTCCGTGCTATTACAAATTAAAAATCCAAACTTGATTTTTTCGTTCCACCCTAATCTACATACCTCTTGATTATATCTACTGCTGTCTGTAGTAAAAGCATGGGTAATCCCGCTTATTCATTGAACCCAAAACAATGTTTATGGCAGGGAAGTCCAGAACCAAGGTAAAACAAGATTAACTGGGCTGTTAGAACACAGAGATTGTGTTTAACAACCTGGAAATGAACATTGTAATGTGACAGATAAAGGCATAATAATGAATGGCATTTGATCATTAGAATAATAAAATTATAACATTTAAATCTGGAAGAAAGCATTAAGTTTAATATAAAAAATTAATTCATAGCAACTGTGGAAAGCAATCATTATTATTTAAAAAATACAAGTTCAAATAAAATGAGTTACTAGTGATGAGTCATCCAAAACCAGTCTAATAACCCAAGGTTTTCAAATTATAACCCAGGAAGGTAAAAAGTAAATAACAAAGCAACACAGAATATGACCAAACCCACAACGAGGAAATATAAATGGAAAAGAAACCCTGAATAAGCCAAGATCAACCAATACAGGTGATGTATTTCTAAGATTACGAAGAAGATGAAGAAATCCCAAGAAACCCGAAGAAGATGAAGAAATCCCAAGAAACCCGATGGCATCAAGAAGAAGATGGAGAAGATACCAGTCCAAGAAGACAGAAGAAAGAAGAAGAAGGCAGCATCCTGAGGAAGATGTCATGCTCTTATAAAAGACACCCGTATCCCCATATCCCAAAATAAATGATAAAATACCAATAAAAGTATAACGAAATGGTAACAACATGTACATAAAATTAAGAGAGAAAAGTGTGTAAAGTAAGAGTTGCCAGTGAACCAAGATGAAACAATAATATAGTACCCAAGGAACAAATCTCCATTGTAAAACACTAACCAATTTATTATCTTAATAAGACTACACGACCATTTAGAAATAACATAAAATAAAAGTGTAAAGTGAACCAGTGCTAGTTTTGGGTATTACAGAAAATAAACCTTGTGTTTCATTCTTGGCAATCACAAACATTGAATACAATGAAATATGCAACTTTCAGTGACTTAAAATGTGTACTATGTGAATATGTTACTTTGAATAATAACAGGATATAAATCTGTTTAAAGTGACATTTTGTTTTATATAATGAGAAAAAACAGATTTAATTATACTATGACAGGGTACAATTCCCCAAATACAATATTTAAAAGACAGTGTAAAGAACTGCATAATCCAACTTAGTATAGTAGTTAGCAAATAAGAATATAGATATAAGGTTTTTGTAAATATAAGATAAGGATTTTTAAAATGTATTAGATATAAAGACATTTATTTAAATTTTCAACAACTAACATCATACCTGTAAATACATTTATTACTGGTGTTAATAGTAATAAGTAATTAAGATGTTAGTTGGTAAAAAACCTCTTTTGTGAATAATAATCCTATATTAGTAATAAGTTTTTGATTGTAAAAAAATGTCTGAATGTTGAAGACAACCATTTATTTGAAAATATTCCTTATTTGTTTAACTGTTCATTGTACTGTAAACAATACTAATTATTGTTGTGTTATTTGAAAAAATGTTTAGTTTATAATACCATATTTAAAAATCAGAGAGGGTATCACACATCATTTATTGTTTGTAAAAATATTTTGTAAGAAAAAACTTGTTAGAAAATCTAGGCCAAAGAATGAAAACCAAACTTCATCAAAACAGAGAAATTACTCATTTAAATGCAATTAAACAAAAGGGTTTTAGATAAAATAAACCTGAGATAAAGCCATATAATTACACATACCACTTAGAAAGATTTTATAAAATTATATTCAGAATTATAAATAAAAATGAAAATGACAAAACTCAGAAATTTGGAGAGGGGAGTCATATATTCCAAAATAATATTTTAGAATTTAACCAATTCAGTTAATTAAAAGAAAATAAGGGAATATAAACCTTTTAATACAATATGAAATTATTAATAATAAAATATAACTGAAAAATGGCTGAATTTGCATAATGACAGGAAGTTAACTTTTAATTTTTCACTAAATACAAAATGAAAGTAAAATTACTAATTTTGGACAGAAAACATTATAAAACGGCATTATTCAATCTTAAAATACGCCGAATGAACTGAAGGATTAATTTAAATTACATCTAGCAAATAAAATTGATAAATAACCCAAGTTTAGGCAGTTATATAATGTATTTTGAAATATGCACAGGATGCAAAATTATATTTGAACAATGTAAAGAATAATATTATATTGGCTAAGAGTTTAGTCGAAACTGGAGGAAATAAGATAGTTGATTATTGGTAATTGTACGGTGAACTTGACGAGCGGATTATAACCGAGCTAACCTAACTAAAAACGGTAATGGCGAGTAAGTGAACACTTTTGTAAAATCGCGAGTGGCGAATAAAACAATTTTGGAACATCAACATAGTGACAGATACAATTGATATAGACTAAATAACACAGTACAGCACATAATTACACCGAATAACAATATTAAACACAAGAAAACAGTATACAACATAACCATACATTAGTGCCTGAATCATAAAAAGTGAACGAACTTATACATACACAGATATATAAAATACAACCTGGAAACTTCACTCAAGACACTACACAACATCAAAAAGAAGATTTGCAGACCCCAGGACGTAAATACTAGCAGAAAATATCTTATTTGGAAGATCGCAGATACGAAGGCCATTTTGACCGACTTAACGGCAGCCATTTGCATTCGTCGTTGAAAACGCCTTCTTGTTCCCGTCAGCTGTGTTGGTGACAACAAATTATTTTATTTCAAATTATTATTCATATATGTATCTAGTATTAGTAATTAACTTGTTGTAACGTTATACTTTTTAAATATTGGCCCGATTTCTCTGACTTTGATCATAATTAGCTGTTCAAAGAACCTTTATTGAATTTTATATATATCAAACCTTGTAACTGTTTCGATACCCTGAGAATCGATATTATAATCGAAAAGAGTCTATATTTCAATTATTTAATAAAACATTAATACTTTTCACCACAAAATAGTTCTTTCTTTCATTAATATTACAAATTACCATTAATATAATTTTAAATAATAAACTACCAGGATATTACCACATACGAAGGAAGATAACCTCCAAAACGAAAAAGTAAACAAGTATCGATTGTCCTGGAGACAATCTTATGAGTGGTTGTAGTTTATTAGAAAATACAAGAACCTCAATAAAATTTCTTAGAGGATTGATACACGTTTTAAAACTTCACAAAACAACATTAATTAATTGATTTTAATTAATTAATTAATAAAAAGAAAATTTTTTTTAATTATAAAATTTTTTTTAAACAATTTTTTTTTATTTTCTTCAACAAGCAACAATTTTTGTTTTAAAACATTTTGGTGAAACTACACATATATCTCTTCAACAGCATAACGCTATTTGACAGTTTTTGCTACATTTGGGACTCGACCAACTGGGAAACTTAAGGAAGTGTTTCAGACCAGTAAGACTTCGAGAGCCACACCAATTATTAAACACCAGTATTCGGCTGAGAGAGCTATATTAGTAATAGTTACAAATTGGCGCACAACTGAGGGGCTTTAATTAGTCGATTGATAGGCCACTACAATCTGCCCAATCACTAGTTGGAGCTAGGCAACAGCTATAGAGTCAGAGAAAGGGAAAAAGGGAACAACGACAAGCAAAATGGCAGAACTAACAGAAGGGAGTAAAATGGACAGAGTAATAGAAATGTTCCGGCGAATGGAAGAAGGAATATACAAGAAAATGGATGAGCACCACGAATCGATGATGAAGATGATGAAAGAGGACAGATTGAAAAGAGAAGCGTTAAGAAAGGAGAAAACCGAAGAAATAAAATATGATAGCAAACCAGAACCAGAGGAAGTACCAAATGATAAAACGCAGGAACAAGCAGTGGTATTACCTGGAATTAAAACTAGCGGAAATAAGGAAAATATTAAACAAAGGAAAAGGAAAATATATCCAAGAAATTTAATAAAAACGAAGGAAGAGTTGGAGATGATGAACCATGGGTTAATTGATGGCAATAATATCCCAATTACCAATGACAAAGACATCATGAATTTGAGGAATTATAGGAGGGGAATCGAAGTAATTTCAGAAATAATTTACCACAAAGCAGTAGTTTACCACTGGGAAAGGACCAGAAGTAAACAGAATACAACATGTGGACCAGATCAGTTTCAGCGCAGGACTGGACAGGGCATTCCAGAAAGATGGAAATTTGAAATCGTACCAGACGGTAATGATGACACAGATGAATCACCAGAATGTATTCCATTAGCGTGCCATCTAGGACAGTTCCAGGGTACGGTTAGACTAAAATATATTCCTTCAGGGTGGATATGTGATGGTAAACCAGTTTATGGTGTTTCAGATAAACAAATAATAAGTGATAACCCAGATGAAGATCCTCACATATATTTGTCAGGTAATACAAAACATGGACCAGAGAAGTATTGGTGTATACAATACTATGATAAAGGGAGCCGAATATGTTTTGTAGCCAATAAAGTAATAACAGCGAGGAAGATTGAAACAAGCAATGGAGTAACCGCAGTGAAAATGAAATAACAGGCGGAAACCAGAGATGTCACAAGTACTGGGATAATTATGAAGACCATGATCGTCCGGAAAATAAGAGCAACTGAGATGATGGACCCTGGTTGAAACAAATACCACACGCCATCAAGAAAAGGGACGGAGATCATGATAACCGACTATGGCGAAAAACAGTGGAGAAGCAGACAAAATAAATATCATTGAAAGGAAATGATACGAATGATAAACATAGAAACAAAACTGGGTTTTATGAGTGAAGACTATGTAAGAAAATGCACATGACAAATAAGAATATGAGCTACTGAGCGACATGAAGAAAAACATCCTCCTGAGTATATAAAAGAAAAGAAAATTTATAAAGAAAGAAAAAGAGAAGATCAACTTACAAAAGTATAAATAAAATGGTCCTGTATAGAGTACAAAATATAACCATATGTTGTGGTAAAGGATAAGCATAACAATACCTATGAGTTGAGGGAAATCGTTTCAGAAAAAATCAAAGGTGTGTACAATCAAGCATCTATGAAAAAAAATTATGAAGAAAGAGAAAGAATTTTGAATTTAACTACTGAAAAAATTTTAAATTTATGTAAGAACATCTTACAACAAATATTTTTGAGAAAAACTTTTTGGAAGAATTAGAAAGAAAGGAATTTTGTATTTTAACTGAAAAAATTTGAAATTTATGTAAGTACAACTTACAACCTAATATTTTTGAAAAAACTTTATGGAAGAAAGAGAAAGAATTTTGAATTTAATATACCACAAAATACTAAAATAAGTAAGTACCACTTACTACCTATGATTTGGAGAAACAACTTTTTTGCTGAAGAAAGAGAAAGAGAGAATTTTGAATTTAAAACTGAAAAAATTTAAAATTTATGTAAGTACAACTTACAACCTAATATTTTTGAAAAAACTTTATGGAAGAAAGAGAAAGAATTTTGAATTTAATATACCACAAAATACTAAAATAAGTAAGTACCACTTACTACCTATGATTTGGAGAAACAACTTTTTTGCTGAAGAAAGAGAAAGAGAGAATTTTGAATTTAAAACTGAAAAAATTTAAAATTATGTAAGTACAACTTACAACCTAATATTATTTGAGAAAACTTTATGGAAATGAAAAGAAAGAGTTAATTAACCAACAAAATTTAAAAATAAATGTAAGTACATCTTACTACCTATGATTTAGAAGAAACTTTATGGAAATGGAAAGAAAGAGCTTATTAACCAACAAAATTTAAAAAACAAATGTAAGCACATCTTACTACCAAATATTTAAGAAGAAACTTTATGGAAAAATAGAAGAAAGGAATTTTGAAGTTAATATACAAGAAATTTAAAAACGAAGTAAGACCAACTTACTATAACTAATTTTGTGAGAAAACTTTATGGTAAATAATTAAGAAGAATTTGAATTTGGAGAAATACCAAAACATTCAGAAATAATTGTAAGATCACCTTACTATAAACAATTTTGAATGAAACAATTCTAGGAATAAATGAATTAAACAGAATTTGAAGGTTGATAGAACGTCGAAACTTTGAAACAAGATAAGATCAACTTATTACCATGATTTATGAGAAGTGTTTTGCCAATAAATAAAAAGGAAGAGTTTGAATTTTGAATAAAACTAACAATGTTCTAAAAATAAATATGTGCCAGTTATAATTGAATGTAGAAGAAAATAAAATGATTAATTCAGAAAAGAGAATTAACTTTAATCCAGAATAAATGCTAGATATTCACATTAGCATTTGAAGGAGTAGAGAAGAAAAACAAAAAGAGTGTAATATGCAAGAGAAGGAAAAAATTTGGAAGCAAAGAGACTAATTACTTATGAAACGATAATGAAAACAGTTAATTAAGAGCAAAGAAGAACAACTCATACCAAACATATGGAGAAGATGATTTTGAACGAATGATAATAATAAAACCTATAAGAAAAGCAAAGAGAAGAAGTACCACATGAAATATAATATAAATGAATTAATGTTAATGAATGCGAAGGCGGATTAATAACTTTCTAAGAGAAAGGAAAGAACTAAAATCTTGGATTTCGTTGTCCATGACGTGTCCGTTACTTAACTAATTATCACTATAATATTGACGACTCGGAACACAAAGTTTTTTATAAGTAAAAACGTAAAGTTTTACCTTACAGCCTAAACCGGCTTTCACCTATAGAAGGCTTCATCAGAGGCTGTCGTTAGTAGCGCTGCTCGTCTTGTTGTTGGCGACGAGAAAGTGTTTCGAAAGATTGAAGCTGTGTGTGTGTGGTGAGATGTGTTCGAATAATGCGTGCGATTTGAATTGTGTCTGTTCGTTTAGGATGTCGTTTTTATTTGTTTTTGTGTGTTTGTATATTTCTAATTGTTCTAGAGTGTCTAGTTTTCGGCCTTTTGTGTGTACGTGTAGGATGTTCATGTTATTGTCGATGTTTTTATATGTGTGGTTTGCTTCAATGAGGTGGTTTGCGAAGGTAGATTCTGTAGTGGTGTGGAGTGCTTTTGTGTGTTCAATGTATCTCTGTTTGAAGCTACGTCCTGTCTGGCCTATGTAGAATTTACTGCAATTTGAACAATTTAGTTTATATACACCGGGTAGATCGAATTTGTTTTGTGCTTTGGGCATGTGTTTTGATAGTGTGTGTTCTGTTTTGTTAGTAGTTTTGTAAGCGATTCTGTATCCTGCTTTTTTGAATTTGTGGGCAATTTTTTCTGTTTGTTTGTTGATGTATGTTAGTGTTATGAATTTGTTGTTTTCTGTCTTTGTCTGTTGTTTGTTTTGTGTTTTGTGTAGGAGTTTACTGACTATTGTTCTGTCATAACCGTTAGATTCTGCTAGATATTTTGTCGTGTTTAGTTCGTCTTTGTAGTCTATTTCATCTAAGGGGATGTTGTTAAGTCTATGTATCATGGTTCTAAAAGCAGCTAGTTTGTGTTGTATTGGGTGATTGGAGGTGTTGTGTATTAGTGTGTCAGTTGTAGTTGGTTTTCTGTATATACTGAATTTGTGCCTGTGTTCTAGTTTTGTGATGGAGAGGTCTAAGAAGTTTATGGTATTGTTGTGTTCGTATTCGGCAGTGAAGGTTATGTTTTTATGTATTTTGTTTATGTGCGTTAGTAACTGTTCACATTGTCTTTTGTTTCCCCTGTATAGTATTAGAATGTCATCAACGTATCTGTGCCAATATAGTATTTTATGTGAGTGTCTGTCATTGTTTGTGAGTATTTTTGTTTTTTCTAAGTGTTGGAGGAAGACTTCTGCTAGAATGCTGGATATGGGGGAGCCCATGGGTAGGCCATCGTTCTGTGTGTAGTATTTATTGTTATAAGTAAAGTAGTTTTGTTTTGTGATAATGTTCAGAGTTTCTGTTATTTCATTGATAAGTTCGTCTGGTGTGTTGTTCTGTTTGAGTTTGTTTTGTAGGATGGTGATTGTTTCAGAGATGGGGATGTTTGTGTACAGGTTTTTAATGTCAAAGGAGGCTAATGTGGCGTTATGGGGGATGTGTATGTCTTTTATTTTTGTTACTAGGTCAGTGTTGTTTTTTACTGCAATGTTGTTGTCTATTTGTGTGTGTTGTCTAATAATTTTGTCTAGATATTTTGCCAGTTTGTGTGCAGGGGCATTACGGTAGTTGATAATGGGGCGGATCGGAATGTCTTCTTTATGGATTAGAACTAAAACACAGAACTAAAACACGACCCCACCGACAGATACCAAAACTCAGTAAAACAAATAGTCAACAAAGCCAAACACATTATGACACATAAACAAAAGCCCTACATGAAACATATCCGACCATCAGCACCTACACTCCAAGCGCTTCCCAAAATCCATAAAGAAGACATTCCGATCCGCCCCATTATCAACTACCGTAATGCCCCTGCACACAAACTGGCAAAATATCTAGACAAAATTATTAGACAACACACACAAATAGACAACAACATTGCAGTAAAAAACAACACTGACCTAGTAACAAAAATAAAAGACATACACATCCCCTATAACGCCACATTAGCCTCCTTTGACATTAAAAACCTGTACACAAACATCCCCATCTCTGAAACAATCACCATCCTACAAAACAAACTCAAACAGAACAACACACCAGACGAACTTATCAATGAAATAACAGAAACTCTGAACATTATCACAAAACAAAACTACTTTACTTATAACAATAAATACTACACACAGAACGATGGCCTACCCATGGGCTCCCCCATATCCAGCATTCTAGCAGAAGTCTTCCTCCAACACTTAGAAAAAACAAAAATACTCACAAACAATGACAGACACTCACATAAAATACTATATTGGCACAGATACGTTGATGACATTCTAATACTATACAGGGGAAACAAAAGACAATGTGAACAGTTACTAACGCACATAAACAAAATACATAAAAACATAACCTTCACTGCCGAATACGAACACAACAATACCATAAACTTCTTAGACCTCTCCATCACAAAACTAGAACACAGGCACAAATTCAGTATATATAGAAAACCAACTACAACTGACACACTAATACACAACACCTCCAATCACCCAATACAACACAAACTAGCTGCTTTTAGAACCATGATACATAGACTTAACAACATCCCCTTAGATGAAATAGACTACAAAGACGAACTAAACACGATAAAATATCTAGCAGAATCTAACGGTTATGACAGAACAATAGTCAGTAAACTCCTACACAAAACACAAAACAAACAACAGACAAAGACAGAAAACAACAAATTCATAACACTAACATACATCAACAAACAAACAGAAAAAATTGCCCACAAATTCAAAAAAGCAGGATACAGAATCGCTTACAAAACTACTAACAAAACAGAACACACACTATCAAAACGCATGCCCAAAGCACAAAACAAATTCGATCTACCCGGTGTATATAAACTAAATTGTTCAAATTGCAGTAAATTCTACATAGGCCAGACAGGACGTAGCTTCAAACAGAGATACATTGAACACACAAAAGCACTCCACACCACTACAGAATCTACCTTCGCAAACCACCTCATTGAAGCAAACCACACATATAAAAACATCGACAATAACATGAACATACTACACGTTCACACAAAAGGCCGAAAACTAGACACTCTAGAACAATTAGAAATATACAAACACACAAAAACAAATAAAAACGACATCCTAAACGAACAGACACAATTCAAATCGCACGCATTATTCGAACACCTCTCACCACACACACACAGCTTCAATCTTTCGAAACACTTTCTCGTCGCCAACAACAAGACGAGCAGCGCTACTAACGACAGCCTCTGATGAAGCCTTCTATAGGTGAAAGCCGGTTTAGGCTGTAAGGTAAAACTTTACGTTTTTACTTATAAAAAACTTTGTGTTCAGAGTCGTCAATATTATAGTGATAATTAGAACTAAAATGTTTAAATAAAATGATCAATATAACAACCTGTATATCTAATATAAAAATACAAATTTAAAAATGAAATATAATGAAAACAAGACCATTCGAATAATGAATAAGAAAATGCTATATGTAAAGACCATGCTAACACTGTAAGTAACCAGAAGGAAGTATAAAGAGAATTCAGATGGAGAAGAAAAAGAGTTACACTATAACCAGTAACAAGAATTATAAATAAGAAAGGTTTTCAACCATAATTAAGATAAATATATCAGACAAGTTAAGAGTTTAGAAAAAATATATATATAATTAGTATAATAATACTTATGAAGATTTATTAAGATAGAAAATGTGAGATAATCTGAGACACTACGAAGTGAAGAATCCAAAGATATTTTATTAGTCGAAAATGAGACTACTTTTTATTTATTTATTCGATGACTGACTGAAGATAATTCCAGCAGCATTATGTTTTTTGAGCAGAGATGAATATGCCTCTGGACTCAAATTGTAGAAGTGGTGTATGGCCAGCAGAGATTGTGTAGCGTACAGTGCCCCTCTGATCTGCCCCAGCCCACGTGATAGGGAATGTTAGGGAATTAATATCCCAAGGATGCAACACGAAGTTTATAAAGAAAGAAAATGTATTACAATAATAATAATATCTCAGAAGGCACTAACTATCCGAAAAGGATCAGTAGTAAAATAAGTGACTATATATATAAAATTAATTAAACTCTAATATAAAAAGTCGATATAAAAATGGGGAAGAAAATGAATTATAAGGAATGATGAAATTATCATAAGAAATTATTTCATCCATAAACTGTCTGAAATAATTACTTCTGGAGGAGAGCAATCTGTAACGTGACAGATAAAGGCATAATAATGAATTGCATTTGATCATTAGAATAATAAAATTATAACATTTAAATCTGGAATAAAGCATTAAGTTTAATATAAAAAATTAATTCATAGCAACTGTGGAAAGCAATCATTATTATTTAAAAAATACAAGTGCAAATAAAATGAGTTACTAGTGATGAGTCATCCAAAACCAGTCTAATAACCCAAGGTTTTCAAATTATAACCCAGGAAGGTAAAAAGTAAATAACAAAGCAACACAGAATATGACCAAACCCACAACGAGGAAATATAAATGGAAAAGAAACCCTGAATAAGCCAAGATCAACCAATACAGGTGATGTATTTCTAAGATTATGAAGAAGATGAAGAAATCCCAAGAAACCTGAAGAAGATGAAGAAATCCCAAGAAACCCGATGGCATCAAGAAGAAGATGGAGAAGATACCAGTCCAAGAAGACAGAAGAAAGAAGAAGAAGGCAGCATCCTGAGGAAGATGTCATGCTCTTATAAAAGACACCCGTATCCCCATATCCCAAAATAAATGATAAAATACCAATAAAAGTATAACGAAATAGTAACAACATGTACATAAAATTAAGAGAGAAAAGTGTGTAAAGTAAGAGTTGCCAGTGAACCAAGATGAAACAATAATATAGTACCCAAGGAACAAATCTCCATTGTAAAACACTAACCAATTTATTATCTTAATAAGACTACACAACCATTTAGAAATAACATAAAATAAAAGTGTAAAGTGAACCAGTGCTAGTTTTGGGTATTATAGAAAATAAACCTTGAGTTTCATTCTTGGCAATCACAAACATTGAATACAATGAAATATGCAACTTTCAGTGACTTAAAATGTGTACTATGTGAATATGTTACTTTGAATAATAACAAGATATAAATCTGTTTAAAGTGACATTTTGTTTTATACAATGAGAAAAAACAGATTTAATTATACTATGACAGGGTACAATTCCCCAAATACAATATTTAAAAGACAGTGTAAAGAACTCCATAATCCAACTTAGTATAGTAGTTAGCAAATAAGAATATAGATATAAGGTTTTTGTAAATATAGGATAAGGATTTTTAAAATGTATTAGATATAAAGACATTTATTTAAATTTTCAACAACTAACATCATACCTGTAAATACATTTTTTACTGGTGTTAATAGTAATAAGTAATTAAGATGTTAGTTGGTAAAAAACCTCTTTTGTGAATAATAATCCTATATTAGTAATAAGTTTTTGATTGTAAAAAAATGTCTGAATGTTGAAGACAACCATTTATTTGAAAATATTCCTTATTTGTTTAACTGTTCATTGTATTGTAACCAATACTAATTATTGTTGTTATTTGAAAAAAATGTTTAGTTTATAATACCATATTTAAAAATCAGAGAGGGTATCACACATCATTTATTGTTTGTAAAAATATTTTGTAAGAAAAAACTTGTTAGAAAATCTAGGCCAAAGAATGAAAACCAAACTTCATCAAAACAGAGAAATTACTCATTTAAATGCAATTAACAAAAGGGTTTTAGATAAAATAAACCTGAGATAAAGCCATATAATTACACATACCACTTAGAAAGATTTTATAAAATTATATTCAGAATTATAAATAAAAATGAAAATGACAAAACTCAGAAATTTGGAGAGGGGAGTCATATATACCAAAATAATATTTTAGAATTTAACCAATTCAGTTAATTACAAGAAAATAAGGGAATATAAACCTTTTAATACAATATGAAATTATTAATAATAAAATATAACTGAAAAATGGCTGAATTTGCATAATGACAGGAAGTTAATTTTTAATTTTTCACTAAATACAAAATGAAAGTAAAATTACTAATTTTGGATAGAAAACATTATAAAACGGCATTATTCAATCTTAAAATACGCCGAATGAACTGAAGGATTAATTTAAATTACATCTAGCAAATAAAATTGATAAATAATCCAAGTTTAGGCAGTTATATAATGTATTTTGAAATATGCACAGGATGCAAAATTATATTTGAACAATGTAAAGAATAATATTATATTGGCTAAGAGTTTAGTCGAAACTGGAGGAAATAAGATAGTTGATTATTGGTAATTGTACGGTGAACTTGACGAGCGGATTATAACCGAGCTAACCTAACTAAAAACGGTAATGGCGAGTAAGTGAACACTTTTGTAAAATCGCGAGTGGCGAATAAAACAATTTTGGAACATCAACATAGTGACAGATACAATTGATATAGACTAAATAACACAGTACAGCACATAATTACACCGAATAACAATATTAAACACAAGAAAACAGTATACAACATAACCATACATTAGTGCCTGAATCATAAAAAGTGAACGAACTTATACATACACAGATATATAAAATACAACCCGGAAACTTCACTCAAGACACTACACAACATCAAAAAGAAGATTTGCAGACCCCAGGACGTAAATACTAGCAGAAAATATCTTATTTGGAAGATCGCAGATACGAAGGCCATTTTGACCGACTTAACGGCAGCCATTTGCATTCGTCGTTGAAAACGCCTTCTTGTTCCCATCAGCTGTGTTGGTGACAACAAATTATTTTATTTCAAATTATTATTCATGTATGTATCTAGTATTAGTAATTAACTTGTTGTAACGTTATACTTTTTAAATATTGGCCCGATTTCTCTGACTTTGATCATAATTAGCTGTTCAAAGAACCTTTATTGAATTTTATATATATCAAACCTTGTAACTGTTTCGATACCCTGAGAATCGATATTATAATCGAAAAGAGTCTATATTTCAATTATTTAATAAAACATTAATACTTTTCACCACAAAATAGTTCTTTCTTTCATTAATATTACAAATTACCATTAATATAATTTTAAATAATAAACTACCAGGATATTACCACATACGAAGGAAGATAACCTCCAAAACGAAAAAGTAAACAAGTATCGATTGTCCTGGAGACAATCTTATGAGTGGTTGTAGTTTATTAGAAAATACAAGAACCTCAATAAAATTTCTTAGAGGATTGATACACGTTTTAAAACTTCGCAAAACAACATTAATTAATTGATTTTAATTAATTAATTAATAAAAAGAACATTTTTTTTAATTCTAAAAAAAAATTTTTTAACACAATTTTTTTTAATTTTCTTCAACAAGCAACAATTTTTTTTTAAAACATTTTGGTGAAACTACACATATATCTCTTCAACAGCATAACGCTATTTGACAGTTTTTGCTACATTTGGGACTCGACCAACTGGGAAACTTAAGGAAGTGTTTCAGACCAGTAAGACTTCGAAAGCCACACCAATTATTAAACACCAGTATTCGGCTGAGAGAGCTATATTAGTAATAGTTACAACATATATGGCAATCCTCATTGGTAGGCTAAATCTATTTACAGATTTGAGTTCTGGGGAAATTATACAAAGACTTCAGAACGTCATAAAAACCAAAAACTTGCCTTTACATGTAATATAAAATCTGAACTTGATGTATTCAGTAAATCAGTGTTTTATATTGGTTTTATTTGAAACATCCTGGGATATAAATGGTTTAATTTTACAAATTGTATTTAATATATTATGTGGCACACAATTTAAAGTCTTTAGTAATAATTTTGGGGTCATTTTGTAGCATTGGGTTACTATCCATCCATAAGACTAGTGAAGATGATGACAAAATAAATACACATTTATGTAAACTGAATCCATATGGATAAAGGGACACATGACATGACACTCAATTTGATATGCTGCTGCTAGATACTTAGATTGAAATATAATTTTTGAAAAAAAAAACAAATGAAATTCTTGCTCCCAAACGAAAATTTATGAGTAAATATTTTATAAATAGTTGTAATATTATTATAATAAATAAAATACAATTGCAATTTTGTTTTATTGTGTCTACAAAACAGCCTGATTATTTTGTATTTGAATTTACAAAAAAAACTCACACTGTACACAAAGTGGTCTGAACTGCTGACACAGCACCTATACCCAGTTGCTAACTTGCTTGTAGTTTTGTATAAGGTAAATATGAAATATATATTCTTTACAAACTGGCTTATACTGTTACAATACAAAATTACATTTTTATTGTTAATAGTGTATTGTTATGTGATGCGGAAAAAGTGTTGTACCATTACAAAACATTCTATGTGTTTCTCGGCTATTCCATTGGAATCTGGCTATAATATGTGTGTGCGTACACATTGCTGCTACTTTGAGATGAAGGACAATTACGTGACACTTGTCACGCGTCCGCGGACTGATCCAGATTTTACTTGTCCGCACACGCTGTGTGCAAGGCTGCAGTCAATTATGTTCTGGTGTTTTCTAGTAGTGTTCTTGACGCGCAGTATAGAATATTCTGGTATTTCAGTGGGGTATAAATACAAGTACTCAGCAACGCTCAGTTTCAGTTTGAGCTGCGATATATTCCAGCGCAGTTCGAAGTACTGTGGCAAAGTGTTATGTGTTTTATAATTGTGCGGGACAATTGTAATACAACTGTGTTTTATACTCGTTGACATTATTATTGCGTGTGAACAATTTTTATTTGATTTGTTGTAAGAGACTATCTTGTTGATTACAAACTGTTTAATTGTGATAATTAAAGCTGGCGATTAGTGACTTAATTGGTGTTTTGTATTTTGATTTCCACTGTACCATACGATGATCAATAGACCGCTGTAACAATATTATAATACTATAAATGGTATCAGCATATTATAATGTGAATTATGGTGTATAACATAAATATGGGATATTTCAGTTCTACATATGCAGACTAAATTGAACATATGCAGATTATTAATTTATGCTAACTACATTCAATTTACTAATTAAGCATTAAGGAGAGTGGATGACCCTAACTTTCTGTTTCATTTGAGATACTCTTTGCCCATGAACCCTACAAGAAATCCAACTTCTTTTTCTGTATTTTAAAGTAAGATTTCAAAAATATTTCAGCACAATAACTTCATACAATATTGTAGAATTCAAATAATATGCCACTTTTTATTCTGCCTCTAAAAATAAAGCCAAAAAGGATACAAAATATATAGTTTCAACACAAATAGGAGTTTTACAAAATTCACATATTAAAATATGTATGATGGTATAACAAATAAAACAGAAAAGGATCACAAAGATTTAAATCTTTTGTAATGTCTGACAAGAATATAGCTTTTTGTACCTTTTTTCAGGAAACACGATTAAGGTTAGAGCTACAGTTCCAATAACTATTGTTTGCATTAGTGTATCCCAGTTGAATATACATGATTATCTGTGTCATCTCCTTTATGTTTCTTCTTTACACATTCACCTTTTCTTTAGCTGGGCTTTGGGAAAATCTTTTTCACATCTTAGAACTTTTTTTATGGTTCTTCTTTCATCCAGTTACTTCATCATCATTATGCAGTTTGTGCATTTCATTTATTGAAACAAGCAGAAACCTCATATACTCCTACATCAAAAGTAGTAATCAAAAACATATTTTCTGTGACCAGAGTACACTGTTCAAAGATTCATCTGAGCTTTGTGTCTTACTACATAAATATTTTTTTGTACGTTACAGGTGAGATATGTCTGTATAAAATGGTGTAATCTGCTTTGTAATAATACTGGTTATAGTATTGACCAACTGATTAATAGACACTGATCAATACGAGGTCTGACACAAAAATAACGAGACTGTTAGCATTACTAAGGAACATCTTATCGTCTTGTATTGCGCGTGCACTGTTTCGACCTTGAACTGTATTCTTACGTGGTGACAAGTTACAAGTCGCTTGGTTGACTCAGTCACAGTGAGAGAGCAGTTGAATACAGTCGTGTTTTTACGCTACGCTGGAAAATGTCGGATACGAAAAGTGGTCAGCACGTTAACATCAGGTTTCTCGTGAAACTTAAAAAGTCGGCAACAGACACTTTCCAAATGTTGTTGGAAGCTTATGGTGAAAAATGTTTGTCACATGCACATGTTTCTGAATGGCATAAGAGATTTTTAGAAGGCAGGGACTCCATGAAAGATGACGACCGTCCAGGCCGAACACGTACATCAATAATCGACGAAAACGTTGTAAAAGTTCGAGACACAATATGAAAAGACCGAAGATTGAGTGTCCGTGCTGTTGCTGAAATGTTGCATATGAACAGAGAAAGTGTTCGACGCATTTTAACAGAAGAGTTGAACATGAGGAAGGTGTGTGTAAAAATGGTGCCGAACGTTTTGTCAGATGAACAGAAGGAAAGGAGAACGGAACTTTGTTGTGACCTTTTGGAACGGATTGATGGAGAGCCCAGTTTTTTAAAGAGTTTTATTACAGCTGATGAGACAAGGATATTTACGTACGATCCAGAAACAAAGCAGCAATCAATGCATTGGAAAACACCATCTTTCCCAAGAGCAAAAAAAGGACGCATGAGTTGTTCAAAGTTAAAGGCAATACTTATCGTTTTCTTCGATATCCAGGGCATCGTTATGGTAGAATGGGTACCCAGTGGTCAAACAGTTAACCAACAATATTATAAACAAGTTTTGGAAAAATTGCATGAATGTGTTAGTTAGAAGCGCCCTGAATTGTGGAAGAATGGGTGGATCTTGCACCAGGACAATGCGTCTGCCCACAATGTGGTATCAGTCAAACAATTTTTGGCCAGTAAAAACATCACAGTCCTTGAACATCCTCCATATTCCCCCAATTTAGCACCATGTGATTTTTTCCTATTCCCCAAAATCAAGTTGGCGCTAAAAGTGACCCATTTTTCAATGGTGGAAGAGGTACAGGTGTAAACGGCAGAGTCCCTGCGCAGCCTGATGGAAAGCGATATGCAGAAATGTTTTGAGCAGTGGAAGGAACATATGCAGAAGTATGTGGACTCAATGAGATCCTACGTTGAAGGCGACCACCAGTAATTGTACATATCAGGTAAATAAAAAAAATTACAGCATCAGTCTCGTTATTTTTGTGTCAGACCTCGTATTTGTGTTGTGATCAATGATTATTGTTATTTGCATCAGCTTTCTGTTCCTCTAGTACACACCTGTGTGTTAAGGGTTCATTGCTATAGCAAAGATAAAAATATTCAGGCCTTCATAATATTGTTTTCTTCATATCCTCTAACTTAGAGACATTTCTGTGAATACTAAGTCCTCAACATGTCAGAATCTCATTTATGACAGAATCTATCAAGTGATCACAACCTTCAATTATTTTACCTATAATTTTGACCCTACCCTATTACTTTTAATTTTCTTAGCTTCATGCTCATACATTTTCATGCATGACCAAACCATTCAAATTTTTTAATTGTAAAATTTGAACTACGCTTTTTAATGCTAGGCAAAAAAAAAAAATATTTGTTACATCACAGTGAAAGTCTAGATCCAACATTACTGGATGCAATAACTGACAGAATCAGTGCACTATGACATAAAATTTTTTATACCCAACAGGAATTACATGAAATTCAACTTAAATATCTGTAGAATAACATCAGAAAAAAAACTTAAAAATAGTATGAGATGAGATCATTTGCTTCATTTAATTCTCAAAAGATGTATGATGTAATTACAAAACGCTTCTAAAATTTTGTGACAAATATAATTTTGCAAAAAGTATAGTGTTGTGTGGCCAGAAATATGGGCAATCAACAAACTACATGGGAATAATTTACTTACAGTTTGATATCAGGAGAAGAGGCTGGTAAGTCCATAAAAGGATAGACAGTGATGGCTGGTGATTAAAAGTGGCAATTGCAGTCAGGATTGTTAACAAAATAAATAGAAAAATACAGATCCAAGTATGAACAAAGGCAGAGCTAAGGGGGGACAGAAGAAACTGTCCAATCCCAATCTTTAAAAATTATCACATTTAATAAAAATATAAAATTATTATACTTTTCGGGTTTTCCAAAAAAATATCACGTAAACTATTACCCAAATTTCATAAATTATTCTCCACAGCTGCCCCTAATAATTATATATTTATCTAGAATAAAATCAAGTTAAAATTATAGCCTATTCAGAAGGGAAAAATTACGCACTGGTCTATAAATAAAATATTGCATATATTATTTAAGAAATATATTTTTAAGTATTAACTATGAAAACTAACAATATCACTTACATGAATACAAAAACGAAAACATCAAAGATGTGACTATCACAAGAGAAATGTAATTATATTAGTCAATAATTTTTGTTAGAACACTAATTTTTATATTAGTTGGCACAGGAGGAGAGTGAGTAGTACAGCCCAGATTTCCAAATAAAATACTTATTTTTTTCAACGTTTCTGTACATATCCAGAAATGTTACACTTTGTAATATACATCCTGACAAGCAATTTTAACTATGGTGATAGTGTTTATAAAGGCTAATTCTGGAGGAAAAAGATTTTGCTTGCATATTTTATGATTTTGAATTAAAATTGTACATTTTATACTCCTCACATTTTCGGAAGGCACCTAACAGATTACGAGCCTTGGCTCATGCACGCACACTGGCAGGCCGCCTAACAATAGACAGGGGGCGGCACTTGACCTGCGCTGCTGTCTTTTTAAATACAGTTTACTATAATAAATTAAATTTTGTTATTCTGCTTAATCTTATAGTTTTGGTCGTTCCATTTAATTCAGACTGTGATTTCATTTAAAATAAGTCCAAACACGAAGTTTATACGACGATTTTCAAATGTTTTACTCTTATTTGTTTATTTTGAAATATTGTGATTGCTAAACTTCTGAGAATTATTTATGCGACTGTTATTAAAAAAATGTTACTATTAAAAACTAAGATTTTGATAATTTAATTTACTTTTCAACTATTTTTCTGAGACACTCCCTTTGGATGCCAGAAGCCGGTTAAGTGGCCCTATGGTTCATTGTTGGAACTACTAGCGGCCGATTAAATCGGCCCGTCAATTGAGAACTGCCAGCGACCGATCTCGCTGGCTTTTTGTATATTCATCGTAGCGGATGCATTACTTGTAATATCTTTTTATACTACACGTCAAATTAATGCTAAATACTTAGGCTACTTTACTTTTTTTATACAAGGCTTTAAACTCGAGCTCAAAATTCAACTAAGTATATACTCGGAATTTTACAATTAACTTTCTCTCTGCATTCAAAGCTCTGATGCTTATTTTGCAGGCTTGAGACTGCCGATGGAAAATAAATAAGATGATCAGTAACTTAGTTTTTAATAATCATCATTTTTAATAATAGTCGCTTAGATGGTGCTCTAAAGTTTAACAATAACAATAGTTCAAAATATACAAATAAATGTAAAACATTGGAATATCGCCATAAAAACTTCGTGTTTGGACTTATTTTAAATGAAATTACAGTCTGAATTCAATGGAACACTCAAAATTAAAAGTTTAAGCATGACAATAAAATTTAATTTATTGTAGTGGACTGTAACTAAAAAGGCAGCAGCGCAGGTCAAGTGCCGGCCCCTGTCAATTGTTAGGCAGACTGCCAGTGTGCGTGCGTGAGCCAAGGGTCTCATAATCTCTTAGGTGCCTTCCGAAAATGTAAGGAGTATAGTCTAAACTGTCATATTAAAAGTGCATATTCATATTTCACTCCTAACCACCATTATCAATGATTCCTTTTTTTATCGCTAATAAAACATTAGTTTAAGTGAAATGTGTAAAAAAGCAAAGCCAGAATTTGAATTCAAAACACAGAAGTCCCAAGATATTGTGAAATAACACTGCACAGTTCAAGTAGAAGAAAATCTTCTAAGTTCTGCGAGTAATCAGTTCAATCGGGGATCGGTATCTTAATCACGTGGTTGGTGAATCCCTGATTCTTCAAGCCATTAACTCAATCAGTTGCAATGCATCAGTTCTGTCTTGTCTGTTGTTACAATAAGTTATATATGAGTGGTGGTGTAGTTGAGTCAAACAATGCCTCCCACAATCGGCATTGGTACATAAATACATAAACGAGTTTGGAAGTAATATTTTTAGTGAAGACGGCAAAGTGTTATTTTGTTTTGTATGTAAAAAGAGTTTCAGCAAAAAAAAAGTATGGCGTTGTGCAGCATATTAATACAATGACAGGGTTAAGAATATATCTAAGTTAAATCAGCAAATGATTACAAACAATGTAGGTGAACAATTGAGTTCAAGTGATACATTTTTCCAAAGATTTGTGTTTAGCATTAGTGAGTTGTGGAAATTGAATAATATGCAGTTTCGAGGTTTTTTTTTTAGAAAAATACACAAACACAAGGGTGCTGGACGAATCTACATTGCCAAGAAACTAGGTACCACAGTGTTTTCAAGACATAATTTGTACAATTTGGGATACACTGAAGCACAAAAATATATGGATTTCTATAGATGAAACCACAGGACAGTACATGTGTAGTGCTATAGTTGGTACCATGAAAGCAGGCAGCAGATTATTTCTTCTTAATATAAAAATACTTGGACTGATTAAATCATTCTACCATTGCAAAATTTTTCAATGACTCGGTACCTTTCTTGTTGCCAGAAGGTGTACAGTATGACAATGTAATGTTATTTCTCAGTGATGCTGCTCCATATATTGTTAAAGTGGCAGCTGGATTAAAAGTTCTTTACCCTAAATTAGTTTACCTGATGTGCTTGTTCACAGTTTACATTGTGTCACTGAAATTGTTAGAAGCCAGTATAAAGACGTGAATCTTCTTGTCTTCAGCATCAAAAATGTCTTTGTAAAGGCACTGATTATAATCCAAAACTGCTTCCAACTGTGTCTTTACCTCTTCAGCCAGTTTTAACTCGATAGGGTTTGTGGTTGGAGGCTGTGCCATACTATGTGGAACATTTCAGTGAACTGAAAATAGTTTTATATTCCTTAAATACAGAAGATGTAGAAGCACAGCCAGAGCCCAGGAATGTTTTACTAAAACGGCATCCAAAAAGATACAGTACATCCATAACTGCTTCTCCAAATTACCTGGTATTAAAACACAGTTGTAAGCTCAAAATAATTCCTAGCAACATTCATTTTCTCTGATAGAGGAAATTTCAGTAAAACTATCTTTGGAAACTCACAGTGTTGTTAAAATTATGTTGAACAAGCTCAGTTGAGTATTACTAAAAAAAGCTTGGTAACAAAAGACCGTGTCAAATTTCTAAACAGTTTTCCGGTGAAGAAATAGATACTGAAGTGGAATTCACTGAAGAAATGTGTTGCTTTTCACATGCACCTGTGACGTCATGAGATGTTGAATGAACATTTTAACTATACAAATCAATCTTCAGTGACAGATGCAGGAACTTCACTCAAGAAAATCTTAGGATGACCTTCCTTATATACTGTAACAGCATGAATAAGGTAGGATTTCTACAAAACTAATTATTGATTTTATTTTTGGGTATTTGTTTTTGCTCATTTTCCATATTTTTCCATTTTTCATACATATTTGCATGCTTATTTTAATGTTTGATTACGCTTATAAATCCCCCGGACTCTAGTGATTAGGCTGACACTGTGCAAACAGCTGTTCAAACCAGCACTCACGGTGGCGGATAGCAGTATCTGAGTGCACCACCACCCCTTGTATTCAGTCATAGTTTGTTTTATTCCTACCACCAACTGTGTTCTGTGCAGTTTTTGTGTTGAAGCTCATGTTTACTCACTGCAATCATCGAATAACCACCGGTTTTCAGACAGACGAACCTATCTGCTACACAAATGCTGTAGTGCTTGGTTTAGCCCTCTGTGATAAAGAAAAGTGGTTTCAGCCCCACTATACTTTATTTTTTTATATTATCTCTGCAGAAAAGTGCAGAAACTATCCGTTTTTGAGAGGAGGGTACTGAGGAGAATCTATGGCCCTGTGAAGGAAAACGACATTTGGAGGCGACTGCATAATCGAGAGTTGTACAAAAGGTTTAAAGATCTTCCAATCGTGCAACTCATACAGATTAACAGATTGCGTTGGGCTGGTCATGTGCAGAGAATGGCGGAGGATAGAATCCCAAAAAGAGTCATGAATTGCTTGCCGATGGGAAGGAGAAGGAAAGGAAGACCGCGTACAAGATGGCTGGACCAGGTTGGTAAGGAGGCAGTGAGGCTGGGTGCAGCAAACTGGTGGACATTGGCCGGGAGTAGAGACCAGTGGGGAGGATTTCTTTTGGAGGCCAGGGCCCGGACTGGGCTGTAGCGCCGAGGATGTATGTATGTATGTATGATAAAGAAAAGTGGTTTCAGCCCCATTATACTTTATTTTTTTATATTATTTCCCACTGAATAGCTGAGCTGTAATGTATCTTAACTACAAACAATCATTTGGTGAAGAAGTTGCAAAATCAATGACGAAAGAAACATACCCGAAGTTCTACAAGGTGATGCCCCTTCTAAAACTTCTCTATGAGCCTGAGAATTGGACTTTAACAAAGTCCCAGGCCAGACATATTCAGGTGGCCAAAATGAGATTTCTCAGGGACATATCAGGATATACTCTTCAAGATCACAAAAGAAATGTCGATGTATGCCAGGAGCTGAATATTATGACTAAACATGATAGAATTGCCCTATATCGGCTAAAATGGTTGGAACATCTTAACCAAATGGATGATTGCCATATCCCCAAACAACTACAGAATTACAAGCCGAAAGGATGGAAAGTGTGGGGCATCCAAAGAAGTGTTAGAGTGACCAGGTCTTGTCTATCTCCTTTGGACTGGAACTAACCATTTTTTATTTAATCCTTGCTGAAGATGATGATAATGACATTATTTCCTAGCAGTAGAAAAAAACTAGTGCATAAGCAGATAGCAAGTCCAAAAAATATATACTGATTTTTAAAAAAGTTTCTTGTATCACTAAGATATTATAGTTAAACTTTTGGTGGTTGTCCAACCATGTAATCTTAACATGAACCATCAGTGATGAGAGACAGCAAGAGAAAGAAGAATTATATGCTGACAAAAGCAGAACAAATTATAAAAGATTAGATCAAACAAATCAAATTATGATGGTACAGCCATGTCAGAGGAATGGGGAGGATGGAAGAATAACTAGTTTACAGAATTGTCCAGAATTGAAATATTGCTAGAATAAGTAAAAACAGAGACAACTTTAAGTACATGAAAACTTCTGATCAGAATATTCATTTAAATGGAACTGTAAATTAATATTTAAACATTTCAGTTTTGTTAGTTTTATTAGCGGCCATCTTAACACCAACTTTGTCACTACTTTATCGCCACACTGCTAAATATTTCATTCTTGACGAGGCCTTTCGGTGTCTTGTTTAAGACCTGAAGATGGTGGAGACACCGAAAGGCCTCGTCAAGAACGAAGTATTTAGCAGTGTGGCAATATGTAGTGACAAAGTTGGTGTTAATATTTAACGTTTATGCTTTGTTAAACTTCTATACATTTATTGTACATTAACATTTGGCTGGAGAAAACCCTGAGAATTTAGGATCATTCTCAAATAAAAATGAAATAATTATTTAAAATTCAGTTTTTAAATATGCATTCTTATTTTATTATATAGTGAATATTATGTGTAGTCACAAATAATTTGCATACTCTGTAGTATAAATATATTATCTATACATGTCAATAAAACTGACACGTATATTTTTAATTTGCACTATAAAACTTTCCTATACTGTCTGGTACTAAATATATATCGGTAGTTAGAAACCACATACATATAAAACTGAAGTTTCGCTCAGTTTTATTGTGAAAGAATTGGAAGCATTTTCAAGTTTCTTCAACAAATTCCACCATATAGTACACGGTGTTCCTGAAATTTAGGTTGCATTAAGAAACTTTTTATTACACATTTTCTTCTATATATTTATGATACCGCAGAATTGAAGTAAAACATTCTTCTTCATGGCTGTGTACACATTATAGTCTGTTATGAAGACACATTATAAGTTGGAAATATGAAGAAAAACAGAAGACATTCTTACATAAGTGATATGTAACTATCAAAAACTTGAAAGATAAATTATATGTCTTACAAAATATCAGTATTCTATAATAATAATACTAGAATACCAAGGATTATACCAATAGAATACAAAAAATTAAGTACTTAATTTAGAAAGAAAAAGTAAGACAGTATCTCACAAAGAAATATCTCCCACAAAATGAATGTATCCTTTGAATTCTTGAATTTCGTTGTCCATGACGTGTCCGTTACTTAACTAAATATCACTATTGTATTGACGACAGCGCTACCTACGGCAGCCTCTGAAGAAGCGTTTTAAAGGTGAAAGCCGGTTTAGGCTGTAAGGTAAAACTTTACGATTTTACTTATAAAATACTTAGTGTTCCGAGTCGTCAATACAATAGTGATATTTAGTATCCTTTGAGCTGAAGGAAGTACGGGTAAATAAAATTTTTTTCAAGAATAATATGGTTTCATTCAATTGGCAGTTCTGTTACAATTTATAAATATCGGTATGGAGAACCATACATGACTTCCATGTTCTAAGATTTATATTTAAAATCATTTTCAAAATGAAATATTTCTATAGAAACAACTTCTTTCTTCAGCCTTAACCACAGTACTGTGGTCACTAACATATTCCACCCCACTCAATTTTCACTGATGATGGCAGTTGATGGTACTGCTGAAACGTCTGGTTTTGCAGAAAACATTGGACCGCAGACAAATAGCCAGGAAAGGAATTTTAACAACAAACTACTTCTTTGTTGCCGATAACGTAGTACACACATATAAAAAATGATTACCTCCCCCTTCAACTACCCTTTTCATTTATAGATATTTCATCTACCTTTCTACAGTGGATTATTATGACATTCTGTTCAGGACACTTTATCAAAATTAAGTACTTTACTCTTGTTAAAACATAAAAATGTTGCACGTAAACTACCCCTTCCCCTTAACCGATCATCACCAAAATCAATAGGCCTTGAGTACTCTACAACTCAGGCACATATGGAAAAAATTATTTGATTCTGTTTGAATTTGAGGCAGTTATCATTTGCCATAGAAAAAATTCTACAGACAGACAGACAGACAGACGCACACACATACATACACACACACACACACACGTGCACACTTTTCAGAAAATGACTATTCTTAATGCTTAGAGGGTAGTACACCAGAATCAACCCTAATCTCGAACACGATTTTTTTTCCCATCAACATACCTTCCATTTCCTTATGGAACATGGAAGTAAAACAATGAATGCCAAAAGTAAGGATAAATACATCATAATGTGTGAGAAATATAATGGAAAATTATTATGACTTAGATAACTACAAAAGGAAATATATGAACACTTCTACTTAATAGCCATAAAACGTTTACTCAACTACTCTAAAGCATACTGAAGACTTAAAAATGCATGATTCTTAACAACGTTTATCTATTTATTTATTCAAGTAACTAACCAAACAACAGCAAAACATGGTAATAATGAGAAATGGAATGGTTGTTTTCTTATTTTTCAAAATAAATCAGAATTTAATAAACACTGTTTGTACATATTTGATCAGAAACATATTAGAGTATTAAAAAAGCATGCTTGCTGCGATGAAGCTTATTATTTATGACACATAAATTAATGTATAACTTAACCCACAGTTCTTGATTAAGGAGTTTGTAAAGCTAGCAACAGCAGACTGCCAAAGTACTTTTCATCAGATCAATTAACTAATTTACCCAAAAGTCCAATTTCATCTATTATAATTCAGTCAAGTGATTATACATAGATACTTAAAAATGTATTCTTAACATTGACCAGGGTTCCTATGCTGTTGTAGTCTTTGTCATAAGAATTACCTACTACAATTACTTTTTTTAGAACTATATCGTCAATTTGTTCTTTATAACAACTGGTTAATATAGAAAATTGCAACCATATATTAAGAACCATTATCATTAGGCTATGCAAATTTTTCAATTCATAGAATTAAAAACCTGCATACATTCACTCAAAAATATAATTTGTTTAAGTAAAAAATCCAACAGTTATTTATTATAATGTATGTAATAATAATAATGCCATTGTAAATTATCAATACTTGTGTAATCAGTCATTATAATTTAGCATTATCAATATAATTGTCATAATTATATTATATTATAATCATATCAATAATTACATATAATTATCAATCATTACAAATAATAATTATTATATACAATCAACGTACGTATTTTGTATTTAAATTACAAAATATTGTATTTAACAACAAATCCAACACAATAATAATACTTTACATCAGTTATTCTGAATTAAAAATTGTTACCATTACTATGAATAGAATAATCATTATCAATTAAAACAATTTTATTCATGATCATTTCTTTTGTTTAGAAAACAATGTTTACTTACTAATTAAACATTGCATTACAATGTAATGTTTACTACATTTGTTTTTATTATTGGTGCACACATAATACTACCTATTTACTTTACAAAAATAAATATTACACAACAGCGCTTGCTATAAACAGAAAACTAACTACAAAAAGAACTAATTCTTGTTACTCACATGGCAATCAGTTGTAAACAGAGCAGTAGGCCTACTCAAGATGTGATTGATACTGATAAGTGACAGCTGGAGATGGACCTACCAACATTATTTCATACTGACCCCTATTCATCATTCAGTCTTACCAAACTAAACTGCCTTGACAAAGTGCCAACATTGTCAATAAAGTGTTAGGCCTACTGCTTTTAAATTGAATTTACACACAATAATTTTTTTTTAATCAATTTTCTTTACCCCCTTCAATTTTCTACTTTTTATTACAAATAAAATCAATAAAATATTATTTTAATTAAAGTTATTTAAAACTTACGTTATATTTATATCCATAACACAGATGTGTTACAAAAACTTAAAATATGACTATTTATACTATTTTTGAAGGGACTTGAGTAGTCAAAGTATTCACTGAATTCAGATTACTGTTTTATCACTAAATCCACACAAATATCTTTCACATTATCTTATTTTGAACTATTAATAATAATAGCCTACAAAATATGTTTCGCACTGAGCATGAAATTATAAAAATGAGCAGCAAAATAATAAAGCAGTCTTTATAAAATCATCTTACATAAGCCACACTATTAATACTCTGATCAGAGGAATGTACAATGTACAGTACTATGGAAAAAGAGTAAAGAGAAAGCACCACTTTCACTCACTCCACAATTATACTGGAAACGACAGACAACACAATCTGGTATAAAAACTTCATTCCCCTCATGAGACTGCTAAAATCAGGTTTCTGCAGTCATTTAAACCCCACCCCTGTTTCTCTCTCTCTCTCTCTCTCACACACACACACACACACACACATATTGTGAATCTGAAATAAACAGAGAAAGTGAGGTAAGAACGAGTGACCACCAATAATGACACATTCAGAAACACAAAGTCATAACATAAATTCTTATGTTGCAATTACCGGTAGTTTTTGCAAGTTCAGCAAATTATCTCTATGAATGACAAAAACTTTTGTTCCAGAAACATTAATAGATCAGAATAAGTTTCAATTAAGTCACTGACTAATTGTGAATAATTATTAACATTGCTGATAAAATTAATTAAATCTAATAAAATTAAACTAATTAAAATTGTATGACATGTGACGATATTTTATTTTTATTTTATGACATTTTAATTCAAATAATATTAGCTAATCTGTAAAGCTGGTTTCATTAAGAGTAATTCTATGTTGAATAATATTGAAGATAGCTCAACTCATATATCATATATAACATTAATATGTAAAGAAAGAAACTATCAACTTAATCATCACAACTTAACTATCACTAAAACAACTAACTGACTGCATAATTAAGGTACCATTTCCATTTATCCATTAAACTCAAAGTCAAAATAAAACTCACTACCAGAACCTTAAATTTTAGAGTGCTCTTCATTTGTACATACCTATACAAAAAGACTTAACTGCAGAATTTGCATTTTGAATTCTGGGCTCCTCAAAGCAAATACTTCATCAAAACCATCAGCACTTTTTTTCTGCTGTATTCCCTCTTACTGACGGTTCACAATATAAAATAAACAACATTAGTGTTTTCAATTTATTAACCACCAGTATGGGACCTGCTGGTGGTTACGTACAGTTTAAGTAAGTATAAAAATACAGTTTGTATTTCATACCATGGATTAGGCATTTTCCAGATCAACTTTCACATAACCATCTCCTTGGTCATCAATCATTTCTCTAGTTCTTCTTTATTAATGTAATAGTTGTTTAAGAAGTTGGCTTGAGTCGGCTTTCGTATGATGTGCGGGCAACAAGTGCTGGCCAGCTTCGATTTTCAAATCGTCCGTTTGGATTCAGTTTTTGTTTTAATATTAACGTTATTTAAAAAAATTTTTAAGTGTTGTGTGTTATATGTACCTGTGTCGACGACGCTCACCTGAGTGGAAACATTTTATAAATGTTATGTCAGTTTACTAAATGATCCAATTGAAGATGGAACACAACTGTTCCGAAATGATCTTGGGTGAAATCTAAAAAATCACCAACTGGAATACCTAGAGGTGTACTTGTAAGTACTAAAAATTCTTTATACTTGTTTAAGAGTAATGTAAAGGATTACATCCTTTTGAAGTAAGTGCTGCAAGTTCTATTTTTCTCCGTAATCTTTTTTGTTTACTATAAACAATTTTTTTTTGTAGACTTAAAGTGCCCTGGATGATGTAATTTGAACTTCTGTTAGATCATGTTTTAACATTTATCAAGAATTTCAGCAGCTTGTACTTTCCTACTTTTTATTACATACTCTTGATCCTGTAATATTTGAGGATATCTTCTTTTAGCAGAATTACAAATTCCTGACAGACTGGCTCTAGTTACTTTACCAAAGGCCTTTCATAAGCTGCAAAACTTATGTCTTACAAATTCATGTAACTTAACTGTACTTAGTTTTATGATGAAAAAACTAACTGTCCATGACATAATTGTTTGGAAACTATTTGGTTACTCAGAGATAAAAGCTGTGATGTTTTACAAGTATACAAGCACTGCTTATTACATTTTGTAAACTGAACCTAAAAAACTGCTACTATGACAGTTGTTATTGCAGTTCACATACAATAACATATTCAGAGAATTATTCATGTAAGAACAACTCTACTTAAATAGTTTAGTTAGTTTGTTGTTGGGACCTGTGACTACCTAAGTTTGCTTTTTAAAGCACCACCAACCTCTTGTTTTGAATGTACTCACTGGATTAGCAGTTTCCATAAGAACTATCAAAGGTTTTCAGAAGGCACTATCTATTTCCTCTATTACGATGGCGGTCTGAAACGTTCTTGGCCTGACAATGAAAAAACAAATTTATTATTTCAAAAATATTTTTATTTTTCAACATAATCTCCTTTTAGCGTAACACATTTATTCCAGCGATGTTCCAATGCCACTATCCCGCACCCTAAAGTGTTTTTTTTTCTGCAAAATACCCCTCTACAGCTGAAATCACCTCTTGATTAGTGAAAAATGCTGACCAGCAAGAAAGAGTTTGGGTTTTGGGAAAAGACAGAAGTCTGCGGGAGCCAAATCTGGTGAATAGGGAGGATGTTCCAACAATTCTTAGTGGAGACCTCTTAATTTTCCCATTGCCAAAACACTTTTGTGGAGAGGTGTATTGTCTTGGAGAAAAATTATTTTTTCCTTACAGAAAGTGAGTCTTATTTCAAGAATTTTGTCATCTAGTTTTGATAAAAGGTTGAAAATAATATTCCCTGGTAGTTGTTACACCCTTTTCTAGGTAATCAATGTACAAAACACCTTTGGCATCCCAAAACACTTATGCCATGACTTTTCCTTAGCCCAAAATAAAAACTTTTAAATCTTGGATTTTTGAGAACTGCATATTTTTGGAGTTTACACATTTAAAAATGCAAATATAAAAAAAAACACTAAAGTGGCCAGTTTCAAGCATTTCTTCTCAGCACCTTTTAAAATGATTTTTAACTTTATGAAAACATTTACTAGGCTTAATGATTTTACACACAGTTTTCTCATAACTTTAAAGTTAAGTTATACCTACAATGGATAATTACTTTGGTCTTACTATAACATTTATGCACTGTGTATGTACTAGTTTATTGAATGCATGCTTCTGGAATAAAGTATGTCTGCCTTGCAGAAAGGAAGTACGATCATGGCCTTGTAAAAAATGCTTATCATTGCAGTATCTTTCTCATGAGTATGAAGGATTTCTGTTAATCCATTTATATAGGCCTACTGCAAAGAATTCTGATTATATAATGCTGTTAAAATTTGTTCCAAAAAGTATCGCAATAAACATATTTACTATAAACGTTAATTTAAAAAAACAAATACACAGATACATGTCTCAGTATTAAATGTTTTGATGTTGTGGTCCATGGTGTGTCTGTAATAAATGAAATACTACATAACGCACTTTTCCACTATGGAACAGTAATTCCTGAACAAAAGTTTTTTTGAAATTTTATCTTATTGTCATCATGAAGCTTACATGAAACTGAAAGCTAGCTCAGGCATTGGTAAAATTTCATTAAAAACTTTATCTGAAGTGTGTAGTTAGAAAAGTGCATAATATCGTGCGTCCTATTATATTATTTTCATGTTTTTAAAAATTCTTTAAAATAAAATTTAGAGCTCTTTAAAATAAGTGTGCTTATTTAATTGTATCTACACTTTATGTATTAGTAGATTGTTGTTATGATAGGTCTAATCTCCCCATGCTACTGCAACCATCCAGTTTATGGGCAAGTGTTGACCTAATATATAATAATGTTGACCTAAAATTTATAACCTAACATATTTATCTAAAAATGAAACTTTTTCTTGTGAACTTACTGTTTATTCTCTTCTCGTCAAACGCGTTTCGGCGTACGTATTCGCCTTCTTCAGCTTAGAGACAGACTGCCATCATTTAGTAACGGTTGTTGTGTGGAAGGTGTAGTGGGGGTGGTGCATGAAGGAAGGGGATTGGCGCGGGGATTCAACTTAATGTTTGTTTTTTGTATAATTGTGTCAAAAAGTGTATGTGATTTATATTGTAATTGATCGTTAAGTATGTTGTTTGGTTGTGTTTATATATTTCGTATAAACACCACACAACACAACCAAACAACATACTTAACGATCAATTACAATATAAATCACATACACTTTTTGACACAATTATACAAAAAACACACATTAAGTTGAATCCCCACGCCAATCCCCTTCCTCCACGCACCACCCCCATTACACCTTCCACACAACAACCGTTACTAAATGATGGCAGTCTGTTTCTAAGCTGAAGAAGGCGAATACGTACGCCGAAACGCGTTCGACGAGAAGAGAATAAACAGTAAGTTCACAAGAAAAAGTTTCATTTTTAGATAAGTGTTAGTGCTGTGAAAGAAGAGATGAATAATCAAGACAACTAACATATTTGTTGACAGATCCACAAATTCTGTAGTCTTTTACTTTACTAGGATACTAACGGTATTCACCGAATGTCATTTCTAATTTTACCTTAATTAGAAAGAATGTGATCTCCACAATCTGGAGCCATTACCATACAAAACACAGTTACAGTTTTATCAAATTTCATCCTGTATCTGGATCCCTCTGATTTCTGTGTAACACAACTTTATACATAATAAAAGCTTTTATAAACACCAGATGAAAGTTACTTTTACATCTGGTAAACACCTAAATCTCACAGATAAGTACTGCACCAAACACAATTATCCATTATTATAATCGTAACACATCTGGGTTATATAAAATTATCGATCAGTTAACTGAATCTTTGATTATAAACACAGACCGACTGGAAATTTTATACTAGAAGGCAGTGGAACTGCCTGACATCTAGAGAAGCATTATTTTTTTATATGATTTTTACTGTTATACTGGCTTAATAATCACCTAGAAAATAAGTTGGCTTTACTTTTGTACTCTAAATAAAAACAAATGTGATATTAGTACCATTCAATTTTTATGCTAAACTTGATTAATAAGAAAATGATGCATCCATAAAATAAAATGGGACTTCACATTGATTTTGTAGAAAAATAATTTACAGCAAAACACGAAGTCCCAAGATATTGTGAAATAACACAGCACAGTTAAACTAGAAGAAACTCTTCTAAGTTCTGCGAGTAATCAGTTCAATCAGGGATCAGCATCTTATCACGTGGTTGGTGAATCCCTCATTCTTAAAGCCATTAACTCAACCAGTTGCAATGCATCAGTTCTGTCTTGTGTGTTGTTACAATAAGTTGTATGTGAGTGGTGGTGTAGTTGAGTAAAACAATGCCTCCCACAATCGGCATTGTTACATAAATACATAAACGAGTTTGGAAGTAATATTTTTAGTGAAGACGGCAAAGTGTTATTTTGTTTTGTATGTAAAAAGAGTTTCAGCAAAAAAAAAAATATGGTGTTGTGCAGCATATTAATACAATGACAGGGTTAAGAATAAATCTAAGTTAAATCAGTAACTGATTACAAACAATGTAGGTGAACAATTGAGTTCAAGTGATACATTTTTCCAAAGATTTGTGTTTAGCATTAGTGAGTTGTGGAAATTGAATAATATGCAGTTTCGAGGTTTTTTTTTTTAGAAAAATACACAAACAGAAGGGTGCTGGACGAATCTACATTGCCAAGAAACTAGGTACCACAGTGTTTTCAAGACATAATTTGTACAATTTGGGATACACTGAAGCACAAAAAAATATGGATTTCTATAGATGAAACCACAGGACAGTACATGTGTAGTGCTGTAGTTGGTACTATGAAAGCAGGCAGCAGATTATTTCTTCTTAATATAAAAATACTTGACTGATTAAATCATTCTACCATTGCAAAATTTTTCAATGACTCGGTACCTTTCTTGTTGCCAGGTGTACAGTATGACAATGTAATGTTATTTCTCAGTGATGCTGCTCCATATATTGTTAAAGTGGCAGCTGGATTAAAAGTTCTTTACCCTAAATTAGTTTACCTGATGTGCTTGTTCACAGTTTACATTGAGTCACTGAAATTGTTAGAAGCCAGTATAAAGACGTGAATCTTCTTGTCTTCAGCATCAAAAATGTCTTTGTAAAGGGGGCGATTATAATCCAAAACTGCTTTCAACTTTGTCTTTACCTCTTCAGCCAGTTTTAACTCGATAGGGTTTGTGGTTGGAGGCTGTGCCATACTATGTGGAACATTTCAGTGAACTGAAAACAGTTTTATATTCCTTAAATACAGAAGATGTAGAAGCACAGCCAGAGCCCAGGAATGTTTTACTAAAACGGCATCCAAGAAAAGATACAGTGCATCCATAACTGCTTCTCCAAATTACCTGGTATTAAAACACAGTTGTAAGCTCGAAATAATTCCTTGCAACATTCACTTTCTCTGATAGAGGAAATTTCAGTAAAACTATCTTGGGAAACTCACAGTGTCATTAAAATTACGTTGAACAAGCTCAGTTGAGTGTTACTACAAAAAGCTTGGTTACAAAAGACCGTGTCAAATTTCTAAACAGCTTTCCGGTGAAGAAATAGATACTGAAGTGGAATTCACTGAAGAAATGTGTTGCTTTTCACATGACGTCATGAGATGTTAGACGAACATTTTAACTATACAAATCATTCTTCAGTGACAGATGAAGGAACTTCAGTCAAGAAAATCTTAGGATGACCTTCCATATATACTGTAACAGCATGAATAAGGTAGGATGTCTACAAAACTAATTATTGATTTTATTTTTGGGTATTTGTTTTTGGTCATTTTGCATATTTTTCCATTTTTCATGCATATTTGCAAGCTTATTTTAATGTTTGATTATGCTTATAAGTCCCCCGGACTCTAGTGATTAGGCTGACATTGTGCAAACAGCTGTTCAAACCAGCACTCATGGTGGCGGATACCAGTACCTGAGTGCACCACCACCCCTTGTATTCAGTCATAGTTTGTTTTATTCCTACCGCCAACTGTGTTCTGTGCAGTTTTTGTGTTGAAGCTCATGTTTACTTACTGCAATCATCAAATAACCACCGGTTTTCAGACAGACGAACCTATCTGCTACACAAATGCTGTAGTGCTTAGTTTAGCCCTCTCTGTGATAAAGAAATGTGGTTTCAGCCAGGTTGGTAAGGAGGCAGTGAGGCTGGGTGCAGCAAACTGGTGGACATTGGCCGGGAGTAGAGACCAGTGGGGAGGATTTCTTTTGGAGGCCAGGGCCCGGACTGGGCTGTAGCGCCGAGGATGTATGTATGTATGATAAAGAAAAGTGGTTTCAGCCCCATTATACTTTATTTTTTTATATTATTTCCCACTGAATAGCTGAGCTGTAATGTATCTTAACTACAAACAATCATTTGGTGAAGAAGCTGCAAAATCAATGACGAAAGAAACATACCCGAAGTTCTACAAGGTGATGGCCCTTCTTAAACTTCTCTATGAGCCTGAGAATTGGACTTTAACAAAGTCCCAGGCCAGACATATTCAGGTGGCCAAAATGAGATTTCTCAGGGACATATCAGGATATACTCTTCAAGATCACAAAAGAAATGTCGATGTATGCCAGGAGCTGAATATTATGACTAAACATGATAGAATTGCCCTATATCGGCTAAAATGGTTGGAACATCTTAACCAAATGGATGATTGCCATATCCCCAAACAACTACAGAATTACAAGCCGAAAGGATGGAAAGTGTGGGGCATCCAAAGAAGTGTTAGAGTGACCAGGTCTTGTCTATCTCCTTTGGACTGGAACTAACCATTTTTTATTTAATCCTTGCTGAAGATGATGATAATGACATTATTTCCTAGCAGTAGAAAAAAACTAGTGCATAAGCAGATAGCAAGTCCAAAAAATATATACTGATTTTTAAAAAAGTTTCTTGTATCACTAAGATATTATAGTTAAACTTTTGGTGGTTGTCCAACCATGTAATCTTAACATGAACCATCAGTGATGAGAGACAGCAAGAGAAAGAAGAATTATATGCTGACAAAAGCAGAACAAATTATAAAAGATTAGATCAAACAAATCAAATTATGATGGTACAGCCATGTCAGAGGAATGGGGAGGATGGAAGAATAACTAGTTTACAGAATTGTCCAGAATTGAAATATTGCTAGAATAAGTAAAAACAGAGACAACTTTAAGTACATGAAAACTTCTGATCAGAATATTCATTTAAATGGAACTGTAAATTAATATTTAAACATTTCAGTTTTGTTAGTTTTATTAGCGGCCATCTTAACACCAACTTTGTCACTACTTTATCGCCACACTGCTAAATATTTCATTCTTGACGAGGCCTTTCGGTGTCTTGTTTAAGACCTGAAGATGGTGGAGACACCGAAAGGCCTCGTCAAGAACGAAGTATTTAGCAGTGTGGCAATATGTAGTGACAAAGTTGGTGTTAATATTTAACGTTTATGCTTTGTTAAACTTCTATACATTTATTGTACATTAACATTTGGCTGGAGAAAACCCTGAGAATTTAGGATCATTCTCAAATAAAAATGAAATAATTATTTAAAATTCAGTTTTTAAATATGCATTCTTATTTTATTATATAGTGAATATTATGTGTAGTCACAAATAATTTGCATACTCTGTAGTATAAATATATTATCTATACATGTCAATAAAACTGACACGTATATTTTTAATTTGCACTATAAAACTTTCCTATACTGTCTGGTACTAAATATATATCGGTAGTTAGAAACCACATACATATAAAACTGAAGTTTCGCTCAGTTTTATTGTGAAAGAATTGGAAGCATTTTCAAGTTTCTTCAACAAATTCCACCATATAGTACACGGTGTTCCTGAAATTTAGGTTGCATTAAGAAACTTTTTATTACACATTTTCTTCTATATATTTATGATACCGCAGAATTGAAGTAAAACATTCTTCTTCATGGCTGTGTACACATTATAGTCTGTTATGAAGACACATTATAAGTTGGAAATATGAAGAAAAACAGAAGACATTCTTACATAAGTGATATGTAACTATCAAAAACTTGAAAGATAAATTATATGTCTTACAAAATATCAGTATTCTATAATAATAATACTAGAATACCAAGGATTATACCAATAGAATACAAAAAATTAAGTACTTAATTTAGAAAGAAAAAGTAAGACAGTATCTCACAAAGAAATATCTCCCACAAAATGAATGTATCCTTTGAATTCTTGAATTTCGTTGTCCATGACGTGTCCGTTACTTAACTAAATATCACTATTGTATTGACGACAGCGCTACCTACGGCAGCCTCTGAAGAAGCGTTTTAAAGGTGAAAGCCGGTTTAGGCTGTAAGGTAACACTTTACGATATTACTTATAAAAAACTTAGTGTTCCGAGTCGTCAATACAATAGTGATATTTAGTATCCTTTGAGCTGAAGGAAGTACGGGTAAATAAAATTTTTTTTCAAGAATAATATGGTTTCATTCAATTGGCAGTTCTGTTACAATTTATAAATATCGGTATGGAGAACCATACATGACTTCCATGTTCTAAGATTTATATTTAAAATCATTTTCAAAATGAAATATTTCTATAGAAACAACTTCTTTCTTCAGCCTTAACCACAGTACTGTGGTCACTAACATATTCCACCCCACTCAATTTTCACTGATGATGGCAGTTGATGGTACTGCTGAAACGTCTGGTTTTGCAGAAAACATTGGACCGCAGACAAATAGCCAGGAAAGGAATTTTAACAACAAACTACTTCTTTGTTGCTGATAACGTAGTACACACATATAAAAAATGATTACCTCCCCCTTCAACTACCCTTTTCATTTATAGATATTTCATCTACCTTTCTACAGTGGATTATTATGACATTCTGTTCAGGACACTTTATTTATCAAAATTAAGTACTTTACTCTTGTTAAAACATAAAATGTTGCACGTAAACTACCCCTTCCCCTTAACCGATCATCACCAAAATCAATAGGCCTTGAGTACTCTACAACTCAGGCACATATGGAAAAAATTATTTGATTCTGTTTGAATTTGAGGCAGTTATCATTTGCCATAGAAAAAATTCTACAGACAGACAGACAGATGCACACACATACATACACACACACACACACGTGCACACTTTTCAGAAAATGACTATTCTTAATGCTTAGAGGGTAGTACACCAGAATCAACCCTAATCTCGAACACGATTTTTTTTCCCATCAACATACCTTCCATTTCCTTATGGAACATAGAAGTAAAACAATGAATGCCAAAAGTAAGGATAAATACATCATAATGTGTGAGAAATATAATAGAAAATTATTATGACTTAGATAACTACAAAAGGAAATATATGAACACTTCTACTTAATAGCCATAAAACGTTTACTCAACTACTCTAAAGCATACTGAAGACTTAAAAATGCATGATTCTTAACAACGTTTATCTATTTATTTATTCAAGTAACTAACCAAACAACAGCAAAACATGGTAATAATGAGAAATGGAATGGTTGTTTTCTTATTTTTCAAAATAAATCAGAATTTAATAAACACTGTTTGTACATATTTGATCAGAAACATATTAGAGTATTAAAAAAGCATGCTTGCTGCGATGAAGCTTATTATTTATGACACATAAATTAATGTATAACTTAACCCACAGTTCTTGATTAAGGAGTTTGTAAAGCTAGCAACAGCAGACTGCCAAAGTACTTTTCATCAGATCAATTAACTAATTTACCCAAAAGTCCAATTTCATCTATTCTAATTCAGTCAAGTGATTATACATAGATACTTAAAAATGTATTCTTAACATTGACCAGGGTTCCTATGCTGTTGTAGTCTTTGTCATAAGAATTACCTACTACAATTACTTTTTTTAGAACTATAACGTCAATTTGTTCTTTATAACAACCGGTTAATATAGAAAATTGCAACCATATATTAAGAACCATTATCATTAGGCTATGCAAATTTTTCAATTCATAGAATTAAAAACCTGCATACATTCACTCAAAAATATAATTTGTTTAAGTAAAAAATCCAACAGTTATTTATTATAATGTATGTAATAATAATAATGCCATTGTAAATTATCAATACTTGTGTAATCAGTCATTATAATTTAGCATTATCAATATAATTGTCATAATTATATTATATTATAATCATATCAATAATTACATATAATTATCAATCATTACAAATAATAATTATTATATACAATCAACGTACGTATTTTGTATTTAAATTACAAAATATTGTATTTAACAACAAATCCAACACAATAATAATACTTTACATCAGTTATTCTGAATTAAAAATTGTTACCATTACTATGAATAGAATAATCATTATCAATTAAAACAATTTTATTCATGATCATTTCTTTTGTTTAGAAAACAATGTTTACTTACTAATTAAACATTGCATTACAATGTAATGTTTACTACATTTGTTTTTATTATTGGTGCACACATAATACTACCTATTTACTTTACAAAAATAAATATTACACAACAGCGCTTGCTATAAACAGAAAACTAACTACAAAAAGAACTAATTCTTGTTACTCACATGGCAATCAGTTGTAAACAGAGCAGTAGGCCTACTCAAGATGTGATTGATACTGATAAGTGACAGCTGGAGATGGACCTACCAACATTATTTCATACTGACCCCTATTCATCATTCAGTCTTACCAAACTAAACTGCCTTGACAAAGTGCCAACATTGTCAATAAAGTATTAGGCCTACTGCTTTTAAATTGAATTTACACACAATAATTTTTTTTTAATCAATTTTCTTTACCCCCTTCAATTTTCTACTTTTTATTACAAATAAAATCAATAAAATATTATTTTAATTAAAGTTATTTAAAACTTACGTTATATTTATATCCATAACACAGATGTGTTACAAAAACTTAAAATATGACTATTTATACTATTTTTGAAGGGACTTGAGTAGTCAAAGTATTCACTGAATTCAGATTACTGTTTTATCACTAAATCCACACAAATATCTTTCACATTATCTTATTTTGAACTATTAATAATAATAGCCTACAAAATATGTTTCGCACTGAGCATGAAATTATAAAAATGAGCAGCAAAATAATAAAGCAGTCTTTATAAAATCATCTTACATAAGCCACACTATTAATACTCTGATCAGAGGAATGTACAATGTACAGTACTATGGAAAAAGAGTAAAGAGAAAGCACCACTTTCACTCACTCCACAATTATACTGGAAACGACAGACAACACAATCTGGTATAAAAACTTCATTCCCCTCATGAGACTGCTAAAATCAGGTTTCTGCAGTCATTTAAACCCCACCCCTGTTTCTCTCTCTCTCTCTCTCTCTCTCACACACACACACACACACATATTGTGAATCTGAAATAAACAGAGAAAGTGAGGTAAGAACGAGTGACCACCAATAATGACACATTCAGAAACACAAAGTCATAACATAAATTCTTATGTTGCAATTACCGGTAGTTTTTGCAAGTTCAGCAAATTATCCCTGTTAATGACAAAAACTTTTGTTCCAGAAACATTAATAGATCAGAATAAGTTTCAATTAAGTCACTGACTAATTGTGAATAATTATTAACATTGCTGATAAAATTAATTAAATCTAATAAAATTAAACTAATTAAAATTGTATGGCATGTGACGATATTTTATTTTTATTTTATGACATTTTAATTCAAATAATATTAGCTAATCTGTAAAGCTGGTTTCATTAAGAGTAATTCTATGTTGAATAATATTGAAGATAGCTCAACTCATATATCATATATAACATTAATTTGTAAAGAAAGAAACTATCAACTTAATCATCACAACTTAACTATCACTAAAACAACTAACTGACTGCATAATTAAGGTACCATTTCCATTTATCCATTAAACTCAAAGTCAAAATAAAACTCACTACCAGAACCTTAAATTTTAGAGTGCTCTTCATTTGTACATACCTATACAAAAAGACTTAACTGCAGAATTTGCATTTTGAATTCTGGGCTCCTCAAAGCAAATACTTCATCAAAACCATCAGCACTTTTTTTTTGCTGTATTCCCTCTTACTGACGGTTCACAATATAAAATAAACAACATTAGTGTTTTCAATTTATTAACCACCAGTATGGGACCTGCTGGTGGTTACGTACAGTTTAAGTAAGTATAAAAATACAGCTTGTATTTCATACTATGGATTAGGCATTTTCCTGTTCAACTTTCACATAACCATCTCCTTGGTCATCAATCATTTCTCTAGTTCTTCTTTATTAATGTAATAGTTGTTTACGAAGTTGGCTTGAGTCGGCTTTCGTATGACGTGCGGGCAACAAGTGCTGGCCAGATTCGATTTTCAAATCGTCCGTTTGGATTCAGTTTTTGTTTTAATATTAACGTTATTTTAAAAAATTTTTAAGTGTTGTGTGTTATATGTACCTGTGTCGACGACGCTCACCTGAGTGGAAACATTTTATAAATGTTATGTAAGTTTACTAAATGATCCAATTGAAGATGGAACACAACTGTTCCGAAATGATCTTGGGTGAAATCTATAAAATCACCGACTGGAATACCTAGAGGTGTACTTGTACGTACTAAAAATTCTTTATACTTGTTTAAGAGTAATGTAAAGGATTACATCCTTTTGAAGTGAGTGCTGCAAGTTCTATTTTTCTCCGTAATCTTTTTTGTTTACTATAAACAATTTTTTTTTTGTAGACTTAAAGTGCCCTGGATGATGTAATTTGAACTTCTGTTAGATCATGTTTTAACATTTATCAAGAATTTCAGCAGCTTGTACTTTCCTACTTTTTATTACATACTCTTGATCCTGTAATATTTGAGGATATCTTCTTTTAGCAGAATTACAAATTCCTGACAGACTGGCTCTAGTTACTTTACCAAAGGCCTTTCATAAGCTGCAAAACTTATGTCTTACAAATTCATGTAACTTAACTGTACTTAGTTTTATGATGAAAAAACTAACTGTCCATGACATAATTGTTTGGAAACTATTCGGTTACTCAGAGATAAAAGCTGTGATGTTTTACAAGTATACAAGCACTGCTTATTACATTTTGTAAACTGAACCTAAAAAACTGCTACTATGATAGTTGTTATTGCAGTTCACATACAATAACATATTCAGAGAATTATTCATGTAAGAACAACTCTACTTAAATAGTTTAGTTAGTTGGTTGTTGGGACCTGTGACTTCCTAAGTTTGCTTTTTAAAGCACCACCAACCTCTTGTTTTGAATGTACTCACTGGATTAGCAGTTTCCATAAGAACTATCAAAAGTTTCAGAAGGCACTATCTATTTCCTCTATTACGATGGCGGTCTGAAACGTTCTTGGCCTGACAATGAAAAAACAAATTTATTATTTCAAAAATAAATAAATAAATTTATTATTATTTTTATTTTTCAACATAATCTCCTTTTAGCGTAACACATTTATTCCAGCGATGTTCCAATGCCACTATTCCGCACCCTTAAGTGTTTTTTTTTCTACAGCTGAAATCACCTCTTGATTAGTGAAAAATGCTGACCAGCAAGAAAGAGTTTGGGTTTTGGGAAAAGATAGAAGTCTGCGGGAGGCATATCTGGTGAATAGGGAGGATGTTCCAACAATTCTTAGTGGAGACCTCTTAATTTTCCCATTGCCAAAACACTTTTGTGGAGAGGTGTATTGTCTTGGAGAAAAATTATTTTTTTCTTACGGAAAGTGAGTCTTACTTCAAGAATTTTTTCATCTAGTTTCGATAAAAGGTTGAGAATAATATTCCCTGGTAATTGTTACACCCTTTTCTAGGTAATCAATGTACAAAACACCTTTGGCATCCCAAAACACTATGAAAACATTTACTAGGCTTAATGATTTTACACACAGTTTTCTCATAACTTTAAAGTTAAGTTATACCTACAATGGAAAATTACTTTGGTCTTACTATAACATTTATGCACTGTGTATGTACTAGTTTATTGAATGCATGCTTCTGGAATAAAGTATGTCTGCCTTGCAGAAAGGAAGTACGATCATGGCCTTGTAAAAAATGCTTATCATTACAGTATCTTTCTCATGAGTTTCAATGAAGGATTTCTGTTAATCCATTTATATACGCCTACTGCAAAGAATTCTGATTATATAATGCTGTTAAAATTTGTTCCAAAAAGTATTGCAATAAACATATTTATTATAAACGTTAATTTAAAAAAACAAATACACAGATACATGTCTCAGTACTAAATTTTTTGATGTTGTGGTCCATGGTGTGTCTGTAATAAGTGAAATACTACATAACGCACTTTTCCACTATGGAACAGTAATTCCTGAACAAAAGTTCTTTGAAATTTTATCTTATTGTCATCATGAAGCTTATATGAAACTGAAAGCTAGCTCAGGCATTGGTAAAATTTCATTAAAAACTTTATCTGAAGTGTGTAGTTAGAAAAGTGCATAATATCGTGCGTCCTATTATATTATTTTCATGTTTTTAAAAAATTCTTTAAAATAAAATTTAGAGCTCTTTAAAATAAGTGTGCTTATTTAATTGTATCTTCTACACTTTATGTATTAGTAGATTGTTGTTATGATAGGTCTAATCTCCCCATGCTACTGCAACCATCCAGTTTATGGACAAGTTTTGACCTAATATATAATAATGTTGACCTAAAATTTATAACCTAAAATATTTGTTGACCGATCCACAAATTCTGTAGTCTTTTACTTTACTAGGATACTAACGGTATTCACCGAATGTCATTTCTAATTTACCTTAATTAGAAAGAATGTGATCTCCACAATCTGGAGACATTACCATACAAAACACAGTTACAGTTTTATCAAATTTCATCCTGTATCTGGATCTCTCTGATTTCTGTGTAACACAATTGTATACATAATTAAATCCTTAAATTTTTAGTGACCATCAATCAATCAATGTTTTAGTGGATGGTTAGTGAGGATCGGTCAATAATACAAATTTTAGCTATTTTGTGTCGACGTTTCGACAATATTTATTGTCATCTTCAGAACCTGTGTATGAAATACAATAGAAATATCAAACATAACGAAACAATTAAATATTTGGGTGATCGTGTTGGTGATGTGAGTGTGTGCGTGTGTTATGTATGTATCATTTTATACGTGAAGACTTATGATAGTTTGTTTACATCTTCAAATTATCTTTAAGAAAACGAGCAAATTATAGTATGAGAGAACTTAATTTATACAGTATTACAATTTAAATTACTAAATGAAATGTTATTTTAGTTAATTAAACAAACAATAATCAACAATTGGATATTAGATGGGTACATAAATTGTTTATACCTACAACAGTCAACATATAGCAAAGTAATATATTACCTATAACTAAAACAGATTAGGGGATGTTCACTACGTAATTATTAAAAGTTATTTTTACCATGTTTCACTTCCTACTGGTGTTAACAAACAATCATAATTTAGAAACATACAATTTACACAATACTGTAAAATATTACGACTTAAATCAGATAGTTGACAAAGGTTACAAACAAAAGTTTCTGGTAAATTTTACTAACAGGTAAACTTGGATAATAATTGTAATCATATTATAAAATATAGTCAAGAGTACTATAGAATAACGTAATTTATGTATGTGTCCACAATCACCCTTCTCTCTCACCCATTCTCCCCCTGCCAGTCATTCTCACAGCCTCTCACTCTCACCTGAAATCGATCTATCACTCACTATCACCCCACTCTCTCTCTCTCTCTCTCTCTTCTACATCTCACTCACTGTCTCCCTTCTCTCTCTCTCTCTCTCTCCCGCACTATATACGCGCGCACACACACACACACACACACACACACACCTCAACCTCACAAGCCAACTACACATCAATAATCCATACATAAATATAACACGATTTTATTCTCTTCTTTTTATCATCTAAGTGTAAATTATGCACAACGGAGATGCCCAATGTACTGAGTTTAAAACTGATCGAATATGTGTCTATAAGAAATGTTATATTTAATATTCATGTTTAATATGGTAACCAAATCACTTGTACGAATTAATAAATTAATTACCTTAATTATCCGCCGTGTGATTTCCTATGCTTCGTCTATGACGCGTTTCGGAGCATATACTCCATCATCAGACATTAAAAGCTAAAACAGTCACTCATACGAGATCGTCAAAAAGTTAAAATATCAAAATATGCATATGAACCGTACGCGGATTTGGGTGCGCACCCGTTCAAGTTCATTCTGCTACTGAGCGGTTGCTACCTTATCGTAGCCCCAGCGAGCAGATTCAAGGCAGTATCGTACAATCGGTTGGATACAAAGTTCAGGTGGTCATTTAGCACGATATCACGACTCATTGGGTTTGCATATGCACTGTAAATTTCAAACTCCTCCAATGCATTCATGAAACGGCCCTTATTACACACATGTAACGGTATTAAATTGGAATTAAAATCTGTGTAATTATGATTGTGTGAAGTCAGGTGTCGGGCTCACCCCTTTCCGGCCTACTGGCCGATATTTATTTAAATTATTATGAGAATACTCACTTGTTGAACAATAATATATATGCAAATAAAATAATATTTTATGCACGTTATGTAGACGATACGTTTTTAATCTTTGATGGTACTATAAGACAAATCGAATTATTTAAAAACTGTCTAAATAAAATAAATAGAAACATCCAGTTTACTCTTGAAACAGAGGTTGATAACAAGATAAACTTTCTAGATTTAACCATCACTCGACAGATGAATAAACTAAAGTTCAACATTTATAGGAAACCGACTACCACTGACACCACAATACACGCAGACTCTCATCATCCTCTTTCACATAAAATGGCAGCGTACAATAGTTTCATTCATAGATTATTAACGATTCCTTTGGATGATAATGACTTCCGTGATGAGCTAAATGTCATAAAATATATCGCGGTTGCCAATGGTTACAGTAGTTTAACCATTGACAAATTGTTGAGAAAACATGAAAAAAGAATGCTTAAACCCCGAATAAACAGCAACACGCAAAAAATTTTTATATCTACTAATTACACTAGCTTCATGCCTAAGGTTTTGTGTTCTATATTGAATAATAATAGTTTCACTATTTCATTCAGGACTAATAATAAGTTACTGGATATTCTCAAACCGAAAAAACACACGCCTCCAGAAGAAAAAACTGGCATATATAAGTTAACATGTAACGATTGCGAGCGCTTCTACATTGGACAGACTGGGAGAGGTTTCCTTAAACGATTTCGAGAACATTTACCTAAGAAAATAAGAAATATTGACAACATCAAATCAAATTACGCCCGACACCTGACTTCACACAATCATAATTACACAGATTTTAATTCCAATTTAATACCGTTACATGTGTGTAATAAGGGCCGTTTCATGAATGCCTTGGAGGAGTTTGAAATTTACAGTGCATATGCAAACCCAATGAGTCGTGATATCGTGCTAAATGACCACCTGAACTTTGTATCCAACCGATTGTACGATACTGCCTTGAATCTGCTCGCTGGGGCTACGATAAGGTAGCAACCGCTCAGTAGCAGAATGAACTTGAATGGGTGCGCACCCAAATCCGCGTACGGTTCATATGCATATTTTGATATTTTAACTTTTTGACGATCTCGTATGAGTGACTGTTTTAGCTTTTAATGTCTGATGATGGAGTATATGCTCCGAAACGCGTCATAGACGAAGCATAGGAAATCACACGGCGGATAATTAAGGTAATTAATTTATTAAATGTTATATGTTTCTTAGCTAATACTAAATAATATGATCAGTGAGACACTTACAATTGTTGCTGACGCCAAACACACAACTGTAAATTTTCCCTGACCAACACCTTATTATAAAGCAGAACAGACGACCCTTGTACATTTGTAGGAAATTAAGTAACATGTGTTTGGAAGACAGTTGAGAAAGATTTACACTAGGGGGGAGTGTGACACTAATTAATATCTGACGACAAGCTGGCCATTAAAATGACCAACACATCCTGTAGGGAGACTATTGATTATTTCTTCAAATTTAAACTTCCCTTCTTATATAAATACGTGGACGATATTATAACATGTATTCCATATGACCAACATGACACTATCTTATCTCTGTTCAATTCCAAACTAATGGGCTTTGAACGAATACAGTTCACAATAGAGCATGAACAGAATAGTTCCATTTCATTTCTTGATACCAAGGTTATTAGACAGACAGATGGTACTACAGTCACTGATTGGTTCATAAACCCACGAACTCCGGTAGATATCTGCATTTTAATTCCAACCATCCCATACATCTAAAAACTAACTTAATCCACTCGGTATATAAGAGAGCCATCGGTCTAAGTGATCAATCATTTTATCAAAAAAACACTGAATTAGTATTTAAGATTTTCAAAAACAATGGTTACCCAGACCACATAATCAAACAGGTAATTCATAAACATCGCGCAAATCAGCTGAGCCCCAATTTTACATCTGCCCAATCTAATACACCTGAGCCTAATGCCCGCTCGTACTTTTCTACAACTTATGTTGAAGGGCTTTCTGAAAAACTTAAAAAATGCCTATCAAAAATTCAAAAAACTAGCATTCAAAAACCAACAAACTGTTCGATCTCTCTTCTCAAGCCTCAAAGACCTGACATCCAAAGACAAACGATCTAATGTCATATACACTATCCAATGCAATGACTGTCCAGCCACATACACTGGTATTACGTCCCAATATTTACATACAAGAATTTATCAACATAGGTATGATTGCCATAAAAAAAACCCATAATGATAACCCCAATGCTTTAGTATCTCACCATTTAAACACCGGCCATGAATTTGACTTCAACAACACCCAAATTAAATATTACGAAAATAATTATTTCAAAAGATGCGTACTGGAAATGATTCAAATTAAAAGTGACCCTCACTCCATTAATTTTCGCACTGATACTCAAAACCTCTCGTCCAGTTATGCTCAACTTATACACACCGTCAAAACATGAATTTGAAGAAATAATCAGTAGTCTCCCTACAGGATGTGTTGGTCATTTTAATGGCCAGCTTGTCGTCAGATATTAATTAGTGTCACACTCCCCCTAGTGCAAATCTTTCTCAACTGTCTTCCGAACACATGTTACTTAATTTCCTACAAATGTACAAGGGTCGTCTGTTCTGTTTTATAATAAGGTGTTGGTCAGGGAAAATTTACAGTTGTGTGTTTGGCGTCAGCAACAATTGTAAGTGTCTCACTGATCATATTATTTAGTATTAGCTAAGAAACATATAACATTTCTTACAGACACATATTCGATCAATTTTAAACTCAGTACAGTGGGCATCTCCGTTGTGCATAATTTACACTTAGATGATAAAAAGAAGAGAATAAAATCGTGTTATATTTATGTATGGATTATCGATGTGTAGTTGGCTTGTGAGGTTGTTTTGTTGTGTGTGTGTGTGTGTGTGTGTGTAGTGCAGGGGGAGAGAGGGAGAGAGAGAGAGAGAGAGAGAGAGAGAGAGAGAGAGAGAGAGAGAGAGAGAGAGAGAGAGAGAGAGAGAGAGAGAGAGACAGTGAGTGAGATGTAGAAGAGAGAGAGAGAGTGAGTGGGGGGGATAGTGAGTGATAGATCGATTTCAGGCGAGAGAGAGGGTGTGAGAATGACTGGCAGGGGGAGAATGGGTGAGAGAGAAGGGTGATTGTGGACACATACATAAATTACGTTATTCTATAGTACTCTTGACTATATTTTATAATATGATTACAATTATTATCCAAGTTTACCTGTTAGTAAAATTTACCAGAAACTTTTGTTTGTAACCTTTGTCAACTGCCTGATTTAAGTCATAATATTTTACAGTATTGTGTAAATTGTATGTTTCTATATTATGATTGTTTGTTAACACCAGTAGGGAGTGAAACATGGTAAAAATAACTTTTAATAATTACGTAGTGAACATCCCCTAATCTGTTTTAGTTATAGGTAATATAACTTTGCTATATGTTGACTGTTGTAGGTATAAACAATTTATGTACCCATCTAATATCCAATTGTTGATTATTGTTTGTTTAATTAACTAAAATAACATTTCATTTAGTAATTTAAATTGTAATACTGTATAAATTAAGTTCTCTCATACTATAATTTGCTCGTTTTCTTAAAGATAATTTGAAGATGTAAACAAACTATCATAAGTCTTCACATATAAAATGATACATACACACGCACGCACACACTCACATCACCAACACGATCACCCAAATATTTAATTGTTTCGTTATGTTTGATATTTCTATTGTATTTCATACACAGGTCCTGAAGATGACAATAAATATTGTCGAAACGTCGACACAAAATAGCTAAAATTTGTATTATTGACCGATCCTCACTAACCATCCACTAAAAGATTTATACATAATAAAAGCTTTTATAAACACCAGATGAAAGTTACTTTTACATCTGGTAAACACCTAAATCTCACAGATAAGTACTGCACCAAACACAATTATCCATTATTATAATCGTAACACATCTGGGTTATATAAAATTATCGACCAATTATCTGAATCACTGATTATAAACACAGACCGACTGGAAATGTTACACTAGAAGGCAGTGGAACTGCCTGACATCTAGAGAAGCATTATTTTTTTAAGATATGATTTTTACTGTTATAATAATCACCCAGAAAATAAGTTGTGTTTACTTTTATACTCTAAATAAAAACAAATTTGATTGTAGTAGCATTTAATTTTTATGCTAAACTTGATTCATAAGAAAATGATGCATCCATAAAATAAAATGGACATTGCTTTTGTAGAAAAATAATTTACAGCAAAGCTTAAATACATTTTTAAAATATATGAATAAAGACAAAAAAACAAATATTAATTCATTTCTGATTGTAACAGGCCAACACACACACGCACACACACACGCACACACAGCGTGGCTTTTGCTTTATTATTAATTTTTACCATCAGCCATCCCATTAAATATGAATCAAAGAGCTTATTAACTTCCTGAAATATAAGGCTTACTGAATAAAAGCAATTATTGATCAATTATCTGAATCTCTTTGATGTAGCTAATAAATAAGTTACATCATTTAATTGACATTTTGTACCTAAGTTGGTATGTTATACTGACATATTTTTACCTTCTTTTACGTAACAAGCACACAAACACAACACAGTAAACAAACGATGCTTCAATACCTGACTGGATAATGGGAAAAGAAATGTCTTAATCGTTTGCAACTATTGTTCACACAAAGCAGTTAATAAATATTAATGAATTTAACTGACTGGCCAACTGCTTAACTGTTTAACACATATTACTCATACAGTAATTTACACAGTATTCAGGTGCCACTTCTTTTAAAACAATATCTCATTGATTTAATAGCTGAAAATACTGAGAGTTACTGTGAATAAATACAACTAAATTTAGTACAGAATAGATCGTCAAAAATAAAATTTTGTCTACAAAATGAATGCAGAATATTGGGTATAAAAAGCAATCCCTACTTTTGAGAAGAAATACAAACCATCTTATGTTAAACCGTTACTCGTGTAGACAATATTTTTTATTAAGTACTTATTTTTCTGTTGTAGGAAAAGATGGACATGCTTTTCTTGTGAACTACTAACCTATAGTATTGTAAATAGATTGTAAAATTAAGTCATTACACAAAACGATGAAAATATTAAAAACAAAGTTGTTATTCTACAGCATTAGTGCAGCATGCGTTAAATCTAAAAAAAAAAAAATGTCAACATAAATAGAAACTGAACGAAGTATTTTTCGAAAATTATTTTACCTTCGACTAAAATTACACAAAATTCACAACTGTAACAGCTATAGGACTTACGTTTGTACACAGTTCCAAGGCAAAATTAAAAGTTGCCTAATAATTTTAAATTTCAGGTAGTTTTCGTAACCTACATTTTGGTTATAGTTATTTTTGTTACTTTTTTTATTTCAAACGACGTTCGACTGATGGCCGAGACGCTTTCATATTTATGTTATTAAAAATATATAATTGAACTGACAGCCTGCAAGTTTTAGTTTTGGATATTTTGTATTTGGAGCACTAAAATTTATGGGATACATCGTATGAATTTTTTGTATAAAATTTGGATTTTGGAAACATTACTTCAACAAACACACGCCACTTAAAGAATAGAATGACTTATTGTTTCGTCAGATTGAAACATTACCCAAATATGATTACTTCATGAAACAATTTTGACACAAAATACTCAAGATACATTCATAAACAGTTTCATATTCATGTTACATTTTTGAATATCTAGTATATACAATTATTAGCTTGAATTTTATTTTATAAAGTTTGTTGAATATTTGTGTGTAAATGTATATTTACAATAAGCAAAATAAGATATTTTGTCATATACCCATTAATCAGAATTGTCCCTTTTTATTCTAAAAACTTTCTTGTCCGCGTTTTAAATACTACATAAAAAGTATAGGTGTGATGAAGAAGAAAAAGTAAATAACTAAGTAGGACGCCATTTTTTGTGAACTGCATAGGAGGTGGGTAAATGTGTTTTAAGTTTCATTTTAATAAAGTACGCGTTGATTTACTGAAATATGTGTGAATTAGATAATTTGTCGAAGAGATAAAAGGAAGTTATATCAGAAATTAATTTACACTTTTTAATTCAAAGCGCGGATCCATTGATAATCACAGGTTAGAAAACGTTAAAAAGCTTGTTTATTGTGTTTCTGAAATGGTGCGACACATTTATTTGTTTAGATTTTGGTGTACAAGTATGGTTAGACTGAAATATTATGTGGTGGCGTTGTTTATAAACAGTTATATTATTACAGGTTGAGATAAAGTACATTACCTTTTTTAGATAGTGGATAATGTGATAGGTAACAAACAAACGCTTTCTTATTCGTAACTCAATTTGTTTATATACTAGAATTTAATTTGTTTGTAGTGGAATTTAATTTAAATGCTCTCATAAAGCATTCATTTCTTCAAGTAAATGTTATTTAGATATTCATTGTTATTCAGTGTTTTACTGTAGTGTATGTGTTATGTTATTTAAAAATTGTACTCAACTATAACATGGAAATAAACTTATGCAAACGCATGCCGCTGGATATATTTAATGTTTTATTAGGGTCGTAAATTCTGACTCTTCACATTTAAATAGAGTAAGACTGCGTGTAGTTAAGACCTAATGAGTTTAATTCGAATAATACATGATGTCAGTTGTTTTTTTGATAGGGGTGCAATAAAATCTTGTTTTATGGCTCCGATGAATTTCAGAAATAATGAAATCGTTTGCAAGAAAGCCACACATCAAACTTTTAAATTGATGTACTCACCACTTATATTTCCATATTCACCACTTATTCTAAACTCACTCATCAGAATCACGAATTCTTTATTGTAATGCTATTGTGGACAGGCCTATATGTAGTTTTAATAATTCCTAGAAATTATTGTAGTATCGTGATGAACATCTTTCATATTGAAATATGTTTCAGTTTTAGTATTCTAATGGCCATTTTTGTTGAAAATAAGTCTTGTAAATGTAAATGAATAATTAATTTTGACAAATAAATATGTATTGAGGTTCCATAAATTGCAGGGGTTAACTACACTTTTGCACAGCACACTGTCAAGTGTTCATGATTTTCACCGTTTGGTGCTGCTACACGTGACCATTTTACCAAACGAACATTTTATTCACAACCTAACCAATAAATATCAGTAATATTAATTTTTATAATATAAGTAAAAATATTCCAAGTTATTTTCGTGGATTTTGGTGTCCATGACTGTACGTTAATTAACTAAATATAATTAAGTCACTGCTGTCTACGAGCACAAAGTTTTTTATGGGTAAAAACATAAAAGTTTTACCTTATAGCCTGAACCAGTTTTCACTTTTAAAAACTTTATTCAGAGGCTGAAGAAGTTATTCGCACATTTTGAAAAATGCAAACACACATTCCTTGACAATAAATATTAAACTGAAATTAAAAATTGAGACACCAAGTTAATATAAACTTTGATGAAAGCAAATCACTTTAACGTACAGACATATCAACAATTTAAATTAGGCTAATTGTATTAAACAAAAACACTAGATGTCAACGAGAACATTAGAAGCATGTGTGTGTCGGAGAGAAATGTAGTGTGTGAGTGAGATGGTGAATTGTTATTGCATTATCTCCCCCTCTCCTCTAGACATTTAACATTATGTTGTAAATGGGGGTAATCCTTTGGTAGGTTTGGTACAGGCCACCACTCTTAGAAATGCTGTCAGGTTTCCAACATGTCATCTATTTTATTTTGTTTACCAGTTTTTGCTCCGGCACTACACTTTTAGACCTACAGCACACTGTGACAAAACAGTTGTGCAACAGTTTCTTATGTTATAAAGTTTTGTGTGTCTATATGAGGGTGTTCACAATACAGAGACAGGTAGGAAATGGAAAAGAATAGTTTCCAACAAGGAAAACAGCAAGAGAACAGAGCAGTTGCTCAACACCTCCAAGTTCTACTGTTTCGTATGGAAGTCTGTACAAGTACCGGTATACAGAACAGTTGTATAGTGGGTGATAGATGTGCCCCCCTTCCATAGTAGAGAATAACACTTAAGCATTGTCAAAAGATTCTTTATGTATGGGAGGGGCTGTGTTAAGTCTGTTCACATCATTTATAGTTATTTAAACTGAATTATTAAGTTATTTTTATACACATTGTTATTCAGTATTAGAAAGAATAAGAACAAAATTGAACAGTTCATTGAAGAAGTTGGGGAACAACCTGCTTTGCTTATAAAAACTGGAATAATTATATAGGTGTATATATATATATATATATATATACATACATCCTGCTATCAACTAGGCTTCCGTACATGATTGTGGTATCATGGCATCCCCCTGAAGGAATAATAATTTGTCCTATCCAACTGCGAATGTTTCATTTATTTGTAAGGCAGAAAAATTAATGCCACTCACAATTTAAATCCAATACTTATTAAAAATATACACTTCACAGCAAAGTGTGTATACTCTGTCTTCAATGTAGAATCCATTCATACTGAGTTAAGTGACTTCCGCGCGTATATCAAGATACATTTCACCGCGTATGTAGCCTCCAGTTGAATATTCAAGTACATTCGATCGCTGAAGTGACCTCTGCGACGTTGCCAATTTAACATGGAGTAAAAACGTGTATTAGGTGTGCCTGGACCAGTGGTAGCCAACCTGTCCGACGTGTTCCAGTTAACGCCTATTTATGCTACAACGGGGCGGATACGGCACGAGTGTCGTACGAGACACGTCGATGTTTTATCTCACTGATTTCATAGAGGGCATTTATGTTACGAGGACGTGTGCCGTACGGTACACGTTGGCCGCCCGTCGCTAACGATATTTTTCTGTCCCCGTCACCTCCTCTACGTCACGTTGTCGCCACGTCCCGTTGTAACATAAACGAACCAACGTGTAGTTCACAGTTCATTGCTACACTTGGTGAGTTGTGTACGTAGCGTTTTGGATTACGAGATATTCATCTCATACTTGGATAATAATACAAAAGCATCACTTTGGAAGAAAATATCGGATGAAATGAACGAATCAGGTCAGTAGAAACTTTTTATTTATTCTTCATAGTATTCATACACAAAACTTATGAATTTTATAAAATGATAGATTTTGTTAGTGTTTAATTTGTATAATATGTTTACACGTTAATATCTAAAGGTATAATCCTGCCAACAGGTGACAAGAAATAATCTTTAAATACTTCTCTGACGGCAAAGGCAGTATCTGTTCCTCTTCCTCCTTGAGGCAGTAAACTAAGTAAAATTTGGGATGTACTCATGACCTCATCAATACGTGTACTAACTTTGTTTGCTGAACTGTTCATTTGTTTTATAAAATTATGTAATACACATGCAGCCGTAAAAATGTAGTCCGCGTTTTCAGGAGACGACTTGATAGTCTTAAAAAAATTCTAAATTTTTGAGTCAAAATACCAAAAGTATTTTCTACCATATGTCGAGCACGGGATAGCCGATAATTAAAATTTGTAATATGTTCATTTCCGCTAGACTGACGCCCAGGATATGGTCTCATAAATAAATTTTTAAAGGGAAGGCTTCATCAGCGATTATAACAAATGGCGCATCTATATTGGTCCCGGGTAAAGACTTTACTGTCGGTATATTAAGACTACCATTTTCTAAACGTTTTCCCAATGCCGAATGAGAAAATACACCACCATCACTGCTTCTCCCAATAGAACCGGCATCAGTCATAATGAAATTGTAATTAGCATCTACTAACTCAAGTAATACAATAGAGAAAGTTCTCTTATAATTGAAATACACAGAGCCACTGATGGCAGGTGCGTCGATATTAACGTGTTTACCATCTAGTGCCCCTAAACAATTAGGGAAATTCCAAATGTTCCAAAAGCTTTCGGCGATAGCCAACCATTCTTCTTCAGATGGTTCCGGTATCACTTCTTTCATGAGCGTTTCAACTATTGCTCGGCATGTCTCATGTACTATTTGGAATACAGTTGCGTGACCCAATCTATAACTGTAGGATATAGTTTTTAAAGAATCTCCTGTTGCCAAGTATCTGAAAAAAGTACATGTTCTACTTGAATACTAAGCGGTTTACTAATAGTTTCATATGTACAACTAATTTCTATGTTATGCACATCTTTTAAACCTGGAATCCACAGTATAGTATAAGACGTTTCATTCGCACATCCAAGTCTTATATCTATAACAGATCTATTGCCAGATCTTGTATCTGTTATAGTGCTTCGTGTCTAAACGGTTAGACCAACTAGTTAAAAAAAAACATGTCAACTACAAAAGCGCGCGCAGACAATATCTGAAAATTTACTGAAGTCAGCTTTATTATTGTTACAGATGTTTCGTGCAAAAGGCGGTGGATAAACATTCGCGATCAATTTAAAAAGTCCCTCAACAAACAAAAAACCAAGAGTGGACAAGAGGCTGACACGACTGTAAAAAAATATAAATATGAAGATGTTTTACAGTTTTTGTTGCCTCACATAAATGAAAGATCAACTATTTCAAACACAACCTCAGGACAACCTCATAATAGTTCCGATACAGTAAATATTCAGATTGCAGATTGTGATAATGAGACCAACGAAAAAATCGCAAACACTAGCAGTGACAATGACGCCCTCCAAGTTGAACGGCCAAGAAAGAAAAGAAAAAAAACATACCAGAGAGCGCTTCTGCTACTCTCATGAAATATGTAGGCCTACTACAAAATATTCAAAAACAAAATCAAAATGGCAAACATCCTATAGATGCATTCCTAGGTTTGTCCCCTACTCTGAAGAAACTTCCTCCTTATTACCAGCACTTAGCGAAAAGAAGAATATTTACAGTGGTGCAAGAATTAGAAGGCCAAGCATTTTTCGCTTCCCAGTTTCAGCGTAATTCACCACAACCTGGTACATCTAGTAGCTTATGAGACAGTCTGTCGTTATAAGCACAAAGTTTAGAGGAACCAACTACAAGCCCACCTCCAGTTCTGCAGTCTACCGACATTAGGCCTCGTTCAGGCGGTACGATTTATCGCAATGCGCCGTGTCATGGTTCTTGATTCAACATTGTTTTATATGTAACCTTTCAGAAGTTCAACTACAACTTTTTGAGCACCACGGCCCATATCAACCCACCGTTGCCGCAAATGGAGCTTTTCACACTGCACTGCGCAGTGCCGTGACATCTCCACTTTCAGACCATTTACACACTCAGTCCAGTTATTGACTGTGAGTTAGACTTATGTATTTAACAGGAGGATTAGGCCTAAATTTGTAATTTGTCGTATGTAATCTGATAGTTATATTTATCATCCTAGATAAATTTATGACTTTATTGCTTTATGTAAATTGAAAATAATGTGTATACATAAATAATAATCTTGTGTTACTATAATTTTACACAGTAGAGTTTATTATTTCAATAGAGATAGATACTATCTATTAATTAGTTTACGTCTGTAAAATAAAAGTACAAAATTACTACATAACTACACTAATGTATTGCGTACCAGGGAATATACTCTATTAAGTTAAGAAAGTAGGCTTACTTTTGAATTCATAATTAATTAATTTTGAAGTTACCTCTGATGTAATATTGATATTCATGTAATAAATGTGAATAACATAATTATGTAGTCATTTTAACTCATTTAATTTTTAAATTAGTTAAACTACAATATAAAATAGAAAACAGAAAAATTTCAAATGTCCGTTGAAATTTATGAATGTTAAAAGTAAGTTTAAAGCAAGCAAGAAAAATCGAATACAGATTATCTTAAAACCGCTGAGAAATAACTTTTACACCTAAAAACTTCTAAGAATAGTTATCACGTGTAAAATTGCATATTTATATAACGATAAAAGTTTTTCAAAAAGAGATCATCAGGTCATTTCGACACCTCAGATCATTTCAAACGTCAACAACATATTTTTATAAGTAGTATGAAAACTTTCAAGTTTTAACGCTTTTATAAATTTGTTGCGCATACAGTTGTAGAAATTGCTGAGCCAGAAAAATTCTTGGCGAGTAGATTGGACACATGAGATAGTAAGTCAGTAAGTCTTCAAAATTCTAAAATTGTGTTTATAATTCCATTTGGCACATTCAGCACTCTACTGTGCTTAACTACATTGTGAAATAATCGTGCTCCTAGATAAATAAAGAACGGAGAATAAACAACCAAGTAATTTTTAAAACCACTTATTTTAGAGTTACGGCGAGTCTTTCAGTTAGTGAAATAACATCTCTCATATTGGTATTATTTCTGAGAAATTGTCGCTCTACTTTATTCAACAGTTCATAAATTGAATAAAGCTGTGTTAGTGGTTATAATAGCAAACAGAAATAACACTGTTGCACAACAATATAGGCAATGTTTTCCGATTAGCGCGTTCAAGCTTATGAGAAAGAAATTTATTCCAATTGCTGCTAGGAAGAGATTTATTGTTGCACAGAGGCTACTATGTCAATTATAAATAAAGACATTCTTAGACTCACTTGCTACGAACCATGTGGGTAGCCGAAAATTTCCAGCCCCTTGCGGTGAACGGTAATTGCCTGCGGCAACGGTACCTCTCTTGTTATGCCTCTCACTGCTACTGTTGTAAATATATAGTAGTCTGACATGTTTATGATGTGCAAATTCCAGGGTCTTTTTGAAGTCGATGCGACTGTGTGTGTGTGTGTGTGTGTGTGTGTGTGTGTGTGTGTGTGTGTGTGTGTGTGTGTGTGTGTGTGTGTGTGTGTGTGTGTGTGTGTGTGTGTGTGTGTGTGTGTGTGTGTGTGTGTGTGTGTGTGTGTGTGTGTGTGTGTTTTACCGCAGTGGTATGATTTTGTGCAGTTATGTCTGTGGTCAACGATTCTACAGACTCTATACGCTTTGTATTTTAGTGTACAGTGTTTTGTACGTGTGTTTCAGCGTGTGATTATATGATTTCAACGTCTGTTTTTACTGTTTACTATGCTTGCTTGATATCTGTTGTCGTAAGCTTTTAAAAAATAATTTTTCCAGTGAGTGATAAAGAATCTCTCAATATTTCTGACATTTCTTATATGTCTGTTGATGTTAGTGGGGATGATACATCTGAATATAGTTTGTCAGTAGACAGCCCAAGTGAAGAGAGTGACACTGGTGATGCTGCCGTGTGCGATGCCCGTGTTTGGTGTAGGGTTGATCCACAAAATCATCCCCTATCACCTTCACGCTTCTCAATTATTGGGGAATGCTAAAATAAATTCTGGAATAGACTAAGGTAGAAATACTTCTTTAGACTTTTTAAAATTAATTTTTGATGACAGTCTTCTTCAGTTGATCACAAATGAAACAAATAAATATTATGGCAGACAAAAAATCCACGCGATTTTTTCGTAAGTGTAAATGAACTGAGAGTATTCTTATATATCATTATTTTGAAGAGCATTGTAAAAAAAATCTGGTTTATATTTCTATTGGACAAAAAATCCGCTTATATTTAGTCGATTCTTCTCCAAAACAATTTCTTACAATAGCTTTTTAGCAATAAAAAATACATCCATTTTTCATTTGACGCTACAATTCATCAAAACTCAAAACTACATAAAATTTACCCAGTTGTTGTTGTATACCCGTTCAAAAATTTCAACTTTTTGTTACTCTAAGGAGAGATAACAATTGATGAGAGTCTTCTTTTGTACAAAGGCCGACTCAGCTGGATTCTATATAGGTTGTGATATCTCATATTGATTGGGTTCTAACCTAACGAAATTTAGACGCATCTGTGAAAAGATTCATAGGTTCCTGGAAAATAAAACAGGAAAGGATAATCGAATTAAATTTTTCAAATCTGTGGCTGTCCCCACATTCCTGTATGCCAGTGAGATATGAATTCTTTGTAAAAGGAACATACAGAGGATTCAGACAGCTGAAAGGAAATTTCTAAGAAGGACACAAGGTTGTTCTCTCCTGGATCAGAAAAGAACGGGGATATTAGAAGCGAATTAAACATTGTATTGTTGCACCAGAAGATAGAAGACCACAGAAGGATATGGTGTGAACACTTGAACCGCATACCTGATATCCGTCTACCTGCGGCTCCCTTAGGTTATCACCCTTCTGGGAAGAGAGGTGTCGGTAGACCGAGGAGAAGATGGGTTCCGCAACAGCTCCTTGGAGTGGTGATGGTGATGATAATGATTAATAAAATTTGTAAATTGCTCAAGTTACTATTGATAATTTTTTGTTTGTATAACATAAAACATTTTCATTTCCTCAATTTGTATTTATTTTTAAAAAATTTGGTTTTGTGTTAAGAAATGGGTTAAATCTGTAACTCATTCATACCTAGTGTTTTGAATTCCAAGTCACGATTTCTAATTATATATTGAATTAAATTATAATAGTATATCACCTTCCATTCTTCTCTTTTCGAAATATATTTCACTTACAAAATAACCACTTTACCAATAATGATTGCCAGAAAGGTAAAATATCCAAGTTACAAGTTGTTATCCCGACATTCGAAGGGTAGGTCTATATGAATAAGTCTACAACATAACCTATACCGAGAAATTTGTAACACAAACTAATATTATTAACAGTTGGTGCCAATAATTTTCCCACCAGGCAGTGAACCAGTCAGATACAACTCTTTACTGGAGGATCTACCTACGACCAACAAAGGATGTCAGAGGCTCCAAAGTTGTAAAGATAAAAACTTGATTATGCTCCACAGTACTTACTTATTAATTAGTTCATTCATTTACAGAAAGAAATAAGGTTGTATAATATTCTATGGACTACAGGGACTACGGTAAAGGTTATATTGATAGGCTTGCGAGTTTGGTAACTAATAAATTATTTTTGACGAAGTAGGTACAAAATGGAAGTTACTGACACCTTAAAATTAAGTACACATTCTATACATATTTTTAAAAACTGAAACTAAAAAAAAAATGTATACATTCACAGGTACACTCTACATTTTTTGTGAAAGTGTTTTGCATGAAAACTATTATTATGACCCAGTCTTTATTATGCCTCCACAGCTGCTTCCTCGAGTAAATGCCTAAACATGAAGAGCAGGGCAAATACTTGTCGGGATCAATAGCTCCTGAGGGGATTTTCATTGGTTTTGAAAAATCTATATACGCTTTCTAAAAAGTTACCTTTGTTTCGTAACAATGTCAGCAGCTTCTTACGGTCATTACTGAGTTTTGGCTTTGACAGTATTTGTTGGAAGTCGATCTCCAGTTCATGGTTCCGAATGACGCTAAAAGCACGCTCATCATCAGGATCTTCACGTAATGTAGAAGCTGCTGAGTTACCAGTAGTGACCAAATAGGTTTTAAGTTTTTTTAAATCAGATGCTAGTGGCACTAGAGAGACCTTGTTCCAAGTCTTCACATTGAGATCGTCGGCAGCCTGGCTGGATACATCGTATCTCCAGTTAGTTTCAATCAAATGCATTAAAGCCTTTAAGTTTGCTTCAACCTCTTCCGAGTGCAGATTGGGAATGATAGCCATCTTCTTCAGACCGAAATTGATGGCTACCACACAACAATTCTTTAGCGCAGTGCTAATATTCATTGCATAGGTTGGAGATTTATACACACATTTTTGGACGTCGTACTAAGCTGTGAGCTTTGTAGCTTCAACTATAGTGTCGTAATATTGTGGTTGTAGAGCTGAAAAGAGATCAGTAATGGATGAGTTCAAGGTTCGAAGTGTAAGTAATAATTTAGCAAGTTCTCCCATTTTCCGAGAAGTTACGTTGATGAATTGATTTCTTCTGTGGATTTTTAAGTACCGGGCACCATAAGCACATATGAGTCTGTCGGTTTTGGCCATCTGCCCTCATCCGTGGAAAAACTTTCTCTTTTAGTTGCTGATCATATTGATAGTTACGTAATAACAGAGTTTGACCATCAACTTGGTGACTCTTACTTCTACTACTTGCTACCTGAACGCATTTCTTGCGATGCCTCAACAGCTGCTTCCTCGAGTAAAAGCCTAAACATGAAGAGGAGGGCAAATACTTATCGGAATCAATAGGACCTGAGGGCATTTTCATTGGTTTTGGCATCTATTTACGTTTTCTAAAAAATTACCTTTGTTTCGTAACAATGTCAGCAGTTTCTTACGGTCATTACTGAGTTTTGGCTTTGACAATATTTGTTGTACATCGATCTCCAGTTTATGGTTACGGATGACGTGTCGAGAAAAATTAGTTACTGCAGTCTCGCAGTAGATACAGAAGTTCCTTTGTCTTATCCGCTTTTTACCCATGGTAGTGGAAGGCTTCTTGAGAGGTTCTCTAGAATGACCATAAAAAAATGTTACATATTCACCGGTACACTTTACTTTTTTGTGTAAGTGTTTTGCACGAAAACTTTTATCTTGAGCCAATCTTTGTTATTCATTATTTTAGGATGGGCACTGATTAATTGTTCGCATTCAAATCTCTTCGGTGCGGTTTTGTTAGCTATGTGGTTTTTAAAAAATTGTTTTTACAATATTTTTTTGCTCGTCGGTCCACAGTGTAAGGACGCGTTTAGGTCCCGATTTTTCAGCTGGCTGAGAATGTGGAACCCGTTTTCCACATGGTTTAACAGCAGGTTGATGCATCTTAGGTGCCATGCCTTGTGTGTAATAATGTTGACTGTTCGGGATTAGTTCAGGTTCAGTATTGGATGTGATACTTTCGTAATGTTCCGTTGTTTCTTCATCGACCTCTTCGTCTGGTAGATGTTCTATAACTTCCTTTAAATCGAGGACTATTTCATCTAAAGTGTTGCCTTTATATTCCCCCGCTTCGCCTCTCTCCTTCAACACGAGGAGTTTCGAAAGTTTAGCCGTTTGAAAAACATCGTCTGGTAGTCGGTATGAGCCGAAATGTATTTGCATGGAGTGACCCATAAATTTAGCGAGCTGCTCTACATCGGAGTTATTCATGTTTAATATCTGTGTTAATGTTGCTAAATGTTTTCTGAGTCTAGTGCAAGTGATAGCTTGTGGATTTTTAGCTTCACATTTCTTGGCATACTTTTGAACAACTTTATAGCCACACAGTGGAATACTGGATCGCGGCTTCGCAAATAAATAAGCGTTTACACTTGAAATAAAGTAAGAAAGAACTTGTAATAATAGTTGTATATGATCCTGAATATCTGCGCTGAACAGCACGGGTACCCCACGGTTCTTTTTCCTTTTATTACTATGCGTTTGAATCGATCCATTAGAATCTTTTCTGTCGGACTAATGGATTCTAAGATTTCTTCGTATCCTTCACGTGGCTGGTTCCCACAACTTTCGTACACGTGCAGAGGTAACCTTTGCAGTTCACCTGGCCGTCTCCTGTTTAGTAATATTATCCTACAGTACACAGTTTCCACTAGTTTCATGAAATCATGAAAGCGCGCTCATCATCAGGATTTTCACGTAATGTAGAAGCTGCTGAGTTACCAGTAGTGACCAAATAGGTTTTAAGTTTTTTTAAATCGGATGCTAGTGGCACTAGAGAGACCTTGTTCCAAGTCTTCACATTGAGATCATCGGCAGCCTGGCTGGATACATCGTATCTCCAGTTAGTTTCAATCAAATGCATTAATGTCTTTAAGTTTGCTTCAACCTCTTCCGAGTGCAGATTGGGAATGATAGCCTTCTTCTTCAGAGCGAAATTGATGGCTATCACACAACAATTCTTTAGCGCAGTGCTAATATTCATTGCGTAGGTTGGAGATTTATACACACATTTTTGACGTAGCTTCAACTATAGTGTCGTAATGTTGTGGCTGTAGAGCTGAAAAGAGATCAGTAATGGAAGAGTTCAAGGTTCGAAGTGTAAGTAAAAATTTAGCAAGTTCTCTCATTTTCCGAGAAGTTACGTTGATGAATTGATTTCTTCTGTGGATTTTTAAGTACCGGGCACCATAAGCACATATGAGTCTGTCGGTTTTGGCTACCAGTGATAGATATGGTATCTGCCCTCATCCGTGGAAAAACTTTCTCTTTTAGTTGCTGATTATATTGATAGTTACGTAATAACAGAGTTTGACCATCAACTTGGTGACTCTTACTTCTACTACTTTCTACCTGAACGCATTTCTTGCGATGCCTCAACAGCTGCTTCCTCGAGTAAAAGCCTAAACATGAAGAGGAGGGCAAATACTTGTCGGAATCAATAGGACCTGAGAGCATTTTCATTGGTTTTGTGCATCTATTTACGTTTTCTAAAAAATTACCTTTGTTTCGTAACAATGTCAGCAGCTGCTTACGGTCATTACTGAGTTTTGGCTTTGACAATATTTGTTGTACATCGATCTCCAGTTTATGATTACAGATGATGTGTCGAGAAAAATTAGTTACTGCAGTCTCGCAGTAGATACAAAAGTTCTTTTGTCTTTTCCACTTTTTACCTACGGAATTGGAGTTCTTGTCGAGAGGTTCTCTACAATCTTTAGAATGAGTTTCTAAGATGCTGTCCTCAACCACAGTGTTTCTATATAGAGATGTAACTGTCGGCACCATTTGGTTTTTTTCTTTGGAGCAAGTGGGAGGCTAATTAGCAAACTGTGATACATCACTGCTGTCTTCATCGGTTCTATGGTTGCTAAAATCCTTGTCAAAATTTATAGAAGTGTTTTCTGCAACTGCTGGAGATTTATTTCCAATCGGGGTCACCTAAAACCAACGAAACAAACACTTTTTATTTCGTCTGCTTATTCATTATCGAGTGCTAATGTTACTGTGTTATCTTTTTAATATTTGTTTGCAAAGCAGGGAGTGAAGCTTTGCAGACACCACTATTTTTAAGTTTATTGTCTGTATGACACTCTGATAATTTATCATAATGCCGGCCGAACACATAAAAACCCGATGCTCCTAATTGGTAAGTCAACAAAACCTCCGTATTTAAAAATGCTAAAATCTCGTTGAATTACAAAAATTATAGAAAGGCGTGGATGAACACCGAAGTGTCTGTCGACTAGTATGACAGCGCCTTCATACCCGAAGTGAAGAAATTTCGAAAAAATGTCGGCAAAGGAAACTGTTGGTCACTCTTAATGCACAGGTACATCCTTTCATGGAACTGTTGGAGCGAAGAATTGGTTTACTCACCGTAAAAACGTATAAATGTAACGAAAGAAACATTAGCGATAGCATGTAATTTACAAAAAGAGATGTTAGCCTAACAAGATTTTGACAGTAGAAACTATATTAGGATAAAGAGATCAAGGTACTTATACCGACAGACCAAAATGTTTTAACTGTAATAAAATAGCACAAAAAAAAACTAAAGACTGTTATATACTAAACCAAAAGTAACAAATACTAGAATACACAAACACTAAATTACAAATAGTAAGATGTTTCATTTGTAATAAGTTGGGCCACGTACCCAAAGAATGTAGAACTAAAATAAAAAAACCACTTAACTTTGCCCAACGCGATAAAGAAATTAGACAAGGAAACAACAGTCGCCTACCTTTAGAGAGTCGTACAGGCAGGCCAGCAAACGAATATAAATCGGCTTAATAAATCCACCTAACAATGAATGTACTATGATTGCTGTAGAGAAAACAATAAAACCAACGGTGTCAATGATGTTAATGACCGGACAAGAAATTTGTTTAATATAAAACTTAGTTGCTTTCAAAACGAAACGTTCATAGATCACCTCCGAACGTTCATCTAACGAACAACAAATACAGATAAATGTATCTGTGATGTGATGTTGGTTCGTTCATCTAATAGAATTACAAGGTATTCATGATCAAGTGATAAACACGTTGGGTAAGACAATATTAACGATACACTTCGGAAGCCTAATAAAGGAATTTGTTTCGTGTTGTTCCTAAGGAAATTAAACTAAGAGCCGATAAGTTAATGGGAAGAAATTTATTGTCAGAAATAAAAGTTAACATCGATTATGGTGATAGAATTTAAGAATCGGGTTGAATAAAATACCGTTAACTAGCCCCGATGTAAACTTTCACCTCGGACCGGAGCACACGAAAACACTAAATACTAAATACATTACTAAAATCGTAATGAAAATAGCCCATACTAAATCCCATGTTCCATTAATGAATACTACGAACCATGAAGTAATTGCTAGTAACATACATTGCACCCTGCGAAGTATTGAAGAATATGTAAAGCTAATCAATCAAAATAAAGTAGTAAAACACTTAAAAATAGATCACTTGCGGAAGAAAGAAAAACAACCAATAAGTAATCTTTGCGACGAGTGTAGAGATATATTTTATTTGCTAGCGGATAAATTTACCGGGACCACTAGAGTAAAACACGAAATAACCCCTATTAAAAAATACCACCCACCTATGGACGTACGACCGTATAGAATTCCACAAACTCTAAAACCAGAGGTAGATCGACAGGTACAGAAAATGCTAGATGAAGAAATTATAAGACATGGTACAAGTCTCTATAGCGCACCTATAGTGGTAGTTTAAAAAAAAATTAGACAATGGTGGAGAGAGAAAGTGGCGTTAGCTGTTGATTTCGTGATTTCAGAAAAATTAATGATGTTACGATTGGACACTCTTATCCGTTACCTAATATCACGGAAATATTAGACCAGCTAGGGAACTCGAAATATTACACATTAGATTTAGCATCCGGGTATCATCAGATACAAGTGAAGGAAGAAGACCGACAACCAACCGCTTTTAGCACTAGCCACGGATACTTAGAATTTAACCGAATTCCCTTTGGTTTAAAAAGAACTTCTGCCATTTTTCAAAGACTTATGAATGCTGTATTAACAGGTTTAATCGGAAAAGTTTGTTTTGTCAAATTAGATCACATAGTGAGTCATAGTATGGCTGTAGAAGAACACTTAACGAAAATTAACCAAGGTGTTGAATCGCTTAAGAGAACATAAGTTACTGTTACAACCTGACAAGTGTAATTTCTTCATCAGACTTATAAATTACTTAGGACATATTATTAACAAAAATGGAGTAAGACCCGATCCAGATAAAATTAAAGTAGTATTAAAATTTCCACTACACCAAACCAAAACAAATTAAGTCTTACTTAGGACTAGTAGGAGCTATCGGCGATTCATACCAAATTTTGCAGTCACAGAAAAACCACTAAACAATTTATTAAGAAAAGAAAGACTATTATTTATTTGGGATAACGAACAAACCGCACATTCGAAAAATTGAAAAAATAGTAACGGAAGCACCCGTATACAATATCCTGATTTCACCAGAGAGTTTTTTAACTAAGATTGGTGCAATCTTATCTCAAGAGGTCATTGGACAAGATAGACCGATTGATTTTGCTAGTCGCACTTTAAATAAAGCTGAGTCTAACTATAGGACCACGGAACAAGAATTATTAGCAATTGTGTGGGCTAACAAGTACTTTAAACCATATCTGTATGGCCGAAGATTTAAAATTGTAACTAATCATAAACCACTGTGATGGTTATTTAATGTAAAAGACCCAGGGAGTCGTTTAATCAAATGGCGACTAAAATTAGAAGGATACGATTATGAGATAATATATAAAGCTGGAACATTAAATGTCAATTCTGTCGCGTTAATTAGCGTACAAATAGAACGAGTTACGGGATTTGAAAAGGAAGAACCTGAACAGATAAAATTATTGTTTTAAATGATTTAGAGACAAAGTTGGAAATTATAAGCATGTAGTAAGTAAAGAAAAGGACCGATTACAGATATTAAAAAATTCAAACGACCTTGGATAGTACCTCATAAGATAATAGAAAAAGTGAGTGACTATTGTAACTATTGTATACGAAAAGGTAGAAAACTATATGTGACACATGTAAATAGACTGAAACCATTCAGTCTCCGAACATTGGCCTAAAACGGTTGGTATTATGTTTGAGACGCGCACTATGAGTTGGAGTAGTCGAGTCTGACCTGTTTTTGGATTCGCATTAACAATGCTATTCGTAAACGCCAGAGGAAAGGAATTAGTGAGGTTAGAACCAATACTAGACTTCCCAGGTATGTACTTCGTACCGGAATATTGGTTTACAATCAGCAGTAAAACTTGGACCGTGTTGTATAATATCCCATTATCACCAATAGATCAGAGGATGGAATTAAAAGAGGACATCTGGAAAGAACTCTATGTAATGAAAACAAACTTTCCACTAGTATAGGCCTACTAGAACAACCCGAAGTGTGAACTGTTGTAACACGCGAAAATTAAACTTACATACAATTTAACCGGTTACTCGGACATGCAAAGAGAAAAAGAAGGGGATTATTCAATAAACTTGGTAGAGTTGTAAAAATAATAATCGGAAATATTGACGCGGGTGATGAGGAATATTTTGATGAGAAGATAAACAGAACTGCACTGGATAACAAACGAATATATCAGTTAGAGAAGGACCAGCTAACAATTCTTCAAAACACACTTTAGGCAATGAATAAGACTACTTTATAGATGCAAGAAAATGAAGATATATTGTCTAAATGTTTACAATATCTTGAATGAATGAGTACTTACTAATGGAGAAAATTTTAAAAATTAACAATCAAGCTGAATAAACAGAGTTAATAGAAGAATTGTCAGTAATACATGAATTAATTGCAAGAACCAGTGAATATTTACATATTCTATATGATGCTACCAGTCAAGCTAGATTTGGTAAAATTAGTTCGTATCTCATTACACCTGATAGATTGTATTATATATTACAACATATAAAGAGTCATCTTCACTTTGGTAATAGTTTACCGATTGTTGTTACAAAAGAAATAAAATATTATGATATTGCAGAGTTAACTGTCTATTTGAGTAGCCTAACAATATTCTAAGTTATGTGATTAAAATACCATTTCGGTATAGGCCTATTGGACGAAAATGTGTTTTATTTAAGGTTATACAGATACCCGAACTAATATACGGTAGCGAATCAAAGAGCAGAATAGGCCTAAACACGTTTCTAGAGAAAACCACTGATTACATAGCACAGGCTATTCAGCAAATTTTTAATATTTGGCTACTCCTAAAGAAAATGAGTTACAAAAATGTACGAAACCTTCCGTAGTAATATGGAAACATATGCCTATTGAATTTCCTGTAAACCAAGATGAATAGACGTGAAGATGCTACATGTGAAGTAATTTGTTTTTAATTCAAGTAAACCTAACTGTAATTATCGAATAAGTAAAATCATACATCCAGTTTGGGAACACATGCCATATACAAATTCTTGGGTTTTTGCTGCTATGCCCGATAACGTAGTAGTTACAATAAACTGCAAAACAATAGAGGTGGCATGACTTTTGTGCAAGATGTAAGATTAACAAATAACATAAAGCTTACGAAGCAGACTGTATGATCCACCTATAGCAGTAGGATCCATGTGTACTTTATTAAGTAGAGACAACCAACGAAAGGAAGTATCTAATGACCACGACTTTGATTTAATTATTCCAAATTTATATATGACCCCTAGTGGATTAGATAAGACACTTATTAATGATTTTGATAATCTCTCAAAATTGCATTCAAACTTACTATTGAATCATATAACTCACCAAATGAATGATTTAAATAAGCTAGCTTAAGAATAATTAAACTAAGGCAAATTATGGAAAATTATGAACCTACAAATTTTGGTACAAACAGTGACAACAGCATACATATAAAAAAATCTATTGTTAGTAGTATTCATAGTCATTGTAATCGGTGTTAAAATGTGGCACCTTTAAATATGTAAAAACTAAATTAAATAAGAACTGTCTAAATTAACTAAACGTGTCAAGCAGAATTAGCAATTGAAGCAGATCAAAATGAGGAAGGTATTGAATTGACAGCGGCCTCCTCAAAAACCGAAACTCCAAACAGAAGACGAAGACTTAGGTTAATGAAAATTATAGCGTAAATTAAAAGAATTATAAACCTAGAATAAATTGTTAATGGTTTGTAAGCCAAATCATTTCATGTAGGGGGGAGGTATTGTGACCTTGTTAAACATTGAAAGTTTCCGTTCTTCAGAAAGTGGAATATTTGGATGACCAGAACTAAGTAGAATAGAACAAGCATGAATTGTAAATGGTAAATAAGGCACTTTCCATTTGAACTGTAAATAGTAAATAGTATACTTTCCACAAGTACGCCGAAAGCAAAACAATGTCCATCAAGACAACCTAAAGGTCACAATTTCTTTCTTCCATCTATGTAAAAAAGCGCAACTGTCAAGCTCGTAAATTATCAGTCTCGTTAGGCTGCCGGGAAGTGATAAGTCTCGTTAGACTGCCCGACCAGTATTATTTAATTATCAGACTCAAAGTATTGTGTATCATTAAGCATCACTAAAAAAGTAAAAGGTGATTACAATCATTGTATTCAGTATATTGACAATTTGTAAAATAAACTCTTTTGTTGAAAGAACTTCATCGAGAACGGACTCGCACCACCAACAACAACAAACTCCCATCGATACACGCTCGTACAACAGGATTTAAATGATTTGAAAAACAAATGAAAACCCACACCATCTAATTGATACCGATCAAGCGATTGTGAATCAGCGCTGACAAAACGTAAGAGATGTGAAAGAGTATTCCTAATTGATAAAATTACATGAAATCTTATGATTAAGATTAAGCCCCCCCCAACCTTTTTAATTTAAAGCCTATCAAGCTGGTACGGGCTCGCTTAAAAGGAAAGTTGAGATGACAAAAATAAGACTGCAGAAAATGAGACTTAACATTTTTCCTTTGAATGCCGTTGTCCACTGTTTTACCGAGGCGACTACTCGAATATCTTGATCCTGTCGACTCACTGTCTCACACTGCAGCCTTTTATCACAATGGAGTGCAGAGATTATGCATCTCATTGATGTACGCCATTAATTACTGTGCATTGTAAACAATGGCTGTTTGCTCTACTTCCTAGAACACTTAGGCTGTATTAAAAAGCAGTCTTATAAAGAAATTGTTATGAATGAAATTCATCTATAGGCCTCCTGAATGAAATTCTCTATAAACATCTTGCTTTTTAAAGTTTCGTCCTGTCCACTAGGTTCTAACTTACACCTATTCTCAGAATTTACGAAAAACTGGTGTAACAATTTTTTGTTTTGAACCACTCGAAAGTAACTAGTTAGCTGATGGCATTTGTGGTTTCTCGAGTTTCGGGTAGCAATGAGCTTAGCGTTGGGAGTCACTTTTGCCTGATGTAAAATTCACTAATAGTATAAGTAGTCACAAGCTTGCCAAAGGCGTCCACTCTTATGTTTAAACTAAGCTAGGAACTCGTTCATTTTGCCATCTTAAACTTCTCTCTCATTCTTCTCCCTCTTTTGCGATAGACGATAGTGTTCCGGTCGATATTCCAGCTACCACGGAAAATCTTTCAAAACAAGTTTACTGGAATTTAGATTTTTGCTTCATTTTCCTACATTCTAAAACACTTCACGTTATTTTCCGTTGCATACTAGGAAAAATATTTCTACCTTTCGTAACTGAGCTTTCAATGGGAAATAAGTCATTTTAACCGTATAAATGTTTAAGTGTATCAAGATAATATTGTATTACTAATTTTAAAGGTAACCACAAAAATTTAAATAACAATAGACATGAATTATTAAATACAAACTACAAAATTAAATAAACCTTAAAATGTATTTAGATATAAATATGCAAAACGTACATAGTTAAAATAAGTATACAATTAATAATGGAATCGAATGCACTAGAGTAAGATAATAATATCAAAAGCACAAGTAACAAGTTAACTAGCAACGAAAGTAAATCTATACAGTTATATTGGCATGATGTGCATGACACTGAATAATTCCTTATCATTTAAAATTTTAGAATGCACTTGTCTGTGATAAACTCTGATCTGCGCACATATTGTTAACTGTTAATGTTACTGTACACAAGAATTCCGGAATATATGGGGTGTGGGATTTGACTTCAGGCACAAAGTAGTTTTGCGACACTAATCGAAATAGGTTCGTGACTAAAATTCTTTGGCTAAAGACAAGCATAAAGTTCCTATTAACATTCGGAATGGAAATATGTAAAATGTTGGTTAACAACTAACAGTAATTTGGAGGAGAAATGAAGAGTGGCTACTCTGAAACAGTTGTAAAAGTTGGTCCCTTATAATTCAGTTCCTATATTTTACAACACCACAGTGACCAGTGGCGCAACGAAGGCTACATGATTCCCAGCTAACTTATTAAACAGACCTCTCTAACATCACCACAACAGCTATAATTTACCGAAACTTTAAAGACAAAAATTAAAGATACAATTTCTGACTTCGGATTTTATACGAATGGGCACGTAAAGAATAGTTTTAAACAAATTACATTAAAATAAAAAAATAGCATATTTTTCCATGGACGGATCTGTATGGAAGCAAATTCTATTACTTAACACTTGTACGTTTACAATATAATAGTCAATTATACCAAAACTTTCAGATCCTGGTCACAACTTCCCGAAACGACATTCTTTAAAGTCTTATAAACAACTTTCCTGTAAACGGTCTCCTTAAATTTTCTAAGTGCCAATAATACAACAGAAAAATTTTGTAGACTATTCTCTAAACCGTAATATTCCACTGATGCTATAAACACATCTTTTTAATTGATTTAGTTACGGAAAGTTAACAGATGCAATAAACAGTTTTATTTCCTTCAAAGTATTTTTTTTTTGGAAACCACACACTTACGGATAGGTTGTTCCCATTGATTGAAACAGTGATGGAAGTCTTAAACTGTTAATTCCTTTAGCTGGTCTGTCAAAATTTTATGCATGTTCTCCACACTTCCAAAATGGCGGCCTCGGATTTAAACTTTGATTTTTGGAAATAGGAAATAATCACATGGACTAAGATCAGAGAAGTAAGGGGCAAGAGTACCACCAGTAATGCCCTTCTTGACCAAATAATCGTTCACAGAAAGTGCGGTGTGACATGGAGCGTTATCATGATGAAGCATCCAAGAGTCAACAATCTCCGGCCGGACATGAATGGCCTTTTTTCTGAGCCTCTCTCAAGAATCTGACGATAGTAAGTTTGGTTGACTTTTTATCCGTAAGAAAGAAATTTCTTATGCACAATACCTTGAATGTTGAAAAAGTAATGAGCATTGACTTGATCTTGGATTTGGTCTTTCTAGCTTTTTTTTGGCGTGGCGAGTGGCGAGTCTTTCGAGTGTCACGTTTCACTTTACCGTTTTGTTTCTCGATTATACTAAAAAATCCACGATTCATCACGTGTTATGACATTAAAAAAAAATCTGTGTCACTTTCAATGCCCCAAAAAGGTCAACACACACATTTTTTTGGTTGTCCTTGTGTTCGTGAGTGAGATTTTTTGGAACCATTTTTGCGCAGATTTTGCGCATTTTGAAATCATCCGTCAAAATTTCCTGAACTGTCTGGTGATTTAAATTTAGTTTATAAGCAATCATTCTCACCGTCAAACAACGATCAGACTTGATGAGCTCTCTCACTTTTAACACATTTTCGTCAGTTCGTGTTGTGCTTGGTCGTCCAGAAGGGTGTTTCATGGCCATCCAAAAATGCTTTCTGCCACCTAAAAATCTAAGCCCAGGACATGGCTTCATCTCTGTAAGCTTGGTATGACTTGTTAAATGTTTCCGTTGGACTATCTTGGAGTCTTAAACAAAATTTGATTGCATAACGCTGTTTAATATTACTAAGCTCCTTTTTTGTGACATGAGAGAAAAAGAACACTTACAAAAACTATGTCACAGCCAAATCTGTTAAAGTTCTTAACATTTTTAAATACGTAGGATTTGTTGACATACCAATTAGGAGCATCGGGATTTTATGACTTCCGCCTGCATTATGATAAATTACCAGAGTGATCCGTTCCTTATTCATTTTATACTCTGTGGCCAAATATTCGTTCAGATGCCAACGTGTTAGATGGTACAAAGTTCCTAAACAATACCCGCTTCGTCCGCATTGAACACAAGGTCTAAATCGTATCTATCTGTTTTTAAGAATTTCTGCGAAATTGTTGACGAAAGAGTAATTTTTCGATATGCACTTTCGTCCCCACTGTGCCTACTGTCTACTTGTATGCAAATTGCATCAACGACTCGGAATTCTTATTTGTGCCTGAAATGATGAAGATTCATTTGCCGTACCACTTACCTAAAAGACGAGCGGATTTGTCCATTTTATTACAATTTGTCCAGCTGAAGACTTTACAATATCCAGTTTATTTTTAAAAGAGGCACAACTTACTTTCTTTTTGGTATTCTCAAGACAAAATGTCAAACGCGTGAAACCAGACAGACCAAGTCAAAAAATGGACGACCTAATGTGCAAAAAACAACACGTTTCGTGTACACTGAGACGTTTAGAGGCCCGGATTTAGGTGTCTTGCCGCCCCTAGGCACTATTGTTAGCCCCCCCTCCCAAGAAGTAACTTTTATATATTCAATTCTCCTTGACTGCTGAAAATAGTCATTTCAACTATCTCTATTGCAAATATCCCATTTGATCTTAAATCTAAAAGGCAAATGTGATGGAATTGTGAAAAAGACTACATTTTATTAACTTTCATTAACATTTATTTACGTGTACACTTTAGGACAAGAATTTCAATGGAGTGTCCAGACCTGTATACACGACCGTGCTACGCTCCGACCACCGCTATTCATAGGCCCAGTGTCAATACCGTGTTATTCAATGATATAATTAAAGGTTATTTCAAAAACATTTTCTTCAATTTGGCCATAATGCTAGTGTCCAATACAAATACTGAATTAAAAACCGAAAACATGAAATTTTAACAAATAATTGTTCACCTCGTGCCGCCCCCCCTGAGCCTGCCAACCCTAGGCACGTGGCTAGTGTGCCTAGAGGGAAATCCGGGCTGGACGTTTATGATAAGCACTTGAGGAAAGCGAAGGAGAGATTGATCAACTGAATGTGATAGACCATTGCTGTTACTAATGTTGTGATCACAAGCTGATAGCCGCAGTTGTTTGTCGGAACAAAATATAAATAAAAATTTCTTATCGGGAAGGTTTGCAAGTATAAAGAGACAACAGATAAAAAGCAACTGTAAAGATAAATGTAGCTCAACAATATCTCTACATTATCTTGGAAATCAAAACAAAAGCTAATTTTGGCACTGCTAAGCCCTGATAGTGGTGTGACAATGCCGACAATAAAATACATATAATAATTTTATAAACATTATATAACTTCAAAATGCCTGCTGATATGAACTTGGCATCTTTATTGACGAATAGTCAACGAGCGTTGGCATTCCAATTCAGCATAAACGACAGCGGCGGCTCTCATGATATGACAAAGATTAAGAGTAATACAGGGTCAGTATCATCTATGATACTCCCCGTTTAAAAAGAATGACAGTAGGCATTAAAGCAACTGTTATTATGGAAAATAAATTTTTTCTGGCATTTGTGTAGTCACACTGTTACGAAGTTTCTGCACATCAATTGATCCGTTCCACTGAAACCGATAAGTTGCGATTGATGGATACTAACTTACTGTGGACTTGAAACAGTAATCTCATCTTACTAACGCCGGAACCGATTAGTGCACAGTGTCAGGTTCGAAAACTGCTACACAATTAAGAGCTCATTGTGACATCAAATGCTTGCGAATATTAGGCTAACATTCTGACTGAACGAGTGTGTGTGCGTGCGCGTGCGTGTGTTTGTGTGTATCTACATCGTTTTTTATGAGTAACGTTTTAAACATTCTTTTGTTCGTTCCATTTAACTATATAATCTTTTCGGCGTAGTTTTCAATGTATTGTATTTTCAAAAACCTTCCCTCTTTCTTTCAGTAATTATAACACAAAAATAACATATACAAACACCCTCTCATCAAGACCTATCACTGTCTATGGACACGCGCACTCACCCTTCTCAGTTCATTACCCTTATTTCAAAAACATTCCTTGTGCGTGACCTTGACAATAGTCGATGTTAGGACTGGATGAAAGGGTGTTTTCACATAACGTTAGAATTATTAAACCGAAAGGGGAAGGTTTTGACATCATAATACATAGAAAATTATACCTAAAAGCATCCTATAGTTAAAGTAAAGATTGAAAGAGATTTTAAAACGTTACATATAGGAAAGAATTTTCACACACACACACACACACACACACAAAATGTGAAAATACCTACATGCTTGAATGAACCGCCAGTTACTAAACAGCCACAAAGGGCATTTAGTAGGGTTACCTCAGTAGGACTGGTTGAAAGGGTGTTTTCACATGTTTATATTAGCATTATTGAAAGGAGAAGGAAAGGTTTTGACAATGTATTGCATACCAAACTACGCCGAAAGGGATCGTATAGTTACAGCAATGAATAAAATAGGTTTTAAAATGTTACGTACAGGAAAGTATTCTCACACACACACACACACACACATTGTACTAGGACAGAAGTGTGAAAATACTGACACGGTTGACTGAACCCGCCAGTTGCTTAATAACCAGACAGAGCATTTACCTTTAAGCTGTTTGCGAAAACGAGTAGGCCCTGCTCGGTTTGTTGGGTTTGAAAGATGTGTTATTTCATTATTGTGTATTTCCGATTTGAGTATAAGCTGTGAAGCTTGACGTAGGTTGTGTAGAGTTTCTATAGTGTTATTTCTGTTTGTGATTATAACGACTAACACACCTTTATTCATTACAAAAAGATACACTCAAAAATATTGACATAACCTGTACCTATTACTATACATTTTCACCTACCAAAAAGTTATCAAAGGTCGTTTGGCCTAAACACCTCTCACATCTTGACATTGAATCATATGCCGACTGGAAATCCACAAAGAGATGGTGAGTGGCCACTCCATATTCCAACGTTTTTTCCAGGATTTGCCTTAGTGTAAATATTTGGTCTGTTGTTGACCTATTCCTAGTGAATTTACATTGTTGTTCTTTATGTTTTCCTCAGCGTAGGGAACCAGCCTAGAAAATATGATTTTGGACAATACCTTATATGCTGTATTAAGTAGAGAGATGCCCCTATAATTTTTACATATGAGCGGATCACCCTTCTTATGTATTAAACACACCACCCCATTGTTCCACTCATCAGGCATTATCTCCTGCAGCCATATTCGCTCTATGAGATGGGCAAATTCCTTTATGAAATCTCCTCCTGTGCTCTTTAATAGTTCCCCTGGTAAACCATCGGAACCTGCTGCCTTGTTATTTTTAAGCTTTTCTAGAGCTTCATACACCTCGTCATAGACTGGCACCAACTCCTCTCTATCATCCTCGAATTCCCCTGCTTCCTCTTCATCCTCAGGTGCCTCCATCGAAGCCTCCCCAACTGAGCCTAGCAACTCTTCGAAGTGTTCTGTCCATCTCCTGATTACACCAGCAGTATCACTCACAAGGCCACTATTATTATCCCTACAGGCATTTGTTCTAGGCTGAAATTCCTGTCTCATATCATTCACCTTCCTATACATATCTCGGCTCAGCCTTTTACTCTTATATTCCTCTATCTTTTTCATCTGTCTCATCATATACTCCCTCTTTTTTCCTCTATGAATCTTCTTTTCCATCCGCCTGGCCATCCTGTATTCCTCTTGAACAGCCCTAGTGCATTTCCTTTGGATCATTAATTTGTGTCTTATTTTTGAATTCAGTTGCCTCTTCACACTCCTTATCAAACACTCATCTCGCCCATGTCTCTTCTTCAAACCAACGATTTCTTCTCCCGTGGTCACTAATATGTTTTTTAGACTAAGCCAGTGGTTTTCTGTATCTTGTTCCTCTCGGCATTTAATTCTCCACTGTCTAATTTTCTCATTAGTAACTACCTCGAACCTCCGTTTTATTTCTTCTTCCTTTAGTATTTCTGTATTGTATCTAACAGTCTTTACTCCTTTTTCATATCTATTATTGGAGATTCTAGCTCTCAGTTTTGCAACTACGAGATAGTGATCGCTATCCATGTTGGCACTCTTGTAAACTCTAACATCTTGTAAGTCTGACTTATGGCGGCCATCCAATAGAACATGATCTATTTGATTGACCGTTCTCCCGTCTGGAGAGATACATGTGCCCTTATGTATGTCTTTGTGATCGAAGAAAGTCCCTCCTATGATCATATTTTGACCAACTGCTAAGTTCAACAGTCTGAAACCATTGTCTGAGTGTTCAGAGTGTAGACTATACTTTCCTATATTACTGCAAGCATGGCTGCTTCCCACTTTGGCATTTAAGTCACCTATGATTATTTTTATGTCATGTCTAGGGCTTCTGGCATACGCATTCTCTAGCAAGTCATAAAAATCATCTTTCTCCTCCTCACGCTTATCATCAGTTGGGGCATGTACGTTTATTATAGTATAATTAAAGAAGATTCCCCTAAGTCTTATTTTACACATTCTAGGTGTAAGGGGTTTAAAATCAATGATGTTTTTTTTTCATTCTGCGGCTTACCGAGAAGCCAGTTCCAAGCACATGGTCCCGGTTCTGACAGCTGTAATACACGAGTAGTCCCTTCGATCCATGATTCCAGCGCCAGTCCACCTCAACTCCTGCATAGCCAAAACATCTATCTTATATTTGAGAACCTCTCCTGTTAATATCTTCAAGGCTCCAGGTATGTATAAGGAACGCAAGCTCCACGTCCCAAGTTTAAAATCTTTGTCCCTTTTCCACGATCCAGTCCCAATTCTATTAATCCGTCCGGCTTTTCCTTTTTCTCTTGGTTTCATAACAATATTTTTTATGGGGTGGGTTGTTAACCCTACGCCCAACCCCCAACCTGGAGGATCAGGGGTTTTATGTTTAGAGTTCCCGTCTCTTAGATGAGTTGCCTTCACTGAGCTAACGAGTCCCATCCACCCGTCCGCAGTAGACCATACTCACTAGATCTATGGGCAAGTATAAAGAGACAACAGATGAAAAGCAATATAGAGATAAATGTAGCTCAACAATATCTCTACATTTTCTTGGAAATCGAATCAAAGGTTAATGTTGACACTGCTAGGCGCTGATAATGGTGGGACAATGAGGACAATAAAATACATACAATAATTTCATAAACATAATATAACTTCAAAGTGTCTGCTGATATGAACTTGGCATCTTTATTGAAAAATAGTCAATGAACGTTGGCGTTGCCATTCAGCATAAACGACAGCGGCGGCTCTAATGATGTGACAATGATTAACAGTAATATCGGGTCAGTACCATCTATGACACTCCCCATTTAAAAAGAATTAAGTCGGCATTAAAGCAACTGTTATTATGGTAAATAATTTTTTATCTGGCATCAGTGTATAAAATTGTTGAGTTACGTTGTTGAGATGTTTCTGCATATAGATTGGTCAGTTCCATTGAAACCGATAAGTTGCGATTGATTGATAATAACTGTGGACTTGAAACAGTAATCTCATCTTACTAACGCCGGCATCCGATTAGTGCACAGTGGCAGGTTCGAAAACTGCTACACAATTAAGAGCACATTGTGACATCAAATGTTTTCGAATATTAGGCTAACATTCTGACTGAACGAGTTGTGTGGTGTGTGTGTGTGTGTGTGTGTGTGCATCGTTTCTTATACGTAACGTTTTAAAACCTCTCATTCATTCCTTTTAATTATACGATCATTTTCGGCGTAGTTTCGTATGCATTGTATTTTCAAAACCTTCCCTCTTTCTTTCAATAATTATAACGCAAACAATAAGATATATAAACACCCTCTCATGAAGACCCATCACCGTCTATGGGCACGGGCACTCACTCTTTTCAGTTCATAACCCTTATTTCAAAAACATTCCTTATGCGTGACCGCGACCATAGTCGGTGATAGGATTGGACGGAAAGGTGTTTTCACATGTTGTTGTTTACGTTAGAATTATTAAACGGAAAAGGGAAGGTTTTGACAATATAATGGATAGCAGACTATACCTAAAAGAATCATATAGTTAAAGTAATTAATGAAAGATGTTTTAAAACGTTACGCATAGGAAAGGATTTTCACACACACACACGCGCGCGCGCATATTGTACTAAACAACAACTGCTTCTGACTAAGTGATTTGTGTGATTTTCGTGCAATTTGTGGAATAACGTAATTATCATATAATAAAATATTTGCGCGGGAAAGCCATTATTTTAAAAAACTGACACACACACACACTCACATGCACAATCTCTGTCTGCTGTCTCTCCCCCCTCTCTCACACACACTCTCTCTTACTCTCTCCAGACTTACTGCAAGTTATTAAAGATTCTAATACTAAAAGAGTATTCCTTATTGATGAAATTGGACTAAAGTAGGGACATGATGTCATGATGCCCCCCCCTACCGTTGTAATTTAAATCCCATCAAGCTGGTACGGGCGCGCTTAAGAGGAAAGCTGAGATAACAAAAATAAGACTGCAGAAATTGAGACTGATAACGTTTCCTTTAAATGACGCTGTCTGCTGTTTTACCGAGGCGACTACTCGAATATCTATGTTTTATCTTGATCCTGTTGACTCACTGTCTCACACTGCAGCCTTTTATCACAATGGAGTCCAGAGATTATGCATCTCATTGATGTACGTCATTAATTACTGTACATTGTAAACAATGGCTGTTTGCTCTACTTCCTAGAACACTTGGGCTGTATTAAACAGCAGTCTTATAAAAAAATGGTTATGAAAGAAATTCTCTATAAACACCTTGCTTTTTAAAGTTTCGCCCTGTCCACTAGGTTCCAACTTGCACCCTTTCTCTGAATTTACGAAAAACTGGTGTAACAATTTTTTGTTTTTAACCACTCGAAAGTGACTAGTTAGCTGATGGCATTTGTGGTTTCTCGAGTTTTGGGTAGCAATGAAGTTAGCGTTGGATGTCTCTTTTGCCTGATGTAAAATTCACTAATAGTATAATTAGTCACAAGCTTGCCAAAGGCGTCTACCCTTAAACCGCGTCCACACCGGCCGCGCTGCGCTGCGCCGAACCAAACAAATTGGGGCGGCGCGGCCTGTTCTGACGCAACTTCGAGCACCAACGCAAGCAATCCAGATAGTCTTCGTATTGTTTAAATTAGCAGCCATCCTTACTTTTCTTTTATAAAATTGCTAAACTGCTATAATTGTTTTTATTATTTAGACAAAGCTTTTCGTCATTCGTCGTTGTTTAAGACCTGAAGATGTCAGTAATGACGAAAAGCTTTGTCTAAATAATAAAAACAATTATAGCAGTTTAGCAATTTTATAAAAGAAAAATCCAGATAGTGTCGGTATATCAAAGGAAACTGTTCGTTCGTGACCGTTCTATTTGGACAGTGTTTCTCATTTACTGAATCTGAGCTGTAGAGACTGTTTTTAGTTGACTGTGATTTTAGTATTTTTTACTCTTAGTGTATAATATGAGAAAAATCATTTAAATATTTTTAATTAATCTATATTTAAATCTAAAACATGTAAAAATATTATTTTTGCACCAGCTCAACTTAATACTATCTAATCAATTTTTACAAAATGTCATAAATAATGGCAACTTTAACCTACCTAACACTGGTAAACGGTCAACAAAATACAAATACAAATTTTAATAATGTCCTGTGGATTTACTTTTCATAAATGTGTTACAGATATTATAAAATTATAACTTCTAATTTCACTATTTCTTAGAAAGTAATAGGTATAAATACAAAAACAAAAATATTCTGTACAATTTTCACAAGGAATTACAAAAACCAGATTATTGACAACAGTGTTAACACAAAAAAATCATCTTCTTCGTCGCAGCCAACACTCTTCGTGTGCCACTTAAGGCATTCAGGCATTGTTTCCATTCGTCGTTCGACTGTCATTTTTAATAGAGTACACTACAATAAAAGCAATCTGAGCCATTATCTTCATCTTTCTCAGGGTCCTCCACAAAAAGCTTCCGCTTAGAACTGACAGGAGGTTTGTTAGATATATGAAATTCTCCCTTTTTTGGGTTTAGGTTTTATTCTTGTTGATATCATACTTTGGCTTCCTTGAGCTTGTATTTTTCTTTTTATTTTGTTTTCTGGCTCCTTTTTATACTTTTTCTTTCAAAAGTTCGTCCTTGTAAGGCCTGGATTTGTAACTGCCGCTTTGCCTTTCTTGCGATTACCTTGATGTTTCATTAAACACGTATTTATTTCTGCAAAGGGATAATTTTTCACACCGATATCCACACCAACCGCGCAGCTTTGGGTCGCGTAACAATGCTCGGCACAGCTCGGTGCAGAATCATGCAAAACTGCGCAGAGCAGTGCAGAACGGAGCTTGGTGTTTGTGGAAGAGCAGCAGGTTCCACTGTGACCGCGTGGACAATTGAATATGAAGCGTGAAAATTTAAAATTTGCAAGAGCTACTTTCATAGTTATTTATCTACTCTTGAATGACAAACAAAGAAACATTTCTAGAAAACATTGTGTTACATTGGGTGACACGTACTGAAAAGTCGGGAATTATATAGTGAAAATAATTGTTTAGTGAATTGCTTATTGTCAATAATGGACAGTTTGAAAATTTTTGTCGTATGTCGTCGGAAGACTTTCAACATCTGCTTTTATGATTTTTATAAACATGTTTTTTTATTTTTATTTTTTTTGTATGTTATTGGGGGATTGGGATCCCCCAATTCCGGTTTCTCTCGGTACAGATCAATTACTTTTCAATCTCTTGATGGCTCCACTCGAAACTCATTTTTAACTTAAATCAAGATGAATATACTAACATCACAGTCAACTAAAATCAGTCAGTACCCCTCAGATTCAGTAAACGAGAAACATTGTCCAAACAGAATGCGCACGAACAAATAGTTGCCTTTGATGTACCGACACTGTCTGAATCGCGTTTGTTAGTGCTCGAAGTTGCACGGTATGGCGCGGCCGGTGGTAGACGCGGCTTTATGTTTAAACTAAGCTAGGAACTCGTTTATTTTGCCCTATTAAACTTCTCTTTAATTCTTCTCCCTCTTCCGCGATAGACGATAGTGTTCGGCTCGATATTCCAGCTACCGCGGAAACACTTTCAAAACAAGTTTACTGGAATTTTGATTCTTTAGCTGCTTCATTTTCCTAAATTCTAACAAAATTAAACGGACCTCTCTAACTACATCACAGCAGCTATTATTTACCAAAACTTTAGAGACAAAAATTAAAGGTACACCTGTCAATATTTATAAATAATATCTGACTTCGGATTTTATACGTGTTGGCACCTAAAGAATAGTTATAAACATTTTACATTTAAATAAAAAAATAGAATGTTTTTAAATAGGTACATTTGTATAGAAGAAACTTGTATTACTAAGATTTTTATGTTTACAATTATTGTTATTATTGTGCCCTTCAGTCTTTCTACTAGTTTGAACCCTCCCCGCATATACCCGTGGTGCGTGAGTTACGGAGTCTCTCACATGTATATGGGACCTACAGTTTAACGCCGGATCCGAACGGCATAGTTGGGGAGGGCTTATACTAGGCAGGATAACTCTCGCTGGTTTGCCATCGTCTCGCGAGGGGGAATGGTCGTATGTAAATCAGATGGCCCCGGCGACAATCAAACCCGCGCCGACAGCGTAGTAGCGCCACACGCTAGCCACTACGCCATGACCGCTCCACCTTTACAATATAATGGTCAATTATACCAAAATTTTGGAACATGCTCACAACTTCCCGAAACGACATTCTTTAAAGTTACGGAAAGGCAGCAGATGGGAATAAACAGTTGAAACTGTTCGAAGGAAATTTGGCTGTTTTTCATCAGG